>CM055110.1:9318719-10014070 GCA_029204225.1 Diphasiastrum complanatum
GAGTACAGTTCGTCATTACTTTTGTAGTAATGGACCTACCAGAAGCACCAAATGTCTACCGAGTCCTATTGGGACGTCCATGGTTACGAGTTGAGCAAGTAGTTCATAATTGGGGTTACCGGAAAAATCACTTTTGAAAATCATGAACGTGTAGTCGAAGTTGATCCTACAACTTGGACTATCAAACCAGTGGTTCAAAAAGAGGATGATGATTCATCAACAACGGATCATATTTATGATCGACTAGACAAAAATTTGGGAGTTCATTACGATTCTCAAACGGTTACTGTTAACTGGAATGAAGCTCTTGCAATAATTGATTGTACAGTAGGATATATGTGTCAAAAAGATAATCAGTCAGAATTGAGTGAGATTTCATTATTGGATCGAATCTTGGATACACTGACCACTTTTCCATTGAATGTGCTGAATGTAGTTTGGATATCAACGGAACCTATACCAGATCCGATTGAAGATGACCTCATACCTATGAGTCATTGCCTTGACTTATGATGACAATGCAAAACTTACCGATGAGCAGATTCTCAAGTCATATGGATCCGACCAGATTTGGAATGCGGAATGTTCCTGATGAACCAACAATAAAACCGTATAAAGTAGTTATATTGAAGGAAGACTGTTTGGAAAATTTCGTCACTACCTCATGGAAACGCACTTTGTATTTTATACGGATCATCAGCCATTATTTTAATTGGTAAACAAGACATGCAATACTGGATGTATTGCAAAATGGTTATTGTTATTGACTGAATTTGAACTTTCAAATTGTGGTTTGAAAGGGGAAGCAACATTATCTAGCCGATCACGTTTTGCGAATCGAATCCGCACCAGTTAATACTGAAGTGGATGATGAATTACCAAATGCTGCATTGTTCTATGTAGAAGCAGTTACTGAGTGGGCAGCGAATATTGTTGAGTACCTGATGTTAGGACAACCGAATGACTCCTTGACAAAAGTACAAAAGAGAAAATTGATTCATAAGGCTCAACCTTATCAATTGATTGTAGGACAATTGTATCGTCGTGGATCAGACTATATTCTACGTAGATGTGTTTTTACCGCATGAAATACCAGATTAATCATGTTTTCACATGATGGCATGGGCGGAGGACACTTCTCTACAAATATTACTGTTCGCAAAACTTTTGCAATCAAGTTGTTGGTGGCCTACACTTCATAAGGACACAGAAAATTTTATTCAGACATGTAATGTTTGCCAACGAGCACGATGACCTACTCGACAGAATATGAACCCTTGCATCCGATTTCATCGCAAGCACCATTTGAAAAATGGGGACTGGATTATGTTGGTCCTATTCATCCTGCCATGCAAGGATCTCAGGCCAGATACATTATCGTAGCAACTGATTATATGACCAAGTGGGTTGAAGCCAAAGCTGTCAAAGTTGCTGATGCGATATCTACGGCCAAAGCTTCTCTATGAAACTATTATAATCAGATTTGGATGTCCGATCGAGATTGTTAGTGACCAGGGTACACACTTTGTTAATCAAACAATAAAGTGTTTACTGGAAGATTTTTTTGTTATACACAGATTTAGCACTCCTTACTATCATAGAGAGAATGGCCAAGATGAATCTTCCAATAAGATTCTCTGCACTATTATGACAAAGACAGTTGAAGCGAGTTGGTCTGATTGGGAACATAAACTGTATGTAGCATTATGGGCATTCAGAACCGCTTACAAAAATAGTACAAATCAAACACCCTTTCAACTGGTTTATGGTCAAGATGTTGTCATGTCGATTGAATTTTTAATTCCATCTTTACGCATAGCGACAACAGAACGGTTAAATGATGATAAGTGTTTACAACTATGTCATGAAGCGTTGCACAAATTATGTAAAACACGATTGATGGTAGTTCATGCATTAGTAGCAGAGAAATCCTGCCGCAAGGCGACACATGATCGTCGATTGCACAAAAAGGATATGAAAGCAGAAGATCTTGCATTGATGTACAAAACCAAGCTGATCAAGAAAAAATTGAAGTTTACTAGTGAAGGCCCGTATAGAGTGAAGGAAATCCTGAACTATGGCGCAATAATTCTTGAGCACTTGGATGGAAAACGATTTGATATTCCGGTGAATGGTAGCCGATTACGCAAGTTTTGGTAGCCTGCTCCGCCAGTTCAGCAAGCCTGATCTCAATGATTTTTAATTTTATAAGTTTTTCAATTTTTTGTTTCAATATTTAATTGTTGAGTTTTTTGGAAAAGATATCATATGTTGCCTATACAGTTCAAAAACCTTCGCTGAGCCTCCAGACTGTACATCCACTTCAGATTTATTTAATTTGAGTTGGGCGAAGGTTCTTGGCCAAGAAAAATCCATTTTTTGAGCTAGGCGAATGATCAGCAATATGCCATTTTGAGAACCTTCGCCGAGCACCTTACTCTCATTATGAACCTTCATAGACATGTGAGATGGTCTTAAAATGTCAAAATTAGACTGGCCATAGTCTCAGATCTTGGAAAAATACATTTATGACAGTACTTGGGCGAAGGTTCAACCTTCGCCAGCCTTGGAAAACGTTCGCCTAATAGGTTCAAATCCCCAGAAACCTTCGCTGAGATTTTTATAGCCTAATTTTACAATACTGTACATGCCTGCAAATTTTGGTTCAAAACTGATCAACCAAACTAGTATTCAATGTAATGGACTCACCAAATTCACCTATAAGTTGGCTGAATTTGATTCATTCCTCACTTGTGCTAGCGAAGCTCTTGTGAATTATTCCAGCTATTAGACTTAATCTAAGAGATAACTATCTACATAGTTTGATTGAGAAGTAATAATTTTTTGATGAAAAAATTGGAATTTGAAATTTTTTCAAGGGTTGCCCATCCGACGCGGCGGATGAACCCCTTGTTTTCTCACAAATTGATTTTTAATGGTTTTTCTTAGAAAAAAAGTCTGTTTGAGAAATAATAAATACTTCTTAAAAAAACAGTTTTACATTGAAATTTTTTGAGGGGGGTCCATCCGCCGCGGCGGATGGACCTTCCTCCAATTTTTTTTTTTTATGAATTTTTTTTTTTAGATTTTTCTTAGAAATAATATTTGATTCATCATAAATTTCATTCATCCACTGATGTTCACCCTTTACAAAATCGTAAGAAGTTTCAATTTTACATTTAAAAAAAAAAGATTTTTTAAGAAAAAACAAAAAAAAATTATGGAGAAAGTTGTCCGCCCTCTCTCTCTCTCTCTCTCTCTCTCTCTCTCTCTCTCTCTCTCTCTCTCTCTCTTCTCCTCTCTCTCTCTCTCTCTCTCTCTCTCTCTCTCTCTCTCTCTTCTCTCTCTCTCTCTCTCTCTCTCTCTCTCTCTCTCTCTCTCTCTCTCTCTCTCTCTCTCTCTCTCTCTCTCTCTCTCTCTCTCTCTCTCTCTCTCTCTTCCAAGCTTATTCCAGCTATCAAAGTTTATCTAAGAGGGGGGTTCCATCTGCCGTGGCGGATGGACCTCCATCCAAAATGTAAAAATTACAGCAAATAAGGATCCTTAAACACTTGAAATGATGAGGGAAACAATAGATTATGATTTCATAAGATTAGCACAAGTTGAACCATCAAAATCCATCAAAAATCTATGCTTGAACCTCACTAAATGGCCCAAATCCTTGAAGAAGGCTTCACACGTGTGAAAGTACGGCCTCCCACAGTCTGAGTACTGTACACCAGACGTACATTCAATCCTATAATCATTATTAATCACAAGTACTCAAACAATTATGAACATAGAGAGCAATTGCACCATTATGAGAGAAAAAACATGAAATTGCTTGATTGATTTTGGTGAGATATCATCACCTATATATACATGATCCATCACGGTTTTGGGCAGGTATGAGTAGCCCTAAACCTATCCCTAATGCTAATTTTGGTGGATCTTTCATCCCTACCAAGTTAGGGTTGGAATCTTGGAGATCTCTCAACAATGCAAAAATTACCAAAAATAGCTCCTATTTTTTATCCCTTGTATCTAAGCATAATTTGGACTCATTCCAAAGGTTCTAACACTTAGGTCTACTTGAGAACATCCTTATGAATGGAATCCTATGCTATTTGGCACGTGTGACAAGCCACATCATGACCATCTAACTATTTACAAGTCATATGACCAAAACTAGTCAAGCTAGAATTGTGAATTTTTAACACTCCTCCTCACTATCTAGCTTGGTTCAATCATTGCTTTACTAATCACTCCAAGTGATGATCTGAACTTCATAAAAGGTGTCTTTTGAAGTGGTTTAGTAAGTAGATCAGCTACACATTCATTGCTTGGAACATGCTCCAAAGCAATCTCCTTGGCTTGCACCATTTCTCTCACAAAGTGATGGCATATCTCAATGTGCTTAGATCTTGCATGGAAGATTGGGTTAGATGCAAGGTGTTGGGCTGATATATTGTCATTGTAGATGATTGGTGCCTCCTCTGAATCCATGATCTTTAGTTCCACCAATAATCTCTTGATCCAAAGTACCTCCTTTGTAGTGGTTGTCAAAGCTTTGTACTCGGCCTCGGTTGAAGATAGAGATATAGTTTCTTGCTTTTTTGAAAGCCATAAAACCACACCTTCTCCTATGAAAGTTGAATATGCACTTGTTGATTTCCTATCCCTCTTGTCCCCTACAAAATCTGAATCACTAAATGCATGAAGGTTAATCACATCTCCTCTATATAGAATCCCAAAATCCAATGTACTCGAGATGTATCTTAGAATCCTCTTAGCCTTTCTCCAATGGATATTCAATGGCTTTTGCATGGATTGGCTCAACCTACATACACTAAAGCTAAGATCTGGTCTAGTTATAGTGATCCACATTAAGGAACCTATAAGTTGCCTAAACAAAGTGATGTCCATGAAGGATCTTTCATCATCTTCATTTGGCACTTTTACATCTTGCTCCATTGGTGTGTCAACACTTTTGCATACTTCCATCTTAAACTTCTTCAAAAGACTTTGAGCATAGTTTTCTTGACTTATAAAGATAAAATCAGACCCTCTAAGTACTTCTATGCCTAAGATGAAGTGAAGACACCCTAGATCTACCATCTTGAACTCTAAGGATAGATCTATCTTGATTTTTTCAATACCATCAACACTATTTCCACTAATGATGATGTCATCTACATAAATGAGTAAAAGTACAATACCAACATCATAAAACTTAATGTAAAGAGTAGGATCATATTCACTTTGAACAAAAAAAAGTGAAATAAGATAGCAATGTAGTCTTGAATTCCAAGATCTCGAGGCTTGCTTCAAGCCATAGATGCTTCTTTGGAGATGGCATACTTTGTTCTCCATTCCATGCTTGATGAACCCTTGTGGCTGCTCCATATAGATATCCTCTTCCAAAAAACCATTCAAGAAAGCATTAGAGACATCCATTTGACATAGAATCCATCCAAAATGTGATGCAAGTGCAATGATTAGTCTTATTGTGACCATCTTGGCCACGGGTGCAAAAGTTTCCTCATAATCTATCCCTCTCTTGAGCATAACCTTTTGCAACTAATCTTGCTTTATGTTTGTTGACACTCCCATTTGCATTCAACTTAAGCTTGAAGACCCACTTGCATCCTATTACATTCCTTTGAGGTCTCTCAACAAGCAACCAAGTTTCATTCTCAATCAAGGCATCATACTCATCCAACATAGCTTTATACCATTCTTTGGAGTTCAATGCATCTTCAACATTAGACGGTTCTTCAAAACTAGATAAAGCATAAGAAGTGGATGAGATACCCTCAACTTGCTGTCCTTTGCCTTGATATGTGAGCCTTGATGGCTCCACTTTTGCCCTTGAAGATCTCCTTGGTGTGATAGGTGGGTTTGGTGCTTGCTCCTCCATGAGCTCCTCCTCAAAACCAAGATCTTGCTCCTCGGCCATCTTCTTCTTGATTGTTGGAGCACTTGAGCCTTCTTCAAGCATATGCATATGATGTTCATCAAAGATGACATCCCTTGAAACAACAAATTTGTTCAAGGATGGGAGATAGACTTTGTAGCCCTTGCTTGAGCTTGCATATCCAAGCATGATCCCTCTTGTGGAAGATGGATCCTCCTTGGTTCTTGTTTCTAATGGCACATGCACATAACATATACACCCAGAAACTTTCAAGTGATTAAGATTGGGTTTCTTTCCATACAACATCTCATAAGGAGTTTTGCCTTCAATTGCTTTGCAAGACACCCTATTCATCAAGTAGTTTGCACATACAAGAGACTCACCCCAAAAGGATTTGGGAAAACAAGCATCTAATCTTAAAGCCTTAGAACATTCACATAATGTTCTATTCCTTCTTTCAGCAACTCCATTTTGTTGAGGAGTGTAAGGACAAGAAGTCTCTTTCTTGATCCCTTCCTCCTCACAAAAGGCCTTGAACTCATTGGAGATGAATTCTCCACCATTGTCACTTCTAAGAATCTTGATGCTATGATTATGATGCTTTTCCACAAACAACTTGAACTTTACAAAAGTATCAAATACTTGAGACTTGAAGGAAAGTAAGAACACCCAACAATATCTTGAGTAGTCATCAATGAAGGTTAAAAACATGGATGAACCTCCATTAGATTTGGTGCTAGCAATGTGCACATCCGAGTGTATGAGTTCAAGAGGATGAGATGACTTTGTGATGGAGTTAGGAAACACCTTCTTATGTGCCTTGGATAAGGCACAAGCTTCACAAACCTTGTCTTCCTTCCCAATAGACCTTGGTAGGCCTAAAGCATACTCCTCCTTGATCATAGCCTCCATGGAACCTGAGCTGACATGTCCAAGTCTTTTGTGCCATAAAGTAAAGGTAGATATCTTGCTCTTCTCGGCCAACATGACAACATTAGTATCCACAAATGCATCCAGCTTATAAAGTTTGCCAAGTCTAGTGCCCTTAGCCACTATCTTACCCTTCTTCTTGATGAAACATTCATTTGAAGCAAAGTCAACATTGAAACCATTGTCTACCATTTGGCCAACACTTAGTAGATTCTTTGTTATTGTAGGAATGTACAAAACACCTTCTATGTTGATCTTTTTGGAAGATCCTAAGCAAAGGGGAATGCTACCAACTCCTTCAATCTTACAAGCTTCATCATTTGTTGTATAGATAGACTTTATAGGTCCATCATAAGATAAGAGAGAAGAGAGAAAAACTCCCTTTTACTAGTCATGTGTGAACTAGCACCCGAGTCAATCCACCAAGGATCTTCTCCTTTGAAGTTTGTTGAAGAAAATATGGACATCATGAGAGAGTCCTCATGTGAACTCTCCTCCTCCTCCTCCTCTTTGCTCATGTTGGCTTGGCTTTGATCTTGCTTCCTCTTGAAGCATTCCGAGGCATAATGCCCCATCTTGCTACAATAGTAGCACTTCACCTTTGATTTGTCCTTCTTGACTTTGGTGGTTGATGGAGATGCCTTTGGGGGTCCTTCTTGATCCTCAAGCTTTGTAGACTTCTTGAATGTTGATCCTTTGCCTTTGGACTTGCCTTTGCCTTTGGTGAAGAGAGCTTGGTCATCTCCACCTTGGATGGAAAGCCTATCCATCCTCTCCTGTATTTGGCTCCTTCTTGATTCCTCGGCCATGAGTGTGCCTTGGAGTTCTTCAAGTATGGGTAGCTTACCCATAATTGCATATCCCTGAACCAAATTGTCAAATTCAAAGCTTAGTCCATTCAATATGAGTTGAACAAGCTCTTCATCCTTGATAGGGTCACCTATAAAGGCTAGCTCTTTGTTCAATTCCTTTACTCTTAGGACAAAAGTATGTGCACTCTCTCCTTTCTTTTGATAGCTTCTATAGATTTGATTCTTCAAAGCTAACATTCCAGTTTGGTTCTTGGATTCATAGACCTTTTTCAAAGTCTCCCAAGCATCTTGATCTGAAGTGCAATCTCCTACCTCTCTTAAGAGTTCATTTGCAACATTCATTTTTATGCAATGTAGTGCAACATTGCACCTCTTGATGTATTTGGCTTTTTCTTGAGGATGAATAGGTTCACCCTCCTTACCATTTACGATTTCCATCAGATCTTGCATAATCATGATAGATTCCATTCTAACTTTCCATATGGAATAGTTAGTTTTGTTGAGCCTTTCATTAGTATCCAAAAGATATGCATTTATAGATGCCATCTAGTCTCCTAATCAAGGACTTGACACAAATGAAGGTTACTTCTATTGATTTGATTGAAGGTCTACCTTATCCCACTTCTTAGGGACCTGAAAAGATCAGTATTAGACTTCCTATAAATATCTAAGAATGATCTCTAACAAAATCAAATCATAGAATACTAGAAACAATGCACTTGCTTGATTGAAGTAGACAATACTAGTAGAATTGCCCCTCTTTCTATAAAGAACATTAAAGCTTCCAAATGATCTGATCAAGAGTGAATTTCAGCAACCTAATATACTTCCAAAATCACTTGTAAAAGATCTAAATGGAGCTTAATGAGGATGCAACACAATCTACTATCCAATCACAAGCAAAAAATGATCAAAATTGATGAAAAATTGATCTAATTTGGTGCATAAGTCAAGCAATGGTTGGACTGAAACTAAATCACTTTAGGAGGTGTATACTACACCTTAGAACAGCCTTGAAGATTCCCCAAAACTCTGATCTTCCCTCTCCTTGAATCCTAGAAAGCCTCCTCTATGAAATCACCTCCAAAACTTGCTTAGAAATCAATGCTTGGAGCAAGCAAAACTTGCTATCTTGGTAATGTGAATTGAATTCAACTTTGCCTCTGGTTTTAGACACCTAAACACCTGCAAATGAAGTCACACAACACCAATCTCCAATGTATTTGACTCACTTTGAGTTCTAGAATCAATACTAGATGCTAAGATCCAATCTACACAAGATTTAGATCAAAAATTGTGATCAATTTGAATGAAAACCAAGGATTTAGCTCATTTCAGCCTTTAGGCTCTGATACCATGTAAAAATTACACAAAATAAGGATCCTAAAACACTTGAAATGATGAGGGAAACAGTAGATTATGATTTCATAAGATTAGCACAAGTTGAACCATCAAAATCCATCAAAAATCTATGCTTGAACCTCACTAAATGGCCCAAATCCTTGAAGAAGGCTTCACACGTGTGAAAGTACGGCCTCCCACAGTCTGAGTATTGTACACCAGACCTACATTCAATCCTATAATCATTAGTAATCACAAGTACTCAAACAATTATGAACATAGAGAGCAATTGCACCATTATGAGAGAAAAAACATGAAATTGCTTGATTGATTTTGGTGAGATATCATCACCTATATATACATGATCCATCACGGTTTTGGGCAGGTATGAGTAGCCCTAAACCTATCCCTAATGCTAATTTTGGTGGATCTTTCATCCCTACCAAGTTAGGGTTGGAATCTTGGAGATCTCTCAACAATGCAAAAATTACCAAAAATAGCTCCTATTTTTTCTCCCTTGTATCTAAGCATAATTTGGACTCATTCCAAAGGTTCTAACACTTAGGTTTACTTGAGAACATCCTTATGAATGGAATCCTATGCTATTTGGCACGTGTGACAAGCCACATCATGACCATCTAACTATTTACAAGTTATATGACCAAAACTAGTCAAGCTAGAATTGTGAATTTTTAACACAAAATATTTTTTAATAGATTTTGTTTCAGAACTAGTGAAAGTTAGAAACTAATTCTGTTGAAAAACTAATTAAGGTTAAAAATTTAAATGAAACTTTTTTCTGAAAAGTTGTCAAAGGCTTTCGACCTTTTTTTTGAAGATTCTAAAATCTCCTTCCTAAGTTGCCATTATTGGAGGGTCTGAAAGTCTTTGGGGGGGTTGAATCCCCCTCCAAGCTGCCCTAACCTCATGGCTACTCCTTCCTCACACATTTTCAAAAATACATATACATCAGGTAAACGAGAATAAAAAATGATCTCTAAAAAAGATCTGTAACTACTTGAACAAAAGCCTCTCAAATACAAGTTTGGATTAAAATAACATAGATTGAAATGGCTCAGCTTATATACTATTCCTAAGTTGTGTACAACTCATCAATCCATGACTACGTTTCTCACTTCTATATAGCTCAGCAAGCCATGCTACATTTTTCATTTTTCTCTTGTTTGTGTATAGCTCATCAATCCTTGCCTGCAATTCTCAGTTTGTGACAGCTCATCAATCCACGACTGCGTTTCTCAGTTCTGTACAACTTATCAAGCCATGCTACGTTTTTCATTTTTCTCTTCTTTGTGTACAACTCATCAATCTTTGCCTGCGATTCTCAGTTTGAGACAGCTCATCAATCCATGTCTTCATTTCTTATTTCAATACAGTTCACAAAGCCAAGCTACGTTTTTCATTTTTCTCTTGTTTGTGTACAACTCATCAATCCTTGCCTGCGATTCTCAGTTTGTGTACAACTCATCAATCCATGCCATAGGTTTCTCATTTGTTTCATTGTTTAAGTCCTATTGTTATTCTGAATAAACTCCATAAATACTGCATGGTTGCATAGCTCTTGTTTTGAACTTTGTATTTTAGAAGTGCTAGACTCAATTGTCTTAATTCTCTGAAGACCTCTTGGTTTTTTAGCCTCCCTTTTTGTCTGATAGAAAAGGGGGTCAAGGCACTTTTGTTGATTGCAAATGGCATCGTCAACTGTTGCTATTGTGAGAAGATTATTTTGTGCTCCTCAACTCAAGTGACAATGGCCATCATACCGTATTCTTCAACATGGAAGCTGATGATCTCTCCAAGGAGCAACAACGACATTTGATGCACTGAAATACTACACCAAATAGTGATAAACGAGCAAGCAATTTATTTCCTTCCAGAGCAGCTTGATAGACAATCTTTGTGGATTTTTGGGATTTTTTTGGGGATTTTCAAGAAGCCATCCACCGCGGATGGCTTCCTCCAGAATTTTCGAGATCTTCGTAGTCTTCACGGAGTTTTTCAGGATCTTCGCAGATTTTCGGGATCTTCGCGGTCTTCGTGGATTTTTGAGATTTTTTCGGGGATTTTCGAGAAGCCATCCATCGCGGCGGATGGCTTCCTCCAGAATTTTCAAGATGGCCCCTCTCAAACTTGTGTTTTCCATGCAAGCTATTGTGAAATGATTTGTTGTCCGTGGGCTCCATTGTTATAGAATATTCTGTGCATTAGCCCTGTCATCTTCAGGTTTTAGTGTTTGGCCATGAATGTGCACAATCTTTTTTGTTTCTAGGGTCCTTCAACTTCTTCTGCAAAATTATTTTGTTGCAAAAGAGGAAATGTCTTAACTAATTGTTCATTCTCTCTTTTCTTCTTGTATCAGTTGTTTTGCTCTTCTGCAAATTTATTGTGGTGCTGACATATCCGTTTTTGCTAATTTCATCACATGAGGCTGTAATTGAGGGTTGCCATCATATCATGACAACTTTCTAAAGACTGTGTGTCATTTAACCATGTGTAATAGGGATGTGATTAATTAAAAATCAGCCCAATTCGATAATATTTCATTGCCTAATAGCTCAGACTTCACCTATTTAGTGTCTTTTGCAGAGTCAAGATAGTAGTGATGCCTTAGCTTACTGGCTAACGAGTACTCAACGACGATGCCCTAGTTTAGTTACTCTTTTCGGAAGAATGACTCAAGTGTGTGTCTACTTTCTTTTAAAGCTTGTGGGGCTAGGCTGATAAATGAAAAAGCAATTTATTTCCGTCCAGAGTAGCTTGATAGGCAGTCCTCGCATATACTAAAAAAGTTTGATAAACAGTCCCCGGATATATTTGGGGTTTTTTCGGGATATATTTGGGATTTTTTCGAGGATTTTTTCGGGATCTTCGCGGATTTTTTGGATCTTTTCGGCATCTTCGTGGTCTTCGCAGTGGATGGCTTTTTCGGAATTTTTTAAGCTGTTTTTGGGATCTTCTTAGGATCTTCGTGGCGGATGATCTTTTCGGGATCTTTTCAGGATCTTCGCGGCAGATGGCTTTTTCGGAATCTTTCTCGGATTTGCGAAATCTTTTTGGGATCTTTGCGGTAGGTGGCTTTTTTGTGAATCTTTTGGGATTTTTGGGATCTTTTTGAAATCTTTTTTGGAAAAGATCTCAAAGATCCCAAAAAGATCTCGAAAAAGATCCTGAAAAGATTCCGCAAAAGATCTCAAAAAGATCTCAAAAATCTCGAAAGATTCGCGAATAAATTTGAAAAATTCTGAGGGAAGCCATCTGCCGCGGCGGATGGCTTCCCGAAAAGATCTCGAAAAGATTTCGAACATTCCCAAAAAAGCCATTTCAGGATCTTTTCGAGATCTTCGACATCTTCTTGAAATCTTTTCGGGATCTTCGGGATCTTTTCGATATCTTCGAGATCTTTTCAAGATCTATGGGATCTTTTCAGAATCTTCGCGGCAGATGGCTTTTTCGACATCTTTTCGGATTTTCGGCATTTTTGTGGGGATTTTCGGGATGCCATCCGCTGCGGCGGATGGCTGTCTCCAAAATTTTTGTTTCTAAAAAAAAAAACAGGTTTAGGAATTCTTTCGAATTTTCAGGATTTTTGAGATTTTCAGAATTTTACTTCGAGATTTTATTTTCCATTTTTTTTTGGGATATTCGAGGACTTTCATGGATTTTTCGAGGATTTTACGGGGATTTTTGGAAAGCCATCCGCCGCGAACTCACTTTTGGGACTCATTTTAAAGCGTTTGTGGTGGTTTCAAAAACTTCCATTGGTGATCCCACGTTCAGTATGGACGATGATTTTCAGTTCCTTGGCTTAATTCGAGGGATCTATTTTCACGATGAGATCGCTTTCAATTGCGTAGAGTTTATGACACGAACTCGACATGGGACTGAGCATCATGTTGTTCTTTCATGTGAAGACGTCATGCATTTCACTAGCCCGCCTAAAACTCAAGATGAAAACATGGTCTATTTGAGTTTTGAAGGACAGCTGGCAAGTGGCATGTTTTTTCTAGCTAGCAAATATGAGAGCTTGAACCATACAAATGGAGAAATCTTTATGGAGGCTAGCACAATGGTCTTTTCAATTCTCTCAACTTTGGGTACGTCACCGAGATTACATGATAGATTGGAGGATCCTTCATTGGATGGAGACAAGGAAGTCGTCAAGGACACTGGCCTTGAAGTTGGTCCATTGGAAGAAGACATGGAAGTCTATTGTAAAGCTACCTTTATAAGCTTTACTTCCGGCGCCACTGGCACCAGCATTGTCCCCGACGACAGCAGCGCCCCTGCTGCTCCCGGCGCCACCGGCGCCGGCGCCGCTCCCGGCACCACTGTGACCAGAATCCAGCCGGCGCCAAGTTCCTATGGCTGAAAGTCTTTGATCAGTTCTAGCAAAGTCCAGAGAGCTCAGATCGATGTGCAATCACCTCACACGATCTAGGCATGATTAAAAGAAGCCTGGGGATCAATAAATTCTAGAGAGAGAAAACGTGCTTTAGCAGCCTGGGTAGAGTACTTGGTATGAGAGGAGGTGGCAAATCCCACCAATACTATAGGGGAGTGCGGGTTGCGAATTAGGACGAGCTCCAACCAAGTCTCAGCCTCCCTTGCTGGAATGTTGTCCTAGCACTTGCCTTGGCATGCCAGCACCCCAGAGATTAGGGTCGGTCACACACTTGAAATGTAACCTTCTCATATTTATCAATAAAGTGGGATTTTTTTCAAACTGATTCTGATTACCTTCTGGGTTTCAGTGTTCGGTAGAAGCGCCAGTTGTAAGGCCACTTCAAACTTTTTAATTTGGCACGCCAGCGGTATGCCGTCGGGACCATTCGGTCTGTGGCGCCAGCGGTATGATGTCGTGACCATTTGGTCCAGGAACTGGTTGTTTCCATATCTGTCACGACTTGTGGTTCTGAGTATTCCTTGCATGAACGTGAATGGGTGAAGCTCTTGGGGAACGGGCTCTAACCTGTCGGCTGAGTTCGATGGCTTGCTTGGGTGGAAGTTACCTGTTTATGGCTGTCCAGTCTGGCGTGGCGCCAGGTTGGCTTCCAGTGCTCATGACGAAGCTTTCAGTTGGTTAAGTCTGATGTAAGTCAGACCGCTTGCTTGGAATGGATGTTACTCGTTTGTAACGAAGCTTCGAGTTGGTTAACTTTTGATGTATGTCAGGCAACTGGCTCGGAGGGAAGTCACCCACATCGGGACCCCCGATCTGGCATGGCACCAGGTTGGATCTCAATGTTGGTTTTTGAACTTCCAGTTGGTGAGTTCTGATCGTTGTTGGCGAGTTGGCTACTTGTATGTCAAGTGGGTTTGGACGGCAAGAGTTAAAGGTTGGAAAGCTAAGTCGTGGTTCCCGGCTCCCTTTGGGATGCCTATGCTACATGTGGTATCAGAGCCGATTGGCCGGTCAGCTATGCGGATCTCACGAAAATGGCCATGATTTGGGGTTCATCAGGACAACTGTTGTGCAAGGTGCTACCCACAGTGTAAGCACGAGTGCGTCCACGATCAGAGTGGTCGGCAGAACAGAGGACTTGATGAGTCAAGGTGCTGCCCTTGAGGTGTAAGCACGGTCAGTTCTCGCGGTTCGGGCCTGGCACTGTCAGCACGTAGGACAGATGAGGCAGTGTGCTGCCATTAGGTTGGTGTAAGCACGGTCTGTGCCTTGTGGGGTGACATATTCAAACTGTACAGTTTAACTATTGATACAGAGATGCTGTTCAAATTCGGGTGTAAAGCACGGGTGGTTAGCTGCCGGTGCAGGATAGCTGCCGATCGTTTAACTATAAGGGCTATCGACCAAAAAGTGGTGGGGCGTGATTGAGGCAATGTGTTGCTTAATGGTGAAAGCACGGATAGTTGGAGGGGTGTTTTATGTGGGCTGATTTTGTGATCGATCTGTATGGGTGCGGCCAAGCAAAGGTCCGTTGGCAGGACCATCTCAAAGGGGACCTTGTCTTTGTTACCTGTTAGTAAACATGTCTGAGTGTCTTGCTTGCATGTATTTGTGGTGAGTCTTAGTACTCGTGCTTTGTCTGGTTTGCATGATTGCTTGTGATACAAGGAGCTGATTGCTCGAGAAGGAACCTTTCTTTTGAAGGCTGACACCATCAAACAAAGAGGACTACAAAATCTGTGGGATGGATTCGCAGTTCAAGTACTCGCATGTGAACGATAACGAAATGACTCGATGTTTGCAAAGGATGGATGGCTAGCCTTTTTCTTGGGTTAGTTTCATTTGCGACAACGCCCACCAGACGCAAGCAGGAAGTCTAAAGCTGGAAAGGGCAATTTCAGGGGAGATCTTCTATAGAGAAGTTGGTCTTCATTTGGGATGGCCACATTCGGAATTGAAACTCACTGAGCATGGGTGATATCCAGTATAAGTTGGGTTTTTCCTCAAAGGGGAAAGACTAGGATCCTCTTCAGATATTGGCAACAAGTTGGATCGAGCCATAATCCTAGGAGATGGGAAGCAAAATGTTGGAAAGGCTTTGTATCCAAAGAACTCTACTCTAAGTCCGATCAGCTGATTTTATAAGCAAGAGGGGAACTATCACACACGCCTCTCTCTTGGGACAAATTTTGAATGAAAGTTGATCAAAACGGGGGCAAATTCAAGGTGACCTAGCCATACTCACACGAGGAGACCGGCGAACTTTGGACCTAATAAGTTGACAAATTTTTGTTGCGGAAAAGAAAGTCTGTTATAGGCTTTCTCTGGACTAACAATGATGAGGAAACATATGAGTACGCTGGCTTGTGTTACGTGTAAGGCAGTTGATCAATGAAGGAACTGTGAAAGTTGAGTCTTGCATGAGAGACTTGGTACTTCGAACGGACGCTAAGGGATAGTTCGTGTTGAGATCGGACTAGTGCAAACTCTGGGTGCATGTTTCTGATTCAAAGAGAGCTACTTGAAGCCAAGATCGATGTACACTTCTTGTTTTTACTGTGAGGCAACTGACCAGTGATGGAATTGTGAAAGTCAAGTTTTGCGTGACGGACATGGTGCTTCAAACAAATGCAAATAGATAGTTCGTATGCAGATCAAACTGGTGTGACCTTTTGGCTCTCCACGAGGTCAATGACTACATTTGGGCTGATTCAAAGAGCTACTTCAAGCTAAGTGAGAGGTGCATTGCGGAGTACTCAATCTTTGCCTACCTTAAAGAGCCAAGAAGAAAAAGTATCAAGATCAGGCTGGGATAAGGAGAGAAATCCAGGCACGAAAGCAACAAGGCACAGAGTGGACCATAAAGTGGGCAATCAAACGATAAATCCTTTGGCTCAGGGAGCCTTGATACCTGTGCGGAACTGATCAAATATGGAGCTCAGGGAGCTCAACACAAAGTGCATCAAGGACAAATCAGGAGCTCAAAGGAGTTCCAAAGTCAAAAGTCAGAAGCGACAGGGGCGTACATTTCACAAAAAGGCCTCTGTCACCAGTTAATAAGGTTCTTGGGTTTTACGTAAGCGATATAAAATCTACACTTTTCCCAGACAAAGAGATATTTTCAAGTTATGTAATTTTTCATTATAACGAGCTGAGCCTCCGACTTGTGGTGTGCCAACTTCAATGTTAATAAAAAGTGGCCAGTAAATTGAGTACTGTGCGACGTAGCTTAAATGTATAGTTATGTTCTATTGGGAGACACCTTTACTTTAATCTGACATCTGATGAGGACATCAGATTTTATAAAGGTGAGGTGGATGTTGTAAAGCTACCTTTATAAGCTTTACTTCCGGCGCCACTGGCGCCAGCATTGTCCCCGGTGCCAGCAGCACCCCTGCTGCTCCCGGTGCCACCGGTGCCGGCGTCGCTCCCGGTGCCATTGTGACCAGAATCTAGCCGGCGGCAAGTTCCTATGGCTGAAAATCTTTGATCGGTTCTAGCGAAGTCCAGAGAGCTCGGATCGATGTGCAATCACCTTGCTTGGAATGGATGTTACTCGTTTGTAATGAAGCTTCGAGTTGGTTAAGTTTGATGTATGTCGGGCTACTGTCTCGGAGGGAAGTCACCCACATCGGCACTCCCGATCTGGCATGGCGCCAGGTTGGATCTCAATGTTGGTTTATGAACTTCTAGTTGGTTAAGTCTGATCGGAGTTGGCGAGTTGGCTGCTTTTATGTCAAGTGGGTTTGGACGGTAAGAGTTGAAGGCTGGGAAGCTAAGTCGTGGTTCTCGGCTCCCTTTGGGATGCCTGCGAAGTCGAACAAGTCGCTTGCCTCAATATTGTTCCTTTTGTGTCAGAACAGAATCCATGCTCATCAAGGAGAAAAGTCAAGGTTACAAAAAAAAGACCATTTGTACGCAGGAAAAGCAGGGATATTCAACATCGGCGGAAAGCAGCAAGACCTATTGGAAGGGTAGGGAAGCAACTGTTGGAGCCCCATGTTATAGTGTTTCCGAGGACGGGTGATGTAAGCTCTGAATTAGATCAGGAACATATCGACATGGACAAATTTGAAGGTGGCACGAATGTCAACTTAGACTGCTTTTCTACAGATGATATTGGATATGTTTGGGGTAGACATTAGTTTCATGTGGAGACAAAAAACATTCACCGAGCCTTGCTCTTCACAAACCAATGTGCATTGGATTATGATATTGCTGAACAACTTTTCCAATTTATGAGTACACCTCAAGGTCCACCACCAGCCTCCATCGACATTACTTTGAGGCCCATATATTACCGGGAAAGTGCCGAAACAACCGTTCAATTTGACAATCCTGAAGATTTTGAGAAGGCCTTTAAAACTTTTTAAACATGGGATATGGAGAATAATAAAAAGGCATATGCTGATAGATATCCTAAGGAAGATGATTTAGCACCAGGCTCGAAGTACATATATTTTGAAAACTATCTTTGCACATTTCTTATTTGATTAAGCAACATTGATTCGAATATATGATATGTATATGTGATGTTTGATGGCATTTTGTGAATCCTTCATCTATGTAGAGTGGTTGTTAAAGTTTTTAGTCATTTTTTTTATTAAATTCTATTTTGAAATTCTCTTCTCCAATTTTAAAAATGGAATTTGAGAAAGTCCAAAATTAATTGAGACAATGTTTTCTGAATGTAATGAGTGATCCACCACAAGTTGTTTGCCATTTGCACTTTTCCTAGTGAAACGTTGTCGTGGTACGACATTGCATTCCTGATTATCATTGTCCTTCAATCTAGTCTCCAAGGTCTCATTCATCTCAACTTCTGCAGTATCTACAGGAATATCAAAAGTAGTTATTCGCACTGCGCCTTTCTTAAAGAGATTGTACAAATCAGCCTCCTCATCTGGATAAGATCCCGTCCGACAAGTCAAGCCACCATGGGTTGTTCCGAATTTCTCATTCGAACAAACCTCATTGTGCGTTCAAGTGGTAGGCTTCACCGTCCATGCATGAGTCATTTATTTTTCACCATAACTTGAAATAGGATGGCATGGTCATTTATCTTGTTCCTCACAAGACGTGCAATATACCTATATTCAATAAAAATCAAATCGAAACACACACCAAAAATTAATGTATACATCTCTATAGAACCCAAGAGCTTAAAGCGGAACTAGGGAATAGTTTTGAGAATATTAGCAATTGACTTTACCTCCACACAACCCGCTTTGCACTCCCCATGATGTTTGGCTGCTCGATGGTACCCTTTGAGAGGTCCATATTAGGCTCTATATTTACAAACATATTTTTGCGATACTGCAACTTGAAGTCACCGAAGTAGTTTTTCAAAGACTCAGCACCCTCGACCGGCAAGGGCCCTATCAAGAAATATACAGAGCTAGATTTCAATCACAATATGAGAACAAATAGAGCGTTCAATATTTGTCAAGACAAGAAACTTACTAAGCGAGAGACTTCCTCAGAACCAAAATGGTTGTGTCCATAAGCCAGGTCTCCTTTGCGACCCAAGTCCGAAAATCTTTATCACTTTTCGGAATTCCAAATTGTTCGAACAAAGGACTAGTGCACCACATAAGCCACATACACTTTAACTCATTCGACACTGTAGAGCACTGAAGGTGATGTAGCTTCTCAAGATTCATGGATATTCCATGTTTCGTATAATCGGTGCTACCGACCATCTCAAACCAATCATCACCCAACCTTGGATTCACCACACCTAACATCTTACCCATTCTCCTGGCCCAACAAGAGTGCACCATATACTCTTGGCATCTTTATGGGTTTTGTGGCTTTTGTCAAGGCTAAAGGAAAACTTTGTTCTTGCTTCATCCAGCATGCAGCATTAATATCGTTTAGCAATATTTGCTATAGGTGCTTTACAACTAAGATTTCCAAAAAAAGTATCTTATGGTTATAAATACTTTATCATTGCAGTCAATATCTTGTACAAGACCCGTGCCAAGAAGAAACGTGTAAGGGGGTACTACTTACCGTTTCCCCGCTTCAATTTGATGGCCCTAATTCGTTCCACGTCTGCAAGCTCCACATCAGTAAATGTTTTCTTAGAACAGTCCATGTCACACGGATTTGAGCTACAATGGACCAATTTGTGGACCTGACAATTTTGACATCTAGCGACGATGAAAGTTCCTCTTTCTTGGAAGTAAATAAAATGGAAGGTGCCGATTTGCAAACACCTTTAATGATGTAGTTGTTTTGTAGATTACATGTTGCAAGCAAGCTAATTAGAAAGATAGTAGAGAGATGCAGCATGCCAACGGTAGTAACCGAAATGCCGCAAGAATATAATGGGAACCACATGTTCGAATTTCCACGCTCAAAATTATCAGCAATGGCTGGGATGCAAAGCTCTCTAGACTACCATCATTGGATTCAATATGCAACTTCAACCATGCAAGGATTTCCTGGTGTGGTGCGTCTTTCCTCATGCGGAGGTGCATTCCAATGTCAGAGTTCAAGCTGTAGTTACTTCATGTCATTTGGGAAGAAGAACACAATACAATTCACTAAATACCAGATGTCCACTGGGCCTTGTTTGTAAGGGAGCTGGGAGCATTCAGTGTTGACATTGCAGCCAAGCTGCATTCTGCATCAAGCATGGGCTTGCAAAATTGTACTACTGCATCCCGACATACACGAGCTACACGAGAATGGCAATACACATAGGTTATCATGATCATGATTTTGGTGTTGGCAAGTCATATAATGACATTGAGAACTAGATGAAACTAGATGAGTTGTTGGCAACAATGGAGCCTGCCACCAACAATCGCAGGTACTCACAAAACCTCGTTAACATTTCCGCTATTCAGTTTGTTTTGATCTAGTGTTCATTGATGAGAACGTTCCCTGTAGGCTGAAGAGGTGGATTACCAAGGCAAGAAAGGAGTTGCAACCCGTCGATTTGTCTCACGAAATAACTGCCCTCTTATACTTGAAAGAACATTGTGCATATGATTTCTTTCATAGCTCATTGTTCCCTGGCCTGCTACATGACAGTGACGATAGGTGTCACTGGTTCAAGATGTCGACAAATGGACCAGTGTCTGGGATTGATCTGGTAAAACATATGCAACCAAGAAATGATTTGGAGAAAGCTTGGTGTTGCTTCGACCATGTCCATAGAATTAGGCACTGGGTGACAATGGCAGCCCATGTTTATAACATTCAGTAAGTGTCTTGTCTACTATATACAATGTACATATAGTAATGTAATTTGGTTGAGATCATGTTTGATTAATTTTTTCACAACTGCGCCGCCCGCGCGTGCGGGAGAGAGAGAGAGAGAAAGGGCGTGCGGGAGAGAGAGAGAGAGCGCGCAAATGACATGAAGTGAAAAATGAAGTATGTCATGTGTGTACGAATAGAGGACGAGGTTATTCACATTTTATGACATGAAGTTAAAAATGATGTCATGTGTGTACAAATAGAGGACGGGTTCTTCACATTTTGTTTTTTCATTCATGCATTTACTTATTTCTAAGCTATTGCTTTTGCTTTTGTGGCACATGCAAAGAAAGAAGCCCTTCTTTGCCATTAACCAAATGTCTTTTACTATTTTCATGCATGATTACTTGCATGTGGGATAGTTCAACCTTTAATTAAGGTTTAAACTTAAAACATTTGACTCACCATCACAAAGTGTCTTTAACATTGACTATATTTCAAACTTTATTGACTGACCTTAACACATAGTATTGCCTTTGCAAGACAAGGTCAAAATGCTTATTTTTAGTTTTGAAGAGTTACGCTGTAGCCAGACCTACCCAACCAAACCTAGATAAGTCCAAAGCTCCTCTTCAACTAGGAGTGAACTGTGACATCTCACAACTAGAACCTAATTGGGCCACCTCTTCCCCTATGAGTCACTTTTAGTTCCATACCAATCCACCATCTAAAGTTGCACGCCTATAACCATTAATTATGATTTTAATCTCATGAGGGCCCCAATCCTCATTATCGTAATTAATTTATGGGTCGAGGTAGGCCTATTGACCTCTTTACGAGATACTTAATCTGAGATCACTCCAAACAGGGGCATGACAATGACCCACTAATAAAAATTTTATTTTGATTTTCTTGAAAATTGTCAAGCCAAGACCATTTGATTTTTATTTTCTCTGGCAGTATTATCAAGTTGCAAGTAGATATTGGTCAAGGTTGATAATTTTGAACGCTGGAATCATTTTGAGAGGTACGCCTATTTTTCCTTTGTGGATAAATGAAAAAACTCCAATTCAAATAAATTGGGACATGTCAATATCATGTGAAACCATCTTTGGTAGTCAATATGCTAGGTCCTAGTGAGTGGCCCTACGCGCATGGGATTCATCCATTTCATGAGTGCTACATAGTACATACTATACTAAGTTTTTACATAAATAAAGTGATCAAACAAAAGAATCTTTCTCTTGGAGGCTTTTCAATGACACTTCTATCCATCAACTAATAATCTCTCTCTCTCTCTCTCTCTCTCTCTCTCTCTCTCTCTCTCTCTCTCTCTCTCTCTCTCTCTCTCTCCCCTCCTAGAATCAACTAGATATCTTCCTTTCACTCATATCTTAATTCAAGGGTGAATTGTGTAGCTTTTAAAGCTCTCTAATCTCTACAATGGCATATGCAGATCCATCGAGTAAGCAATAATCTCACTTTCTGAATCCTCATTTGGGGTCAATGTGAGTCGTTAGGTGCTAAGTATGCATTAGGATATGTGTGGGGTAGCCCTTACATATGCATATTTGGCCATAGGTAAACAAAGCATTGAAATCACTTTTGAAAATTTATTTATGTGCTCAGTATGTGGTTATTGCTAAATAAGCATTTATAGTATATGTATGAGGCAAATAATATTGTAGCTTAAAAATTGGTAGTTTGGAAGTTGCGCTTGAGTATGTTGTTTTTTGCCATCCACAACCAAATTGCTTTAAGTACTACTCCACTCGACTACTCTGTTGGATTGGAGGATTCAAGCCACGCACAGTGTGGGTGTCTCTATGAAAGCACCATAAGAGTGCATTGTCCGATAAGCAATTGGGGGGGGGCCCCAAAAAATTGACTCCATATTATAATCTCATAGTAGACAACATTCCCTTGTCCCTTGGCTCCAACCCTTTTGGAGTCAGAGGAACCCTTTTGGGGTCAGGAAATGCAGGTGACTATGCTTTGGGGATGAGGTCCCATGCGCAGTCCATAGGTGCGCGTTTCTAGTGTAGAGATCCCACACCATCCAACTTGGATGGTGAGAGATACATTTTTTTTCCTTTAGTCCCAACCATCATCTAAATGGACAGATACATTTTTTCTCCCCCCAACCATCACACTGGGATGGAGTGGGGCCAGCACTCTGCAGTGCCCTCGTGTACTGGACCTGAACCATTCAGATGCTTTTTTTTTTCCACTGCTGACAGACTCACTCTGACATACTCTACTTCCTATCGCCTGTCTTCGATCTCTCGTTGGCATTGGAGCATATATATTGATGTTCTATCGCTCGTTGGCATTGACAGATATTGTAGATAGCCCTTGCAAATCCGTGATAGGCCTCAGTTGTTTGTAACTAGATATTGATAATGACTGCAATATTTGCACAACGTAACTCGGGGAGCATTTCAATGTTCCCTTTCACAATTTTGGTCCATCTTGCGGGCATTTTGTGTGTAACCCTTGTGATGGTTTGGATGATATACTTTCAAGGTGGTCTGGCTTGGTCCACTTCAAAAAACAAGCGTTTAATCTTCAACGTAAGTGGGTTTGCGACTTCCTTAAGGCTCGTTCTTAAGGTTTATATTCTGTGATTTTTTGTTTGATCAGATTATTGTATAATGACTTCTGTTCTGTTGCTACATGAATCGTTGTGGATCACTTTCGTATGCGTGAGTTCATTTCCTTTGAGCACCAGCTAACAACTATGATCCACTGGAGATGATGCATATCTTCTTGTTCGAAAAGGCTTCTTGTTCGAAAAGGCTCAAGCAAGCGCTCATAATGTGCAAAAGATGTGCCACTAGAAGTGAAAATACGTAAGAAGAACAGGAAAAACAGAAGCCATATTCCAGCTGCCATTATAAATTACAGTAGCTTCGTGAACAAGAAAAATTCCGGGCTCTATATCTTATAATATGCAACCACGGCATGTGTATCGCGCTTTGTTCTCTGGCCGAAGTATTCCCGCTTTGAACTTAGAGAAGCTTTAAGGTTCAAAAGTCTAAGTTTCCAACTACGCTTCAAAAAGCGTTGGTTATCTGTTTTCGTCAATCTAGCAACCCCAGTATGCACCATTCTGCAATTTAAAATCCCAAAGATTATAATTGAAAAAAAATCATGCTCTTTGAGATTCTGTCCTGCCAGTCAAAGACTCTACAAGAATTAATCTCCCTTCGGTTATTGTGATACAAAAAGCATGTCGTTGAAACCCGTAATAAATGTAATCTAAGAATAGGACAGGCTTTTTTATTAGGCAGAAGTTGGAACGGATTCGAGCAGTAAACGCTAGGTGTAATTGCCAAGGATGTTTGTGCCTAGGTGGTCAAGTCATATGGACTGCCGAATGTTCAGCGATGGATGCAGACGGCACGTAATCGCTTTGATAACTCAACAGTTGGAAACTGAAGCACATTGACTTGGTTGCAGATGCATCCGGTGTTAATGATCGTGTTCTACATTTTCCTTTCCAGTGAAGGTGACAACTCTTCCAAAGCTCTCAATATTGTCGAAAGTGGTTTTAAAAAGACAAGCTGAGATTGCTTTAAATATACTCCAATCTTAAACGAATCTCTACAAGTAATTGATATTTGTACATGTGTGCACTGTGAAATCATATGCAATTTCAAACCTTCTGATCTATTGCTGATCTAAATAGTGTCGCACTTTCTGTCTTAAGCTGTTTTTTTTGTAGTCTAATAACTGTTTTGTAATTAACTTTCAGATGAAAGAATGTTTCTTTGGAAGAAAATCACTTATAATGTGAGGGAGGCTATAGACTTATAGAGGAACTTTTTCTACCTCTTGAATCGTTGTAGAGAGATTATTGGAAAATTGTTGACGGAAGCTCCCTTCTAAAAGTATGATGCCGTTTCAACCATTATAATAATCTCTCAGAAACATAGCCACTAATAGTTTTTCTGACTAACTCGGATGTATTTTCGTGGTAATCACCAGCTATTGTACACTTTAAGAGCTGTATACCTGGGACGAGATCTTATAAGAAAATGGTGCACACCGCTCTGCATTCTGTAGCGTCGACGGGGGCAATCGTTGGCGTAGCAGCTGTTTTAAAGTTTCATAACGAAGTGGGTACTGACAATTTCTATAGCTCCCTGCACTCATGGTTGGGATTGACGACGATTATATTCTTCGGGCTTCAGGTACCATATTCTTCTGCAATTCATTCACAATACGTATACCCTTACCCAAGTTCGATACAAAAGTTCAAGTTACGATCTACCTGACCTTTCTCTCTTGACACAAGAAAATCATAATGTTCATTGTTCATAGTTAAACGCTTCAAATAATTGGTTTGAGCATAGCTAAAACAAAAAGGTAGACTTCCATATTACAAAACGAACGCTAAATATGGATTCAATCACTGATCACTAATATCTGTTAGCTTTCCATTGACGTTACTACTTGATTGTTATCTTTGGAATTTTAAGAGAACCGATATTTCACAAATTGTATGATTACTGTACTGAACTGATCTTCAGGTGTGACTGTAACTGTAAATAGAAACATCTGTATGTCACAACGAACGCCTTATACAGTTCCGATCATGAGACAAAAACATATGCTAACTTTGCGTCGACGTCACTGCTCGATTGTTGTCCTGGAATTTTGAGAAAAACCATTTTCCTCATAACTAATGATTACTGACCTAAATCTAATGGAGGTGAGACTGTAACTGTAGATCTGAATAACTATATCTCCAAATGATATAGTATGCATTCTGACATAAAAGGGTTCATTGATCCGTGAAATCCATGTACATTATATTTCCAGTGGACGAGTGGCATTCTGGTGTTTTTCTGCCCGCGGCTTCACAATTACATCAGATCTCGAGGGCTGCCATGGCACGTCTTCATCGGATTGTTGGTCTATGTAGCAGCATTGGCGACTGCAGAATCAGGGATCGTGGAGCTGGTGGCATTGTTGCAAGGCAGAAATTTGATGGGCAGGTTCAGTCTAGAAGCAAGAGTAGCCAGTTGTCTGGGACTATCTCTCCTTGTGCTGGGCGCCTTGGTGGTCCGCTCTGCTGTACTTCCCTCACCCTCGTCCACGTCTGTATGCCCAAAAACGGAAAGCCACACTACATGCTCCTAAATAATTCATAAATACAAACAACTCAATGGTTAGATTTGGCATACGTTTATGAATTTGGCTAAATTTAAGGTCAACAAATTTTTCTAATTGTTAGTAGATATTATGTAAGCTTTTGGCCTTGAGTTGCAAAGTCAATAGTATGTGTTGAGGTTGGTCAATGGAATAAAGTCATGCATCCATGCAGAATAGGAATCGACATTTGGTGCATGGAAAAAAAGTGACTTGCATGGCACACTTTGCTTTTGATTTTCTTTTAAGTGGTATGCAATCGATCTATAGCAATCATGCATCTAAATGACTATTGCATGACTAATGTATATTACGGTTCAACCATCTGGTATCTCTAGGAGATCCATCAAGACTTATATAATTCTAGCTCAATTATGAGTACCCCATATACTCTCATGAGTTAAATGCCCCATTTCTAATCAGCAACCATCTAAGTCTTAATAGACTTGACTACTTAATAACCAGAGATCTAGGTAAAAACCATACATAAGTACTTATGGACTACAATTTGTACCAAAACATCGACCACTAAGACAAGCAAAATATCCTCAAGAAGAAATAATCTTTCGAATGAAAATGCCCATGAGATAAAAATGTTCTCAATATATCCACTAGAAAGAGAATTTGATTATATACATTGATCTAATCATCTTCAGATAATCCTCTAATAAAAATTAAGTACCAATTTATGACCTATCAACCATGAATACTTAGAGCCTTAGGATTCATGAATTATAATTTATTGGATTTCGAAGCCATAGGTAATCATTAAAGAATACTTGTCAATGAGAAATTTATATCCAAAACACACAACTGAGGGAAAAAAAATTTGATTCTAAGGACATTTTTGAAACCAGATTTTTAACAAAAATATGAGTTACTTAAATTCTGGAACCATAAAAAACTTCAAAATACTATCTAGAGCTGAATTTTAGATATCACTAAGTTTTGCCAAATTCCATCTAAACTCAATCGTCATGATTTGGATCATTAGGACCTATCATCCATTTGAGCTCTTTGGGATACAATACTAAGTCTATTTCTCAATTGCGAAATAGACTCACTTACCAAGAATCTCATATATTATATGCACATAATTCCTTTGACCATAGTGACTCACAAAATATGTCTTACAAGTAATATATGCCTAGATAAAACAATTCTTGGTGAATTCTCTTCACACTACTCATTTAGATAATTAATTTTTTTTTAACAATAGTTCAGTTACTCAAGCTAATTGCTAGTGGATCTAAATCGACACTTCAAGAGGATGCTATGTTCACAAAGGGCAAATTCAAGGGCAAAACCAAAAGCAAGTGGTCTAAAGGGCAAGATCAAGTGGATGCTTCTTCAAGTGGCAAAAAGAAGGATAGATCAAAGCTCAAGTGCTTCTATTGTGGCATCAAAGGACACTTTGCAAGTGAGTGCTACAAGAAGAAGAGAGATCAAGGAGACAAGCAAGGTAATCTTACTCTTGATGAGAATGGTTTGGATGTGCAAGATGCAAATGATGATGCTTTTGTGATGTCTCTATGTATGCTTGCTAATGATGGAGATCTAGATCCTTGGTGGATTGATAGTGGAGCAAGTTCACACATGACCTTTCACAAAGAGTACTTCACTTCTTTGTTGGCATATGGAGATGACAAGAGGGTGATCTACACGGCAATGATGGTGAGTGTGCAATCAAAGGGATTGGCACAATTCCTATTTCTCTCTCTACAAATAGGAATGTTCATTTGGAGGATGTCTTGTTTATTCCATCTATTACCAAAAATTTGCTTAGTGTGAGTCAAATGCTAAGTAAGGGCCTCAAGGTGGAGTTTGATGGAGATGCTTGTTTGATCAAAAGGAAGGATGTCTTGATTGGAAAAGGTAAAAGACAAGGGAAGTTGTTCAAACTTGATGCTTGTGTTATTGCTAACCAAGTTGGATGTGTTGCAAGGGAGCAGATTTCTATTTAAGAGGTTTGGCACAAAAGGATGGGACACCTCAACTTCAAGTCATTGGAGGTAATGGCAAGGAATAAGGTTGTGATTGGTCTTCCAAGTTCCTTAAGTAATGACAAGCATGTTTGTGAGTCTTGTGCTTTGTCTAAGTCACATAGACTACCTTATACTAGATCTATTTCTAGATCTACAAAGCCTTTTCAACTTGTACATTCGGATGTTCATGGATTTACTACAATTAGCAATAGTGGAGCTAAGATGTATGTAACATTCATTGATGATTTTAGTAGATTTTGTTGGATCTATCTACTAAAGAGCAAGGATGAAGTGTATGATGTCTTTTTCAAGTTCAAGAATGCAAGGGAGAACCAATTTTCCACAAAGATCAAGTGCTTGAGAGGTGACAATGGTGGTGAGTACATATCTAACAAGTTCAAGGCCTTTTGTGATGAGCATGGGATCAAGAGTGAGTATACAACATCAAGGACCCCACAACAAAATGGAGTGGCTGAAAGGAAGAATAGGACTTTATGTGAAAGTGCTAAAGCTATGAGGTTAAGTTCTAACCTTGACAAACCATTTTGGGATCAAGCTTTGTTGTCTGCCAATTTCTTGTGCAATAGGTGGCCGAGTGCTATTTTGGATGGAAGGACACCTTTTGAGATGCTATTCAAGAGGAGGCCGAGTGTCAAATTTCTAAGAACCTTTGGATGCACATGCTATGTCAACATTACTCTTGATGATAGGACCAAGGAGGATCCATCTTCAAGAAGAGGTATTTTTGTTGGATATAGTGAGGTGAGTAAAGCCTACAAGGTTTACATTCCTTCTACTAACAAAGTGATTGTTGGTAGAGATGTCATTTTTGATGAGGGAAACATTCCAAAGGTGTCTTCAAGCATGATTGATGGTAAAGTAGATGGATCTAACATTCTTGATGTTGATGAGAAGGATCCTACCTTGGATGGTGGTGATGATGGACCTTCATCAAGTCAAAAGCCAAGGAGAACATCAAGAGAAAGACAAGTACCTTCAAGGCTCACATATGATCAAAAGGGTAAGCAAGTAGTTTCTGGAAATTATGTTGCTTTTCTAACCTCTTTGGATGAGCCTACAAGTGTAGATCAAGCAAGGAAAGAAGAGGAGTGGATCCAAGCAATGGATCTCGAGTATCAAGCTCTTATGAAGAATGGAACATCTTTTGGAGGATCTTCTCATGTACATGGAGCTATGCAAGTGGATGGATGCTATCTTGCTGTAAAATCAAGTATTGGATCTGGAAAAGAAAGTTTGTTCAGTGACTTTGATGATCAAGTTGATAATCAAGAGGTTGATCTCAAAACGCTTCAACTAGTCAAAAGGGAAGTTGGCAATTTGGAGCTAGTCAAGAGCATCAAAGGAGAGGTAATTGGCAAGGTGTTATGGATCTGTTTTTGCAGCATATTGACGACTCAAGTAAGGTCAAAGGAGCAGCAAGGAAGTGCTGTTCAAGTTTACTTTATTTGTTCTATCTCATGTTTGAGCATTTTCATGTGGATGTGTGCAAATTGTCAAGATATGGTAAAACTAGCTACATTGGTAAACATTGTTTTGATGTTGGATTTGTACTAGCATTTTTGGCTGGTTTTGCTGATGGAAATGAAGCTATTGGAGGTTCATTATGTCACTCATTCATGGTCAAGTCATCAAGGCTTGATGTCATCTTATGGCAAGATGGAGATGGAAGCTCATTCATGGAGTATCATGGTGGATACAAGGCAACAAAGGACAAAGGAGGAGGAGACATGCAAGCAAAAGTGATCACTCACATTTATTGTTTGTTTGCTGTATTTTTCCAGAGAGTTCGGAGTTGGAAGCATGGTGGAATCATTTCATTTACATTCTAATTGATTCTTCATGTTCTAGTCACTTTTTTACATGTAAAATTGATGTAAGAAATAGTGAAGCATCCCAAGTGGACACTGTTCTCTATATCAATTATGGTTGTTTCTATTTTAAGCATTACATGATTATTGAAAGAAGGTCTATTCTCAGGAATAAGGTCATTCTTATGATGGATCAAAGTTCTATTGTCAAAAACTATGCTAGGAGCAAGCATATTGAGATACAATATCATTTTGTGAGGGAGCGAGTCATTGCAAAGGAGGTGGAGCTTCAACATGTGTCTTCATGTAGCTGATATCTTCACCAAAGCATTGGGAAAAGACTTGTTCATAAAGCATAGGACTTCACTTGGAGTATTATCAAAGTCTATGCCAAAACTAGTTGAAGAGGGAGTGTGAAAGATTCAACTAGTTTCATCACATTTTGCAATATTTCCATATTTGGCATATTGAGGCCAAAACGTTTTAGACTTAGAGGTTGACTTTTCAAAGTTCATTAGTCTAAATTTCATTTGAATAAACACTTTTTGAAAGTGTGGGAAAGATAGAATGCGAGTTTGAGTAGATTCAATTTGAATAAGTTGGGTACATTGAATCTAGACCCAAAATTGGTAGGGTTAGCATTTTGGTGGGAAAGCCAAGTGGCCAAATAGGGTTTGGACCTGTTATAAAAGGATGCAACTCGTGGAGAGAGTCATCTTCTCTCTTCTCTATCTCATTTCATGCTTATACATAGTTCTCTTGGGTTCTACTATCCATTGGTGCACTATCTTGGTGATTGCTTGCAATTCTATGTGTAGAATGATCTATATTTGCTATTTTTGGATCCACATGTGTGAAATACAGTAGCTTGCTGGTTTTGTACGGACAAAAACAGTACATAATCATGTCATTCAAGTTTGATCAAGTTCTATTAGTGTTTGCATCTCAAATTGTGTGTAGATGCTGATTTTTCTACATTGGTGAGATTGGTAGTGTATTTCTCTTTCTAGCCAAAGATCATTCAAGTAGATAGGATATTAAGGATCTGAAATCTTTCACAATATTCATGGAGTTCGCCAAATTCAAGATTATTAATCCTATTGGACCCACATCAGTTCTCTAACCCTAAACATTGTGCGTGTGCATTGTGTGATGTATCTCAATGTCTCATTGAGTCCTTAGTCGTTCAAGTGTATTGATCATCAATTGTTCATATTGTCAATGTATAGAAGTACAATCATTGTCTAGACACTTAAACAACACTTGCTTTTCCTTTAGCAAAAAGCGATGAATAAAAACAAGCAAAAAAACAAAACCTTTTTCTTTCTCAACATAGCCAATTCTTTCCTATTTCAAACAACTTGCGAAAAGTTTCGAAAAGATCCATATTTTGATGTATGTTATATCCATTTGAGTACAATGTCAAGTGATAGAAGCACAAAATTTAGCTTTTAATGTGAAGACAAAGGTCTATACCAGGTAACCAATGGTAGTCACCCAATATGTCACAACGAACTAGTTTAGAGCACATTTAGATTTGTGCACGTCTTGCTATGTCTAAATGCACTCAAGTATTAAAGACATTGTAGAATTACTCCAATATTGACTACATGCCATTTTGGATTTTATGTCGAAACAAAACATCTTTCTAACACAACTATTATCTTAGTTTCTTTTTAGAAGATTATCTTTGCTGCACAATATGAGAAATCTTCAATTGATTAATGAAATTTGGGTCTCTGCTTGCTCTCCAACTCCACAGAACCATGAAGACAAATTCCCAACGACTAGGGTCATTTTGATTGCATCTCCATTTTTTCTCCCAACAATCTTTGTATTGCGATTCTATTGATTGTCGCTTTCTGGAAATAGGTTCCCACCAATCTACTAATGCATGCATGTAGTTCACATGCTCTCCATGTACATTGATTGTACTAGTTGTGAAACCCAACTAGACAGGACATTGATTTTTATCATATGGTCTAATCAACAAAAACATCCTTCTTCGATGTCCATATGTGGTCTAAACTCTGGTCTAGTCCTTGTATTTTGTGGACCATAGTAATGAGGTTCTAGGTGGTCAACACGATCATCCTAAAATGTTTGATTATCTTTAATAAGTGAATCTTTCCACCTTGTTGAAGGCCAAAACTCCTTTTTCAATCGAGTCTCTGGTGCAGATGGTGTCAAAATATTGAAAAATCTATCTAATGTTGTGAGTATGGGTCCTAAAAATGCCAAAGATGAATTGAGCTCTTTTGGCTTAGTACATCTTAGAATAAAATATCAAGGTAGGTAGAAGTAGAAACTCGAGCTACCATAGGAATTGCCATTTGTGCTTTACATGCCACATTTAATGCATGAAAAGACTATGTGGCACAATTAGACATAGTGAGGTGGCTTAGATAAGTCTAGATAGCTTGAGAGGTGGATCCACAACTCCAATTCAACTTCAAGTAGGAGAAGAGTCCATGGATCTATATATATGTGATGTACTCTCATTGAGAATATGATGAAATTTGTGTGTAATGCAAATTTGGAGACAAGCTCTTTGTGCCCTCTCTCTCTCCATGAGTTTTGTACTTTCTATTTTCTCTCTCTAGCCGAGTAGAGGCATTTATGATGCTTTGTCTTATGTTTTGTTGACAGATCTTGCTTGTAACACAATAATATTGCTTGTATGATCAGCTTTCCCATTGACAACCAATGCTAGTATGATCTTTATGGTGTTATTGTGCTTAGGAGATCAAAAATACATGTGTAGGGCGTCCCACACGTGTGAATTCAGCAGATGGTTCCTCAAGTCTCTTCATGATGGTGTCCCAATATTATATAATTGCACCTATGTTATTGAAAAAGGTAGACTCATGTCTACAAGTGTCCTTAGACTCATGTCTACAAGTGTCCTTAGATCTGATCCAAAATGTCTTGTATCTTTTCAGCCCTTCAATCACAAGCTCGACATCCTTAATGTGTGACATCTGAGGCAAAGCATGTGGCTCTCCTATTGGAAGCTTTGGCGAGCCATCTTGATTTCTTTTCCACATCTCTATCCCAACCTCAAATAGCCATTCCTTGTCCATGGGGTGCATTTTGTAATGCATCAATGGAAATTCTTTGACAATACTAAATTTTAATTGAAGTGGTTTAATATTGTGCCCAACCAACTCTTCACTACCATCAGGCATGTAACCTTTCACAAATGATTTGAAGTCAGGAACTTATTCAGTCACATAGGATGGTGGCAAACTAGCTAGACTTAGAGTTTGACTTTTCAAAGTTATATTAGTCTAAAAGCATTTGAATACAGACTTTTTGAAAGTGTGGAAAAGTGTAGTACACGACCATTTAGCCTTGGCAGCATTTAGAGTTCTTCGACTTTTTCTTGAACCCTAATAAATTTCATGTTCTTCGTTGTGAAGAAAATTTAAAGACTCGGTCTGTTCTAGAACATCAGAGTAATCAACGGCCGTTGCTGGAATTGAAGATCTAGTTGGCAACTGAAATTCTTCAGACAAGTTTGAGTCTCTTAAATCAAGCAAACATATTTTTTGCTCCTCAAAAAAATCCTTCCACCAATGTCGATCAAACTCGTCAAAAAATTGGTATGCTGCTTGAATGGTTGTTCCCAAAAAGTTTAATGCCGCAAATGGATCGACTGGCCGATGTTCTCTTTGAGCCTTTGGCTCCTCCCAGACAGAAGTTAGAGGACACAAAGGTGCAAGCTTAACTTGAGAAGAAGGCATAGATTGTAAAAAGTGGACTCCTTCAGAAGGTTGCCATGCCACTGAGGTAATGGTCAAGTTTGGGTCATTTCAAACATTTGGATAGTTAAAATACACTTTAGACTGCAAAGTGCCATTGAATATAAGAGCACCAACCAGATGACTTGAATAAAATGAGCTTTGTTTAAATTCTTTGGCACTCTTACAAAATGTGGCATTAGTGTTTTCTTTTGATCCATCCCATCGATTACGAGACCCAAATACTTCTGAGAAAACTCCAAACACTTTTTCCGGTGTTTTGCAAGCTTTTGTCTTCCTGTTGTCTGTTGCTCTCTGTGGATTTGAAGTGACTTTGTAATGTCCGCTATAAAAATCACACACAAAAAAATATTAAACTTAACTAATTGGAAGCGCAAAAGAAAGTTAAAATGAGTGAAACAAATTTAAATAACAAATACCTTTTTCTTGGGACATTTTCGCTTGTTCTTTGACTGCTTTCAATTGCTCACAGATAGTACAAACACATATTCTAGATTTTTTTTGGCTACTAGACCAAAATCTCTCTTTCACAGCTTCACAAAATAAGAATAACTTAGATGTTGAACATTCTTGGACATTGCGAAATCTTTGTACATCAAGTCTTATTTAAATTTCGTAAAATTGTCTAGAAGATGAAAATACAGAGAATTTGAAAGTTTCTCGGCGTTCACATTAATGAAATGAGGTAACCACGCTTTTGCGGTTAAGCAGTCTAGAGAAACAATTCGACACCTTGAACAAAACATTGAAGGCTTGGATCTTTTTGTAACCTCATGTGAATGTGGGCAAGTCTTGAGTTTTCAATTACATGAACACCTTTGAAAGCTTTACGACAAACTTCAATTGTAATTTCTAGGAAGTAATTTTAATCATTTTGATCATTTTTTGTCTTTGAAAAAAACTTTATTCGAATTTGTCTAATTTCAGTAAAGCTTAACTTTTGTAAACACGAGGAAACACAACAACCTAAGTTTATGACTTTACGAATTTCTTGAGATTTGAGCAATTGATTTTGACAACCCGTCATTTCACGACTTGCTTGTCTTTGCCCTTGGATTTTGCTCTCTGAGAGGAACTTGGTATACTAGCACCTAATGACTCTGGTATTATTGAAGTTGTACCTCATACGTGTGCTTCTCGCTTGTTAGTTGCATCGTCTCCTTGATTTTCACCAGAAGGCTCGACACTTTCAGATTATATCTTCTACATAAGAAAATATTGACCTTTTTGATTTCACAACATTGGATCTAATGGTTCTTCGTGTCTGTCTTGCCCTATTTAAAAAAAGAGTTCCTTGACATGGGATTGTACACTAACTTGAATTAGTAACTGAGTGTTTGCTTGTTTATGAACCGCTGCAATTCTCACCCGAGGGAGAATAGGTATACAGTTGGGCAAATTTCTGAGCAATTTAGGACCCACCTTCAAAAAATAGAAGCTGAGAAAAGGCAAAGGGAGAGTCACCAGACTGGGGACACGAGCGTCGATGAAGATCTGAAGGAGACATTTGTCCTGAAGTCTGTTGATGACCTCCTTTGTTCTTACACAATTCAACAAGGCGATGCAAGAGAAATCACAAATTTTGCGAAAAGAAGACCATACACTCTGTGCATTGCTGACATTCCTTACAATTTTAATTTGGGGGGTTCATTCAATGACGATCACTCATTTAAATACATTGAGATGAAGGAAGTTGTTGCTAATTTTCTGGAGGTTACCATAGCTCCACTTTAGGAATAGTGGTATTCCACTCTAGCTGGCAACAAGTTGGCGTACACAAAGCGCTTCTCAAAGTTTGCAATGCAGGAAAATGTTGAACGAACGTACCAAGGCACCAACCGTGACCTTAAGGGAGACTGTTGGAAATTAAGCCCACAGTTTTCTCCTTGGTGAATGACTAATTTCTATTTCATGATTCTTCCTGCATGTTTATTGATCATTGATCTAGGGTTAGGTGAAACCAACTTTGGTTCCACGTCTGCTCATCTGATACCTGCAGGAATCACAAAGTTAGACAACTAATTTATTTGAAGAACGTCTACAATGGGCTTCTGGCTGATCTCCAACAAAGGGTAACCAATCCTATCATAATTTCAAGTTCAGATATTAAGTTCAATAACTTGAAGTCATTGAGGACTTGGCCATCTTGAACAACTTCCACGAATTAGCATTTAGAACAAGTCTGCAGAAATACATTACTTTTTCGACGGTCTGTAGAAATACACTAAGTGTCGCAACAGTCTACAAAAATGAACTACATTTTCAATAGCTTTGGCTTTTTTGCATTTCCCCGAAATGCAACACTTGCATAATTCAAAAGTTTAAATTCTGCAGATCAAAAATTAATCTGTTTTTAACACCTTCGGCTTTTTCGCATTTTTTCAAAAAAAATCCGAAAAGAGAGAAAATTCCCGAAGGTCATCTATTTTCATGAATTAAACTGTTTTAAAGACATCTTCACCTTTTTGAGGGCACCTTCACCTTTTTAAGGGCACCTTTGGCTTTTTCACAAAATCCCGAAGAGAGAGAAAATGCCAAAGGTCGTCTATTTTGAACGAGCGACGTTCCTAGCCACTTCCCTAAATTTGCAAAGTGAGAGAAAACCACTTCACGTAAAATACGAAGTGAGAGAATTTGCTACGTCCTTGTCCACGTCGACATTCCTAATTCGTTGACAATATATAGTATGTATAGTTGTCAGAAAAGCCATATACTTCCAAGTACAATGGCTTATCTAATTAGGTGACAAACATTGAATGTAATTAATACATGTATGCAATCTATAAATAGATCATCCCAGCATAGATTACTTGAGATGCTCCGTCCATGAGATGTATTATTTGAGTCTCCCAGTTACGCCGCCATTTTGGCTGTAATTGCTATCTTATTGTGCTTCAGTGTAATATAGCAGCAACATGCTTTTCTATCTATGTATAGCGTAGATGAATGCTTGTTGTGATTGAATGTACTTTATCGTTGTTTGATCGCGCTTGTTTACTCACTTTGATCAGAATACGGACGTCGACGACCTTTGCTTCTGATCAAATGATGGCTGTCTTTGATGCTTGAGAAACTCATGATATCATACTGCTCTTTCCATCTATTTTAGAACCAAACTTCACATTGAATCCATTTTTCAATAATACCATATATACATATATATATATATATATATATATATATATATATATATATATATATATATATATATAGAGAGAGAGAGAGAGAGAGAGAGAGAGAGGCGTGCACCACAATGTTATGAAAAACCCCCTATTTTATACAAACGCAATGGATTCTTATAGCAAGCCAATATTATTTACTCTTATGCAAGTAAAAAATTATCTTATTTATAGTGCTCCAACAAATATAATATTATTAAGAAATACATGAAATAAAATCATTTTCTAAGACAAGTAAAATGTGTTGAAAAGGTTTAGGGATCAAGGCATGGAACAATGGTTGCGACATGTGCTCATGCACTAAAAAAAGCCTAACGACATGGGTATTCGAAATGGTTGCACTTGGAAATATCTCATCCTGAAAGAAAGGTAAGAACATGTGTCTAACTAGAGCATTGTTCGAGTTGGTTGCAAAATTATTTACATGTATTGGGATGAGAAGATGAAATAGATATTTGATGATATATGAGGTTCTATGAACAGATGGTATTCTTTGATGAAATAAAAAGATTGAAGACGGGGAAGGAAATGCCTCTACCTAGAGCACTATTCGAGTTGGCTACACCTAATCTCTTAATAGATGTGTATTATTTAATGAGAGATGTTCTATCACATATATTATCCCGAAGGATAGGTACAAAATGCCTCTAACTTGAGCACTGCTTGAGTTAGTTGCACAATTCTTTCCATGCATGAGGATTGCAAGATGAGATTATTTTGTGACGACATATTATGTGCCTAGAGCCTAAAAACATGGATTTTTGAAATAGTTGAACATGGAAATGACATGTGACTTATAAGGAACATATCTCATCTTGAAAGAAATTTATGAAAATGTGTCAAACTCTCAAGTGTATGTGGATGAGAAGATAATAGTAATCTTTGACAATATATGTACCTAAACTCTTAACAGATGTATATTTTTTTATGAGAGGTATTCCAGCATATATCTCATCATTAAAGACATGTAAGAAAATTCCTCATCAGTGGAATGATTGTGTTTGGATATTATACTATTTATCAGCTCTGATTCCACCCTTACTAAATGTGATATCCAGTCAAGGGAAAAACTCAACATTAATTATGACAGGATCTTTACCAATCCATTGATTAGATTGACTAGAGTAATATCTCTGTAGGTGTCCAAGACAACCATGAGGTAGCAAAATAGTTAGGCATATATGACAGCCATGCATCCTCCAAATGAGATATTTCGAATGAGTCATGGAACGCGTATCAGTACACAAGAGAGGAGTTATTAGAAAGCATTCGATAGTGCAAACACACATAAAAAAAAATTGAAAATTTGTATGAAGTTGTGAATACAACAATAAGATCACGAATAGTAGCGCTTTATGTGCTATGATTTTACTATGCTAGTTATAGATTGAATACTATCTATACTTCTTGAATTACTTTCACTCTCTCTAAAATCTTTGATCCTATGGAATCAGATAGTCTAATACAAAGGAGTTCAAGGAGGAACTCTAATTCACATGAGAGCGATAACATATCTCAGAATTCAGTATGTATGGAAGATCCACATCTAACTCTAGCATTTATTAACAATACAACCATTAACCCTAAGATCCACTATGATAATAGCTTACTCTTTCTCTCTCTCTCGCCCTTTCTCTCTCACAAAAAACATAAGAATTAGCAATTCCAATCATATTCAGATCCAACAATTAGCAAATACAATAAAAGCATGAGAGATGAAAGAATAGAGATAGAGAGCAAGGACATTCACAAGTCCATTCCATAAGAGAACCAATCTGCTTGTATTGAAATGAAGATGAAAACATGAGGAGCAACTCAAGCTTGCCCCTATTTAAAGTGGAGAGGAGGGTAGCCTCAAAATCCTATTGGCCCATTTCTACCTTCCTAACTATTCAAATTTAAAAAAAGAGTGAGAACCCATTCAATAATTGGAGAAAACCAATTTGAAATTGAAATTTGGTAGGAACCCCTATTTTATTCACTAACCTTTTTGCGGGACTTTTAATGTCGCTAGGCCCTGCGACATTAAAAGTCCCGCAAAAAGACCTAAAGTATAATTGCTATAATATTTAGAAAGTTTAACACCAAATACAATTTTTGCATTGTTGTGACTTGTTTAAATAAACACCTATGAAAAATGGATGAATACTTAAAAATTTATACTCATTTTCAATTAGTTGACTATAATATTATAGTTATGAATGTTAAGACTATTTGTAGGTAGAATGCACTTCAAATAATTTTTTCCTTGATTGAAAACAAAACATACAAATTATTGGTAATGTTGTTTTTATTACAATGAATATGTACCATTTAACTACAATATTTTAAACATGGTTGCTTGATCAAAAATAATTGTCACATATGCAAACTAATTTTTTAGAATCAAAACAAATTGAATATTAATATATAATCTATATATAACAAACAATTTAACAATGATGATCTATAATTTATTAATTAATAAGAAAACCCATTCAAATTAAAAAAAATGAGAATACATTAAAACCTTCATATGTGTGTGTGTGTGTGTGTGTGTGTGTGTGTGTGTGTGTGTGTGTGTGTGTGAGAGAGAGAGAGAGAGAGAGAGAGAGAGAGAGAGAGAGAGAGAGAGAGAGAGAGAGAGAGAGAGAGAGAGAGAGAGAGAGAGAGAGAGATTTTCATGCAAGCATGAGATTGTTGTTTGATATTCATTTTCATGGAGTCCTTCCTACACCATTTGCACGGAGTTCTTTTTATACCTTATACAAAAAGAAAATGGAGCAAAAAACATGGAATGAGTTCAATGAGAATAATCTCGACAAACAAATCTCATAATTACCAAATATGATTGAAGTCTCAAAATATTGAACTAGTCTCATTTTTATTAAACATGTGATTTTAACACCTTCGGCTTTTTTGCATTTTTCCAAAAAATACGAAGAGAGACAAAATTCTCGAAGGTCATCTATTTTCATGAGTTTAACTGTTTTAAAGGCATCTTCACCTTTTTGAGGGCACCTTCAGCTTTTTCGCAAAATCCCGAAGAGAGAGCAAATGCTGAAGGTCATCTATTTTGAACAAGGTTGTTCCCATCCATTTCTCAGAATTTGCAAAGTGAGAGAAAACCACTTCATGTAAAATGCAAAGTGAGAGAATTTGCTACGTCCTTGTCCACGTCCTAATTCGTTGACAGTATACAGTATGTATAGTTGTCACAAAAGCCATATACTTCCAAGTACAACGGCTTACCTAATTACGTGACAAACATTTAATTTAGTTAATACATGGATGCTTTCTATAATTAGATCATATCAGCACAGATTACTTGAGACGTTTCGTCCATGGCACGTATTATTTGAGTTTCCCAGTTACGCCGCCATTTTGGTTGTAATTGAGGACTCATGTGGGTGTTGTTGCAACTTTTTTTTTATTTCATCCTCGACGCTGATGGGCCTTCGAAACGACGGTCTGGTCCATAATGTAGATGGACCTGTTTGCGTGACTGGTTGAACTGGTTGAACCTCTTCAACCTTTGGCGCTCCTTCTTGATCCATTCTTGAATCCATAGTCGCATCCAATTTTGCCTGATCATGTTGTTGAGGCGAGAATTGTGGCATGAACGGAACTTCAAGTTGTGATTTTGACTCTAAAACATGGGAGGCGGCCTTCTCATGATTTTTGATGATTTCTTTGGCCTTTGCTAGGTCTATTGAGGTCGTGCCTTTGAATCTGTCGAATCAGCTCTGAAATCCTTGCAAGGCCACTCGAAAGGTTTCAACTTTTTTGAACAAATAGCTTGTACTTGTTGTTTTGCATCCCACATAGCTCGATCTACCTAATCCTACGGTTGTCAATGTATTCTGGAGTTGCACCACGTAACCCTCTAGGCAATCTGCTATTTGTTGTGTTTTATTCTTCTCAGCTTCAGATTTCTCTTCATGTTGCTTGGTGATCTTGAGCTCTTTATGCAACTGAATTATCTTCTGGGTAATTAAGGTATTTTTAGAACCCAATTCTGAAATGCGTTGTTCCATTTCTTTTTTCTTATCCAACATAGAATGGATGGAGGATCTGTGATGAGATGCATTCCTTCCTGGGTTGCCAACCATCAGGAAGTTGTTCAATACTTGGGCCATGACGTGAATGATGTGATCTCGGATGGATTCTAGGAGATACCCATCATGGGTCCAAAAAAACTCAACAGTGGTGTTTATGAACAACTTGAGCACGTTCTTTGCGTACTTATGATTCAGAGATGGCTCAGTACCAGATGTGATACCTATGGCAGCAAGGGCGGCTTTAGTAAAACGCACCTTGTGTGTGGCAATTTGGAAAGTCATATAAAATTTGGATTTGGCCTCGGTCCAAGTACTAAAGGCCATCGTAATGAATTTCATATTGATTTTTCTAGAAAAGACTCACATTGCCGCAAGGAAAGGCCCGGCAAGAGTCATCCATTAAGCGACCATGCTTGTGCTAGGGAGCATCATGATGTCCGTTGCAACCAGAATATCATGATGGATGACATAGCGCTAAGATTGCGAGATATTAGTAGAAGACATGATGACAAAAAGGTAAAGACTGAAAATAAGGTGCAGGAGTGTATCAGATAGTTGGATGATGAAGACGAAGAGCTATATATATGAGACATACTAAAAGTAATACAAATAGAACACAATTAATCTCTCAATTTATCTGAGCTACACTCTGATACAAGGGAGATAGAAAAATACGAACGGAGAAGAGAGCATGAATATTGCAAAATAGCTCTCCCGTTACCATCAGCTGCTAGATGCAAAAACAATCTAATAGAAAGCTTATGCTAGATATAATCACAACTTTAAGTGTTCTAATTGCCCAACATGATCTTAAAAAATAATTCATACTCACAAAAACAAGAGTACAGTCTGTTGAAGAGATCAGAAATGGTTTGTGTGTGATATTACTAAAAAATGAATTCAATGTGAAGTTTGGTTTTGAAATAGATGGAAAGAGCAATATTATATTACGAGTTCCTCAGGCATCAAAGACAGCCATCGTCTGATCAGAAGCGAAGGAGCCGTAGACGTCCGTGTTTTAATCAAAGTGAGTAAACAAGCATGATCAAACATCGATAAAGTGCATTCAATCACAACAAACATTCATCTATGTTATACACAGATAGAAAAGCATGCTGCTGTTATATTACATTAAAGCACAATAAGATAGCCCAACTCGATGATCATATAGATAATTGATAATTAGAAAGTCAATAAAAGTTTGAACTGCAAAAGTTAAAATTTTGAACTATCCAAGTGTTGCATTTCGGAAAAATGCAAAATAGCCGAAACTGTTGAAACCGTAGTTCATTTCTGTAGACTGTTGCGACACTTAGTGTATTTCTACAGACTGTCGAAAAAGTAATGTATTTTTGCAGACTTGTTCTAAATGCCAATTCGTGGAAGTTGTTGAAAAAGGCCAAGTCTTCAATGACTTCAAGTTATTGAACTTAACATCTGAACTTGAAATTATGATAGTATTGGTTAACCTTTGATGGAGATCAGCCGGAACCCCATTCTAGATGTTCTTCAGATAAATTGGCTGTCTAAGTTTGTGATTCCTGCAAGTATCATATGAGCAGACGTAGTGTGAAGGATTTCAGATCATTCAAGATCCAATCCATGTCCCTGATCTTTGGTTACAATAAGGAGCAAACCAACAATCTTGCCAATGTAGAAAAATCAACATCTACATACAAAATGAGATGCAAACATACTGATCAAACATGAATCAAAACATAAAATATAGTAGTTGTCCGTACACTTACAGTACCCTACTGTATTTCACACATGTGGAACCAAAAATAGCAATAAATGATCATTCTACACATAGAATTGCAAGATAACATCATGAGAGTGCACCAATTAGTAGAACCCAAAGAGAACCATGTATAATGATGAAATGAGAGAGAGAACAGAGAAGATGTGTCTCTCCATGAGTTACATCCTTTTTATAGAGTGTCCAAACCCTATTTGGACACTTGGCTTTCCCTCCAAAATGTAAACCTTACTATTTTTGGGACTAGATTCAATGTACCCAAAGTTCAAATTTGAATCTCTATCAAACTCGACTACCAACTTTTCCACAATTTCAAAAAGTGTTTATTGAATGTATTTTAAACTAACATAACTTCAAAAAGTTTCTCTCTCAGTTTAAAATGAGTTTTGGCCTCTTCTTGACAATTTACCAAAATATGACTAAACTAGACTAAACTAGTTGAAATCTCTCACACTTCCTCTTCAACTAGTTTTGGCATAGTTTTGACAATAGAACTTTGATCCAACTTTAGAATGAATTCCATCCTAAGTATAGATCTCCTTTCTAAGGTTCTAAAGTATCTTTCATAATTGATATAGAGAATAGTGTCCAAATTGGATGCTTCACTATTTCTTACATCAATTTTATACATCAAGATATAACTAGAACATGAAGAACCAAATAGAATGTGAATGAAATGATTCCTCCATGCTTCAAACTTTGAACTCTCTGGAAAATTACAGCAACCAAACAATAAATGTGAGTGATGACCATTTGCTTGCTTGTCTCCTCCAACTTTGTCCTTTCTTGATATGTCTCCACCATAAAACTCCATGAATGAGCCTCCATCTCCATCTTGCCACAAGAAACCATAAAACCTTGGAAATCCATTAGTAGGTGAGTACATAAATGATGCAAATACAGCACCACATGACTCCATAAACCAAGTAGGTTGCACTAGTCCATCTTCAAGATCTATTTGACACAAGAAAATGACCATGAATTCACCAAAAATTGACAATCTCCAAGTATTGGCACCAAGTAGCTCAACACTTGAGAACTTGATCATGGATGAGTGATATAATGAGCCTCCATTAGCCTCATTTCCATCAGCAAAACCATCCAAGAATGCTAGTACAATTCCAACAATAAGATATTGCAAGACAATGTAGCTAGTTTTATTACATCTTGACAATTTGCACACATCCACATGAAATAGCTCAAACATGAGATAGAACAAGTAAAGTAAAATTGAACAACACTTCCTTGTTGCTCCTTTGACCTTACTTGAGTCTTCCATAGGCTGCAAAAACAGATCCATAACATCTTTGCCAAATAACCTTCCTTTTATGCTCTTGACTAGCTCGAAATTGCCACCTTTCCTTTTGTGTTGTTGAAGCCCTTTGAGACCAACCTCTTGATCTTCCACTTGACCATCAGAGTCATTGAACAAAATTTGTTTTCTGGATCCATTACTTGCTTTTACAGCACGAAAACTATGAGAACCAATATCCACTTGCATAGCATCATCTACACAAGAAGATTCTCCAAAAATGTGAGTAAAGCAAAGTGAGTCGCTTCAACTTGCTTACCTTTCTCTTGATCATCAAAGATATCAAACATATGAATATCTTCAGACTTGAACCTCTGAAAATACTCCCTCTAAAACATATGATCTAGATCCAACAAGATCTCATCAATGCCTGATCTTGAATCTCCACAAAGGTTAGTGAAAACAATGTCACCAATGTCACCATCATAAATCAAAAGATAGATTCCAAACTTTCCATCCAACACGAAGTAGAGTAGGTGAAGATGAGCATCAAACCTAAGAAATCCAGCCCTCTTGAGTCCATAAAAAACCTCAATAAGCTCACCAATGAGATCTCCCTTGTCTTGAAGAAATTGCCTCTCGATTTGCTCTATGTAGTCTTCTCCAACCAACCTTTTGCCATCTTGATCATGAGTGATCAATTCACAATCATAGAATCCTTTGAGTTGATGAAGAGTTTTGAGATCCATGCCTTGGATCTTCCCAAGAACCAATCTTTCATTGCTCTTTCCTTCATAAGACTCCCTCTTAATGATTGCATCATAAGAAGTAGAAACCTCAAAGACATTAGAAGCTATGAAAAAAATGATTAGTACCTTCAACATAAGGATGATTGAAGTATTCTCTTTTTTAGACAAGAACTTCTACTAAATGATTTAGGTAATGACTCATATGATAATGATTCTTCCTCACTATCATTCACAATGATATCATCCAAGTACATCCTACTTTGAACTCTTCACATACTTATCTTCTTCTTGACTTGTGACTATCTCCCTCACCAAGTCTCTTGATAGAACCATTTGATCTACTCTCTTTATGAAGACATGTGACTCCACTTGCGATGTTTGTCGATTGGCCATTCTATATTTTCTCTTTTTCTTACATATTGGAGAGTGCTTTGGCCCCTCAATATCTTTTTGCATTATTTTCAATATCACTTGAACACCTTTTTCACTATGCATATTATCTTGATGTTGGCATTCCATCCCATCAAAGGATGTTGTATCTAAAAGTGCACTACCATCCTCAAATGTGACTTGTTTGATTGGCCATCTCAAAAGTTGAACAATCACGTTCTCCAAGTTGCTATCGTCACATGCTAAGTTATTATCCAAGTTGGCATGGATTGGGGATATTGTGACACCTACATTTTCATCTCCAAGCTCTTCGAATTGTATAGCCTCATAGGAGAATAGCACCCAAAGACAAGATCATTCGCCAACAAGATATATCCCTCAGCTACAATTTTTGTATGATCCAAGGACCAAAAAATCACTTCTTGATTGACCCATGTATCACACGTTACTCTTCCGTTTGTAGCATCTTTTTGGCTACTACTTGATCCCACAAATGAAGCACAGATATTTTATTTGTCCCGCATGACAAACGATCCAATTGCCTCTTCCAACAATGATGCATCACCAGTTGAATATGGCAATAAAACATTACTAATAATCACTTTCTCAACTACAATTGACACTCCATTTTCTCCAAGAGTGACAAAATGGCACTTCATAACAGGATCAATAGAGTGGACACTCCCTTCACCGACCACTTTGCCATCAACAAGCAAAATCACATTGTTTCTTTCTTGTATCTCAAAAATTTCTGAAAAAAAAAAAAAAACAAAGCACCTTGTTTGAGCCAAATATTAATGTACTATCTAAAATAATATCCTTTATATCATAATGGGTAAAAAAAATAGTAAGGCCATCACTAAGACACATTGTAAATGTTTAAAACTCAATCTTGTATAGTTCAATTTATGAAATATGCAATTGTCTTTGTTATCCTTATATTTCCAAAACAAGATTTAGGAATAAAAAACTCTCGACAACATTGACATTGTTGATAAAAAATAGAATCTTGTATCATGGATGTACTATCAAATATGGTTTGATTAAACTATCCAAATTAGAAGCATGTGAGATAATGGATACATCTTCTAAAACTAGCTACATCTACGCATATATTGTTCTCAAGCTATCACGTATGAACTTTAGTGACTTTTTTGTCATACATGATGGAAATAGACTTTAGCAAAAAACACTTTTGTTAATGAGCAAATGGAAAGAAGAGTGATGGTATCAAGATTGCCATGCTAAAAAGAACTTTGAGTGTGTGCATGTATGAGAGAGAGAGAGAGAGAGAGAGAGAGAGAGAGAGAGAGAGAGAGAGAGAGAGAGAGAGAGAGAGAGAGAGAGAGAGAGAGAGAGAGAGAGAGAGAGAGAGAGAGAGAGAGAGAGAGAGAGAGAGAGAGAGAGAGATATTCATGGATCATATTTGTCGAATATATAATTGACGAGATGATCTCTTCAATTCAAGCTCAAGTAGTTCATATATGTGTTGAGTTTAGAAGAGAATACATAATGTGATTTTGAGTGAGAGAGATAGAAAGAGCTCTCATTCATGGATGTTGACGAATATTGTTCGTCAAGATCCATGTTTCATAGATCTTGAAAAATGAGGTCCATCAAGATCATTAATAGGTGTCATAGCCATGATTAGACACATGATTTTATTCAAGGCCTCCAATTGAAAGCCCATCATTCAACTAGTAATAACACATCCCAAACTTAGTCTCTCCATCGTCATATATCATGAACATTGGCAAAATGAATTCCTCCAAATGGACTATATAAATATACATGATAACATTTTGCAAAGAAAACTTTAATATATACAAAATTTAACAAAGACAATTTATTGTATGCTAAACAACTACATTTTCATAATACGAGTAATTAATAGCTATTTAATATTAACTTAATTTAGAGACCCTTTTTTTTTGTATACTGAGTTACACAATTAGTAGGTTATACACGACATATACATCCTAGCAACGTCAAGCGAGGAGCAAGCTCCCAAGATGTCGCTACGTAGTGGCTAGGTTTCAAGTATGTGCCTTGCCGGTCATAGTCAACAACTCAACCCACACATTGTGTTGCGATGGAAGAGACTTATTTTAGACAGTTGCTTTATCAAATGTAGACATAGTTCTCTTTACCAATTTGTATGATGCATATGCTCCTCTCTAAGCATATTATAATTTCCTACAATAATCAAAGGATTGTTATTTGATCTATTTAATTGCTTTTTCATGCTGCTTTTAGATTTGTGAGTGGTAATATGATTATTTAGCTATTGTTTGGGAATTGATACGATATTGACAATAAGAGCCTTTAATTGTTTTGTGTATAAATCAATGGATTGACTGACTGATTGAGTGAGGTCATGCTACTTTTGATCTCTCTCAAGTATAATTGTTTTAGGATTTTTGCCTTGCTAGATGGAAGATGATGCATTACGCATTGTTGCTACTACATTATGCTACATTCAGAATGGTTTTGAGTTTAGGGCTTAGGCATGTGTTTGGGAAATCTATGGATGCATCACCAATTATTGATTTTGAAGACAATCATGATGTGATGGGGTCGAGATTTGAAGAAGACTATCCTCGGATTTTCTCACCAACAAGATCCATGAGAGATAGATCCGAGCCTAAGAGGCTCTCATATGTTGACAAAGTCAAACAGGTGGATCTTGATTCCACTAATTATGTTTTTTATGTCTCTCATGAAGAGCCAAAGAATGTACAAGAGGCACTCAATACCAAGGAGTGGTATGATGCCATGAAGCAAGAGTATGATGCATTGATCACCAACAATACTTGGGAGCTTGTGGATCCTCCATCCAACAAGCATGTGATTGGTTGCAAGTGGGTATTTCGGATCAAGTTCAATCATGATGGCACCATCAACAAACATAAAGCAAGATTATGTGCCAAAGGATTTGCTCAAATCCATGGCCTTGATTATGAGGAGACCTTTGCACCCACCTGTTGCAAAGATGGTGACAATAAGAATTCTTATTTCTCTTGCTTGTTTCTTCAAGTGGAAGGTGTTCCAATTAGATGTATCCAAAGCTTTTCTAAATGGTTATCTTGAGGAGGAGATCTATATGGAACAACCTCAAGGATTCATCAAGGATGAGTCGAAAGTGTGCTTGCTCTTCAAAAGTCTTTATGGACTCAAGCAAGCACCAAGATTATGGTATTCAAGACTTAATTCTTTTCTTATCTCACTAGGATTTACTCTTAGTGACTATGATCCTTCCATGTATCTAAAGTTTGTTGATAGAAATATTGTCATTCTTCTAATTTATGTTGATGACATTATTCTTTGTGGAAGTTGTATCAAGCTAGTTGATGAAACTAAGCTAGCACTTGGATGTGAGTTTAAAATGCAAGATCTAAGAGAGATACATTACATCCTAGGCCTAGAAATTGATTTTTATGAAAATCATGTCTTTAAATGTCAATCTAGATATGCTCACTCTATGTTGAAAAAATTCCATATGGAAAATTCTAAGAGCATAGATACTCCAATGGAGCAAATTGTAAAAGATCCTAATAAAGGTGATGAAAGATCCTTTGAGGACATCACACTTTTTAGGAGTCTTGTAGGCTCCTTGATTTGGCTTACCATTACTAGGCCCGATCTAAGTTTTTGTGTGCACAAATTGAGTCAATTTATGCAAGATCCTAAGATCCATCATTGGAAGATGGCCAAGAGGATTCTAAGATATGTATTTTCATCTTGTGATTATGGTCTACTCTATAAAAGTGAAGATCTATCCATTGTTGGCTACTTGGATTCGGACTTTGCAAGTGACAAGATGGATCGAAAGTCTATTAGTGCATACACTATCTTTCTTGGAGGCAATCTAATATCTTGGCTTTCCAAAAAGCAAGATACCATATCTCTCTCTTCATGTGAGGCCGAGTACAAAGCACTCACTACAACTACCAAAGAGGTGCTTTGGATCAAGAGGTTATGAATGGAGCTAAAGTGCATCAAGGAAGATGATCTACCAATGATCAAGTGTGATAACATCTTGGCCCAAGCTCTTGCCAATAATCCCATATTTCATGCAACAAGCAAGCACATAGAAGTGGCACACCATTTTGTGAGAGAAAAGCTTATTGGAGGAGAAATCTATTTGGAGCATGTCAACTCGTCCTCTTGTATTGTCAATCTACTCACCAAGCCTTTGAGTAAAAGTGCTTTCATCAAGCATAGGTCTAATCTTGGAGTCATATCAAGATCAATGCTCAAATCTTCATAGATATTTTTTTAGGAGGAGTGTGAAGAATTGAAAAAGATTATCTATGTTAGATATAGGGGTCTTATGTTTTTTACATCAAGCATCTAGGTGTAGGATGTTGATAGGAACAAATTTGGCATAGATGGCAAATTATGCATTTCCACTTGTAATGCCACTATTGAGCCAAAATAGAGTAAGAGGCTAAGCTCGTGCCAATTAGAGTGTAGATAAGTGTAATGCTTTTGTTTGATGAATTCTAAGAGGTCAAATAGAATTTAGAGGTGGAACCATGTGAGGTCCAATAGGGGTTTGAGGTGTGCTTGAATATAGTCCAATAGAATTAAGAGGTGCATGGATCAATGGTCCAATAGGATTAAGAGGTGACAAAGTATGGTCCAATCATAGTTAAGCATAAGTGTAGCTCGTGGATCTACTAGTATCATTATACTCTTCATTTTGAAGCTAATTGATTTGGTAATTATGTGGATTTTGAGTGTTATTGGATTTTTAGCTTTCTCTCTCTACCCGAGAGCTCGTGAGGGTCTTTCTCTCTCTACCCGAGGAGAGCAGCTTGTTTTTACTTAGAATATTTTTTTAAGACTTCCCACACGTGTGAGTGAGAGTTGGAAGTGATTGAATGCATGTAGTAGTGTGTTTTTGCCATAGGATCTAAGATTGATCTTGAATCTCAATCTAGTCTTGATCTTGGTGCATCTACACACCTTAGGAGATCACAAGTACATGTAGTGGACAATCCACACGTGTGAAATCAATAGAAACCAGACAACTTCTTCAAAGTTTGGAGTCGAACATCATTTCAAATGTCAATGGCAAGGGGGGGAAATGGTAGAATTAGATAAAAGTTTGTAAGTACTTGTCGACATGATGAATCAGCTCCTGCAAATGCCAATTTGCTCTTGTAAATTTGCTCCTCACAGTTCCAATAAGCTCCTACGCTCCTGCAAATCTGCTCCTCACAGTTCCAATAAGCTCCTTCAGACTCCAATCACCTTCAAATCATCTCCTGCATACTCCAATCGGCTCCTACAAATTTATTTTTAACATTGGCATGCTGAAAGAAGCCTGAAATGTGTTGTGGGATGCTTGAAATGCATTTTGGGATGGTGATAGAAGCTTGAAATGCACTGTGAGATGGTGAAAGAGGCCTGAAATGTGTTCTGGGGTGGTGAAAATGGCTTGGGATCCACTATGGGATGTGAGGGAATCAAGAAATGCACTGTGGGTTGTGATGGAGGCCTGAAAGTTGACGTGGATGGTGAAGGCGGGCTGAAATCCAATGTGGATAGTGAAGGAGGCCAGCTGATCTCTACGATGGTGAAGGGAGAGCGAGAAAGTGCACTTGAGAGAGAGAGCATGAGTAGAGAACGAGGTTCAGCTGCACACCATGTGAGAGGGAGAGAGAGAGAGAGAGAGAGAGAGAGAGAGAGAGAGAGAGAGAGAGAGAGAGAGAGAGAGAGAGAGAGAGAGAGAGAGAGAGAGAGAGAGAGAGAGAGAGAGAGAGAGAGAGAGAGAGAGAGAGAGCTCTTTTTTGAATTTGGGGAGGGCGACCCCACAAGCATGCCTACCATTTTTTTAGATAAGATTTTTAAAAATGATGAGTTCGACCCGCACCGCACAATCCCGTGGCAAATGTACTGACAAACCTTTCAGTTTCTTGCTGTATCTTTGCTTCTCTTAAGATGACAACAATTTTCTTGATCTTGTGTGCCTCAAGACGCCTACATTCTCATAGTGAACTTTCAACTCTTCCTTGGTCATCAAGAGGGGCGAGTGTTTTTCGAAGAGACAATCAGTCAATCCAACGGCTTGTACACTGGCTCGATCGTTTTAGGTGGCCTACTCAGGAACATGATGGTCCTTCTCACTTGAGCTTAGGTGCTTGGGCATCACCCCCTTTCCAACTAGCCCACTAGGCATCACCCCAACTTAAACTCATGTAATTGACAACAGTTATTTCATAATCATTTTGATCACCTCAGTATGTCTATTGTTTCATTTCCCATTTAATTCATCTGTCATCTCAGTTTCCATTCAATTCGTCTGTCGTCTCAATTCACAATCATTTTGTTTGGCTAATACCCATTTTAAAGTTCTTTGGATGGAGAAAATTCCATGTCATCATTTTTAAAAATAAAAAATAAAAAATCCACGTTATCAATTTTTTATATAATGACATTTCATTTTCCATTCATCTCTCTCTCGAACTCACCATTTACGTCTGCTTGCCCATTCGGGTGTTCTTTGCCATATACCGCACCTCTCTCTTTCTCTCTCTCTCTCTCTCTCTCTCTCTCTCTCTCTCTCTCTCTATCATGCACTATTTTTGTTGGTGTCCATGTCACATGACACCAACGGTCACTGCTAACTGTCTTCAGTCGCGTGGCATGTTGGGAATGGATTCATTGTGTTTCTGGGACGTGTAAGGTTAGCGAATGTTTTCTTGGCATGTATGATGTCGCGATAATTAGCAGTGCATACGTAGATGTGAGGGCGAAGAATATTGTACATGCTAGGTGTGAATACGATAGTCATCATATTGCACATTATATGAAATCTTGGCATGGCAATAGCATGCGGACGTATATGTACGTACATGCTTCGTGAGGCTATGACCACGCTTTTTGTGATCAAGTGTTTTCTTCTTGTGTGTGAGTGTGATTTTACTTTATGATTGATCAATCGAATGCTTGTAGATTCTGTATTTCATGCTATCATCTTCCTCGCTGTGTTTTCATTCTAACAATGGTTATGGGCCCACGTACATAAAGGAAGAATTGTAGGATTGCATGCTATCTTGGATCAAACAACATCATAACAGTATAGGTTGTTGATTCAACTTTTTGCTGACACGAGTGAACTCGTGCGATTAGTCAATCTGTATAAAGCGACAATCTTTTGACGCTCCTACAAATCAAAGAAGATGGCACTGAAGCGTCGATGGAGAACAAGATGATTGATTGGTTAGAGGCCGACAATTATAGTTCGTGGAGTTGGAAAATGAAAATCTTGCTGAATGACAAGGGCCTATGGGGTGTCATATCAGGCGAGGAGACTCCTGCACTTGATCAAGAGGGCCAGGTAAAGAACGCACAACAGGCCGAATTGATCGCTGTGAAAGGATCGAAGGCACACATGATGTTGTGCCTGAGCTTAAGTGAGACTATGATCTCATTAGTAAGAGATCAGGAGACAACGAAGGGGGTATGGGATGCGCTTCATGGCAGCTTTCAGGCTAAAGGTTTCTCAAGTATCCTGATGTTGTAGAGGCAGCTGACAAACACCAAGATGAGTGAGGGTGATTCGATGAGGGACCATGTGGAGAAGATCAAGGACATTGGAAGATAGCTAATAGCGGCGGGTGCGGTGGTTGACAAACAACAACTTATATACAATTTGATCACTAGTCTCCCATCCAACTATGATCCGATGGTCATGATGCTCGATGGGTTTGAGGACAAACTGCATGGAGTTCATCACTTGGAGGCTCATTCAGGAAGAAAGTAGGCGGAATGTCAATTCAGCACAGGATGAAATGGCAGTATTGAGTGGCTCCAAGAAGATGGGGATAAAGAATCAAAGACCCATCGCGGAAGGTGGGCAATCGAGCCATCAAGAGAAGGAATTCAAGAAAAAAGGATGGCCTGAGAAATCTGACAAGAAGTGTTACTATTGTGATCGGCCAGGGCACTTCGCACGCGAATGCAATAAAAAAAAAAATTGACATGCAGAGGAGGAATCCAGATCAAGCCAATCTAGCTGATGAGGTGCAAGAGACCACAGATGCATTTGTTATGATGGCTAAGGAGAATTGGAATTCTTTGGAACTATCAGACACATGGTCATGTGATGCATCGTCTGATTCTAACGAGATCGTCGATGTAAAGCTGAAAGCCAAGAGACAGATCATTGAAGCGGACCCATACTGGTATCTTGATTTCGCAGCTATCTCCCATATGACAAACAATCATGATGCCTTCGTCACCTATCAGATGCTCAGCGGTAAGGAGATCATGATGGGGGACAAAGGCGTGATTGATGCGGTAGGGAGAGGCTCTGTTCGCATATGGCTTGGTCAAGAGAGGAGCATAAACATATGTGACGTACTGCATGCTCCTAATTTGGCCAAGAACCTACAATTAGTGGCCAGGCTTACAGATACTGGATATCATGTGTTGTTCGAAAAGAAAGGGTGCAGCATTCAGACGGATGACGGGCCAATTGACATTGTATTCAGGATAGGAGGCTTGTATCAGTTACAAGGAGGAGCCCACGAAAGATCCATGGCGTGTCTGACGGTTGACTCCAACAGAATCAACAATCTTTGGCATAGGTGGATGGGGCATCTAGGATGCAAGAGCCTTCAGACCTTGGCAAATGACGAGATGTTGAGGGGGTTTGATTACGATGTCAAAGAGGGGATAGACAAATGTGATGTGTGCATCTTTGGAAAGTAGCATAGAGAACGTTTTCCAGAGATCCACTGAAGTGCTTAGCTGATTCACACAGACATCTGTGGACCAATGGAGGTGCCGTCTATTGGTGGATCTAGGTACTTCATTACATACACAGACAACTATACAAGGAGGACGCGGATTTGGACCTTGAAGCATATATCTCAGGCGCTTGAAAGTTTCAAGGCAATCAAGAGCATAGTAGAGAGTGAAACCAACAAGAAAGTCAAGAAGCTCAGAAGCGACAATGGAGGTGAATTCAAGAACAAAGAATTTGATGAATTCTACCTAAAGAATGGTATCTTGAGAGAATTCACCATACCATACACTCTTGAACAAAATGGCTTGGCGGAAAGAAAACAGAACACGGATGGAAATGACGCATTGCATGTTGCAAGAGAATGATCTACCTAAGTACCTATGGGCAGAAGCTGTGGCAACTGCATGTCACAAATCAACAAATCTCCAACGAAGGCCCTGGCAGGAAAAACCCCCCACGAGATGTGGTACGGACATAAGCCAAGGGTAGATCACTTTAGGGTGCTTGGCTACACTGCATATGTACACATTCCCAAAGAAAAACGGAAGAAACTTAATCCTAAGTCCAACAAATGCTTGTTTGTAGGATATCCGGAGGGGACTAAACAATGATGGTAAAAATTGTCTCCAATTTTGATGCAGGGCGTCGATTCAAGGGAGGCATGACGTTTCCTACAGAAGTCATTAGCATTTTGAGCTCCAATACATCCCAACACGACGTATATTTGGATGATCATACCCGTAATGAGAGCGTTGATGGTCAGGTGTCCGCAAGAGAGGAATTCTTTGATGCGGAAGAGAACGAAGAACCTGATACAGTGGGTCAACCAAGACTCAAGGTCAAGTTCAATAGGGAGAGATCAAAGGCAATTGCAGAGGCGAGACCAAATAGAATGAAAAAAGCCCCACAAAGATTCGATGAGATGATATTCATGAGTCAAGAACCGAATGAAGAGCCGAGATCTTACCGGAAAGCTTGAGAGAGGGGGGATTGGAATGGCTCCATGCTATGACAGAGGAAATGGAGTCGATCAAGAAGAACAATGCATGGAGTCTGGTGCACATACTAGAAGACAGGAGAGCCATTGGCTGCAGATGGATTTATAAGTTAAAATATGATGCAAAGGGTAATGTGGATAGGTATAAGACACAGATAGTAGCCAAAGGATGCTCGCAGACAGAAGGCATGGACTTTGATAAAACTTTTGCCCCAGTCGCTAGTATTGGATCGATAAGGATAATTATTGCATGGGCTGCAGCCAACGACATGGAGATCTGTCAGCTCTTCCTCGCTGTGTTTTCATTCTAACAATTTTGTTTTCCTCCGGATCGATTGATCGCGCTGGTTGTTTTGTTTTCTTTGGTTATATTTCGCGTTCCTTCGTTGCGTGTGAGATGAAGACTTCATTTGTTTTTTTTGTACATTGTCGATTCCTCTCGCTCTCCTCCTTCCTCTCACTCTCTTCCTTCAGCGATGGCAACAAATCTGCACAATCTCCCTTCCGCGCGAGCATCTGCTTCTGCGTAATCTCTGATGTTCCAACAAGGACGAATTTGCCATAGTTTTTTATGCATCTTCCCTCAGTTTCAACTCCCGTTTTTTATATTTTTTGATATGCTTTGAGAACCTAGGGTTTGGTTGTGGATTTGGGTTACTCGCCTCTATTATTTTTGTCTTCCTCTATATTGATCGATCGCATTGGTTCTTTCTCCTTCAGCTCGTCCCTCGGAGCAGAGGTTTTGACTTCATCCTTTCAGATGATAGTGAACGAGAGATTTCATTCTTTAAGGATTTGTTGCTCTTCTATTGCTTTGATCTAGATTCTATGAACGTAGGTTGATCGGGTAAAGTAGGATCATAGGCTATGGCGAACACAAGAGCGCCAACAAGAGGAGGAATAAATAATAGTAATGTTGCTGGGGAGGATGAGGATCTAGGTATCATTTTCGAAACTAACCCTGGATTGGAGGTTGTGAATAGCTTCTATAAGATGGAGATTCATGAAGATATTTTGCGAGGGATTTATATTGATGGTGTTGAGAAGTCGTTGGCCATTCAGCAATGTGTCGTGCTTCCCATTATTTGCACAGGGGTGTTATTGTGCAGGCGCAATCAGGAACTACAAAAAATACTTGGTTATATATGCCTCATAAATTATCGTTATTGGTTGTGCTGGGAAGGGCAATAATCCGATACTAGCCACCTACTGTGCTGGGATGCACAATGCAAGATTGGAACATTTCTTCATCCAGTCCTACTGTAGCAGCTGAAAGTTGAGGCAGAATTATTGGCATTTGCACATGGAAGGTAGATGGATATTTGGTGCAAAGGTTCATCTTCAGATTCCCACTTTGAAAAGATAAGACCAACTGGTTTTTTGAGCAGAATGTCTTCCAAATACATCTCTATGTATCTAGGTATTCGGCTACAAAATAAGTCTGAAATGGCACTCCTTTAGCTGCAGATACATGTATTGCCAAACTGATCTTGAGGCAGGAAGTTTTGTGAGCATATGGAAATGATGATGATCATGATCTTGGCAAAAATGATAGATGGCAAGAACTGTTAGTAGGAGCTTGGAGCTTCATGTCTGGTGGTAAGAATAAAATTGGTCAAAAGGTCGTAATACTGTGGTGGTTCTATTACACATGAAAGCATCTTCAGCCTGCTGTCATACGAACTGCAAAGTACTTCTGGCTGTAGCATGCAAAGTAAGAGAGAATTATACATTGTAGAAATGGTGATTTGTTGTAGCTAGGGACACTGATTGCATTTTAATCTACTTTCCAAACTCGTGAAAGAGATGCTTGAGAGGAAAGCTAACCGACATGGGTTGCACATAATCTAGAAGGGCAAAGGTCAACTTTTTCACGTGGAGTTATGATGCTATGTGGAGATGTTTTGTAGGTTAATCATTGTAGAAACCTAAAAGCTTCAATAGGTTAATTTTTTTACTTTATTCATTATATAGTATTTTTTTGATTGGTTCTACAGTGTTCTTGCAACTTTAGGACTTTTGGCAAAATAAAGCCAAGATTCTTTTTGGGTACGACAACATGGTAAAAACTACCTTGCTTCATATGCTCAAGAATAAGGTCTGTTCTTGGCTGCTATTTCTAAAATTTGCTTAACATTATTGAAGAAACATTGAATAGCAAAAGTGATCATCAAAGTGAAGGTGCTTTAGTGAAGCAGAGGTTGCATCGATTTTGAATTATTGTACGTAAATAGAGAATTGTAATAGCATATCCTATTGTGAAGGTTGGCCAGTTCATTTCTGCCTCTTAATTCATGTTTATAGAGCTTATGTTCTCCTTTACACTGTGAGAAAAATCCCTTCGTCTTTGTTTTGTCTTGAGCCAATGGGCAACTTTGAACAAAGTTTCTGTGAATGATTGACTAAATGTAAAAGAAAAACCAGGGAATTTGGCGGATCCCATTGAACTAGTCACTTGAGACCATGCTTCTAAAATCCTAGGAATGCGAATTCAATCCACCTAGGGAATGTATAAAAAGGCTATGCAAATTCTTTTCCACTTCTATAAGTGAAAGTGAGCAATGGGCAAAAATTAAATTTAGCTTTGTAGTTTTTTGAGATCAAATCTTCACCATGGTTATAAATATTAATTCGATAGAAGCTTTTTTGTTGAAAGTTTATGTATTGTTCAATAGCAATCATATTGACCTTTTAAGGAGAGAAAGAATGGATGAGTTTTTGCGTAGCTAGAGGCTTGGGATCGACATTGTTGGTGATTGCTAGGTATAAAATAATCATATGTTGTGCTTTTTTCCCTTCAATTGTTTGTCATCATAAGTCGCTAAGCTTTCTACAAGAAATACATGACGATGTTCATATCATATGCTTAAGTGTATCTAGGTGTTTCATTGTGGAACATAACATTTGTTTGGAGGTTCGATGTTTACATGAGTCTCCTCTAGAGCTAAGTTAAATTGAAGGTTTTCAATCCAAAGAACCAAATGTGATCCAGAGAAAGGACTTGTGGAAATCACAAGTGTTTGAAAGTCAATGTTCAAAGCTATTTGACGTTGGTTGGGAGAACAATTTGTGTATCTTTGTTTCAAATAATTGCAGAAATAGATCAAATATTGGTACTTGAAAAAAACATCATTACATATAAATACTATAATAAAATAAGCTGTCAACTATAAATCGTTAGACTAAGTTTTCATTTATCATTATAAAATCTCCAAATTGAAGTGTTAGAGTCACCAACATATGAAACATTGTATGATCTACCTTGCCAGTTATATCATTCTCAAGTTCTATTGGATAAAGTTCCAAGACTAAGTAAGATACATGTTCAATGCATTTTGGAACATTAAACCTTAACTTAGATGTAAATGTCTATGAGGCTGGCCTTCGTTTCTAGTGCATTCATTTTGAAATCCATGCTCCATTGTTGTTCCCATGTTTGATCATTTCATCCTCTGGGAGGTATATTGCAGTTGTGCCTAAGACTAAAGGTTCCTGTACATAATCTTTTGATTTGACTTCATCACTGAATGGATAGCATATTAATGGTCATTTAAATTTTGCGTATTATGACACTCCTCGAGAGTATCACCAACGTATTTTATGAGCTTGGATTGATGTGACCTATAGAGCAACATAGCTCTACTTTTCGAGCTCTTTGCAGTGACTCTATTCATGACTGATTATAGGGTACTTCCATAATTTGGTCCCAATTCAAGTATCTAGGCCTCTTAACAACAAAATATGTCTACTAGTGCATCATGACATGTATTCAATTGATCAAGTACTGGATCTATTGGACCTATGTTTCATTGCAAGTAGCTCATTCTTTCCTGTTTCATTCCAAGACATACTACTTTGTTTTGTTTATTCCTTTTGCTTCTGATGCTTGAGCTCCAAATATGTTTGGGGTGTATACCAATGTTGGGCGGGTATATAGGTGTCCGGATGGTAGCAGCAATGGTATCAACAATGGGATCATAGACCTCATACACGTCTGGTATATGATTTTGTGATACTACGGTTGATATCCGACCCGGGCTGGTTTTAGCCAGTCAATGCACATATCGATACCCGGATTAGGGCAAAAAATTTGAATTTTACATGGTATCAATATAATATCCATTTTTAGTTAATTTAAATTTACATATGTGAGAAATATTATTTACGGTGTCCCAAAGACATTGGTGGGCACCAATAATTTATTGGCCTTTAAAATCATATGCATATTACATTTAAAGAGGTCATGCTTTTCATTAAATGCATACTACCCTTTATAAAATGGCTAATTTTTAATAAAAAAATAAATTCTCATACCCGGGATTATACTCGGCTGGTATCACCCCTACAATACCCAGGTCGATTGATATTAGCCACCAATTTATAAAATATGTTGATATTGATACCCAACTGGTATCAAATTTTTACAAACATAGGCAAAATAGGCTCCAACACTATTGATTAGATTTTGTGTCTACATATTTTTAGCCAAAATTTCATACTAATTTTTGAGAGAGTCCATAAGAACACCACAAAGCACCAAAATAAAATTTTGTTTTACAAGTATATTTTGTTTCTCTTTGATGAATAGAAATAAAATTCTAGCTATTAATTATCGTAAAACAAAGCTAACGTCAACATTGCATGGTAGTACTTGTATCATTATATTGATTATACCTCATATGTCATGGAAATCTCCAACCAGCCATAGCCAATAACATGTGTTCTTGCATGCGACCCTGACTAGGTATACTTGACATTTTCGCTTGTCTCCAAAACCTTGGTGAGATAATGAACTCGCCTTGAACTCTGACTTTTCTCAACACAAGCTGGTACAATGTAACAGACATCAACATAAAAACACCCTAGGCTACACTTTACAATGATTGAATGGATTAAAAATTAGCCAAGTTATCGTCTGTGGGATCTTTTTTAGTTTTCATGCAAAAAATTTAGACTTTCCATAGTAACACTAATGCACGTAGTGTGGAACCATAATTCCTTATTCAGCCGAAAATGGCATGCACTTAACACTGTTAGTGTATGATGATAGTTTGTCTTGTTGGTAGTTGGAAAATGAAATAAATTAAGATTACTCTTAAAATTGTTGCGATAATGTGGTTATGGCTTTATTGAAATCATAGTTAAGGTTGATTAATTACGTGGCCATAGAAGACAACCACTGAGTTAGCTTGGTATTTATACCTATTGACTAAACTTTGACAAATTTTCATATGAGCATTTCAAGAATCATAAGGCATGCATGGAAGTTGTCCACAAGGAGGAGGTTTTTGCTTTTGATGGTATATTCTAGAGCCTTGTAATCATTGGTGAGGGTTTAGGTATGTTCGCATGGATTCCTTGCGATAGCTTGCTTTTTTTTCGAGTGAGGGTGATTGTGCTTGTCTATTAATAGTCCATGAATAATGAAAGCAAGACACGTTGTATTCGGACCTTAGAATAAAAATTCAAATCAATCGCTTCAATGCTCATAGTCAGAACTTATAGTTTAAGACAAAAATTTGGACATGCTACATAGTAGCAGGTACTCGATAACATGTCGACAATCATATCTTTGCCCAAGGCCCCAATGCCCATTGCATAACCCCTATCTTATAAACGGTAGGCTTGATTTGGGCCCTATCATCTATGAGACCTCATAAATAGGCGATCATACACTTGTAGATACTAGATACTGCCATATTCCAATGTCCATACATATTAAAGACTGAGTCACTGAGTTGAAAGTTCTTAGTTCACAGTGCTGAGTGGCAAGTGCTTCAAAGTTCACACACACACACACACACACACATGCACTCTCTCTCTCTCTCTCTCTCTCTCTCTCTCTCTCTCTCTCTCTCTCTCTCTCTCTCTCTCTCTCTCTCTCTCTCTCTCTCTCTCTCTCTCTCTGTCTCTCTCTCTCTCTCTCTCTCTCTCTCTCTCTCTCTCTCTCTCTCTCTCTCTCTCTCTCTCTCTCTCTCTCTCTCTCTCTCTCTCTCTCTCTCTCTCTCTCTCTCTCTCTCTCTCTCTCTCTCTCTCTCTCTCTCACACACACACACACACACACACACACAAGTCTAGTCACATATTTAAACTCATCATTGTAGATTTTATGCCCTTGTTTCTCAAAATCTAAGATTTAATACTTTTTTCGTCGCTCACAAATTTGTCGATATGCATCTTGTCAAAGATCTTACTGGCAGTATAGTTAGCTCATTAGCAAGCAATCTAACATCAATCAGATAAGCAGTAAAGAGAGATCACACACTACTTCTGAACTATATTTACAACAGAGACTGAAAGGTACATATGCACAGTCTAATTTTTGTGGGGTATTGCTGCATGGCAGTTCGGTCCCCGTTACGGGACGCGTGTCCCAACTTTACACTATGTGTGCCTTTAAGCTGGGAAACCAATAAAAAAAGCAATAAAAGCTCAAAATCACTGTTAAACACAGAATGTCATAAATTGTAAGAGAAACTCGGGCTTACTTATTCTAACACTCTCCCTTAAGCCCTAGTTTATCTTTCTTACAAAGAGCTTTTCTCTAAAAAACCCAAACTTATCAGTACTTAAAGGTTCAGTGAATATATCAGTTAACTGATTCTCTGGCTTACAATGCACTATGTCTATTGATAACAACTTCTCTCTAATGAAATGATACTTAATTTCTATAGGCTTTGTGCGTGCATGAAATACAGGATGTTTAGCTAGCTGTATAGCACTTTGGCTATCACATCTGATCAGAATATGCTTATTCTGCGGAATTTCATTGTCTTCTAACATTCTTCTTAGCCAAACTGCTTCCTACATAGCTGAACATAGTGCTTTGTATTCTACTTCTGTAGTAGAAAGAGCAACTGTGTCTTGTTTCTTACTTGACCAAGAGAATACATTATTACCAACATGAAATACATAACTTGTGGTAGATCTCCTGTCATCAATACAGCCTGCCCAATCTGAATCAACAAAGCCCCTTGGTTTGTTCATCATATCTTGTAAAAATGCTCTTCAAGGCCTTTACCTGCATTTTGGCTCTCTCGCTCTTAGGTATGTGCACATACACTCGGCATCCAAATACTCACAACCCATCCATCTTAGGCTTCTTACCAGTGAATGCCTCTTCGGGTGTGCGATTACGTAAAGCAACTGTAGGGCTTCTATTTTGTAAGAACACAACAATCGATTCTTCCTTCCAGCTACCCCATTTTATTGAGGTGTATCAACATGTGCAAACTCCTATTTAATGCCATGCTCCTTGCAAAAATCAATAAAATATGTGGAATAATACTCATCACCATGATCTGTCCTGAGTACCTTGATCTTAGCACCTGACTGATTTTCAACCAATGCTTTGAAGCTTTTGAAGCATCCAAATGTGTTAGAATTCTGCTTAACGGTGTAGATCCAGGTCTTTCGTGAGTAATCATCAATGAAGGTTAGCAAATCAAATGCTTTGCCAATAGACATTACCTTCATTGGCCCACATAGGTCAGAGTGTATCAACTCAAGCACTCGTTTTGCCCTTGTTGCTCCTTCTTTGTTGAACTTCTTCCTGTGTAACATACCTAGCATGCACTCCTTGCAAATGGACTCTTCCTTGTCATCCAAACTAGGTAAACCTGTTACCATCTTGAGCTTACGAAGTAGCCTCAAGCTCTTGAAGTTCAAATGCCCCATACGTCTATGCCATAAATCACTTTGTGATATAGATGTAGATGCTAACACATTGCACTTCATAACAATAGCATTTAACTTGTACAAACCACAAGTTTTATTCCTAAAGCCATCAATAATAACCTTGAAACCCCGTTTCACATCCTTGATCTGGCATTTCTTGTCGTTGAACTCCACCTTCAACTTATGATCTGTCATTGTACCAACAGATAAAAGACTCTTCTGAAGGCCAAGAATATACAACACATTTTCAATTACCTTCACATGTCCATCAGGATATTGAATAGGCACTATATCAACTCCATGAATTTGACACTCGTCGCCGTTCACCTGCACAACTCTATCTCCATCATCAGTAAGCTCCAGGTTTTTAAACCATGATTTGTTGCCAGTCATGTGTCTCGTTGCTCCTGAGTCCACGTACCAATGTGTGTGATCAATGGAATGTTGCGATGCTAATGCTGTCGCAAATGTCGTGCCTTGATCTTCGTTATCGCTATCATTCTTTTCTTCGACAAAATTGGTCAACTGCTTTACTTTGCCCCTCTTAATATCCGTCTTCTTCTTGCGACAGTCTCTTGCCCAATGTCCAAGCTTTTGGCAATAGAAACAATTGCCTTTCTTCTTCTTGTATGATGTGGATCCTTGATGTCATCCTCTACATTTGACTTCTTGGGTTGCTTCTTGTATTTATGCTTCCCTTTGACTAGCATTGCTTGATCTTTCGATGTGGGAAGTCGAGTTTTTACCACTTCACACCTTTGTTCCTCCTGTAGGATGATGCCATGAAGATTTTCAAATGTTGGTAATCTCTCCCTCGAAGCAATGCCACTTGCAAACTTTTGAAAATTTTCAGATAGGCCATTTATAGCCGTGTGAACTAGCTCAACATCTCTTATTGGCTCTCCAATAGCTATCAACTGGTCTCGTAACTCCTTTATTCGTGTGAAATAGGACCCTACGCCCTTATTCTCCTCCATGCGAACGCTTATGAGTTTGGTCCTCAAAAACATCATTCGAGAGGGGTTCGCCATTTGAAACTGTGTTTTGGGTGCATCCCAAGCGCCTCTTGCAGATACAGCTTCACTAATGTGGGCAATGACATGATCCTTTACTGACAAATTTATCAAGGATAAGGGCTTCTGCGGCCTTTTGTCAAATGCACAAATATCAGCTGGAGTTGTAGTTGGTCGTTGTTCCACCCCAATGACAATGTCCCACAGCTCCTTTTCCAAGAAAATACTTTTCATTTTGAATTTCCAAATGCTATAATTGGATACCCCGTCCAATCTACTAGCTTCTCCAAGCACGGATTCCCCCAATCCTGCCATTTCACCAAAAATTGCTCCTATAGTGCTTTAATGAGGCCCAATGACAAGCTTATAGAGCAATTTAGACTTCTAAAAGTCAACTTTAAGGTCTGACCAAAAAAGTTTCAAGACCTCCCGCCGCTTTTCCGCCAAATCGGAAGCCAAATTGGTGTCGTCCTCCGAAATGCCCTTCGTCACCAACTCCTAACTACTTGCTCACTGGAATGTGAAACGACTTTTGACGCGGTCCGAGCACTTTCTCCGCGGCAATCTCTTTGTTTTCAGGTATCGTACTTGCAGGGTACAGTCATTTCCTGCCCTTAATTTGGAGGATTTTTGTTTTGGGACGGCCCTAAACGAAGAAATGAGCTAAAAGATATGTGCCCTTGTAGAAAATGCATTGTTTCTTCACAATGAAACAACTTCAAACTTCATGAATTTGGGGACGAGCTCCAATTTCACATTGAAGATTTTTGAAGAAGTTTAAGTGTAAAATACCTTTCAAATTTTTTAGGCCTGCTTCAGGGTACTTCTCAACAAAATCACCGTCTATTTCGATCTTACGGTGCAGATTCTTCTCCATATCCATCGTAGATCTCCAGTCCTCTTGATCGGATGTTAATCTGCGACTACGCGCATTGCAAAAAAATCCTGCAGCCGCTGGACCCTCCGAAGCGCTATGTGCCTGGCCCAACTCCCGCGCGCGAGTTTCCTCCTCCAATCCACGCGACATCTCTCTTTCCCTCTTCTCCATACTGATTTTCCAACTGTATCAGACCATTCTCACGAGATTCTGGAGGATTTTTAATCTGATCTGAACCTGTAGCTAGAGCTGCACCCTACCTCTGCGCCCTGGAGGAACTTGTCAGATCCTGATTTCATTGATAAATTACTACAAATAGCTGATTTTTGTGGAGACTACTGTTTTCTGACATAAAATTCTTCACAGCTATGGTAGTCTTGGCTACAAATCTAAGCTGAATGGAGTGTCCTAGCCGCGGCCCTCCATGGCCTCCAAGCAATTGAATCTATTCAATAGAGCGCTGAGGATCAACTCTTTATAGATCCAGAAACAATTTTTGTACAACCAAAGATCTTACACTTTCTGATTGTAAACCCTTGTATATGAGGAAAGAGAGATTTATGGGCCTTGTACAATCTCTTTCTGAGATTTTTCTTGCAGCTCCCTGCCTGGCTCAGGTCGCCCTACTACAGGCTCTGTGCTGGAACTGACCGCTATAAAAACGATTGCTTGCTTGACAAACCGTAAACGGTTCTTCAAATTTTCCCAAAATTTGGCTTCCAGCTAACCCCGAACTGCTCCACTCCCAGGCTATGATACCATGTCAAGGATCTTACTGGCAGTATAGTTAGCTAATTAGCAAGCAATCTAACATCAATCATATAAGCAGTAAAGAGAGATCACACACCACTTCTGAACTGTATTTACAACGGAGACTGAAAGGTACATATACACAGTCTAATTTTTGTGGGGTACCGTTGCATGGCAGTTCGGTCCCCGTTACGGGACACGTGTCCCAACTTTACACTACGTGTGCCGTTAAGCTGGCACTCATGCACACTATTACAAAAGCAGTAAAAAGCTCGAAACCATTGTTAAACACAAAAAGTCATAAACTGTAAGAGAAACTCGGGCTCACAAAAAAAACACATCTCTATTTTAGCAACTATATTCTTGTTTTGCAGACATGGACACCATCATTGAATCATCATCTACACTTTTGGAGCATTCAAATGCATCAATTCTTCCTGAAATGAACATTGTAGTTTCAGAGCGGGTTGACGTATCTAATAAAAATATGTGGTATATTGAATTAGTAGGACCAAATCAAGAAAATGGAGATGTTTTTTTGTTTATGAATCTTGGTACTGGCGAATTCAAATGTTATGGGTGCATGCTTAGCATGGAAATTATTGTTTCTGCACAAGGAATTCCATGTTTGTTTGCATGTGTTGAGCGTCAACGTCAGAAAGACATACAAGGTTTGGAGTTACAATTTGCATCGCATGCTCCTATTAAGATGGTTCCTAGTTTGAACAATATCGAGGGGTCCATGTCTCAAATGGGTTGGAAGATACCAGACTATACAGATCATATTGATGAATCTGGTATCACGTCTACTGAGGATATTGTTATAGGTTTCAACAAAGTAAAAGAAATGCAATTGCGCACTGGAAAAGTTCCAAGCTCAAGGGTTATGAAAAAAGTTATCAAAGGATTTTTGAAAAGAAAATCTCATGAGCTGATAACCAACGATTTTATATTGAAGAGTGTACACTTGACAAAAACAGAGATAGAAGAATATGTAACAATGTGTGAAACAAAAAAAACCACAAATAACATCACTACGAGCATAGTCAAAAAAGGAAGGAAGTCTTCAAAAACAACACTACCGGATGTGGTTAATAAAAATCCGTCAAAAAAAAGTAGAAAATCTACTAATACCAAAGAAAGAATTGTGAAAAATGTATCAAGCAGACATACTGAGATGGGGTCTTCGAGTGCATTGATTTCTATACCTGCTTCAACTACAATTTCAGAAAGAGCACATGAAGTCCTAAACAAAAACTTTGGTGTTTCTAGTACAAGTCTGATCTTGAGTATCCTTTTGGTATAGAAAAGACGTTCCAAATTCCGGTTTCTATATGTGATCCAGCTGATGTCCACATTTTCTGTATGATGAGTTGTTCTACAAATACTTTGCCTAAATTGGATTGGAACATATTGTAACCACAGACTTTGGTCCACCCAAGCACTATTGGAACTATATTTTGTTTAGATATTTTCTATCGCAATGTACATGCAAATTATTAATGCCAAATGATTTGTCAAACTCTATTTGTGTCTTTGAAGTGAATACTCAAGCAAGATGTTTAGAGCTGATCTATCTGTGGATAATGAAAAAAGACATCATCTAGTGATGGATGAATTTTCTTTTATCAATACTTTAAAATCAAGTTATGATCAAGATTCAGAGATCACACAAAATGAAGATTCCAATTTGAGAGTTCATGACATCCCGAGTGTTCAAGATCATTCACCACATGTTTTCTTCTATGAAGATCCATCAAATGATCCTTTATATGTTATATTGGATTTGAATGGAGTATTGATCAAACGTTGGGATAAAAAGCCCAAGTCTTTTGAACATTGAGTATTATGAAGGAAAATGGTTGCAACTTCAACCTGGATGCAAATTGCTACCAAAGTGACTTAAAGACACCGGATAAAAAGGATGTACGTGCAGACTTCAAACCTTTGGACAAGGTTTGGAAACATTTTAAAACATTGCAATGTCAAAACACAATCCTCATAGATGACTCACCTTACAAAGCATGATGCAAGAAATTGTTTATTTCCACATGTATTTGATAGTTGTCGTGGTCTAACTTCAGAGGAATTTTTGATAAAAAAAGCTATGGCCACTCTTGGATGCAGTGCAAATGAAACATGACATTCAATCATTCATAGTGCTACATCGTATTGGTCAAATGCCAATAATAGAAGAACATGTACTACACAGATATTTGTAACCAGTGTTTAAAATACCATGTCATCAAGGACTCACATCTCTTGTGCATGAAAACAAGGTTGAATAAAGATCAATCGAGGGCAAATCAATTTATGAAGAGTTGTTTGCATATCAACTTTTGAAACTAGAACAATGGCAAGCTAACAACAGACAACTTTCTAGGGGAGAAGCAATGGTATTAGCTATTGTTACTAGTTTTGCAAGGCCTACAGCTACTCATCAACAAATTTTGGGGCATATTCACGAATTGTTGGAAAATTTTCAAAGAGAAAGATTTTTGTGAATTCATAGTTGCTTGCATAAATGTAGATGGCTATGTTTTGGATGTTATTGTAGATTAGTTGAGCAAGTTTAGACTTTGGCAGTAACTAGTCATCTTTTATTTGGCCTTCATGTGAGACGAGCCTTTTTCTGCTACAAAATTGTGTAGTAGATAAACAACTTAATGTCAATTTGGAAATTGACTTGCTATGGTGATCTATTTCTAACTCAAAAACAATATATGTTAGTTTTCCAATTATGTTTTTTAGACAAGATTATGGGCCTTATTCTAGTGATCTAAAAAGTTTGATGCATTTTTTAATTCAGTTTCATCTTAGAGACAATTGAAACTTTGTTCTTTACTTTTGGTGCTTGATTCTAACGGTGATATTTAATCAATTTTGGATTTCGTAACTATCAACTGGACATACAACGTGTAAAAGGTTTGTCTATGAAATTTCTTTTCTTTTTTTCATTGATATAGAAAATTATTTATGATACCTACTAAGACCATGATCACAATATCATATTAAGAAGAAAGATGTTAAAGAAATTTGTTGGTGACATGCTATGTGACTCTTTTGGGGTCGTCGTTTGTTTGGATATTTAAAATTGACTTTTATAAATTGAGACTACGAATAGTCTCAAATTACTTGAATTTGTCTCAACTATCTAAAGATCATAGAAAGTCAGCAGTAAGTATTCCACCATATTTCCTGAAATAGTTGTAAGCAAACCTCTATTGCTCTTTCATCTACAAAAACAGAGTATTTTGCTACTTTTGAATCTATTAAAGAAGCATTTTGGTTGAGAAATTTACTGTCAGATCTTAGTTTGAATTAGTACTCTTCGACAATCATATTCTGTGATAATCAGAGTGCCATTGCCTTATCGGCCAATCCTGGCTTTCACTCTAGGAGTAGGCACATTGAGATTTGATATCACTATGTCAAGGGCAAGATTCTCGACAGAGATAAGTTTAACGTACTATCAAATGCATTGACATGGTTGCAGATGTATTTACAAAGGCATTGAGCATTAATGCACACAACAGATTTTGTGCATTGCTTAGTCTGAAGATCAAGGCATTCACAGATCCATATTAAGGAGGGTTGTTGGATTTATCTCCTCTACTCTCCTAAATCCTATGTTAATCTGTTTTCATTCACATCACTACATTTTTATTCGTATTTCCGCACAGCCTACAGAAATACACGGAAAGTCGATGACAGTGTTCCTTCAACTTTTCCGACATATACTTGCCCGATGTTCCCAACTTATTGCCCAAAGTCTTCGACAATCGTCGAAGGTCACTATTCATAATGGAGCTCTTGTAAGAAGCAAAATCAACTTCGTCGAAGTCCGCATCATCGACATCCATGTCATCAACATTCTAACATCAAACTCCATAGACATCGAAGTCATTGACATCGACGTCTTCTCAAGGCAAGCCACACACACAGTCTCGATGCCATCGACAAATCAACAAAGTCAGAGCCTCCTCATGCTCACTTCCTGTACTGTTCAAACTAACTTGACAATAACAACAGCCACCCACGATCTCCTCTAGACTGCACAATGGCTTCACGCCATCTCTTGTAACTTTCATTTTCACAAATGTAAATTGTATATAATCAATTAAGCATTCCATGAGACATACATTGTACATGCCTTCGTGCATTGATTCTTCCTTTTCATACAGATTGTCAGTATAAGCTCATATGTGTTACGAATTGTAGTTAGCTTTGTGAGCACGTGGCTTTTCCTGCTATAGTCTTGTGCTCACCTTAATTATCTAACTTTTATTTCATTATACTTAATCTAAATAAACTATTGTCTGATTTTGTGCTCAAATTTTGGCAATATTGCAAGCTTTCCACTTTCTGTCTGACTTTCTGATTGCCTTGTCTGATTGTCTACTCTTTGCTTCCGCAACCACCATGCAATCAAGCTCAAATTTATTATTCTACGGGTGTCTGACATGACATTTTTGGTAGATTTGATTATTTTGCCGACTCGGCCATTCTTTTATTCCCATAGCCATAAAATATGTTTGTGAGACATTGGGCTTTGTTTACGCTCATTGTCGACCTCTTTAGTATTGGCACTCTTGGTATATCCAGATTCTAGAGCTCCTTTATCTGTGACTTGTTGACACTCTCTGTCGTAGTTTGGTGGGTCGATTCCGCTCCTTGAGATTCCTCATACACTTATTATGGCTGGAATCTGTTAGAAGAATCTTCACATGAATCTTCTAACAATAACATCTATGTCGAAGGATGGAACGTTGACCTGACAATCTAGAGATTAAGACAAGAAAAGTTGATTGTAGTATGGCCATATTGAGTGTTTGGGAAGGGTTATATGGAAGCTCCTAAAGCATACATGGATAGTGAATGTTTCGTTTAAATAAGACCCTCTGGTAACGTGCTATACCTATGCTATAGCAATGTGCTAGGAGGCGGATGGGAAGATGTTTGATTTGTTTTGACACTTGAGAAAGTATTGATAAGCATCTTAGAGTTGGAGTGGCAAGAAGGCGCGATGAGTGGCTCTAGATGCTTTACATGCATCAGTTTTAGGCCTTCCAAGTGTAAATTTCTCTTTCCAACTTAAATTGTTTTTGCATTGCAAATGTTTTAAAAACATTCGCCTCTTTTTCCAAAGATGGAATAGGAGTTGGTGATTCCTAAGATCAACTCGGATTAAAAAATCTTACAAAAATGTGAGTGGAATGTGAATGTCTCTTTAAAAAATAGAAGTTACTGAGATATGTGAATATTTTTGTGAATGCTTGTGCTAACTATACAATAAACTCCACTTTCTTCATGACAATATAGACAAACTTTATTAAAACAAAAATCTACAAGTCCTTTGTCTAGAAGACTATACAAGGCAATGGCATAGTTGGACTAGAAGGATATTGGGAGGAAAACAAATGACTATATAACAATGGCACGAAGATAGATACAATGGCACAATCTATGATATATATTTACATCGAGAAGGAGGGTCCAACTAGTCTAGCATATGATGGTTTTGTTTATAGATTTTATAATTTTCCTGTCTCACAAGGAGGTGATTGTGGTGTCCTTTGGCATGAGTGTGCACCTTGACCTACTGGTTTATGACTCTAGTGAGCTTCCGCATTGGCTCATTTCTAGTCCACAATCCCTAAGACACTAGATCCATTTTAGATAGATAAAATTGTTTATAGTTTTTGAAGTTTATAATTATTATCATTGTGGTATTTTCTAAGCAATTATCGGGATTCGGAAGCTAGCAAGACACCTACTTTCACATATTCGTCCAAGATTGGACAAGTTTTGATGTATGCTATTTTTGGGCTTTTGAATATCTGTCTTGTTTTTGGCTTTTCTTCAAGGATTTGGGCCATTTAGTGAGGTTCAAGCATAGATTTTTGATGGATTTTGATGGTTCAACTTGTGCTAATCTTATGGATTTTTTGGAAAAAAAAAGATGATATGATCAAGAATTTTCCTATCGTCAACTAAGATCGAAAGAAGTAAGATTATCAATAGTATAGGTGCTAGATTGAAAGGAAATCAATAATCTATACTGGATTCCCAAACAATGCATATTGATCCACTAGTCTTGCAATGTTCAAATCAAGTTCAATTGATGGATTTCCCAATCATGAGACTTTTTAGATGGATTGACAAAAATTTAAAATAGATAAAGTGGATGGTGGATGGAGGGTAGTCAACAGACCATCAAGACAACCAATTCAATCGTGTTATCTTGATAGATTTGATGATTAAGTACAACAAGCCTTTGGTCAATATACAACTAAAATCAATTCGATGCTCTATCTAGCACTCTACTATGCTACACACACTATCTTATAGAAATAATGACAACGGATACAAAAATGGCAATGTATCCTAGGAAAACTAAGATGGGAAGACTAAATCACCACCAAGCCCCGAAACAGTCACTGATTTATTCTTGTCATCTTAGTTATTAGGATGGATTCTAGACCAAGACATTAAGCTAACTCTAAATTAGAAGAGTTTAGTCGCCACAAAGCCCTCGCAGATGCACTAATTTGAAATTTCTACTTAAAATAGTACTTAGATCCTAATCACTGGGGAAAAAATAATAAATGATAATACACTAGTATTAGCCTATGGAAGTATATTCCACTAATTGATCACCTTGGATTACTCAAAAACTAAACTGGCGGTGAGTGTTTTTTAGTCTAAGTGCGAGCCTTTGGAATGGCTCATCGATCATTAGTTTTTCGAATAGTAAACCTTAGTAAAAACATTTTTTGTCAGGGTAGCAACCTAGTCATACTATATGCAACCTTTTTTCCTGAAGGTGCAAATGTTTTTAAAACATTCGCATTCACACGTGTGAGTGTGAGTGTGAGTGTTTCTTGTAGCAGGCAAAAATATTCATCTCTTTTTCCCAAATGCAGGCCAACTCTATGATTCAAAATATCCAATCAAAATCGAAATCGAAAAACTCCTTTAAAATAAAAAATTATTGACAAAGACGAATATTTGGACTATGTAAACTGAGTGTTTGAAAAACATTTGCCATAGAGTAAAATACACTCATACTATTCATGTCAAAACTGTAAAAGGTAGTTAAAACACAATTTTGACCAAAATAAACAAAAAATCAAATACAACACATGATTTAAACATTGCTAAGGATGATTAAAAACAAAAAAATAGTGGAAAAAGCAACAAGAATTCTCAAACGTGACAAGTTAACACCTACTCAACTACTTTCCCAGCAACAGAGCAAAAATTTTATCTTACCCATTTTTACCACCAGTCCAACAGATTTGCTTCCTCAAAAGTTTGTGGTTCGCCACTGAATCCACAGAACTCTTATGATGTAGAAGTAGAGCTGCCTGGCACATATCTTGCTGGCGCTCTTCGTGGTCTTGTCAACCTTCTAGGAGATCCTCCTGGGACAGCAATGCCTTTGTTTTTGTCTGCTCTGCTAGGTCCAGAACTATCCTGGTTTGCAAGAACTATAGCAGTAGGCTTTCTTTCGAATCTTTCGTCTTCTAATTTGTCACTCGAATGGGAAGCGACTCGAAACTCTTCATTTTTGTGTTCATCTTCTGCTCCCTCTGTCACTGGTGGCAGGTCATAGTAGTGTCTCTCCATAACCTCATAGCTGACAAAATCGTCATTGGCCATTGTCTAGCTCTCATCAAATATAACATCTCTCACTGTCTTCACAGTGTTCGTGTCTGGCATGCAGACCCTGTAGTATGACAAATTATTGTCATAACCTACCAGAAATCCATGTTTAGCTTTCTCATCTAGCTTCTTTAGAAGCTTATTAGGAATGTGTGCATAAGCTGCACAGCCAAAGATTCTGATGTGAGATAGGTTGGGCTTTCTACCCCACCATAACTCGTGTGGTGTCGTGTGAGGGACACCAGACTTACCTGTCCTGTTCGGGATGTATGCAGCTGTAACAACTACTTCAGCCCACAGTACCCTCGGAGCCTTCGAGTAGGCCATCATGCATCTAGCAGCTTCCATTAGGGTCCTGTTCTTCCTTTCTGCAACATTGTTGTGTTACAATGTGTAGGCTATAGTCCTTCTATGAATGATGCCACGATCATTGCAGAAGTCAGTGAAGCGATTTGAGATGTATTCGCCACCTCGATCTGTCCTGATCTACTTCACTTTGTTGCATGTGCATCTCTCTGTCGAATTCACATATTTTGTGAATTTATCAAGTGCTTCAAATTTATTCTGAATGAAGTACACTTTGACAAATTTACTATATTTATCAATGAAGGTTATGTAATATTTTGAGCCTCCTACTGAGATCACATTGAAAGACCCACAGATGTCAAAATGCACTAACTCCAGAATCTCGGTCGTTCTATAGGAGTCTTTGACAAATGGAGTGCGTGACATCTTACCCTTCAAACATGCATCCCAGGTGGTTGATCTGGTTGCATTCGAAATGCTGACCCCTATTATTGCTCCATGATGGCTTGCTCGATAAAGTGCCATTGAATTCATGTGGCATAGAGTGTCTGGCGAATCATCATGAGTTTGATGCACATGATCTACAGGCAGGCGTACCTTCAGGTGTTATAGATTACCTCTCCTTCTGTCTTGAATGATCAGGGTACTAGTACTAACATCAACCATGTTGCATGCTTCGTCAGAAAACGTCACACGCATCCCTAGATCTGCTATTCTTGCCACAGAAATCAAGTCTTGCTGTAGTGTAGGCACGAACAAAACGTCTTCGAGTCATCTGTCTCTGCCATTGGTGTTGAGCCACAATGAACCAATACCGTTCACTTCATGTTTGGAAAAGAACTATGAATCTTGATGGATCAACACTTCTGAAATCAGACATGATTCGTCTTGATGTCACAAAGTGTGAGGTGGCTCTTGAATCTAGGATCACCTCATGTGTGACAGATGTTGATGTTGCACACACGTCTTCACAAATTTAGACGATCAAAAATTTTTTGTTTGGCCTCTCTTCGTCCAATTTCGAGATCTCAGGCTCCTCGACATAGGATGAACTGCTACTATTCTCTTGTCTGTTCTGTGCTGATTTGTTCCTCGGGTTTTGGCAACAATCCATGGCTGCATGACCCTTCTTGTGGCAGTGGATACACTCAATCTTTGAATTGAGCCAACATGTATCTACTGTGTGCCCATTTCTTCTGCATCTCACCCAAGTCTTCTTTTGGATTTTAGATATGATTGCTGGTCACTGCCAGCTGTATAATTCCTATAGTCCTCCAGAATGTAGTCAGGCACTGTTGATCTACGTTTGAGATTAACACAACATTCAACAAGATCAAACCAAGGTGTGAAATTAAATGAACAAGTGAATCAGACACACGAATAATAGCAGACTAATTTGCATTCAAGATCAGACATGATAAGAGTGATGTGTGCACAATGACTACAAAATCATCTATTGATTATTCTGATTCTTCAAGCACTGCATGCAAATCCATGCAGTGCGTTGGCATGAGAGAAATACAGTTCTCCCACGAGTAATGTCTCGCTTACTAGCGGACTTGTGGATCTACAGATCCTATGCAAAATTGTCTCGCACGCAGGCGGACTTGTATCTTGTATTTTTCATCTTCTTGCTTACTAGCATTAGACTACCTCATATGTATGTTATCAAGTATCATCCAAAAAGTATATAGTCATGTCGTATAACCTCTAGATTAGAGTGATTAAACATCTACAACTAATCACGAATTACAAGAGTGGCAGACTAGCCACAACCTAAAGTGTATCTGCTGACGTCATGCTATCAGATCATATATTTGTACTTCTGGGTACTTGCATGATCTTGCTGGTCCTTTTTGGACCGTGAGGGCAAAAAACGTGTCGCGACGATTTTCGTGTCGTCTCATGTCTTTTGACTTTCGTGTCCTCTGACTTTCTCCCCTTGTACTACGAAAAATTCTTTTTCACGAATTTTTCTCGTTCGTGTCTTTTCGCCAGGGTGTTCGCGAACATTTTTGCTTTGTGTCTTTTGACTTTCGCGTTCGCGAACATTTTGTCAGGCAGAGGGATGAATGCTAGCAAAGCTTTGGTAATAGAAACATTTTGTTTCTTCAGCAAATTATGCAGACTTGGGGTTGCCATGTGGCAAATCACGTAGGCATACCATAGGCTTGCGTGGCGAACCAACCAGGCTCTACCACGTAGGCTTGAGTGGACATAGAGAGAGAGAGAGACGGTTCTTGAAAGCTGCCACATGGCAAGCTACATAGGCTTGCTACGTGTAAAACCATGTAGGCTTGGGACTTGCCAGATGGAAAGCTATGTAGGACTACCATATGCTTGTGTAAAATTCCAGATAGGCATATCATTTCTGCTATCTATCAAGCATGTTGCAGACTACTTGCCACGTGGAAAGCCATGTAGGCCTACCTTATGGCAAGTCGTGCAAGCTTGGGGTTCAAACCATGTAGTTCTGAAGTGCTCGCCAAAAAATCACACCCGAGGCCAAATGTTTTAGAAAGTGTGATTGAAGGTTTGGTTATTGATGTCCAAAACGTATTTGGTAGCTTAGAACGTAATACCATAGATCTTACTCAAAATAAAGATTAAATGATTGAATGTTGTTCTTGAGTTTATTTCTACAAAAGACATCTAAATGACTCAAATCAAGGTCAAAGAGATGGAATGACTTTGAATTTAGTATATGTATTGAAGCTATGGTAGGTTATTGTTGAAGGTCAACATAGTTTACAAAAAAATCAAAAAAATGCAGTTGTATACTTGTGGCAAAATATAGAGGCTTCATGTAAACAATGACAAATGGGTTTGGAGTGAAATCAAATTTTGATTTTTCTCTCAAAACGCAAATGATACACACATTTTTGACTTCTTATATAGACAAATGTGTGGTCTTAGTTTATCTTGATGATGTTTTCATTCATAGTAGAAAGTTGCGCTAAGCATGTTGAAAATTTCTCACAAGTGTTGAACATATAGAAACTTTCAACCTGAAATTTTAGCTAAACAAATGTCATTGGGGCCAAACAAATTAATGGTCAAAATAGATTTTTCTAAAGTTAAAACCATGATAGACCATGTCATTTCAAATAATTTTAAGTAATTTCTCATATTATAGAGTGTAAAGTAGCTAAAAGGTTTCTACACTCATAGTTAGGACCTTATATACTCAAGATGTGCTCAAGTCAAAATGCACATGCATTAACCCCTTAATCTAGTGGACAAATTATCAATAGCCATGTAAGTTGTGTACGGAAATTTTCTCTCATGGATTAGGTGGAGACAATAAGCCCAAACCCTATGCAGACAATAATTGTTTTTCTTAGTGGAATGAGGATATATGAGAGGAGCTTAGAGAAAAGGCTTTTGCTACACATTCTTCTTCTTGTTTGGGTGTTATATTGTGTATCTACATGTATTAGTATCGTAGCTAGTATAGATACAATACTAATACATGTATATGACACATCTAATTCAATCACAATAGCCAACACATAAGGATTGGAATTGAAGTAGATGAATTCAATTCATCATGGAAATTACATTAAGATTTGATTCATGTGCCCGCCTAGCACAACACAAGCTCACATTCGTAAAGATAAATGGAGGTTTCTCCAAAGCTCTCACTAAGAAAATAAGCCAAAAGATCATTTCAAAGATAGAATTAAAGTATTTATACACAAAGACAAATGTTACCTATATTTAACAATCTTGTGACTTCTACTTAATATTAGTCAGTGATAGATAGAGGCTTGAATCAACTACCAACTTCTTTCATTTAGACAAGATATGAAACAGTGTATGCATGTGTAGATCAATAGCAATTCTATGAATAGGCGGTCCATGCGTAGGACTCTACTCTAGGTGAATCTATGTATAGGAAACTTAGGGCTATGCATGGCTATGTGCCCAGGTTGCTTTTGGCTCTATATATTGAGGCCAAACTCGCCCTACTCCTCATTGTGATCATTGATTTATTGCCAGAGTTTTACTCTACATTCATGCTTCTTGTTCCTTGGCTTGGGGGTGAAGCTTCTAGAGTTGATTGGTTACTTCTACATGGTTGGGTGGTTTCTCCATAGTGTGTTTTCCATTGTGTGTTATCTTGTAAGTAGGATCTTAGGGAGCTTCCCTTATAGTGGTATTAGAGCAAGGTTTACGAAGATTGGAGAACATGGAGAAGGGCTATCTTTCGTCGAAATTTTGGATTGGATTCATGGGAATTCTCTTCCAAGGTGCATAGCAAGCTTGCAAGTGGGTGTACTATCCCAGTTTCAATTTGCATGTTGCTAAGATCCATTACTCTTGGGATTCTTTGTGGTTTTATGGAGAATTGTCCTTGAAGGCCAATTTGTGATGCTTTTTTGGAGCTTTTTTATGTGTAGATCAAATCTTTGGTAGATCTGAATTTTCCAGCAAGTGTACTTTCGTTTTAGGGTTCATTAATGATGAAATGAATGATGCATGTTGGTTCTCTCCAATGATTTATGATTCTAGGCTATGTTTTGGTCAAAATTGCTTGGTTTTTCATGTTTTTTGAAAGAGTTGTATTCATGAATTTTCACTTTATGGTGATGAAAAAGCCGGAAAACAACCAAAAATCATCATTTTTGTTTGTTTTTTCATAAAGTTGGTTAGTAGGTGGCTGTAGAACACCATGTAGAACTTGCTTTCCCTAAAGTTAGAACCAAGAATTCTAGGAATTGAACTTGTAGGAACCAGTTTAGATTAGTGAATTGATTAAACTGAGTTTATCAGTCAAAAATTGATCACAATGTTTTCACTAAGTCTAAATTATTTCTCGATAATAGATAAGTTAAAATTGACAGAAGGAACCGACAGTTTTTACTGTGTTGTCATTTTTTAACTTTGGAGTTGGGAAGTCCCAGATTCAAAGTTAAAATTTGATTTTTTTTTCCTTTGTTGTTGAATTTCAAATTGGTAAAAATTGGAAATCAGTTATTTGTCTGATAAGTTTTCTAATCGATGTTGATCGATAGAAATCAGTCAAGTGAACATTTGTGCAAGGTACTTGTTAAATTTGAACTAAAATCATCAAACAATATGAAATGACTAGATTGGATGAGTGGCAATAGTATCTAGTCAGAAAATCTGACATGATACGGTCCAAGAATTACTGAAATCATAATGGTGGGATTTCCATTCATGTAATTTCATATTCTACGTTTGGATAGGTTTTGTCAATATTAATAGAGTAATGCCAAACCAGTCAATAGAAAGAAAAAATAGTCCAACTTTATTGGAAAATGATAATAATAGGAATTACATAACTGATTTCATTTCCATTAAAATCCTATGGTGAATTATATTCAAAAGATCAGACTAGTACTATTTCATATACTAGTAAATGATTTTTGATATATCAGATATTCAGCCCCGGTATAGGACAGAAATGAAATTGTTTTGGATTTTTTCCTACAGTATTTAGTTTTTAAACATTTACTAATGTCGTTACGTCTTCTTGGTACCTTAGTTGAAATAGACTTTCAGGGAACTGAAAATTCTGAGGAGGGAAGAAGAGTGGACATCAGAAGTAGTAAGTGTGATCGGAAAATGTATTTCACAGTTAGCATCTTGGTAATCCATATAAATAATTGCTTAATACTGATTATTAAAAATTTGTAATCCCTGGTTAGAATTCAGTTGAATTCGTAATTGATATTTTTGTAACCATTGAGTTATTCGTAGTTTTGGATGTCAATTGTGAGGTTTAGAAGTGGAATCTGATACGTGGATTACATTGGATCTGTTAGTTGATAGAAGCTTGTCCCTAGATTTGATGCATCAGTAGGGGTTTGAAGCTTATCATTAACCAGAATGGAACAAGATGTAATATTGAACCATGTTAATTCTTCTATCTAAGTCACATAATTAGATGTGGATTTTGGGTATCCATCTGATAGGCATGCCAATCATCCAAATAAAAGGATTCTCCAATGTTTGGGAACAAGATATAATTTCCTATAGTGATTGTAGGACATCTAGATGATCAATGGATCTCTAGAATATCAGATAAGGCGATAAAGGGTTTTCTAGAAGGAAAAGCTGATGGTATGGGACGTCAGTAATTTTGGAAAGAAAATTCTAAGAATCTAAAGATTTGATTATCAATGATATGTTTTAGTACCTAGTCCTGATATGGGAAAGAAAAAAACCATTCGATCAAATGTGGGGTATTTTGGAAAATTTTGAGGTTTAATCTATGAGAATAAGTGAAACATCCAAAGTGGACACTTATATCCATAAGCAAGTAGTTAGCCTTATTGAGATGAAAATACTCCTTGATTTCAATATTAGAAAAATCATGCCAAGTTGTGGTGATTTTTGGACTTATGTTTCTAGCATAAGTAATGTTGATGATGATATGAAGTGCACATTATATGATCATGTTTGTTGTGATCATTTTGAGACATGGAGGTCTCGGATTTTCATCAAGGAGGAGCACCAAAAAGTTGATCTTGAGGAGTCATCTCGAGGTTCAAGTGTGCCAAGGATTGCGAAGGAGAGTCCTTCTCAAGTTATGATTCCAAGAAGAATATCAAGAGACATGGTTGAGCTCATATGGCTCACATTTCAAGTGAAAGAGGAGCACATTTCAAGTAGTATACATCTCATGCTTTCTTCTCTTATGTCATTTGGTGAATCAATTTGCTTTAGTGAGACTTTTGCATCTCAAAGTTGGAGTAAAGCAATACTAGTTGAGTATGGTGTCTCTCTTGAGAACATAGTTGATGTTCTTAATGATATGAAATTGATTTTAGATCAATTAGAAAGCAAATGGTTATTTCATCAAATGTATGCTCTTGAGTCTTGCAAGAGCAAGAGTGAGTTGTCCACTCATATTGTGAAAAATTTCCTTTTTTCATGTATTGAGGCAAATTGTAAAATCTTTATGAGAGAAAGTGAATCTCCATAATGAAGTATCTAGACTCATTAGATCTGAGATTAGCATGGTAACCAAGCATGAAGATATGATACAAACTCTTTGTTATTATAGCATGCATAGTCTTGCCAATGTTGATGAGCCTAATCCTTGAGATCTTGGTAACATGATGCTGGATCTTTGTGATCCTCATGAGTCAAGAAGGACTCTTTATTTTATCATGGAGTTGTAGCTATTTTCAAGGAGGAGGAGCTTTTTGATCAACCATATGCTTCAAGGATGGAACCAATCAATGAAAGAGGTGCTAGGATGGTGCAAAGCTCTCAAGTTCATCAAAAAAGTCAACATCAAAGAGGCACTATCATGGATATGGTGATTTCGGATCGACATCAAGCTCATTGGTTGATCTTCACACCTTTGAACCAGCGAGGATCCATATTAGAAGACCATTTCAGCCCACGGAGTCAATCTCAATATCATCATGTTTTTATTAAGTTAGTTTTGAGGAGGAGTGTTAAAATTGGCAAAAGCTAACTTGATCATATCTTGCAAATACCATTATGAGTAGTACATATCATCATAAGACATGTGTGGAGCCTGTTCCCATGTGTGAAATAAATGCATTTATCATTTAGATGAGTCATATAGGTTGTACATACCATTTCATTTGAGATCTAGTGGCTAAAATGGCCAAAATCTAGTTTTCTAGCTATATGCCACTTGGCATCATTTTATTGGTAGGAAAAGCTATTTGACATGGATAGGAGTGATCTCACACGTGCCAAGGACTGCTCACATGTGTGAAAACATCAGTAGTAGGTGAGATCCAACTTTTAGTAGATATTTGTGCAAGTCCCTATAAATTAGGAAAATTGCCTAAAATCAAGGGAGGTGGCTATAAGTTAGGAAACTTGGTCCATGTGCCAAATTGATGATTATTGTGGATCCTTTGATGAGTAGGCACTCTTACACGTGCCAAATCAGCTGAGTAAGCATCAGCTCTTGTGTATATATGGTGGCCCATTTGGCTGTAATTGACATGGAAGCTAAATCTTGGTTTTGGAGCAATTCTAGTGTTTTTTCTCTATTTGTCTTGTGTTTTTATGCATTGATTGGGTTCTAAGCTTAGTATAATTTATTCTCAGCCTATTGTCCATACTCTGACAGGTTTTCACACGTGTGAAACCAGCAAGTACAAGTTTTGATCAATAATCATTGTTTTTGTTAGATTTATTCATCTAGATTTGATCTAAATGCTATCTGATCTTGTGTAGATTGATAGGTTGATCTAATTTAACATCCAATCACACTTGTGGATCTGATTTAGACTATTCTTGGTCCATTTTGTTGTACTTTCACATTTTATCTGTCTCAGAGATTTCTCGGATATGTTATTTACTCATGAGAAATAGACAATATTTTGTAGCTGAGTTACAAGATCTCAGTGAGATATGTGAGTAACATATGTGGGTTCTGGAGGAATCTGCCAGGTAAGGATGTGTTTATAATTGGGTCATAGTGAGATTGTTCTCATATGTGCACAATTAATCTTGTATGAATCTGCTGTGTAATCCTAGTTAATAAGGTTATCTGGTGCACTTAACCTAGTCGGTGAACATGAACATATGATCAAGTATTGTTTTGACAAATACTTGCAAAGTTAACAAATATTTGTATAGAAGATTAATGGATTAACTTATAAATGATTTGGGTAAGGATCTAAATGTGGTGTTATACTAGTATAATTGAATTCTTCACCAAGACATTTAAGATTTCTGAACCATTGGCAATTAACTTGAGTACTTGATTACTCCAAGATGAAGTTAATTGGTAAAATGATCAGTGTGATGTGGATTCACTGGGAACTAATGGTTTTTTAATTATATTGCTTGTAAGACGCATGATCAGTGAATCATTTGGGTTCATCAGTTGAAATTATGTGCATTGGATATACAGTATTTTTGGGATAGAGTAATCTTTAGTTAAGGAATAGACTCAGCTCATTAGTTATAGTATCCCAGAGAGCTCAAATGGATAACGAATCATAATGAATCCAAGAATAACAACTGAATTGATGTTTAGCAGGACTTTGGGTATCTAGATGTGATTCTGGATTGTAATCTAAGGTTTTTGTAGTTGAAGATGATTGTCATTTTGTATGCATTCAGTCTTTTATTACCATTTGTTTATAGACCTTGAATCTTGGCACTTCAGTTTAAGAATCCTAGTTGAAGATGTTAAAAATTCACAATTCTAGCTTGACTAGTTTTGGTCATATGACTTGTAAATAGTTAGATGGTCATGATGTGGCTTGTCACACGTGCCAAATAGCATAGGATTCCATTCATAAGGATGTTCTCAAGTAGACCTAAGTGTTAGAACCTTTGGAATGAGTCCAAATTATGCTTAGATACAAGAGAGAAAAAATAGGAGCTATTTTTGGTAATTTTTGCATTGTTGAGGGATCTCCAAGATTCCAAACCTAACTTGGTAGGGATGAAAGATCCACCAAAATTAGCATTAGGGATAGGTTTAGGGCTACTCATACCTGCCCAAAACCGTGATGGATCATGTATATATAGGTGATGATATCTCACCAAAATCAATCAAGCAATTTCATGTTTTTTCTCTCATAATGGTGCAATTGCTCTCTATGTTCATAATTGTTTGAGTAATTGTGATTACTAATGATTTTAGGATTGAATGTAGGTCTGGTGTATAGTACTCAGACTGTGGGAGGCCGTACTTTCACACGTGTGGAGCCTTCTTCAAGGATTTGGGCCATTTAGTGAGGTTCAAGCATAGATTTTTGATGGATTTTGATGGTTCAACTTGTGCTAATCTTATGAAATCATAAATTATTGTTTCCCTCATCATTTCAAGTGTTTTAGGATCCTTATTTGCTGTAATTTTTACATGGTATCAGAGCCTAAAGGCTGAAATGAGCTAAATCCTTGGTTTTCATTCAATTTGATCACAATTTTTGATCTAAATCTTGTGTAGATTGGATCTTAGCATCTAGTATTGATTCTAGAACTCAAAGTGAGTCAAATACATTGGAGATTGGTGTTGTGTGACTTAATTTTCAAGTGTTTAGGTGTCTAAAACCTGAGGCAAAGTTGAATTCAATTCACATTACCAAGATAGCAAGTTTTGCTTGCTCCAAGCATTGATTTCTAAGCAAGTTTTGGAGGTGATTTCATAGAGGAGGCTTTCTAGCATTCAAGGAGAGGGAAGATCAGAGTTTTGGGGACTCTTCAAGGCTGTTCTAAGGTGTAGTAGACACCTCCTAAAGTGATTTAGGTTCAGTCCAACCATTGCTTGACTTATGCACCAAATTAGATCAATTTTTCATCAATTTTGATCATTTTTTGCTTGTGATTGGATAGTAGATTGTGTTGCATCCTCATTAAGCTCCATTTAGATCTTTTACAAGTGATTTTGGAAGTATATTAGGTTGCTGAAATTCACTCTTGATCAGATCATTTGGAAGCTTTAATGTTCTTTATAGAAAGAGGGGCAATTCTACTAGTATTGTCTACTTCAATCAAGCAAGTGCATTGTTTCTAGTATTCTATGATTTGATTTTGTTAGAGATCATTCTTAGATCTTTATAGGAAGTCTATTACTGATCTTTTCAGGTCCCTAAGAAGTGGGATAAGGTAGACCTTCAATCAAATCAATAGAAGTAACCTTCATTTGTGTCAAGTCCTTGATTAGGAGACTAGATGGCATCTATAAATGCATATCTTTTGGATACTAATGAAAGGCTCAACAAAACTAACTATTCCATATGGAAAGTTAGAATGGAATCTATCATGATTATGCAAGATCTGATGGAAATCGTAAATGGTAAGGAGGGTGAACCTATTCATCCTCAAGAAAAAGCCAAATACATCAAGAGGTGCAATGTTGCACTACATTGCATAAAAATGAATGTTGCAAATGAACTCTTAAGAGAGGTAGGAGATTGCACTTCAGCTCAAGATGCTTGGGAGACTTTGCAAAATGTCTATGAATCCAAGAACCAAACTAGAATGTTAGCTTTGAAGAATCAAATCTATAGAAGCTATCAAAAGAAAGGAGAGAGTGCACATACTTTTGTCCTAAGAGTAAAGGAATTGAACAAAGAGCTAGCCTTTATAGGTGACCCTATCAAGGATGAAGAGCTTGTTCAACTCATATTGAATGGACTAAGCTTTGAATTTGACAATTTGGTTCAGGGATATGCAATTATGGGTAAGCTACCCATACTTGAAGATCTCCAAGGCACACTCATGGCCGAGGAATCAAGAAGGAGCCAAATGCAAGAGAGGATGGATAGGCTTTCCATCCAAGGTGGAGATGACCAAGCTCTCTTCACCAAAGGCAAAGGCAAGTCAAAAGGCAAAGGATCAACATTCAAGAAGTCTACAAAGCTTGAGGATAGTAAATCAAGCTGTTAGTTATGCCACGTCATACTGGATGTGACCCGAAAGTAACTAATATCCTTGTGAGGCCCAAAACACACTAAATAGAGTTTAGACAAGGTATGAGACAGTGTATGCATGTGTAGAGTTATTAATAACAATTCTATGAATAGGTGGTCCATGCTTAGGATTCTATTCTAGGTGAATCTATGTATAGGGAACTTAGGGCTATGCATGGCTATGTGCCCAGGTTGCTTTTGGCTCTATATATTGAGGCCAAACTTGCCCTACTCCTCATTGTGATCATTGATTCATTGCCACGGTTTCACTCTACATTCATGCTTCTTGTTCCTTGGCTTGGGGATAAGGCTTCTAGAGTTGATTGGTTGCTTCTACATGGTTGGGTGGTTGCTCCATAGTGTGTTTTCCATTGTGTGTTATCTTGTAAGCAGGATCTTAGGGGGCTTCCCTGAGAGAGAGAGAGAGAGAGAGAGAGAGAGAGAGAGAGAGAGAGAGAGAGAGAGAGAGAGGTGTTATCTTGCCCCAATAAATTTCAATATCTATGTTTTAGGTAACTGCAATACATGAGCAAAGAGAATAAGCAAAAAACATATATGATTATTTTTCTATCGGTGTCCAAATGGAAAGTATTTTAACTTCTTAAATTCAATCAAATCCAAAAACTCCATAAGAGATATACTTTAATTCATGACTTTTTTTGAAAACTATGTGCTTAATAAAATTCACAACATGAATGAAGTTGAACATTAATCATAACTTTGAATTTTTTTTCCTAATGTGCTTTGATACCAAAGTGAAAATATGCCTTATGCCTTCAAAATTATAAAAGAAACAAAGAAACTCAATAGAGTTAAAGAAATAACAAATTAAATATGCATTAGTATTGAGAAGAGTATATTGGTTGTGAAGAGCTAAATTGGAGCTTAAATCTAGAGTTTGGCAATGGCTCTCATAAGGCACACAACTTCCTACAAGAGCCTCCTCAACAGAAAGAAGTAGAGAGAGTTGGGTTTTTGGTTGTGAATAGATGAATTGGAGCTGAAATCTAGAGCTTGGCAATTGCTCTCATAAGGCACACAAACCTTTCTCCACCATGAGAGACATAGGTCTCTTCAAGTAGAATTGTCCTTAACTCTCCAACAATTCACAAATGCAATACAAGAGCCCCAATTTTCTCCACTTATTCCTTATATATTTTGTTATATTTTCAGCACAAAGGCTAGAACTCTCAAGAGTGCCAAACACAAATCACAAATGAAATCCAAAAGCTCAAATTCCCTCTATATTTTGATATCTCCAAACTCAGATTTAAAGACCAGTAGAACCTAAAATATTAGTACTACTCAATTGGGTCCTTTTGTCTTTAAGAGACCCTCCGTATAAGTGACTTAGTTTGGCTCTCTAACTAGTCCTACTGGTACTCAAAACAACACCTGCATATATATATATATATATATATATATATATATACACACACACACACACACACACACACATATATATATATATATATATATAGAGAGAGAGAGAGAGAGAGAGAGAGATGTTCAAACTTCATGCCATGAGACTTCTCTGAAATCTAGCCAGATTCGAGACAATCCAGCTTCTTCAGGATCACGCAAAATGCTCAATCATATTCAATCTTTATCCCCTTGATGACGATGGGTACGTCTTTTCCTTTCCCCTTGGGAACAACAGTCACTATAACACTGCTCATATCCTTGATGCCCAATTGCTCTAGCTTGTCTCCGATCCCAATTCGCAATATTTTTTTACGTTTCATTCCTGGCCCCATTCCCAGATGCGGTACATTCACAAAACTGCCAGCAAATTCTGGAATATTGAGAGGAGTCTCGTTATTTGCATCAGGCAGATTAATGAACACATCAAACTTGGAAATCTTGTCAGATGGCACTTCCACACCCTGGATCACTAGCACCTCCTCCAATTCTTCATTGATCTGGGTCTTTAGATTGCAGAATAATTCCTTATCTGGCCTCTTTACTTTTGATCGGAAAGCTCCCTCAAGTTTTTTGAATTTTCCTTCTACCTCTTCTCCGAATTCCTCAATTTCCTTTAACACTGTAGCTACTGCAGCAGCAGGACTTGCCACTCCATCAGACGATACAGGTTTTGTTCCGGTAGCAGAACTCGATCTTGACAATATTGACGAGGAATTAACGGCGATCTGTGCATTAGCCACGTTCTCATAGGTGCTAGTGCAAGAAGCCATCTCTCTCAGTTTTCCAGCTATGTAGCGCTTCAAATCAATCAACAATCATATCTTCGAATGAACCCAAATACTGCAGCAAACTAGAAATCAATCACCAAAACCAGATAAAGCTCTTCCTTTAGATGGAAGCAACATGCTTTTCAGCTGCCCCGAGTCTGTGGGCTTTCGATGCCTTGAATAATTTTAGCATTTGGAAGTTACAACCTCATGCTTTTTGATCTTCAAAGGCATGACTAGTCTATTTGTTTCGTATCTTTGCAAAAAAGTGTAATAATACAACCAAGGTATTTCTAAGATAATTCCTATTCCATTTTTAAATTCGTTTGGTTGACGTGACAGGGCTGTTGAAAAAGGTGCTGTAACTGATGTTGAAGACGGTGTTGACACGTCTAGGGTTTCTCTTTCCACACGTCCATGTATTGCATCTTCAATCATGATTCATGATAAGATATTTTAATTTGTATACACCAGATAATGCTTCTTGGTTTCCAAGGGGAGGCTCGAACCTGGGACCAAAGAAACTTTGGATGCCAAGCTAACCAGTTGAGCCAACCCCGTTGGGTTACACCAGATAATGGGTTTAGGGTTTAAGATTATCTTGATAAAACAACATATTAAGATCATAATTGGTTTTTATGAATTGGATAAATTAAAGGAGAAGGTTCTATTTTGTGAGGTTGTAGGGTCGAGCATATGCTAGGTTTTTACTCCTCATTTCTTGTTAAGAAAAACTGGCAAGATTATGAATTGTGGATAGGCAAAATATATTATATAATAAGAAATTTAATATTTTCCATACCACTAATTAAGTAAAATCGTAGCATAAACCATTTAGCACCCTTGATATTGTATAAATCTAATAAGCATTACCAATATATGTTTTTCATAGAAAACATATGTCATAAGTTACTGGTACATTAGTTACATGTTGTTAATGCACCAATGGACACAACACACTGGATTCTCATCATACAGCTCTTGGAGAAATCATCATTGTTTAGAGGTCATGGGTTTGTGTTAAGCTTTCCACCTTATTACTTTTTTTTTTTGAGAATGTTGGTGAGAGTATATCACAATTTGATCAATCATTTATAACATTGATATATCACATTAATCATGACTGTGACTTTGAGAGTGATACTAATTGGTATTAAACAACCACAATTGCGTTTGACCCCAATGACATTTTTTCAATTGCAATTTCATGTTAAAGGTTGATGTTATGTCCAACACTTGGGAAAGAGCTTCAACATGCTTAGCCCAAGCATTTTCATAAATAAGAATAATATTGAGAGAAACTACAACCAAACATTTGATTATATAAGTAGTTATAATCATGCTCATCATTTATAATTTGAGAGAGACAATATGAATCAACCACAATTGAGAAACATTGTTTTGAAAGAATATAACATGACAATTGGAAATAGACTGAATCATCACAAACAAAATTGATATTCATGGTGACAAGAGCAGTTCATGTTGCTGATGCAAAGATTATGACTAAGTTTTTATATGAGAACATCAATTGTTCGATTTGGGTGTCTCGTTGAGATTGTGAGTGATCGTGGAATGCATTTTGTTAATGACACGGCCAAGTGTTTGTTGGAGGACTTTTTTTGTTATTCATTGGTCTAGTACTCCGAATCATCCGAGGGGTAATGGACAAGCAAAATCTTTCAACAAGCTTCTTTGTAATATTATAACAAAGACAGTGGAATCAAGTAGTTATGATTGGGAACATAAACTTCATGCAACATTATGGGCATTCAGAACAACTCATAAAGTTAGTATGAACCAGACACAATTTCAACTTGTCTATTGTCAATATGCAGTTATGTTATTACGGATTTCTTACATGGCCGTTATTCTCTCTCTCTAGGTTCTTGACTAATGGCTTATTACCTACTCAACCCTATGTTGACCATTTATAGTGTCATGCAATGCCCAATGCACAAAGCATGTAAATAAATATTGAGGGCTCACACATCCTCAATTTTATATAGCTATGTAATTAAATAAGTTAGACACCGCATAATGGTGCACTCGTATTGCACAAAGCACCAATAGTGCAAAATACCCCATGAAGAATTAGAAGAATAAGTGGCTAATTTTGATTAAGTGTACCTCAAAGTAAAGTAGGAAATCTATGTGGCATGGCTCAAAGTAGGAATTGGAAAAGCATTTGTAAAGTCAAGTTACTTGTAAAATAAATCAAAGCTAGTTAACTTAGACTCTCAAGGTTTAGAAATGAGCCAATAAGCCAATGCCACTTCAACTTTTTTGGACCCAACTATATAAGAGTCAAATCATTTATATTCTATGTTCTCCAACTTCAAAGAGTTGAGTTTCTTCCCATTGTGTTTTGTGAATGTTTGTGAGAGTGGGAGAGTGAGAGAAAAAGAGAGAGAATTGTGAGGTGAGTGTTTATGTTTTATGCTTGATGTTTGCTTTTCTATTATACATGCACAATGCCTAGATCGCTAGTGATGTGTAGTATTTCCTCTTGCTAGTTTAGATTCATCGTAGTTTGCAGGTTCAACATGGCATGTCACCTTGCCATACGAAGCTATGGTGTAGGAGCAGGATTTTGCCACCATCGACGAGATACAAAGGAGCTAAATAGGTCATGCGGCACATATGGAGACTAGCTTCCATGCCCCTTCATCTATAGTCTCTCTTCGCTTTTTGATTCTCCTTGCTACATTATACATGAAAGGTGTTAGATCAAAGGGCGTTAGGCCAAGTAGGTAGATTTCTCCTTACATTAAAGCCTTGGAACCCAAATATGCCAAGAGCCATGAAGGGTATGGCACCTACAAATGGCAAGGTTTATGGTTTGGAAGGAGACCTTACTCGATGTGATTTTCGAGGATTGTTATGGTTTTAATCCTCCGATTGGACATAGCTTAGGCTTTAATAGAGACAATTTTCTGCCACTTCTCCTATCGTAGAGATGTAAATTTTGACCGTTACATCAATCCTATGCTATTTGGCACGTGTGACAAGCCACATCATGACCATCTAACTATTTACAGAGAAGGACAAATGGATCCAAGCCATGAATGAAGAGATGGAATCCATGAGGAAGAACCAGGTATGGACGTTGCAGCCATTACCACATAAGCGCAAGACTGTCAAATGCAAATGGGTTTTCAAGCTCAAGTATGGACTGGATGGGAATGACTCGAAATACAAGACAAGACTGGTAGCGAAGGGTTTTTCTCAGAGATATGGTATTGACTACTTTGAAACCTTCTCTCCTATTGTCAAACATTTGTCCCTACGCTTGTTATTTGCATATGTAGCTGCTTATGACCTCAGGTTCCATATTGTGGACGAGAAGACAACCTTCTTGCATGGTGAGTTAGACGAAGAGGTCTACATTTGTCCGAAGAACTCTACTCTAAGTCCGATCAGCTGATTTTATAAGTGGAGAGGAACTATCACACACACCTCTCTCTTGGGGCAAATTTTGAATGAAAGTTGATCAAAACGGGGGCAAATTCAAGGTGACCTAGCCATACTCACACGAGGAGATTGGCAAACTTTGGACCTAATAAATTGACAAGTTTTTGTTGTGGAAAGGAAAGCTTGTTATAGGCTTTCTCTAGACCAGCAATGATGAGGAAACATATGAGTACGCTGGCTTGTGTTACGTGTAAGGCAGCTGATCAATGAAGGAACTGTGAAAGTTGAGTCTTGCATTAGAGACTTGGTATTTCGAACGGACGCTAAGGGATAGTTCGCGTTGAGATCGGACTAGTGCAAACTCTGGGTGCATGTGTCTGATTCAAAGAGAGCTACTTGAAGCCAAGCTCGATGTACACTTCTTGTTTTGACTGTGAGACAACTAACCAGTGATGGAATTGTGAAAGTCAAGTTTTGCGCGACGGACATGGTGCTTCAAACAAACGCGAAGAGATAGTTCGTATGCGGATCAAACTGGTGTGACCCTTTGGCTTTCCACGAGGCCAATGGTTACATTTGGGCTGATTCAAAGAGCTACTTCAAGCTAAGTGAGAGGTGCATTGCGGAGTACTCAATCTTTGCCTACCTTAAAGAGCCAAGAAGGAAATGTATCAAGATCAGACTGGGACAAGGAGAGAAATCAAGGTGCAGAAACAACAAGGCACGGAGTGGACCATAAAGTGGGCAATCAAACGATAAATCCTTTGGCTTAGGGAGTCCTGATACTTGTGCGAAATTGATTAAATCAAGAGCTCAGGGAGCTCAACACAAAGTGCATCAAGGACAAATCAGGAGCTCAAAGGAGTTCCAATGTCAGAAGTCAGAAGCGACAGGGGCTCTGTCACCAGTTAATAAGGTTCTTGGATTTTACGAAAGCGATATAAAACCTACGCTTTTTCCAGACAAAGTGATATTTTAAAATTAAGTAATTTTTCAGTACAAAGAGCTGAGCCTCCGACTTGTGGTGTGCCAGCTTCAATGCTAATAAAAAGTGGCCAGTAAAATTGAGTACTATGCCAAGTAGCTTAAATGTACAGTTATTTTAATTGGGAGACACCTTTAATTTAATCTGACATCTGATGAGGACATCAGATTTTATAAAGGTGGGGTGGATGTTGTAAAGCTACCTTTACAAGCTTTACTTCCGGCGCCAGCATTGTCCCTAGTGCCAGCAGCGCCCCTGCTGCTCCCGGCGCCGCTCCTGGCGCCACTGTGAACTAAATCCAGCCGGCGCAAAGTTCCTATGGCTGAAAATCTTTGATCGGTTCTAGCGAAGTCCAGAGAGCTCAGATCGATGTGCAATCACCTCACACGATCTAGGTATGATTAAAGGAAGCCTGCAGATCAATAAAATGTAGAGAGAGAAAATGACTTTCTAGAAAGAGAAAATCCTAGAGAGAGAAAAATGTGCTTTACCAGCTTGGGTAGAGTGCTTGGTATGAGGGAGGGTGCCGAATCCCACCAATACTATAGGGGAGTGCGGGTTGCGACTCAGGGCGAGCTCCAACCAAGTCTCAGCCTCCCTTGTTGGAATGTTGTCATGGCTCTCTAGAGAGAGAAAAATGTGCTTTACCAGCTTGGGTAGAGTGCTTGGTATGAGGGAGGGTGCCGAATCCCACCAATACTATAGGGGAGTGCGGGTTGCGACTCAGGGCGAGCTCCAACCAAGTCTCAGCCTCCCTTGTTGGAATGTTGTCATGGCTCTCGCCTTGGCATGTTAGCGCCCCGGAGACCAGGGTCGGTCACACACTTGAGATGTAACCTTCTCAGATCTATCAATAAAGTGGGATTTTTCTCAAACTGACTCTGATTACCTTCTGGCTTTCAATGTTCGGTAAAAGCGCCAGTTGTAAGGCCGCTTCAAATTTTTTAAGTTGGCACATAGCTGAGGGTCGTATCCCGGGACGCCAGTTGTATGTCGTCAGGACCATTCGGTCCGTGCCACCAGTGGTATGTTGTCGGGACCATTTGGGTCCAGGAACTGGTTGTCTCCATATCTGTCGCGGCTTGTGGTTCTGAGTGTTCCTTGCATGAACGTGAATGGGTTTAGCTCTTGGGGAACGGGCTCTAACCTGTCAGTTGAGTTGGATGGCTTGCTTGGGTAGAAGTTACCTGTTTATGGCTGTCCAGTCTGGCGTGGCACCAGGTTGGCTTCCAACGCTCATGACGAAGCTTTCAGTTGGTTAACTCTGATGTAAGTCAGACCGCTTGCTTGGATTGGATGTTACTCGTTTGTAACGAAGCTTCGGGTTGGTTAAGTTTGATGTATGTCGGGCGGCTTGCTTGGAGGGAAGTCACCCACATCGGGACCCCTGATCTGGCATGGCGCCAGGTTGGATCTCAATGTTGGTTTTCGGAACTTCAAGTTGGTTAAGTCTGATCGTTATTGGTGAGTTGGCTGCTTGTATGTCAAGTGGGTTTGGATGACAAGAGTTGAAGGCTGGGAAGCTAAGTCGTGGTTCTCGGCTCCCTTTGGGATGCCTCCGCTACACCATGCATGCTCCTCCTCTCACCCATGCATGAGCTTTTTCTAACTAAAAAACTTGGGAAGGAGGATGCATGTATGGGAAAAAGGATCCATGGCCCTCCTCCCCATGCATGCATCTAAGGGACCCACTCCAAATTCAAATTATCCTTTACCAACACACATAGTGTTTTAAAGTGCATGTACATACTTTCATGGTGAAAGGTGTTGAATAAATGAGACTTTCATTATCAAAAAATTAAAGGGTGCTCTAAGAATTTTTTCAATTATCAGACTTTTCACGGGAAAGGTTGAAATAAAAATGCATTTTATGAAGATCGGCCTCCATTGCCCGTCAATGATGGGCACTCTTTACTAGTATATATATATATATGAAAAAAAAAACTATACAATACTATTTTTTGTCATCAGAGCCATTGTGGTCATTATCACCTTTACATGCCACATGCTCTAGACATGCGCCTATCTGCATTAATACAAGCAGAAAAAATGAAAATGAAAATTTTTTGTTTATTATTCAATCTACCGATTATATATAAAAACAAATAAATTTGATGTATACAGTGATGAATATAACTCATTGTGGGGTGGATTTGAGGGGCTAGCTCTACCACCAAACAATTGTATGACAAGCAAAATGCAATGTCATCCTCTGCCTTGGTGGAATGGCAGCCAAAGTCATGAAGCTGTAGAAATAGCAATGACGAATGACAAGTTAAAAATGAGTCACAATGTATGGCATTTAAAAATGAATTATAAAATACAAATGAGTCAATCAAATACCATTTGGGCCTGTAGGCCTGTGTTTCCGCTTGATCCCAATTTAGAAGTGTCTCTGGCTAAGGCCATTCTACTCACCGCAACGTCCTTCTAAAAACGATATTTTTTGGGATCTTTGGCTTCATTCTTGCAGGCTTTGACTTGCTTGCTCAAAAGGGATCTTACATGGCATCGCTCTTATGTGACATCCATTTGCTCATATCTTTCAATATGGCTCTTGGATCAAACTCATTTTCTTGCGAGAATTCTTCCCACAACTCTTGCATAATCCTGGATTTTGATTCTCGAGATTGGTCACTCATTTTTTATATAATCTTCTCCCAAAATGACAGGAACATAAAAAATGTAATTTATTAATAAATATTGTCCCATTTTCATCCCTCACTAAATCCCCTTCGACATTCAACTTGTAGGAGGATTGGAAGTGGACTCAAAGCTAGGAGGTGGAGAGGAAGGGCCACATGTGGCGCCTTCCTGTGTAGTCAACAAATTCAAAATTGTCACCCTTTGTTTTAAAATCTGAAACATTGAACTATGAATTTGAAAATATGCATAGACAAAAAGCCATGAATCTGAAAATGTGTTGGCAAAAATTTGAAACACTGAACTATTTCGTGCTGCGAATTAACTCTAGTTAACCCTATTAACCATGATTTGACAATGCATATACATTAATGGTACATCAATTTTCTCATTTAAACCATCTGTCATATTCATTTTCAATATTTTTGGGTCTCTTCAGGGTAGTGATGAGCTGGAAGGGTAGGCCTCAACAACCAATAGCATTTTCACATGTTGCTTGATGAAACAATAATATATTTAGAAAGTTTTTATTTTATTTATATGCAAAATTTTTTGGAAAATTCTACGTTAAGTAGAACCCCGATTTCAAGGTTTCATTTGGTCCACATGGCAACAAAAAAATAAAAAATAAATAAAAACACATCTTTTTCAAAGGCCCTCGTTGGGCTCTAAGTTTCTCTAATGAATATCCTTCCAAATCTCAAGAATTCACACTTCATATTATTTCTACCAAAGTGTTGTAAGCTAAGAGAGCTAACCCGTAATAAGTTTACGACTCATAAAGTGTACTGTTATTATGAAATCTTAAAGTTTTATTTTTTATTTTTTATTTTTTCCCATAATTCGCTTCATGAAAATTCCAATAATAAGATTGCAACTGCTCGCCATGACTTCAAGAGTGCTCATATGAGATATCTTACATCAAAAATCTATGTCATCAGATCCCTGGTCATCAATATCTACTAATACTACCCGAGCTAACAAAATCCGTAGATCAAAAAAATTTATAACATGCATCCATAGCTTGCATCGTTTTAGTAGTGCGTGCTCAACTAATACAATATGCGTGATTTCAGACATTCATAAAAGATAAAAATGGCTAGTGTTGCAAGTATGTAACAAACCAAAAAAAATGGATCCTCACTCGTTGATCATGAGCAATAGTGATGTCCGACCATTGTCGCATATGCTCAATTAAAGCTAATTTATATACATTTGATTTGTATATGAACTCTGTTGTGTATCACATCCAAAACCGCTCGGCTTAGTAGTCCAACTACATATATTGTTCAATAGTATTTGTGTATGAACACCACCAGTATATAAAACAATATGATGAAACTGACAATCCAATAGAATATGTTAATTCCATAAAGTTGATATTCGGCATTCCAAATTTTAAAAGAGTCGTTCTGATGTTCCGCAAATTGTTGCATCTCTATCTGCTGGTGAACCAGTCGTTGTCCCCGTAGCTCTTGTCTCTCTCGTAGTAACTGTTCATGCTGCTGAATGGCCATTTTTTTATGCTGCAATACGAGCCTTGCCAACTCAATCCTCTCCTATTGTCTATACTACATTAACGACTGGAAATTCATAGGAAGATGATACTCCATTTCAATCGAGTCGATGTCTTCTTGACGTCATCGTTGTTGTGGTCATCGTTGAACTTTGTTGGGGTCCATGTTCTCACGATAATATGAGAATTATCCACAATGTATTCCTCCGTGCTTCCCAAAAGACACTCAAATCCATCTTATGTATTTGAAATCGTAATCATGAGGTGTAACTGGCATCATGATTTCCGAGCTGCTCATGATACCTCTTATCGCTTCACAAATATGTGATTTTGGTAACAACTCCCTAAAAATCCACTTCAAATTGATTCATGATTTGTTAAAAATTATTTTTTTGGTTTGGTTTTTTTTTTTTTCCACGTGCTTTATTGACGACAAATGGGTAGTCTCGAGGGATTATGCCATGCAATGGTTACTTTGTTTCCAAAAATGTTAAGAATCTGATATGGCCCTTCCCAATGTTGGTCCTTGGATTTTAACATGTTCCTGATGCTTCCTAGATAATATAACACAAGGTCACCCTTCTTAAGGTCTCGCTCATGTATATGTTTGTTGAACCACCGAGCTTGTTGCTGTTTAATTACCCAGGTCATCTAGTATTCATAGCCTCTGTGTTCCTCTAATTTTCCAATGCAATAACCTGTTCACGCAACGATTCGTCATGGATCAAATTATACACCGTTTGGATGCGTAGCGTTGGTAAAATAAATTCATACAACGTAAACCAATTGAAATGGCATATAGCTCATAGATATCTTATAGGCTGTGCGGTAAGCCAATAACGCTGGTTGCAAAAAATCATACCAAGATCCTCCTTTCTCCAGAAACTGTTTTGGTGATAATAACTTTCAGCGTTTTATTAGTTGCCTCAACCTGACCATTCCCGTGTTGGTAATAAGAAGTGGACATTTTATGAAGAACATAAAATAAATATGTCATTTCCTTTATCGTGTCATTCATGAAATGCGGTCTCCTATCGGACACAATTTCCAATGGGCAACCAAACTATGATAAAATATTGTTGAATATAAATTTGGCGGTGTTCCCGCAATGCCTTTGCCTCCGCCCATTTTGTAGCATAATCCATTGCTACGATAATATATGTATGACCATTCAACGATTGTAGGTTTATTTTGCCGATAAAATCTAGTCCCGAGTGCTAAATGGTTCTATAGGTTGTAATGGTACTAGTGGATAGACGATTGTAGGTACCGGCCTTCCTTGCCTTTGGCATGCATCATAGTTCCAACAAAAAGCAGTAGCGTCCTTCCAAAGGGTAGGCCACCAGAACCCTGCCTGTAATATTTTCCTAACCGTAATTTCCAAAGAAAAGTGTCCTCCTGCAACGCCAGAATGGGCTTCATCCCTAATCACTCGAATGTCCTTGGATTGTAGGCAACGGGGTAAGACTTGATCATGACCACGTTGATACAACTGACCTTCAATCATTTGAAAAAATCTCGATCGCCAAATCAATTAACAACGTTGAGTTTTTTTAAAATGGTCTGAAAAAGTCCCGTGCATCAAAAAATTAGCCAGATCAGTGTACCAAGAATCACCCTCTAATTCAGACATAAATAACTACGCATCAGGCATTTCATTGATGCCTTCTTTCTCATTGTCTATTTCAATATTGTCGCAAATCTGTTTCTTTTTCGTTTTCGTATTCGTGAATGATTTTGTTTCTTTGAATTTTCTTTTGCGCGAAAGCTTCACAGGAACCTAGACACGCGACTGCACATCATAGAACACATTCTATTCTAGCAATCAAGACAGATGGCACAAGACAAGGAGATGTACAAAAATAGGATAACAATATTATGAGTTTAATTTTTAGAACGAGATCATGAGTGTCTCGGTCGTTGGCGGAATGACACTCTACTCTTTTGTTGTGTTCTACTTGTTGGCAGACTTTCATTCACAACTCTTGTTTCTAGTATTTTTCTTTTCTGCTCTACTTGCTACGTCTCGCTCTGTCTCTTACAGAAATTCTGTCTATTCTTTTCTATATTTATGATCTAGAAAAGATAGTTTATATCTCCATTGTGTGGAGTTTACAAGATAGCTAAACACAAAATCACAAGACTAGCTAACGCTAATCAACTAATCAGTTACGCTTTGTCGTTGCCCCTCGTTTTAGCTTGGCGTGAAGTCTACGACTCCAAGTTCGTTGAGCTGCCAGCTGGCAGTGTGAAAGAGTCCTTTTCGTTTGTTTCATTTTTTTCGTTTGCTTTCATTCTTTTTGTTTCTTTCGTAACCTTCCGTTTTGCATCCCTTTGTGGTTGCGGTCCTAAAGGTATGTTTATGATTCACAAATGATTCGTGAATCGTTCGTCTTTCGAGTCAAGGCACGTTGACTTTCATGAATTATTCTCGTTTGACCTTTGCTTCATGTTCGTGTTGCTGCAAAGTTGCAGGAGTTCACCATTTCTAAAACTCCCTCTTGAACCTTGTAGCTTTGCACGTTTAATCCAATTGTCTTTCTTTGCTTGGCAAAGAGTGGCTTGTCGAGAGGGTTCGTGATCAAATCTACAATCATGTCTTCTGATTTTATATACTCGACTTGGAGCTCTCCTTTCGAGGTCAAATCTCAAATGTGATGGTATTTCAGAGGTATGTGTTTTGTCTTTGAATGGAAGACAGGATCCTGGGACAGATAGATGGCACTCTGAGAGTCCATCATCATTGTGCTTGGCCCTTCTTGTGGTATCTTGATTGCCTCCAGCATCATCTATAGCCACACTACCTCATTCGATTCAACTTCGCAAGAAGATTGAGCTACCAAGGTTTGTTTTTTGCATATCCAGCTGATTATAGCTTCGCACGCTATTGTACATCCTCTAGTTATGGACTTGTTGTCATCTTTGCAGCTCGCCCAGCTTGCATCATTGTAGTGGTGCAGCTCGAATCCTTTTTTTTCATTTTCAGCTCTGTAGATAAATCCCATATTCTGGGTACCTTTCAGATACTGTAGGATTCGTTTTGCCATTTGCCAATGTGGCATGCCAGGATTGGAAGAGAATTGGCTCAATGCGTAAATAGAGAAAGCTAGATTGGGTCTGGTACAAATTGTAAGGTACATCAGACTACCGATCAAGTTTTGGTAGGGTATACCTACCATCTTTTGTTCTTTCTCTTCCGTTTTTGAGCAATCCTGCTTCGTGAGCTTGGCTCCAGCTATCATTGGTGTGGCCTTTTCTTTGCAGTCCATCATGTGGTACTACTTGAGCAACCTTTTGGCATATTCTGATTGACTCAAGTGCATTTCACCCTTTGTTCAATCTCTTCTGATCTCCAGTCTGAGACATTTTGTTGCTTCTCCAAGATCTGTGATTTTGTGGTTTTTAGAAATCTGACTCTTCGTGTCTTTGATCAACATCAAGGAATTTTCTATCATTAGTGAATCATCCACGAAAATGGTCAGTATCACAAAATCCTTTCCTACTCTTTTAAAGTAGACATTGTAGTCTGGTTGAGTAGGATTGAAGTCTAGAGACTTCAGAAGACTATCAAGCTTTTTATACCAGGCTCGTGATGCCTGTTTTAGACCTTAGATACATCTCTGCAACTGACAAACATATTGTCGATTGTTGGGGTCTTCATAGCCTTCAGGCTACTTCATGAAGATTTCCTCCTCTAGATCTCCGTGGAGAAAGGCTGTTTTCACATCAATCTGGTGAATTTCCAGATTGTGTTGTGTGGCGTATGCAAGGAGTAGCCTTATGCTTGTCATCTTGACCATGGACGAATATGTGTCAAAATAATCAACACCATATCTCTGCGTGTATCCCTTTGCAACAAGCCTTGCTTTATAGCGGCCAATGGTGCCATCTGATTTCATCTTTTTCTTGTACGCCCACTTGCAGTCGGCTATTTTTCTATTTTTTGGCAGTGGCTCTAATGTCCATGCCTCGTTTCGCCTCATCCAATCAATCTCCTTTGACATTGCCTGCTTCCAGAATTCTCCTTTTGGACTCTAGATAGCTTCTTGATATGTTGCTGACTCTTTTGTAAAGTTGCAGTATTCAAACTGTGTGTCTTCGCTCCACTGAAGATTGTCAGAGTAGCGGTCTAGAGCTCTTTTTTGTCTTGTTGACCTTCTTGAATGGGCAGCAGTGTGAAGATCGCATGGCCTCTTTCGTCTTTTAGTCCAAGAAATGTGGACTCATTGAACTTCACATCTCTGCTCGAAACAACCTTCTTTGTGGTTGGGTTGTAGAGCCTGTACACTTGTGTTCCATTCGAATAGCTGACCATGATCGTTTGTTCTGATTTGTCATCAAGCTTGCTTCTTTTTTCTTTTGGAATGTGCTTGTATGCTGCACATCCAAACACTCATACGTATGATAGATCAAGCTTTCTGCTTGTCCACATTTCGTATGGTGTCTTGTTTTCCAGCGCTATCGTTGTTGATCTATTCTGCAGGTGTACAGTTGTAGTTATTGCCTCAGCCCAGAATTGACCTGGCAATTGAGCCTGTGAGACCATGCATCTGGCTCCTTCGAGTAGCATTCTGTTTCTTATTTCTACAACACCATTGTATTCTGGTGTGTATGCAGGAGTGAACTGGTGTTGTATCCCCTGTTCTTCGCAGAATTTTGAGAATTCTTTGCTTTTGTATTCAGCTCCATTGTCAAATCTGAGGATCTATATCGTTTTCGAGGTGTGTCGCTCTGCATATGCCATGAACTTTTTGAAGGAATCAAACACTTCGGATTTCTTCTTTAAGTAGTAGATCGTGGTCATCCGACTGTAATCATCTATGAAGGTCAGAAAATATCTTTAACCTGAGAGAAAATCCATTTTCATCGGTCCACAGACATCATAGTGGACGAGCTCAAGAACTTCCTTGGCTCTTCTTCCCTCATGTGTGAATGGATTTTAATGTTGCTTGCCTTTCTAACAAGCTTCGTAGAACACAGTTTCGGACTTTAAAATCTTGAGATTTGTGACAATGTCCTTTTTGCTCATGTCATACAGGCTCCACATGTTCAGATGATACATTCTCCTATGCCAGAGCTGATTTTCATTTTCTGATGCATTTAATATGCTATTAGAGTTGCTGATTATTTTGGCCTGGTAGAGGTTTCCTTCTCTGCATCCGACCGTCAACAACTTGTTTGTCGTTTTCTCGATCATACGACATGTGTTGTCGTTGAACAAAACGAATGCTAAGATCTGTCATCTTGGAGACCAATAGTAGATATTTTCTGAGTGAGGGCACATAGAGTGCTCCTGGCGGCTCTGCTTGGCCTGATAGTGTTCGCAGCTGTAGAGTGCCGATGCCTTTGACATCGTGTTTGCTTCCATCACCTAAGATCACTGCTCTATTGTTTTCGAGTTCACTAAAGTCGATCAAGATCTTCTTGTTGTAGGTGATGTGAGATGTTACTCCTGAATCAATGACTACATCGTAGTCGTGTTCAGTGTAGCTCGTTGAAGCTTCATCGAGTATCGTGAAGGCTTCGTCACCTCTATCAACATCCTTGGATGACTCTACAACATTAGCTTTTTCAACTTTGTTCTTTTTTTTTGGGTTGAATCTACAATCGTATGCAGTGTGCCCTTTTTTCTTGCAATGCATGCAAGGTATTGCTGGATTGAACCAGTATTTGTTGGCCATATGGCCTGGTTTGTGGCAGTGATCGCAGGAAGAAGATTGTTGATTCGAGAACTTCGTCTTCTCGAATCTTGAATTGTTCTTGTTCTTCTTCTTTCCATTTGTGAAGAGGGCCTTCTCTTGATCACTGCTTTCCTCTCCTTCATCTCTCATCAGTCTCTCATCAACGACAAGACTGATTGCTTTGTTGAATGTCATGTCTGGTAGACTCAGTATGAGCATTCTCAATGACTGATAGAATGTTCGTAGAGATTTCATGAAATGCATCAGCTGTTGTGGTGCTGGGACCTTGATGCAACGAGCTGAGCGAAGATCGTTCTGATTTTCTCAACGTGCTGATCCAACTGGTTCCCATCCCATCGTATGGATTGCAGCTGATTGTAAAGGTGCATGATTGAAGCTGCGGTCCTCACTTCATACTTCTGTTTTAATTTTTCCCACGCTGCATGGCTGCTTTCGCAGTCTTCAATCTGCATGAGTAGATCTTCATTTATAGATGAAACAATGATCGCCATTGTGCACTCATTCTTTCTGATGCATTCAGCTCTCCTCGGGTCTCCCTCTGGAGGCTACACCTCTGAGAGCTCGGTCACTGACCAGATGTCTTCGCCCTTCAGGATTGTTTTGATTTTGAATTTCCATATTCTGTAATTTGCACCATCAAAACTAATTGCTACTCTGGTCTGGATTGTTGTAGCCATATTGTGTTGTCTGGAAGAATCATTGCTGGGATATCAGTAGTGATAACTTGTAGGCTCTGATACCATGTTGCGGAAATTTTTCTTTGATTTCATTTTTGTTTTCATATTTGCGAACGATTTTGTGTCTTTGAATTTTCTTTTGCGTGGAAGCTTCATAGGAACCTAGACACGTGACTACACATCACAGAACACATTTTATTCTAGCAATCAAGACAGATGGCACAAGACAAGGAGATGCACGAAAATAGAGCAACTGTATTATGAGTTTAATTTTTAGAGCAAGATCGTCAGTGTCTCAATCGTTGGCACAATGACACTCTGCTCTTTTGATGTGTTCTGCTCGTTGGCAGACTTTCATTCACAGCTCTTTCGTTTCTAGTATTTTTCTTTTCTCCTCTACTCGCTACATCTCTCTCTGTCTCTTACAGAAATTCTATCTATTATGTTCTATATTTATGATCCAGAAAGGATAGTTGATATCTCCACTATGTGGAGTTTACAAGATAGCTAAATGCAAAATCACAAGACTAGTTAACGCTAATCAACTAATCAATTACTCTTGGTCGTTGCAAATCGTTTCAGCTGGGCATGAAGTCTACAACTCCAAGCCCGTTGAGCTGCCAGCTGGCAGCACAAAAGATTTCCCTTCGTTTGTTTCATTTCCTTCGTTTGCTTTCGTTCTTTTCATTTATTTCGTAACCTTTCATTTTGCATCCCTTTGTGGTTGCGGTCCTTGAGGTATGTTTATGATTCATAAATGATCCGTGAATCATTCGTCCTTCGAGTCAAGGCATGTTGACTTTCGCGAATTGTTCTCGTTTGACCTTCGCTTCGTGTTTGTGTTGCTGCAAAGTTGCAGGAGTTCACCATTTCTGACAAATATGAGATAGTTGATCCGCTACAGTGTGCACTCGGCCAGGCCGAATTCGTACTTCAAACTCAAATTCTTGGAATAAAATCATCCAATGCGCGATCCTACTCGTAATTGCAGGTTTATGTATAAGGTATAGCAGCGGTTGATGATCCACATAAACAATAAATTTGTTATGAAGTAGAAAATGTCGAAATTTCTATAACAAAAAATTAAACTCAACACCTCACTTTCCGTGGTTGAATAATTCCTCTCTGCTGGCATTAGCTACTTGCTTGCGTAGTATAATGGATGATCATAATCTTTCTCTTCCCCTGGTTGTGCTAATACGCAACCAACTACTACCTGTGAAGCATCATAATGCACATGAAACAATTTGCTCCAATTGGGTGGTCGAAGAATAGGCGCATTCACCAATGCATTAACTAAATCCTTAAATGCTTTATAACGCTTGATAGTGATTTTGTACACTACTACTCCTTTTTTCAAAACTTCATATAACACATAAGCTCTATCCGAATATGCGTAAATGTAACGACGATGATACCCTGTCATTCTCAAAAAAGTTTGCATCTCTTTCAGAGACTTTGGAACCCGCATATTCTTAATCATCTCGATCTTTGCTAGATCAATTGATAGACCTTCTTTTGAAATGATTAGCCCAAGCAAAACTCCGCGTCTTACACAGAATGTGCATTTGTGCAGATTCAAACTGATCCCGAACTTGTAACATCGCTGAAAATATTTTTCTAGATAGTCTAGATGATCTTCAACATCACCATACAAGCAAAAACCATCCAAATTTTTTTTCATGAACCTGTCTAGGTAATCATAAAATGCTTTCATCATAACCTTTAGTCTGAATGGCATTACTTTATAGGCATATGCCCCCCATTCTGTGATGAAGGCAGTCTTCTCTCTATCCTTCTCAACAATCTGTATTTGATTATACCTACTAAACCCATCCAGAAAACTGTATAACTCATGACCTGCGACCTCATCATTAGCCATGGCATATAGTCAATAGCATATATAAAATCGACCTTCACAAGTTTTTCTATCTCAGATCGAACCCATTTCATGTGCTTTGGATTCATCCTATGGCACTGCTGTCGTAGTCTTTGATGCCAAACATGAGCATCAGAGCTACTCACAGAAAGTGCATGACCGTGACGTACTTGAACGTGACTTATCCTAACCTTCTACTTATAGCCACACCTCCTACTTCATACAACTAACCGATTATGCCTATGCATTTCATAATAATCAATTTACAGTTTGTAATGTCCAAACACAATTATATTTTCAACATTTAATGACTATATGGGCTCTTGTCCCGATACATGTTACAAATGGTCATCTCGACCCTACATTGTGTACCTGAGAAAATCCTCTGACGACAAGTCAAACCTTTCTTCGATCGATGCTTCCATCTGTTTTGTACTTGATTTTGAATATCCATTTGCAATCAACTACATTTTTGCTGGTAAGTAATTCGACAATAGTCCAAGTATGGTTCTTGATATTAAATCTAAAAACTTACAATTTCATTTTCTTCTATCATTTGGATTCAAATCATGAATGTTGAGCTCATTGCAAAGATAAGCATGCTAAACTAAGACTTCCATGATAGATTGACTGGCAGGTGATACTTTAAAATCCATTATCATGCCTTTCCAAGAGCTTCTATATATGTTATCTGATCTTTTTCTTTTTCGGAATGAGCCTTTTGTAGAGGGATGCATCAAGATCCATTGATATTTTCAATATATTCTTGGTATCCATTGATCCTCTGCATTTTTTTCATTGCAAATATTGATTGCATCAATGGTTCCTCTTGGTCTCCGATTATGTGTAGCCATTAGTCGAAAATATGAGTACACAAGCTAAGAACGGAGAGAATGTAGAGATTGTGAGGTAGACCTAAGAATAACAATCCAAAATAAGAGATAGAATGAAAAAAATGAGACCTATAAATAACAACAAGTTCCTAAACTACAAGGATTAGTTAACTATAGTTTATGACTATTGACGTCAAATCAACCTTGAGTGTACAATGATGGGCAACATAAGAGTATTTGGGTAGTAATTGTGGTCCAATCACAATTGTTTGTTCTGCCCGACATATTTGAAAATCATGAAAATTTGGCCGGGAAAGTTAAATACAATTTTTGTCCATCAACCACTGTTACAGTTCGTCATAGATGGACACCATTCATTGAGACACATAAGCGTTGAAGGCGTGCGAAGTCAAAAACAACATCTTGACAAAGGGCCCATTTTGAGTTATTATATCCCGTAAGTTAATTATGATTGTGAGGGATTTGTGGCCCTCATGTGCATATGGTCATAATTAATGGTTGGAGGCCTAAACTTGTGATGGTGGATTATTTGCGTCTATCAGTTAGTCATAGGGAACTGGATGATGTGGCCCAAATAGGCTTCATAGTTGTCCAATGAGGTGTCACAGTGCACTACTAGTGGTATATGTTATAAGTGTACCCATTGGAATCTCACTAGTGTATGCTTTGATGAGAATCGTGAGATGCTCTGATACCATTGATGAATCTAGGGGAGAAAATTTACGAAACAGTGGCGACTCTCTTTCAAGGTTCAGATGGAGTTTTGATGCGTTCGTTGGGCACTGCAGCTGAAACACTCCTACAATCCTCTAGAGAGTAGTCAGTTACTACTGATCTACGTTCACAAAATTAATACAACATTCGACTTAATTTCAACCAAGGTGCAAAATTCAAAGGGAACAAGAAAACTCAGACATATGAAATAAACAACATAAGCATTCAAGATCCAAGATCAAACACAACTAGAAAATAATCTATATTGATTTTCTCTGATTTCTTTAGGGCACTACATGCGAATCCATGCAGTGCGTTGGCGTGAGAGAAGCACGGTTCTCTCATGAGTAGTAGTCTCGCTTCACTAGCGGACAATTGGATCTTCTGATCCTAGACAGAATTATCTTCTCACACGCAAGCGAAGCTTCTCTCTGTGTCCATCTTGATTGCTTACTAGCATCAGACTTCTTTAGTGTCTCTTCTCTTAGTTACACTCTGTGTATCCTGTTCTGATATATGTCAAGTATTATCCAGTAAGTACGGTCTCTCTATGTAAACCTAAGATTAGAGTGATTATACATCTACAACTAATCAGGGAATTACAAGAGTGGCAGATTAGCCATGACCTAGGAAGTATCTGCTGATGTCATGCCATCAGGTCAGATCTCTGTACTTCTGGGTACTTGCGTGATCTCCGGTGGTACTCCTTGGAGCGTGAGGACGGAACGAGTTTCGTTTCCACCGTTGGTTTCGTTTACCTCGTCTGACATCTTTGTCAGGTGAAGGGCTGAAAGCTAGCAAGGCTTTGTAATCAGAAACACTTTGTTCTTTCATGCTTGATGGTGTGATTGGTAGCTGTATCCTGCTGGAGTGACATCTCTCCTATTGAGCATTGATTGGTAACCATAGCTTGGGGGCTAGATCCGTATGATCTAGGTTTGTCTCCCACCATCTGTTTCCCTTTGGTTCTTAGACTTTCAGCATCCTAGTCTTCAATTCACGGTGGAGGTCTGTATAGGAACAATGGTAGCTTTTTGCTCTTCAAGTAGAGATTGTAGAATCTATGTGTATTCTACCAAAGAAATTGTCAATGGTGAAAATATGGTCTTTCTTGAGTGGAAGACTTGCAAACTTGAAGAAGCATATATGGATATTCAACCCACTGATGGATTGGAGTCAAGGCAAGTGAAGGATCAAGCTCAAGTCCCGAGGACTCCAAGGAAAAAATTGAGTAACAAGATGGAGCCATCAAGGCTCACCCATATCAATCAAACAAGGCAAGTCAGATTTAGCAACATATTTTTGTGCACTTAATACCCTACAAGATATATTATCAAGTGCATAGAAAGCTTTAAATTCATAACTTGCCATGATGTATAGTTTTGAAAAAAAATGTTGGACTATTCTACTATAAAAAATGATCAATATGAATAATCGATCTTTAATCTACATCCATTTCATTTATTTAGTTCTACGGTTTTATACGTGTTTTCACATAGTCTGCAAAAACGGGAATCGCTCAACAAGTGGCTCTGACATATCGGACAACTTTGACGACACCGACATATCAGATGACTTTGACGAACTATTGGAGAAGTCAAAGATGTTGAAGGATGACATTTCCTGTTTTTGCTTGTTATGAAGCTTACGACTTTCCCTAACTATAAAACATATGACCATTATGCATGAATGCTCGATAGGTTGTATTGAACATACACTGAACTTAAATTTAAAATGAATATCAATCTATTACATGACGAAAAATCTGTCATTATAAGTATAACTATATGTGCAAGTTAATTCTATTGCTCCAACAAATTTCAATATTTACATTTCAAATATACATGAGCAACCGAGATGATCCAAAAGCAAACTAGTATTATTCTTGTAGTTGTGTCCAGATAATGCATTTGTTAACCATGAAATTCAATTGAATCCAAAAACTGAAGTCCATAGAATTATAATTTAATTCGTGACATATTTTGACAACTATGTGTAGAATGCTTTATAAAATTCACAACATGAATGACGTTGTTGCTTGAAGTTGAGCTATTTAATATTCACAAGGTTGATCAAAATCAAGAAAATTATCAAGCTCAATTTGCAAACGAATTTTACAAAAGTAACTTATACTAATTTGTCATAGTAAGCCTTTGAATCAAATATAACAACGTATATAGAGAAAGATAGTAAAGAGAGTTCGGGCTTTTGACTTCATTTGTAAATTGTGTCTAGGGAGATATTGATAGTTCTATTTATGGACACACCTTTCATAGTGGACAAAGATGCATGTGCATTATGAACACATGAGAGCCATACCAATGTACTATATTCAAAATATTAATGGAGAATTTCTTTTCCTATTTTTCTGATTTTTTTTAATACCAAAATTTTCATACGAGTCGTCATCAAAATTAGAAAATAAACAAAAAAGCTCCATAAAAGAAATAGTAAGTAGAACCTTCAAAAATGTATTAAAAAGCCTACATTGTTTGTGAATAGATGGATCAATTGAAGTTAAATCTAAAGCTTGGCAATGGCTCTCACAAGGCACACAAAACCTTTCTCTCCTATGAGAGATGTTTCCTCAGCTCTAGAAGTCTTCAAACGATTTATGAATGAAATCCAAATTCCCTCCAACTATTATATATTTTGTCTTTTGTATCTTAGACTCTACTCTTAAAGAACGCCCAATTCCCTCCACTTATTCTTTAAATATTTTGTTTTCTCTAACGCATAGGCTAGAACTCTAGAAGGCCAAATACAAATTACAAATGAAATCTAAGAGCTCCAATTCCCTCTACCTCTTCAAGTAACTTATTTTGGGTATCTAACCATTCCTACTTCCACACAAAGTAAGGAAAAAAAAATTGTTTGTTGAGAGAGAGAGACAGAGATTGATTCATGCTATGATTTTTATCTGAAATCTAGCTGGATCGAGACATAATCCAGCTTCTCCAGGATCACAATATGCTTAATCATATTCAATCTTTATCCCCTTGATTACGATGGGTACGTCCTTTCCCTTTCCCTTGGGAACAAGAGTCACTATAACATCACTCAGATCCTTGATGCCCAGTTGCTCCAGCTTGTCTCCGATCCCAATTCGCAGTGTTGCTTTGCGATTCATTCCTGGCCCCATTCCCAGATGCGGTACATTCACAAAGCTGCCAGCGAACTCTGGAATGTTGAGGGGAGTCTTGTCGTCTGCATCAGGCAGATTGATGAAAACATCAAACTTAGAAATCTTGTCAGATGGCACTTCTACGCCCTGGATCACTAGCACCTCCTCCAATTCTTCGTCTGTGATCTGGCTCTTTAGCTTGCGGAACAAATCCTTGACTGGCCTCTTTACTTTTGATCGGAAAGACCCCTCAAGCTTTTTGAATTTTCCTTCTACCTCTTCTCCGAATTCCTCAATTTCCTCCAACAGTGTAGCCTCTGCAGTAGCAGGACTTGCCACTCCATTGGATGATACAGGTTTTGTACCTGCAACAGAGCTGGATTTTGACAATGGCGAGGAATTAACAGCGATCCATGGATTACCCACGTTCTGATAGGTGTAACTTAGCTTGTCAATGCTTAGTGCATCGCCCACCTTCACCTTCACCAGACTGGCATTTTCATCGTAAAACACAAACTCTGCGTTTAACCAATCTGGATCAGTAATATCCTTCCTCCTACCTCCGAGGCTCTTCCACACAGTCCATAAGCGATCTACGTTTGCATGATGGGCGAAGAAGATTGGATCGCTGGCGGCCGAGTACAATGCCCCCATATCCTCGTAATTGGGCTGGCTGGAATCCCCAGTCCACACATGAACGGTTCCATGAGGAGCATTCTCCACTGTGCCAGGCCCAGGAGCATTGGCATCGCCTGCACGATAAGCTTGCCCGAAGAACAGACTTGGTGTCTTGGCTCCGCTCACTACCTGCTGGTACATGAGATTGTTGTTTGCCGCTCTTTGGGATGTTGGATCTAAGCCTTCATCCTGTCCAGAGTAACTAAGATCCACTAGTGTGGGAGGCTGGTGTAATGGATCTCGCAACTTATCCAGGAGTGAAGGATTTTCAATGAAGACAGCAGGAAGGACGTTAGGTAGTGGAGAAGCTACGGATTGGTTGTCCCAGTTCCAGAAAGGGAGAGCAAATGTGTCATCATTCAACATTTTTGCGAGGATGCGCTCGTGAAAGTAGAGATACCAGCGATGCCATGGAAAGAAAAGCCAGCTGTTGTGAATTTCCAGGAAATCATTTGTATTCGGCTGCAGGAATGCAGAATCGCAGAAGGCGCAGTGGACACTGGCTTGCTGTGAAAACTTGCGGGGATCATTATCTGGAAGGTTTCTCAAGAGCTCATAAGCTTGATTGTACTTTTTTATATAGGCTGCGTCAACTAAATGTGCTGCCTTTCGAACGCGCATTGGTAAGCTTGAGTCGAATTGGAAATCTATGACTTTCGTAGGCTCAGGCAAGCAGCAATTCACAGACTTGGCACCTGGAGGAAGAGCCGCTTTCTGACACTGGGTCAAATCGGGAGGCTGAATAGGCGCTGCCAAGCTCTGGTTGCTGATTAGAGGAAGTCCTGCAGCGGTGAATGATGAAATCAGCAGCTGCCTCCTATCGATGCTTGAATGTATGTCACGACCTGACTCTGTTCGCTGCTGCTCAAATTCTGGCTGATTTTTGTCATCTTTGAGGCTTGTTTTTTGAGAAGACTTTGCTCTAAGAACTTTGCTCTTGCGCTGATGCTTTCTGTGGCGATGGCATACATTTCCAAGGCTTGTACCTTGGAAAGATGAAAGGAAACTAACTCCTGAAGTTGGGTTTCCTAGACCAAACTTTCGCATTTTTCCTAGAAACATTTGGCATTGATGGCCTCGATTTGATGTGGATGAAATACCTCGATTAACGCAACTAGGCACCTGAGCTTGGAGATCTACAGAAGTGATGCTAGAACAAGAAGCCATCTCTCACTTTTCCAGCTACCTAACGCTTGAATCTTCAAATCAATCAGCAATCATGTCTTTGACTGAACTCAAATACTGCAGCAAACTAGAAATTAATCAACCAAACAAAAGAAAACTCTACCTTTACATAGGAGCAACCTGCCTTTCAGCTGCTCCGATTCCGTGAGCTTTCTGTGCCTTAAATACTCAGCCTTTAAAGTTTAGAACCTCAATTTGGATCTTCAAAAACATGAGTAATCTATCTGTTGCATCTTAGTTTGCAGGAACGTGTGCATTCGATATACTGCAACTGAAGAATTTCCAAGATGATGCCTCATTGCCTACACCATTTCTACATTTTGTACACAGAACAGCCAGAATTTTAATTCTTATCCACAACTACCGATCAACTACACATGGCAGGGATATACTTTCCTGGTGAAAGGTGTAAAACAAAAGGGATTTTCATCACTAAGAATTTCACTCGATTTGAAGGGTGATATAACTATATTGATGATTAAATTCGTTTAATGTGGAAAGGTTAAAATAAAAATGAATTTTTAGGAAAGTAGACTGTGAAGGGGCCACTGAAGGGCTTGGAACTTGGAAGGCTTCAAAACGCAACCCAACGACTTTGAAGATTAAGAGTACAAGCCCAATTCACATTTACTTCTCATGACTCAGTTATCACATGGCAGGCCACAGAGCTATCAGTTATCACATCATCATGTCGGAAAGTTCAAAAGGCCAGCTTTATACTTTATACGGTTTTGGTGGGACAATGGACAGTGACCAGGTGCCATATCAGAATCCAAATCTCAAAAAATCTCCTGCAGTGGCATGAGTTCACCAGTGCACCACAAGCAGCTTCAACTTTCAAACCTTAAAATATCCTATTTCTCTAATGAGAACCGTCAAACACCCGTGTTGGCATCTAAGTCGTTGTTCATCAACACATAAACTAGGAGTTTGTCAAATTTACAAATTCTTCACACATAATAACAACTATTTACCAAAAGTCACATGTGTCATGTGACTTGTGTTACTTTGCAACACAATTTGCAAAGTAGTCATTGCTAAGCGTTGAATATGAGCCTATATTATTTAATATAATATGGGTCCCATGTTACTTACTAAGAGTTCATTACTAAGAGTTCAGAAAGTGTACGTTTCTTTCATGGCAAGTCAAGCACGAGACCTGGGGACTGGAGTGCCGTCCAGCTTGCATGTGCTGACACTATAGGCAGCAGATGCTGGTTGATCTGAGCTCGCAGACTCCTCCAGAGTCGCACTCACTCACCCCACTGCAGTGCTCAGAAACCTTTTTGAAGTTATCCTGAAAATTTTGCATTTTTAAAAGCCTCTTGGTTGTCTAGTATTATTACTCATAAAAAACGGTGAGAAGTTTTTGAGAATATAATGCCGGTCCCGTTGTCATACTTGGCCTATTTTCTAGAGCACCGCTCACAACGCTCTCAAGTCTCCACGTTGAGTTGTCAAAGCTAATGCTTCCAGCCTTCCATGAAGGTTGAAGGGATTGGTGTATTCCCAATCATGATGGAGGGCTGCCCTGGCAAGTATGAATGTTGTGGTCAATCAAATGTTGAGGGGAGCTCCCCCCCCTCATTCCATAGCCAAAGTTGTAGTGATTGCACCTTGCACAAACACTAGAAGGAATAGGCTCTTCCCAATTGTGATTCATGACTCAGGGATAAGCTTATTCCTCATCTTTGTCGGAGGCCGCACGGCAAGGCCCAACACTCATCCAACATTGTAGAATCCTTCATAAGCTATCATGATTCATGATGAGATATTTCAAGGCTTATGGATCGTTGGATGAGGGTGGGGCAAGATGCGAAAAAGCTACTCCATGACGAGGCTGCAAATAGGCCCCACTCTTAACCAATAATCCACAATGCTTTCAAGTGTAGATAATCATGAAATATTCTACACCGTTGGATGAAGGTGGGGCCTTGCCTACACTTCGATTACCCTCATTCAAAGTTGACGAGAACCCTCCGCGAGACTAAATTTTTGGGAGGTTCTCAATTTGTCAAAGCCCTCTAAAGCCTACAATTCACAAGTGTTGCGTGTTCAAAATCCTTCAAATTCTTTTAACTTGCCAACAAGTATTGTGTGAAAAAACTAAGAAATCAACCAAATTACCTTAGTATAAATAGATTTAGAATGTCCCCGTTCTTGAGATATTTCTAATATTGATTTTCCCTCGGGCCTCACTTCTCCACATAATCTAAACAAATTATCCTTAACCCAATGGGGTTGGCTCAGTTGGCTAGCTTGGCATCCAAAGTTTCTTTGGTCCCAAGTTTGAGCCTCCCCTTGGAAACCAAAAAGCATAATCTAAACAGATGGATTTGTTTGCTTCGACATAAATTTGCCGATCAATCTTGCCATTGCAATGCATACATTAGCTTTTGGAATATTGAGTCTCTTCTCAAAAGTCAAGCTCCATGGTAGAAACTTGCAATAATAAATATCAAGATTTTCTACGATGTAATAATAAGAATGATTATGATAACTTCAAACTTGATAATTATAATTCTTTTGTGGACATAAAATCTTTTATTGTAAGAATTGTCATTTTCTTGGAAATTGAAGCCCTTCAAAGATTTGTTGCAACCAACATCTGGAAGATTCATCTCATTCTTTAAGAATGGCATTGGAGTGTGGGGCTACAGTGTATGTTTAGAAGACACTTCGTATCAAAGTCATTTCAAAAAATACCTACATAGTAAGACCATGATTACCTTTTGCGAACTTCATAAAAGTTAAAGGAGAGTGCTTTATCTTCTAAATGTTTTGGGTTTGAGCATATACCAATTTTCTACTTCTGATTTCTTGTCAAAAAAACATATCAAGGTTATAAATTATTGTATAGCAATTATGTATTAATATTATTAGAACTAGTACATTTTTCATACTTATTGATACTATGGTATAATACACAATACCAATAGACATTTTTCAATTATGATAACTTCAAATAAAGCATCTATCATAATCATTAGTACATTAGTTAGATGTTGTTAATGCATCAACAAAGGCCTGCCACACTAATTGATATTACATTGGGTGTATTAATGTAATAATGTTTTGCAAGTTTATCATTACGTTGCGTGATACCATGTGATATACATACAATCTTCATGTCATTATGAAGCTAGTCTAACTGCAAGAATTGTGAAGAATTGCCAAAAATTGGCAAATCTAGCTTGATCAAAAACCATGTAGAATAATGAAAATTATGTATATAAGTGGGTCCCACACATGTGAGGCCATGATGCCATGTGGAAAACCCATCCTAGATTAGGTTAGGTCAAGTCTATAGGTTGGTCATTCATTTTGGTAGTGATTCCTAGATTATAGGACCTACACCTAAGTTTAAGGTGAAAAATTGACCAACTCGTCACCTACTAGGCATGACTCTAGGAATTAGGCTAGGGTTGCAAATTAGGGCAAGAGAGCCAAGTTAACTATTACATGCTAGAATTCCACCTAAAAGGAAGTCACTTTTGCTATGTATTCCAAGCTCTCATAGTGAGAAGATATAATATTTCTGGAGCTCATTGGCAATCTCAAGCTAGTTCACTATCTACATTGAGTTTTTGTGATCCAAATGAAACCGAATTGATTTCTACTTCATTCTCAGTGTACACGTCGTACAACAAGCTATGTCATGCACGTGTGGGCTTGAATTTCAATGTTGATCAATGCTTTTGATTGTTAATGCTTGTTGATTGTCAAATTGCCCATCTAGATCAACTTTTTTGTGTCTAGTTTTTTGATAGGTTGTTAAGCAAGTATCCAATCACTCTTGTGGATCTTTTGTAGATCCATTTATGGTCCTAAAGTACATTAGTTTCACAAGAATAATACATTGAGGTGCAAATACGTGATAGTACTCTTAGACAAAAACAAGAATGGGCATTAAAAAACCCTCCCTCTCTTGAGCTCCTCTTGTTTATCCTCTTCTCATTACCGTCAAAAATAGTTTCATTAGGGTTTAGTTTAACTCAAGGGCTTAGATCCATAACTACCTCCACATTCTATCCAATGGGATACGATATTTCTTAGATGACTTACATGAGTAGCGATTCTTTATCCATCGGAGTAAGGATCTAATGCATGTGTGTTTTGCCTTAGACACTTCTTGAAGATCTTGATTTTTGTCACCAAAATCTGAATAATGCGCTTGGAAGCAGATGGAACAAAAGAATTTTACCAAATTTGCAGATTATCTTGTGTACAAGGATGATTGCCAAATGGTAGATTATCTTGTGTACAGTGGTTATTGTCAAATTTGGATCATTTTGAACGTTGGAATAACTATCAAATTCGCAAATTATCTTGTGTACAATGGTGATTCTCAAATTTGGATCATTTCAAATGTTGGAATAATTGTCAAATTTGTAGATTATCTTGTGTACAAGGACGATTGTCAAATTTGGATCGCTTCAAACATTGGAATAATTGTCAAATTTGTAGACTATTTTGTGTATAGGGGTGATTGTGAAATTTGTAGACTATCTTGTGTACAGTGGTGATTGTCAAATTTGGATAATTTTGAACATTGGAATAATTGTCAAATTCGCAGATTATAGATAGTGGTGATTGTCAAATTTGGATTATTTCAAACATTGGAATAATAAAAAAATGGACTCCAAAGTGCCATTAAACACAAGTGCTCTAACAAGATGAACTTGAATAAATATGTCTCATTCAAATTTTTTGGTACCCTAACAAAATGAGATAACATCGTTTTCTTCTAATCCATGCCATCAATGACAAGGCTGAGATATTTATGAGGACATTCCAAACATTTTTTTTCAATGTTTGGCTAGCTTTTGTCTTTCAACTATTTGTTGATCTCTCTATGTGCACTTGAAGGGCTTTTCTAGCATCCACCAAAAATACAATTAAACTATTTAGTAAATATATAATGATATTATAAAAGAGCTCTACACATGATAAAGATAAATGTTACCAATGAACTTCTCAAGGAAGTTGATAAGAGTACTTCATCAAAGGATGCCTGGGATTCATTGAAGAAGCTTTATGAGTCCAAGTCTACATGTAGAGTGTTGACTCTAAGAAGACAGATCTTTCAAAGTTTTTAAAAGAATGAAGACAATTCAAATATTTTTGTTTGAGGGTGAAGGCTTTGAATGATGAGATAGCTTGCATTGATGAGAGAATTAAGGGAGGAGAGCTTGTTCAAGTTATTCTTAATGGTTTGTTGGATGCTCATACTAACATTGTACAAAGTCTTGCCATTCAAAGAACTTTGCCAAGTTTTATTGATCTTCAAGAGATCTTGATCAATAAAGAATATAGGCTTCAAGCAAGAGCTGGATCTACATCAACATCTCAAGTTGGAAAGGAGGCTATGTTCATGAAGGACAAATTCAAGGGTAAAAGCAAAAGTAAGTGGTCTAAAGGGAAAGATCAAGGGGAGGCTTTTTCAAATGGCAAAAATAAAAATAGTTCAAAGCTAAAGTGCTTCTATTGTGGCATCAAAGGACACTTTGCAAGTGAGTGCTACAAGAAGAAGAGAGATCAAGGAGACAAGCAAGGTAATCTTATTCATGACGAAGATGGTTTGGATGTTCAAAACTCAAATGATGATGCTTTTCATGTATGCTTGCTAATGATGGAGATCTAGATCCATGGTGGATCGATAGTGGTGCAAGCTTACACATGACATTTTACAAAGAGTACTTCACTTCTTTGTTGGCATATGGAGATGACAAGATGGTAATCTACATGGCCATATCAAGTTCTGCCATTCGGTCCATGCAATGCCCCATCCACATTTCAAAGGGTGATGAGAGATTTATCTCAATGAGTAGTAGGTTCATTCCTTCTACAGATTGGATTAGCTTTGTAGAGCACGCGGTTTTGTCCGCTATTGTCTTGTGCTACACAACATTATTGACATGTATATTTTGCTAGACTTAATCTGATAACAACTTTGTTTTGTTCTGCATTTAGATTTGTGTTTATATTGCTATGCTTTCCTACATTCTGTGTGACTCTCTTATTGCTCAATCTAGTAATTTGTTCTTAGCGAATTACTATTAGTCTAGCTGTTTGTGACTAATATTTAGTCTTGCCTTTTGCGATTAATTCACAGTTGATTATTAGTCAAGCTCAGTCTAGCTCTTTGCGAATCATTTGCGGCTAATAAAATGTCTAGCTGTTCATGACAAATTATCCTTCTGATGTTTTGTTGTTTAATGTTTGGCTACGTATTCAAATCGACCGTGATTTCTATCACTAACATTCTGTTCATTTCTGATAGGCGTAGTCATGCTTAGGGAAAGAGTAATATAGCTCATTATGCTGCGCACAAACACTTTTCATTCGAGTTCATTTCTTGTTCGAATTTCGAGTTCGTTTCTTTTCATCTTCGTTTTCTTTCGAGCTATTTTAGTTTCTCACACTCACACACCCTCTTTCTATAACATGGTATTAGAGCTATTGCGTTCAAGATTCTTTATATCTGTGTATCTCTCTATCTCTGATCCAATACATATATTATGTTGGATTAGATTACAAGATTGATTAGCTAAGTTTAAGCTAAGCATCTGTTTCAATACTTTTCTGTTAACATTGCATGGCGACGGTGGATCATGATAGTTTGAAAAACTTCACGTCCAAGTAGCTGAGGTTCGATAGTTCATCCTCACCCTGGCTTGCATATGGATACTCTGAAGTGTTGACTTGACCCGACATGTCGGCCTTCTGAGTATGTGACAAAAAAGCCAAAAAAGTCGAAGGTTGCTTAAAACAAAATCATGGGTCATTTTAGACCTACTGTCGCATTTTATTCTGAATGTGAAAAACGGGAAAAACATGAACTGTGTGACAAACAGTTCAAATATGTAGACTGTGCAAAAACTAGTTAAAATATGCAGTAGTCTAAAAGACAAGAAAAAAATACCAAGGCTTTAAAGTAGAAACTCAATGTTTCTTCAGCTCCCTCTTAAACCGTGTATTTTCCTGATTCCCAAGTTGGCTCTCTGCCTTTCGAACATTGCCTTATCCAATGCCTTTGTAAAGATTTGTCGGTATGAAGACAGTGTCTTCAACTCATTCTTCTCAACCAAATCCATGATCAAGTGATACTTGATGGCGATGTGCTTCATTCTAGAATAAAACACTGGGTCTTTTGTCAGATGAATAGCAGAGGTGTTTTCCATGTGCAAGATCAACAGTTCATCGGTGCTCTATCATCGTCCATCTAGGAACTGTCTGAGCCATGTCAACTCATTGGCCATTGTGGCTGCAGCAGCATATTCTATCTCACAGGATGATTGGGCAGTTATTGTCTACTTTCTACTGATCCAGATAATAGCCGCATCGACTGCTATGGTGCATCCTTCTGAGACACTTTTATTATCATCTTTTAGGGACGCCCAACTTGCATCACTATAGATTCAGTCTTGAATACTGCTTTTCGACAATAGCATAGGCCATTATTTTTTGTGTTCTACAGATATTGCGGGATCCTCTTGGCAATCTTCCAGTGTGTTGGACCTGGATTGATATTGAATTGGCTCAGCCTGAACACTACGTAAGCAATGTCTGGCCGCGTATTGTCTACCAAGTACATCAAAGAACCGATAAGCCTTCTATAAGGCTTATGCTCCATTGCTTGTCGTTTTGCTTCATCTCTAGGAAAGTCTTCATTTGTCAGCATTGTGCCAGAAACCATTTGGGTATTTACTCCCTTGCAATTCGTCATATCGAAATCATTAATGATCTTTTGAATGTATCTTGACTGGTGTAGATACAATCTCCCAACTTGAAGATCTATATCAATCTGTAAGCCCATGTAGCACTTTGCTTCCCCTAGGTCAGATATTTCCAAGTGCTTTGAAATATTTGCCTTCACTTGTGCAATCAGGTTGTCGCTTTGTGACATAATCAGCGTGTCATCAGACACCTATTATGATGATCTCTTCGTTTATGACTTTTACATAAATGTTGTAATTAGCCATTAAAGGCTAGAAGCCTAAGGATCTTAGTGCGTGATCTTTCTTTTCGTACCATTGCCTGCTTGCGGACTGTTTTAGTCCATAGATGCTTCTGTGCATTCTGCAGGCATAGTCAGCAAGTGACTCGCAAGTAAAACTTGGTGGCTAGTCCATGTAGACTACTTCATTGAGCTGGCCATGTAGAAATGCTATCTTCTCGTCTACAATGTGGACCTTCAGATCATAGGCAGCTACGTATGCAAATAATATGCATAGAGATGTGTGCTTCACAACAAGAGAAAAGGTCCCTATAGATAGCAGATCTTTCTACAGTGTTGTCACATACAGGACATCGTCCAATTTTCTGTCTTTGCCATTGATGTTGAGCCAAAGTGCGCCAAACTATGGCCTCCATACACACTATCCAATCAAAACTATGCACAATACTTGAAGCTGAGTACTTGAAGCTGACAAATCAAACTTTCTTCCTTGGAAAGTGAAGACCTCGCTAATCCTAAGAGGAGAAGCGTTATGGCCATGGGTAGATGGCACCGAAGAGATGCCAGCAAACACAGGCAAAGAACTTTGAGAATGGAAAGAGAAAAATGACAAATTAGTAGCAGTCATCTCCTCTTCCATGGAAGACAACATTACCCTGACCTCACATCAATCTCTAATGCTAGAGAGATGTGGGATACACTCATCAGTAGATTTCAGACCAAGTCACGAAATCAGATAATGCATCTAGAAGATCAGCTTATCTATTTAAGATGGAATGGCAAAGATCTCACCAGCTTCATCAAGAAGATGAAGAACCTATTCCTATCGCTACACAATGCTGGAGCAGAATACACACTCACAAGAGAAGCAACTCAGTTACCTGATGTGCTCCTTACCACGATCGCTCCAAACAACCCGGACATTGCTGGCTAAAGATCTTACAATGACCTTCGACAAGACAATCATCGACATCAAGGAAGAAGTCGAATCTAGAGAGAACTACGATGACAAGAAGGAGTCTGATCAAGCTCTCTACAGCAACAGAGACCAGTCGAAGAAGAAGGCTCAACCTAAGAGGGAGTTGACAAGGAGATCAGATCAGAATCAACAGAAGCAGGGAACTCAAGAAAGCAGATCAAAAGAGAGGAACAGACAACAAGACAAAGACAAGAAGACATGCCACAGATGCAGACGTGACGGCCACACAGTGGATAATGCTGGCTAAATCCAAAGATTGAGTGAATACATTGTCATAAGCAAGGTCATGCAACCACGGATTGCTACTACAATCCAAGAAACAAGAAGATGCAGAGAAGAAAGAAAAGCACAAACAACACATCATATGTGGAGGAGCCCGAATCCTCAAAGATTGTTGAAGACCGAACTAGCAAAAGTCATACTTCTTATCTGTGCATTGATATATGTGCACCACCCACATCCGATGTTCAAGACATAGTTCTTGACTCAGGAACCACGTTGCACTTTGTGACGACAAGGCAAATGATCGATGACTCTCGACAAATCGACTCCTCCAAATACATTGTTCTAGGAGATGGATCGCGACACGAGCCTTGTCTGCTCTGATACCACTGTTGTGTCGCAAACGGGTTTGTTTCACAAACAGATTGATATCATTTGGTTTTCTTGCGCAAAAGCCTGCAGGATCCAAGGCACGCGACTACAGATTACAGAATTGAAATCATTCTAGCAATCAAGACAGCGAAAACAAGAAAGATGGACAAGAGAGAGCAACTGTATTATCAGTTTTGATTTTTAGAACAAGGTGATTAGTGTCTCGCTCGTTGGTAGCCTAACACTCTGCTCTTTTTGTTGTGTTCTGCTCGTTGGCAGACTTTTATGCACAACTTTTTTTTTCTATTTTTTTCTTTTTCTGCTCTACTCTCACACCTCAAGGGAAAAGGCAAAGCCCATGTAGCCGACTTGTCTGACTTGTCTGACATATTGAACTTCGAGATTCCTCAGTCGACTATTCCCATTGAAGTTCCAAGCTTATCTACTTTCGACGAACAACATATTAACGACGAATCCAAAGATGATGATGTTGCAGTTCAACAACTACAGTATGATGAAAATGATCAACTTTCTCTATTCCCTAGAAGATCATCAAGAACTAGTAGATCACCTATAAGGTATATCGATGAGTCTGTGTGCCTATCTTGTTCAGAGGCCAGCGACTGTCAAAGAGGCAATCAGTCAGCCCGATTCTGATCTCTGAAAAGAAGCTATGGATAAAGAGTATTCATCTCTTATCAAGAACCAAACATGGACGATTGTTGAATTACCTGCTAGTAGAAATGTAGTTGATTGCAAATGGATTTTCAAAGTCAAGTACAAGGCAGACGGAAGCATCGATAAAAGAAAAGCTCGACTTGTCGCCGAAGGATTTTCTCAAGTATACAACATCGATTACACTGAGACCTTCAATCCAGTAGTCAAGTATTCTTCTACTCAATCTTTATTATTGTTTGTTGTTGCAACAGATTTTTAAATACATCAAATGGATGTACAGACATCATATCTCAACAAAACATCAGAAGGATAAATTGTGGGATTGTACTAATACAAATTAATGTTTGACAGTAAATTTCTCAACCAAAATGCTTCCTTAATAGATTGAGAAGCAGCAATGTATTTGGCTCCCATAGAAGAAAGTGCGATAGAAGTTTGCTTACGACTATTCCATGAGATAGGACCATAATTGAAGAAGAATGTAAATCCAAATGTGGACTTACGATTGTCTACATCTCCTCCCCAGCTTGCATCAAAATATCCACTGAGTTGACAAAGATTGTCGTTGCTGACATCTCCATAGCAGATGCACTGGTCCATGGTAGTTCGAACATACTTTATGACTCTTATGAGAGCCTTCCAATGGGTAATGCCAAGATTAGCCATATATTGGCTGAGTGAGCTTACTTCAAAAGAGATGTCTGGCCTTGTATAGACCATTGCGTACATGAGAGATCCAAGTATCAATCGATAAGGATACTCTCTCATCTACTCCTCTTCTAGCTTGGTCTGGGGACATTAGTCCTTTGACAAATGCAGGCCTGGATCCATCGGTGAGTGAGCTAACTTACAATTCATTAGATTGTATCTAGTAAGAAAATTGTGAAGATACATTTGTTGAGTGATATAGATAAGGCATCTAGCTCTGTCTCTGGGGATTTAAATGCCTAGACAGAAGTGAGCTTCATCCAGATCAGTCATGTCGAACTCTGAAAATAGCATTTGGTTAGAATCCTTGACCAAATTGGTATTGTTACTGAAGAGCAACGTATCATCCACGTATAAGGTGATGATAGACGTTGCAATCAGCAGTGCTTGTTTTGAATCCTTGTTCAATGAGGAATGTATTGATCATCTGAAACCAAGAAACTACTTTGTGGAGTTTACAGACATGATTTTGCATACCTTCCAGAATGTATCCTTCAGGCTGGATCATGTAGATGTCTTCTTGTATAACTCCATTCAGATAAGCTGTTTGTACATCAAGTTGATGTACTTCGAGGTCGGCAGCTACAACATAAGATAGGATTTCTCGGATTGAAGAATGTTTGACTACTAGACTGAAAGTCTTGTTGTGGTTGACGTTGCAGTTCTGAGTGAATTCTCGTGCTACCAGTCTTGACTTCCTTTTATCAATTGCTCCATTGGAATTATATTTGATCTTGAAGATCCATTTGCAATCAATGATATTGCAGCCAATAGGAGCTTCGACTAGTAACCACGTCTAGTTCTTGATCAGAGAGGAATACTCTCCGTTCATAGCTTCTCTCTAGAGATCAGACTTTAGCTGGCTGAGTTCCTCTTCGACTGTCATCGATTCCTGTATCAAGAGACATACAGACTTAGGAGTATACCTTGTGGACTGTGTGCGGACTCGGCTTGATCTTCTAGGAGGATTCGATTGATGAACCACTCTTGGTACTTGTTGTTGGGTAGTAACAATGTCTTCGTCTGATTCGTTGTCAAGTAGTGGGTCGACAATGGACATGCCTGAGCCAGAAGCTCGGACAGTCGTGTCAATGGCTCCTGGAGTAATATCCTTGTCTTTGTTGTCGACGAACTGATCCTCGATGAAGACTATATCCCGGCTATACAAGATTTGCTGGGTATCAGGATCATACAGCTTGTATGTATTATTCGATGAAGTATATCCAATCAGGATGGTCTTGAGACCTTGGATGTCCAATTTCTTCCTCGTGTCTTTTGGGATCTGCACGTAGGCAACGCATCCGAACACTCTTAGGTTCTTCACAGAAGGGTTAGAGCCTATCCACACCTCATGGGGTGTCTTGCCTAAGAGGGCCTTGGTCAAACATCTATTCTGGACGTAAGTTGTAGTGGAAACAACATCGGCCCAAAATCTCTTGGGCAGTGATGCATGCGCTAGCATACATTTAGCTGATTCAACCAGGGTACGGTTCTTCCTCTTGGCTAAGCCATTAGACTGAGGATTGTAAGAAGTGATTAATTGCTGCTCAATGCCTTGGATTTGGCAGTACTCCTTAAACTTGATAGAGATATATTCTCCACCATTGTCTGATCTTAGGGCCTTGATTGTCTTTCCAGTCTCCTTTTCTGCATGCTCCTTGAAGATTCTGAAGCAGTTAAAAGCTTCTGATTTCTTCTTTATAAAGTACACTATAGTCCTTTTGGAAAATTCATCAATAAAAGCTATAAAATAATTTGCATCCTTCAGCGAAGGATTTTTCAACGGACCACAAATGTCTGAATGTACAATGTCTAACAATCCTCTAGCAGTATGATGATGGCTTGATTTAAATAGTTTCCTAGTCTGTTTACCAACTAGATAGTCTTGACAGATAGGTAACTCGACTGTATCATGAGGATAGTCGAGATCAAGAATAATAGATTGTTTAGACATTTGTTGTACAACAACATGATTCAAGTGACCAAGTCTATAATGCCAAAGTATTTTTTTATTTGCATGAATAGAAGTACTGAGCACCTGACTAGAGATAGAAAAACAATGATTTAATCTATACGAGTATCCATGCCTCTTTTCGAGTGCTAGGATCTTGCCTATCCTATCAACTACTTTGCACTGATCACACTTGAATCATACTCTATGTCCTAAATTTGTGATCCTGCTTACAGAGAGCAGATTTCTAGATAAATTTGGTACATACAGGACTTTAGAGAGTAGCTTAGATTATTCTTGCAAATCTTAATCTCACAGTACCTTCACCTTTAATAGCTTGTGTGTTATTGTAGCCAAGGTGAACATATTTCTCGGTATTGTAAGGTGTATAGTACTCGAAACAGCCAATGAGACTGGTAATGTGCTGAGTGGCTCCGAAATCCAGGAACCAAGAACTGTCGTCGGATACTCCTTGATGGCTGGTCATGAAGGCATCATGATCTGCTTCTTGAATAGGCTATGGAGCTTCTATAGCTACATTTGCCCCTTACTGTTGTTCTTTGCTTGTAGTATCCGACAGTCTTGAATTTCGTGGTTGTTTCGCTTGTAGTATCTGTAGAACAGCTTCTTCTTTGCCTGCGGATTTGATTGTTCTTTGTGCTATGCTGGTTTCTGGTATGGCTTTAATTGCTTTGGGCCTTTTTATTTTTTCTTCTTAGTCGTGCTCTTGTTTGTGTATAAAGCATGAGAATCAATTGAGGAACTTGAGACTTCATTCCTCTGCATGTCTTCCTGCAACAACATAGTAATGACTCTCAAAAGAGTCAATTCTGGATCTATCGTAATGATCATCACCCAGTTGTCATATGAGCTTGGCAAGCTTGTAAATATTGCATCACTACGTCTTGATCGTCTATGACAGATCCAATAGCAGCCATTTGCCTTAGTAGGTTCTTGAATTGATTGATGTGATTCTGCAGGAAATCACCATTCTTCATTTTGAGTTCGTATAGTGTGCTCAAGATGTCCCAAACTTCTTTCGATGTTTGGGCCTCGGATACGTCGCCGATCTGGGTATCCGTGATCTTGAAAATGATCAAGCGAAAGTCTTTCCATCTTTCAGCTTCCATCTGGCGACTGTTGCATCGTCTGCTTTGGGTTTCCCTTCTACACCTGTAACAACATCATACAATTCTTTAGCCATTAGTACAATTTTCATCTTAAATTTTCACATATGGTAATTGGCTCCATCAAGCTTGTCCATAATAGGACTGGCTTTCCCTTGGGAATCCATGTGGAAGATTAGTCTACGTGATAGGAAAAACTATCAGTGACTTAAGTATGAAAATCTTGTACTAAATTATAGAACAAGAAGACAATTAATCTATCGACTAGTAAAGTCTTGTATTGTGTCGCGAACAACTAGACTAATAATATTTTGCTAAGAACAATTTACCAAATTAAGCAATAAGAGAGTTAGACAAAATGTAGGAAAGCATAACAATATTGACACAAATCGGAATGCAGAACAAAATAGAGCTGTTATCAGATTAAGTATAGCAAAATATACATGTCAATAATGTTGTGGATCACAAGACAATAGTGGATGAAACCACGTGTTCTACAAAGATAATCCAATATGAACCTATTAGTGACAATACAAGAATCAATACGCAAGGGCATCTACTTCATCTATCTTTGATAAGCCTCTGATGCTATTTTTTTTCACACACGTTGTTATCTCACATCTCCAGAATACGCAAATGGTATTCAAAATACATTATTCGATTCTATAAACAAGACAAACATCAAGTAAATGGAAAGATCATTATTGTAATAAAATTGGATGAATCTGAAATCATCAAGGGTCAAAAGTTGGAACGAGTGAGTGTCACTTTGATGAACAAAATTTCAGATACAAATGATTGAACGTTTAGTGTTCAATTGGAAAATCACATATGGTGGTTGGTGGCATTCCAGGTATACATTTCAATTTTCATTTAGAATATCGTTATTAACAATTCATACCTTGCCAGTTTTTATTGACATGTCATGCATTACTTGCTTCTCTATAGGTCTTGAAAGAGGACCATAAAATACTTTCATGGATATTTTCAAGAACAAATTATGGCGAGAGACATTTGGAGGGTGAAAAATTTACAGTCGAAAACCATGAAATTCAATGGCACCTTGCAGGAAATTTGAAAACATTAGTCTTTATTGCATGAAGGATTGTTACAATATGAATTTTGGACAATCAACAAACACTGGCCCAACACGAGAAGCTGAAGATCCAAATATGAAAAGTGTTATGCCAATTCCATTAAAAAATGTTCACATATGCACATTGCATGCTGAGGTTCATATTATTGAAAAACTTATTTACCTGCATATTCTACTAGCATGGAATCATAAACCGGAGTCTGTGGCTAAAGCATTAATTAGGAGGTTGGAAATAGTTCTGTCAAATGCATGACTATATAACGGGAATGTCACGATTGAAAAAAGTGACAGACTCTTCGGGAAAAAAGGAAACGTTCCTAATAAGCTATCAATTGGAGGTGCTAAAGCAAGAAGATTCTTATCCAATCACACATGCAAAGAATCAAGTGTCAGATATGAAATTTGGAGAGAAATTGTTCAAGCCACACGAACACTCGAAAGAAGTAATCGAGTGGAAAAGAGACAAGTGTGGACTAACTTAGACAAACTCATAGGTGTTATCAGGAAAGAAAACCTATCATCAGAAGATATGAGGACTTTGCATTATCATTGCACCACATTTGTAAAATCTGTACATGATTGTTGGGGAAAAGACAACGTTACTCATTACATGGTGCTAATCTGCATCATTATCTGGTACTTTTAGTTAAGAAAACACAATTGAAAACACCCGACCGGATCAATCACCATAGCACAACGTCAAGTGCAACAAGAATTCAAAATTGCTCTCTTCAAACTGTATATTCAAAACTACTTGTAAGTACAAAGATGAGTTTCTTAAAAACACTCAAAGGGCTCGTAAAAGAAAGATGGCCCGATAACTCTAGAACTAAGCACACGTGGTGCCGTCGAAATAAGAAAGCACTGTATAAGTTGATCATTGCTATTTTAACTCTCCCTCAATGATCAACGTCACTTTTCATTTTAGAGTATACTCTATTCATGGAACATACCTCCATGATAGCATTACAAGTAAAGGCTTTTTACATAACTTAGTCTAAGCCAAGTTTGGCTCTAAAAGTTTCAAACTTTTCTTTACTTAAAACTTTTGTAAATATATCAGCAACTTGTAACAACATAGAACAATGTACAATACCTATGTCTTCAGATTGTAATTTTTCACGCACAAAGTGATATTTTACTTCAATATGTTTTGTCCTTGCATGAAAGATTGGATTTTTAGACAATTGTATTCCGCTTTGACTATCACAAAAAATAACAGTGGGATTTACTTGCTTCATGCCAATCTCACATAACAACTTACGTAGCCAAATAGCTTCCTGGGTAGCAAAACTCAACGCTTTATATTCGGCTTCTGTGGAAGAAAGAGAAATAGTATCTTGCTTCTTGCTAGACCATGAAAAACAGCCGCTACCAAAATTGAAGGTATAACTGGTTGTTAACTTTCTATCATCTATACTTCTAGCCCAATCAGCATCAACATAACCTTGCAACTTAGGTAAAACACTTTGTCTTTTGTAGACTAGACCAAGGTTCGGTGTACCTTTTACATACCTCAAAATTCTTTTTGCAGTTTTCCAATGGTTCATAGTGGGTGATGACATGAATTGGCTAATCAAACTTATAGCATAGCAGATATCAAGACATGTAGTTGTAAGATATATTAAACTTCCAACTAGCTGACAAAATAATGTAGCATCAACATGTGCACTATCATCAATACGAGATAATTTCTTACCAGCTTTGCAAGGGGTGATGGAAGGTTTGCATTCTATCATGTGAAATCTCTCCAATATCTTGCCTACATACTTGTTTTGACATAACCTAATATCACTGCTAGTTTGCCATACTTCGACACCCAAGCAATAGTGCATAAGATCTAAATCTGTCATCTCAAATTGCTTGCACAAGTTGGCTTTGATAGAACGAGTAAGATTCTCATCATTGCCAGTGATAATGATATCATCAATGTAAAGTACAATCAAGGCAATGTTGTCATCATTTATAAGAACATAAAGATTTGGATCTGAATTTGTTCTTACAAATCCATGTGAAAGAAAGTAACTATCAATGCATCCATACCATGCGCGTGGCACTTGCTTAAGGCCATAAAGTGCTTTGTGTAGTTTACATACTTTTTGTTCTTGCCCTTTTGCCATGAAGCCCTGCGGATGGATTTTCCACCCAAAATGAGATGCTAAGGCAATGATAAGGCGTAGCGTAGTCCACTTAGCCACTGGAGCAAATGTTTCTTCATAGTCAATTTCTTTGCTTTGCTCATAACCCTTCACTACTAGGCATGCCTTATACTTTGCTATTGTGCCATCCGCATGAAACTTTGTTCTAAACACCCATTTGTTATCAATGGGTTTCTTTCCAAGTGGTAGATCAACCAACTCCCATGTATCATGTCTTTGGATGGATTCTATCTCTTCTTCCATTGCCCTTTGCCACTCTTTGTGATCCTTTGCCTCATCAAAGGTTGATGGCTCTCGTCACTTCAAAATGTCACTCATTAGGGCATAGTTCACATGATAACGATCGGGAGACTTCCTTTCTCGTGTTGATCTTCTCACTTCACTTTGTGTGCTAGATCCTTTTTGATTTAGCTTTGCGTCCTTCATGATCTTTTCATACCATTTTGGTATTTTAGATTCAGGTGATACACTACGTGGAGAGTACGTATCCCAAGGAGTGTCCAAGTAATGTCTCCTACTTCCAACCGGTTTCTCCTTCATTGCTCCTATTGGCAAGTACCTCCCCCTAGGATCTTGAATAGGTGGTGTTCTTTCATATTCGCCCTCTCGACTTATGTCTTCACGTGCATCATTTTGTCAAGCAGCTTCTTCATTTTCTTCCTCCAGAATTGTGGGAAGTCTCTTGATGCTTTTACCTCTTGCATGGTCTTCGTCTTTATACCTATGCATTTCATCAAAGATCACATCTTTGCTAATGTGAATCTTGTTCATTACAGGATCAAAACATCTGTAAGCTTTCGTTCTTTCATCATAACCCACAAAGATACACTTGATTGCTTTGGCATCATGTTTCTTTCGCTCCTCCTTTGGCACATGTACATAGGCCTTACATCCAATGACACGAAATTTGTCATTTTTTGGCTTTATTCTAGTAAATGCTTCTTCAAGAGTCACATTTGGAACCGCAACTGTAGGGCTCCTATTTTGCAAGAACGTTGCCGCACTGCACACTTATGACCAAAGTGAATCGATCAAGCCCATTTGCTTCATCATGGAGCATGCACTCTCCATAATAGTTCTGTTTTTTCCTTTCAGCTACACCATTACTATGCGGCGTGTGTGACTGTGTAAATTGTCTTTTAATGTCGTGTTCTTTGCAAAAGTCTTCAAAATCATCAAATTTGTATTCACCCCCTCTATCAGATCTTAGCACTTTTATGCGTGCATCTAGTTGGTCCTCTACCAAAGTTTTGAACTCCTTGAAACGAGCAAAAGCATCAAATTTCTTCTTCAAGAAATAAATCCATGTCCTCCTAGAGTAATCATCTATGAAAGTCATAAAATAATATGCTTTCCCCAACAACATGGTCTTCATTGGGCCTCACAGGTCGCTGTGAATTAGTTCTAGCGATTTCTTAGCTCTTGCAGCTCCACCTTTCTTGAATATCTCTCTGTGATGCTTTCCCATGATGCATCCTTCACATATTGCATGGTGATCATCCTACAATGCTGGTAACCCTATTACCATCTTCAGCTTTGCCATCAATCTCAAGCTCCCATAGTTCAAATGACCAAGTCTTTTGTGCCATAACTCGGATTGAGATGCTGTTGAGATAGCCAAACCATATTCACCTAGTTTTGCAGCATCCAATTTATAAAGGCCATAGTTACTATCTCTTGAAACCCTTCACCACCACTTTGTGGTTATGGTTCGTATCCTTCATAAGGCATCCATCCTTGACAAATTCAACTTTAAGATGTTGATTTGCCATTACACCAACAGAAAGCAAACTCTTTTTGAGTCCAGGAACATAAAGTACATTAGGGATATTTTTAATTTTACCATCAGGAAATTGCACAGGTACATTGCCCACACCCTATATCTGGCATTCCTCTCCATTGGCTTGAGTGACCTTATCCCCATCATGGATTGGTGAGAATTTTTCAAACCAATCACGTTTTTTGGTCATATGCCTTGTGGCACCTGAATCTATGAACCATCTGGCACCATCATCAACTTGGGATGCCAATGCCGATGAGAAAACACTTGTCTCGTCATCTTCTCCATCATCTTCGGCAATGTTTCCTTGTTGAGTCACTTTTCCTGCCTTTATGTCTGCTCTCTTCTTATAACACTCGCGTGCCCAATGGCCCGGTTTGTGGCAATAGTAACATTTTCCTTTCTTCTTCTTTTTCTCTTTTGATGACGATTCTCCTTCATCATCATCATCCTTGGATTTCTTAGAAATCCTTTTACATCCTTTTTGCTTGCCTTTAGCAAGAAAGGTTTGATCCTCCTGTGGGGTTTGTCTTGACTTCACCACTTCGTGACGCTGCTCTTTTTGCAACATGATTTCGTGGAAGTCTTCATAAGTAGGCAACCTCTCCCTCGAAGCAATGCCGCTCACAAACATCTGTAGCCCTTCCAAGACACCGCTCATCGTGGTATGTACCGATTCAATATCTCTGATTGGTTCTCCAATCACCACAAGTTGATCTCTCAGCTCCTTCATTCTGGTGAAGAAGGATCCCACTGATTCATTTTCTTCCATCCTTACTGTGCTCAATCTCGACTTCAAGAACATGGCTCGAGCTAGATTGCAAGTTTGAAATTGCAATCTAAGAGCTTCCCAAGCTCCCCTAGCCATCGTGGCATCACTTATGTGAGTGATCACATGGTCTTTCACTGAAATATTGATCAAGGATAATGCTCTCTGTGCCTTTTTATCAAAGGCCCTCATGTCACCTGGATTGGTATTTGGTCGGACTTCAATACTTGCCACGATTTCCCACAACTCTTTTTCCATCAAAATGCTCTTCATTTTGAATTTCCAGATGTTGTAGTTAGAAGCCCCATCAAGTTTGCTTGCATCGCCCAAAATTGCCTCATTGATGTTTGCCATCTCCGAACTGCTTAAAACTTCACTTGTAGGCTATAAAGTGTATGCTAGAGCCAACCGTGATGTCAGAAATTGATAATAATGACCTACAATTTTTAGCTTACCAGGCCACCCGCCGCTCTTTCGCCAAATTGAAAGCCAATCTGGCGTCGTTTTTCAAAATGCTTCACGTCACCAACTCCCAGCTTCCTGCCCAATGGAATGGTGAAATCACTTCTGACGCACTTCAAACACTTTCTCCATGGCAATCACTCTGTTTTGGTGTACTCTACTTGTAGGTATAGTCATGGTGCCCTTCGTTTAGAGGCTATAGACTTTTGTTTGGTCAAAATAGGCTAAAGGAGGTGAAAATAAGGGCAATTTGGGTTTTTGAACTATTTCTTCAGTGTGAAGAAACTTCACCCTTCAAAAAATTGGGACCCAACAGTTTTGCCAGTTTGAAGATTTTTAATGAAATTGTAATGCACTTTGCACTTCAGACCCCTTCAGACTTTTTCACTTCAATCCAACGGATCTTTTAGATCCAATGACCCACCTATTGTGAAATGACCATTGTCGATCTGTATGAATCAAGATGGGACGGCTGTCAATGCGTTTGTGCGTTGATCAAAGGCCTTTGAGGTACTGAACATTTCGGACCGCTAGCTGGTGATCAGGACTGAGCCCGCGACAGCTCCTGCGACCTCTCCTCCTCCTCTCTCTTCCAACGATGGAGTTTTCTCACTCCTTCATGGGCTATGGCAGCTCCTCATGAATCGCACTAGCTGCCTTCCTCCTCCACGTCTAGTTGCGGCCTCCCTACCGCTGAATCGTGCTACCAAGGCGCCCATTCACAGCCTCTCACAGCTTTGAAAACGTCCTCCTACAAGGAGATATCTCTGATTTTGTCCCTTGAAACCCTAGAAATTTTTTAAGAGAAGAATATATTGAGCTTTACTCAGGCTTTCCCTGAGCTTTCCTTTGCAGCTCCTAGCCGACTGAGGTTGCCCTAATGTAGGTTATCTTTTGCTCCAAACCGCTCTTCAAACGGTATTCGATCGGATTCAAACCAATCACAAATGCCAAGCCTCCCTCCAGAAGAATTTATCAGCTTCAAACTTGCTTGCTTTTTTATTCAACCAACAATTCCCTGTCTCTGAATCCTTTTTACAGTTTTGAGCCATTCCACGAATCTCCACAAACTCAGTTTTGTGCTTCCTAGCCAACAAACCGTCGTGAATTTGCAGCTCTCTGTTCTTGTCCGGTGATTCCAGCCACCAAGGGCTCTGATACCAAGTTAAGAAAACATAATTGAAAACACCCTACCGAATCAATCACCATAGCACAACGTCAAGTGCAACAAGAATTCAGAATTGCTCTCTTCAAACTGTATATTCAAAACTACTTGTAAGTACAAAGATGAGTTCCTTAAAAACAATCAAAGGTCTCATAAAAGAAAGATGGCCCGATAACTCTAGAACTAAGCACATGTGGTGCCGTCGAAATAAGAAAGCACTGTATAAGTCGATCATTGCTATTTTAACTCTTTTCTCATTCAGACTTATATTTTTTTCTATTGATGTAACTAATCAAAACTATTATTTGCAGCACATCCTTCTTCATTATGCAACTTATTTTGCAAAGAAATATGGGAGCTAAAGTATCCGGTTATCACAAGGCATGGAAAAATCTCATTGGCAAGCAAGGGGAGCATTTCATTGAGCAACAAATCATGGAGGACACAATTCAAGAAATAAATATTTAGTTCAACTTTTTCAGTGGTTTTATAGAAGAGCACAATTTAGATATCAAGCTAAAAACTCGCCAAACATTACGATATATCGAAAGGTATTCAAATTCATAACAAAAGAGAGATCCTTCTAATATATCAAAAATCTATTACAAAAAATTGTTTAATTATCATCATCATCCTCTTCAAGATTCAGACAGATGGTATTGTCACGAAGGAAAAATCTCCTTTCATATGGATCCAAAATTCTAAATTTTTCATTTTGTTCATATTAATGTAACCCGAATAAAGGGCCATTGCAGATGATCTTTTTGTAGTCTCATTGGGAGTATAACCCAATATTTTCATAGCCAAATCTCTTTTCACAAAAATTATTTTATATGTTCCTCTTGCGTACTTATGGACTCCTAAACAAATTGATAATGATTCGATGGCCATAATGACAGTGGTTGTATATGGATTAAAAGATGAATGATGTATACAAATCTCATTATTTTGAAAGTTTTTCAAATAATGAGATAGAGACACATCTTTTCTCCCAGCTGATACACCTCGGACGCCTCCATGTCTCACACCAAAGGCATCTATTTCAATAGCATCCTGTAAACGAGAAAAGAAAATAAATTTAGAATGATACATAACACTGCAAACTCATACTTTAACACAATGTTTGAAATAAAAAAACTGAACAACATCAATACCAATATAATATCTATGTACCAGATCAAAATCATCATATTCAACAACATTTGCTCTGCTAATGTCATGTCCTCCAATGGCCTCTACATTTTTGGAGGGGATATATCTAGGCCTTGGGGGATATTTTTTTTGGAATTCAAAAAATTTGTCTTCTGTAGGCAAAGTTTTTTCATAGGCTTTAGATTTTTCAATCATGGCCTCCAAGGCCTCATTGCCAGATTTCCAATTGCCATCTTTATCATAATCCATCTCACTTTCAAGGTCATCATATGTGTAATCAACAATGTCAGAAAATTTTGATAAATTTTGAGCAAAAATTGAGAGGATTCCATCCTCTCTCAAATTCAAATCATCTTCTATATCATTAAATGAAATATAACTTTCATTATATATAAAATATAAGGGAACATCGAGTAGAGTTAATTGATTAACAAGAGATGCAGATGGAAGAGAATCAGAGAGGATTATAGAACGAGGGAGAGTTTTTTAATAATCCAAAGCCATGGATGCTTCATCTTCAACTCCTATATCAGTATCCGCATCATCTACATCAACTGGAGCAGGTGCAAATTCTTCGATCAATGGAAGAGTTGAAGATTCAACAGACTCATCATCTGGAATTTCAACAGATATGTAAAAGACAAAAGCCATTCCTTTGATTAGAAGGCAACATATTCTTTTGTGGATATCACAATGTATATTTCTTATAAAATGGTCATGTAGGTTAGAGTACTTTCTATTGTATTTATGCTTAGAGGATGGTTGGGAATGCACAAGGTCTTGAAAATGAACGAAAAAAAAACTATCTATATCCAAAATATGAGTATTAATAATCTAATAAAAATTATCAAGATAAGAAATTAAATTATAACGATTTTCATAAACTAGCTTATCAATATCGAAGGGAACAAAAAAAATACTCGCAAAATACTCTAATTTCTCAAATGGAATGTCATTGGCATTCAAAAAATCCAGAAGTTTGTTATTTGAGGACATAGAGAAACTAGCCATATTGAACTTGATATCGGTTCAACGCGACCGAATGATATCGGTAGAGGAATGAACAATAGTGCGCACGTTGATCCAATATCGCTAGGACGAGACTGAAATTTTCCACGAGCACATGTCAGAAGAGTCTGATATTGATTCAGCACCCTAAATGAATCCGACCGTGCACTATATGAAAAGTCGTGCATCAATTTGATATCGCGAGAAAGAAAGAAAACGAAATGATAAGTGAGTTCAGAATAAAAGATCACAGAATCGAAATATGGAAAGTGGTGTCCATATTTATAGCCAATTCATGTTGATCACAGCCATACATTTGTCAAATAATGAATTGAGAAACACATCCTATATTTATCCAACAATCAGAGTGAGACAAATTTGTACCTACGTTGGAATACATTAAATAGTCTATCACTATATTCTACGAATTATCATTAGCCCTGACCCTAGAATCTATACCTGCGCCGGAATACATTAAATAGTCTATCACTAGTCTCACTGAATCATCATTAAGCAAATAATAAACAAATATTAAATGGACATCATTGAAAAACGTGTACGAGGAGAATTATTACAGATTCTCGTCCTATTTAAGCACCGTAAAGACGAGATTTTTCCTTTTGAGATAATATTCATTCAGAACATTTTCATAAGGCGTTCATAATGCGTTCCAATATATTTTCAGTGCGTCTCAGATATCGGATCAGTGCACCTTAAAAGAAGACAATGATTTTTCACTTGGACTGCGCGCGTTGAATCGCTATTGTAGGAAAAAAAGATTTTGGTAAATTTTTGAAATTATTGGAGGGTATTATGCATAATCAAAACTTGATTCGATAGACTCTTCATATTGTCCAAAGCTAAGCAGAATCTATCAAGTCAGGCATTGATCATTCATATTATCTTTCAATATCGGTTCAGCGCGCGAGAATAGCCTCTCTGGTTTTCACATGCAGTATATGCACGTCAATTTGCTATTGGGTGAAATAATGGCCATTGGAATTTTCCAAAATTTTAATGACTGGATATAAAAAAAAAGTCAGATATTTATAACTTAACCTTGTCAATTTCAGCAATAAATTGTAGATGTGGCCATACTTTTGTAGAATTAATTGTAGATGTGACCATACTTTTGTTGAAATTAATTGTGATCGTTATTATCGACTAATCATTTTGATGAAAGATAGATATTTAATTTGATTTGATTGACAAGCCTTTGAATATCTCGAAGTAATCATCAACATAATCTGAGCCTCGGACATCCAAACCACCACATATGCAATCATTTTGGATTTTCTCTATATATACAGATGGACGACACTAATTTTTTTTTTTGCTTAAAGTCCTTATCGTTCTCTACATCCATGCAATATTGATTCAGCGCGCTCAAAACAACCTTCCTACGATCTGCTTTTAGTCGCGCACGTCCATCCACTACAAGCTATTGGTTTGGTTAAGTTCAGGTATCGGTTCGACGCGCTCGACCTGACTTCTGATCCTGGATTCTCCTTCATTACGTGCTGATCCGGTATTGGATACTAATGGCGCGGACTAAGCAAATAACACGAGTCCACCCTGGTGGAATCCCAATAACAGGAGGGGATCAGAGATGCACTACCACCGCCTCGTCCACCACCACCTCCTCCTAGGCCCAGGGGTAGAAGAAGAGACCCACCTTGGCTCAAGGACATTCGTAAGCTACAGAAGACCAATAATCTTTTGATTCTGAAAGCTCACATACAGAGATCCATTAGACATGTTACAAGAAGTCTATCTGCAGATGTGAGATGGATTATAACGGCAATAGAGATGCTGCACATTGCATATGAGGATTTTCAAGTGACATTTTTTTCAGATACTGTTGTGGCAGTTGTCCATGCCAAGAGGGTGACCATCATGCCCAAGGATTTAAACATTGTGTTTAGGCTACGGGACACATATGACAAATTTGCAGAGTACTTTAGACCTGCTCCTTCTTCTCCTCCAAAACAAGATTTGGAGAGGAGAAAAGAAATCAATCTCAACCATCCCGGCTTGTTTTCCGTATATAGAAGTTTTAAAGAAGAGGAGGTCTCATGACCCTCCTAATAAGACGAGAGATTTTTCAAAGCCATATCCTCTGGATGAGATTTTATTTGCTAGACAATCTCCTCCTAAGTCTCCTTCTTCTCCTCTTAGAACTCCATTTTTATCTTCTCCTGCTAAATCTTCCTCTCCTAATAAATATCCTCCTCCTTCAAAATCTCAGTCTCCTCCTACCCCCATAAATATTAGTTTCCCACCTCCTGTTCTAGGAAATGATTTAGATGGTTTTCTAAATGTAAAAGTAGAATCAATTTTGAATGACAATTCTTTTTGTGGTTTATCTATATTACTTTTATCAGCCCCTGCACTTGGCTTTGTAAATACTTCTCAATATGTACAGTATGACCAATTGTTAAAAACTTATCTTAAAGCTTTAGGTCCTCAATACAATTTTAAGATGCCAAAGACCAATGATGGTCTTTCCTTTTCTAAATTAGATACAAGTGAATTAGAAAGTAGGGATAAAATGCTAGGTGACAATGTAGGAGGTGGGGCAATTCAGTACTGGATGGAGTTTTTCCAGACCCCATTGTTTATAGATGTAGTATTGTTTTCCCTTCAATTCATGGCTGCATTTGATTTTTCTGATTTCAAAAGTCTGCACAATGATATGCTCCAATACATCAGATTGGGAACTCCCATACATAACAAAGTATGCGTTTTTTTTCAGATTTTATTAAGTTGAATTTTTCATATAAATTTTAATTTCACATTGATTCTCATAAATTTATTGTTTTCTGATTGCAGTGATCATTGGAGCTTATATGTGTGGTCCTTATACGTCAATGATGAGGGTGTGTATAATCCAGTTTGTTTAAAGATGAACTCTATTACACACACACACACACACACACACAAAATTGCCAGGAGCCATATCCAGAAAATACTAGAACTCTTTCCAGTACCAAATGCAATAGCATATACAAAGCTGAAAATTGTTGATGCAGAGGTAAAAATTTATCAATATAGGTTCAAAGCGCCCTTGTAGTTATTGTTTGGTTTCTTTTCATATCGTGCGCGCTGGTCCAATATTCAAACAATATTTTTTGGATATCAGTTCGACGCACGCTTGTATTCGTTGTAGATTTTATTATAACAGAAAAAGTGGTTCATATATTTTCAAAAATGATGTATACAAAAAAATCGTATTACATAATACAAAATTCCATAGTTCATAATCTATGGATCTTCAATTTTGATGGATGTTCCAATATCTTTGCATTTTATATGCTCTTCCTACCTTACTCTTACTCGCACAAGAGAAATTGTTTTAGTTAATATAATTTATGAAACTGATTCACTTAGAAATAATAAAAAAAGAATATTTTTGTATGACATAACATACCTTTACACCATTCAATCGAAATTGATAGTATTGAGATAGATCGAATTGCAACATGTCTAGTTCTGATCAAATGTGATTGAGACACCAATCTTCTTCGAACTCAACCATTGCAAGAATGTTGTCATTTCTTTTGACTATTATCTGAAGTTGCTCTTGAGAGTTTATACCAAAATCTTGATGAAGTGGCTTCCAAACATTTTTGTATTTAATCCATCTTCTATAACACAGCAACAAAGTGAGTATTTTTTTTCGACGTGATATCTAAATGTCATGGATGAATAACATACTCTGCACTCAACTTGCTGACTTTGTTTTGTATCCCAACCATCATCCAACAACTCGGCGATTATTTCAGCACTCAAGTCCTTACAAATAAACATTGTTTTCGTTCTTCGAATATTGCATTTGAAAAAAAAAATCAACAAAAATAGTAAAAGGTAGATACCAGTTTAATCTATTATTCTTTCATCCAGTGCTACATTTTAATATACTCTGAATATCAATATATAGCCTAGATCAAAAACTTTGTAAAATTGTTGCATCAAGAGAAATCCATTCCTCACTCAAAAAATCTGGTAGAGGATATGACTCTACTCTACCAACTAAACCATTTTTATCAGAAAAATAGACGTGATCATAAAAGAAAACTCCTGACTCTAAAAGTGATTTTCGGGAACGACCTTTATATTGTAAAATACCGATATCCGAATGTATGACATCTATTATTCCTACAATCGATTGAACTGTTTGTCATTAAATAAAATTTGATGGATACAAATCTGCAAAACCAACAAAAACATCACAAGAAAAATATAATTTAAAGAGGATGCTAACTCTTTATCCATAGCTTCTTTCCAGAGATGGAAATTGAGCTGACAATCGTCGACTCTTGAACACGGTAGGCTACAGACTCGCTGATACATCTTATAGGTGGTCTGCGCTCTCTTGTCGATCTTCTGGGTAATGAACGAAGTTGATTATTTTCATCATATTGTAGTTGTTGGACTAGAATATCATCATCTTCGGATTCGTTGCTGATAAGCTATTCGTCTGGAGTAGATGAGCTAGGACCTTCAATAGGAATAGTTGACTTGGGAACTAAAAAGTTCGATAATTTAGGAGAGTCCGATAGTTTGGCTATATGAGCTTTGCCCTTACCTTTGCGGTCAATAAACTGATCAAAAATTCTCGAAGGTCATCTATTTTCATGCGTTAAGCTGTTTTAAAGACATCATCTTTTTGAGGGCACCTTCGGCTTCTTGCGAAAAATGCAAAGAGAGAGAAAAATCTCGAAGGTTGTCTCAAATAAATGAGGAATGTTCCAGCGACGTCCTCGTCCGCATGAACGATGCTGAATTATTGACCGTATATTTTGTGTATAGTTGTCACAAAAGCCATATACTTCCAAGTACAACGGCTTTCCTAATTAGGTGACAAGCATTCAATGTAATTAATACACGGATGAAGTCATCCAAGCACAGATTACAGGTTGCTCCGTCCATGAGGCGCATTTTTGAGCCTCCCAATTATGTCGTCATTTTGGTTGTATTTGCTATTTGTATTGTGCTTCAGTGTAATATAGCAGCAGCTTGTTTCTATCTGTGTACAATGTAGATGAATGCATGTTGTGATTGAATGCACTTTTATTGCTATTTGATCACGCTTTTTACTCACTCTGATCAGAACACGGACGTCTAAGACTCCTCAGTTTCTGATCAGGCGATGGCCGTCTTTGATGCCTGAGAAACTTGCGATATCATATTGCTCTTCCATTTATTTCAGAACTATACTTCACATTGACTCTGATTTCAGTAGCACAACACACAAACCATCTCTAATCTCTTCGGTGGACTGTACTGTTATATTAGAATAAGAATTGATTTTTAAAGATCTTATTGGGCAATTAGAACACTTAAAGGTGTGATTACATTTAGCATAAGTTGTCTATTAGATTGTTTTTGTACCTAGCAGCCGATTAGAATAGGAGAGCTATTTCGCAATATTCCTGCTCTCTTCTCCGTTCGCGTTCTTCTATCTCCCTTGCTCCATCAGATTGGTATCAGAGCTCAAATAAACCGAGAGATTAAGTTTGTTCTATTTTTGTACTATTATCATGTCTCATATAGGTAGCTCTTCATCTTCATCACTCAGTGAAGCTAGAGTCATTGACAAGTTCAATGGTTCTAGCTTCTACATTTGAAAGTTAATACTTAGAATGATGTTGATAGATAGAGATCTTTGGGATGTAGTAGAAGGTGCAGACCTGAAACTAGAAGATGGTGATCAAGCAAAGGCCTGGAGGATCAAAGATCAGAAGGCACTAGCATGTATCACACTCAATCTGGCCGACTCCCAAATATCTCATATTACCACATGCAAAACCTCTAAGGAAGTACTGGACTTGCTATCAGGTCTTTATGAGACTCATGATATAACCACGAGATCACATCTTAGAAGAAAGTTCTTTACTCTTAGCATGTCTGATTCTACTGTCATCACTTCTCACATCAACAGCTTCAAGTCCCTGTTAGATCAGGGGATGTTCTATTCAAGATGATGATGTCGTTATGACCTTGCTTTCTTCTCTTCCAAAGCTCCACAACACAAATGGTCGTAGACATATTTACCAAAGCACTTCCCAGGATCAAGCACCAGAAATTCTTCAACAGGCTGAATCTGACGAAGATACCAAGGCACAAACCATGACCTTAAGAAGGACTGTTGGAAATTAAGACCACAATTGTCTCCTTGGTGAATGACTAATTTCTATTTCATGATTCTTCCTACATGTTTATTGATCATTGATCTAGGGTCCGGTGAAACCAACTTTGGTTCTACATCTGCTCATTTGATACCTGCAGGAATCACAAACTTAGACAACCAATTTATTTGAAGAACGTCTACAACGGGCTTCTGGCTAATCTCCAGCAAAGAGTAACCAGTTTTGTCATAGTTTCAAAGTTCAAATATCAAGTTTAATAACTTGAAGTCATTGAAGACTTGGCCATCTTCAACGACTTCCACAAAACTTGCATTTAGAACAAGTCTGTAGAAATACATTAATGTTTTAACAGTCTACAGAAACACACTATTTTTCAATAGCTTCGGCTTTTTTGCATTTTCCCGAAATGTGACGCTTGCATAGTTCAAAAGCTTAACTGTTTTGAACACACCTTTGGCTCTTTGCAGAAAATGCGAAGAGAGAGAAAAATCCAGAAGGTCGTCTCAAATAAATGAGGAACGTTCCAACGACGTCCTCGTCCGCATCAACGATGCTAAATTATTGACCGTATTAAACAATCTGTCGCCAAAATGGCATTGGCATAAAGAATAGAGCCGGTCCAAAAACACTCTCCCTTTTTTGTTTTCAATTATGTTACCTCGAGGATCCACATCATAATAAGGATTTGTGGATGACTCTTCGGTAGGGGCAGGAGCCGCGGCCGCTTGTGAGGAACCACTCTCATCTTGGCTAAGCATACCTTGCAGTTGTGCTTTCTGCTCAGGAGTTAATGATGCATAAAAAGTTAAAACATAGTCTCCTGAGCTTTCACCACTGCCTGACCCCGACATGACTACTACATTCATAAACATACAATACATTACAATAAACCCTAATATATTGAAATGAAGTAGAAAAGAAAATTGACTATAGAACTTTAATGCATATTGGAGTGGGACTTTCATACCTGTGATAACAAAAGAAGAGATAGATATGCGTTTAGAGCATGCACCAAGATGCAAAAGAATCATATAAGCAACAAAGTATAAGAATAGTACTATCTAAAATTAAAACATGAGAATCATACAATAATCGGAAGACAAAAACCATGCTATCTAAATATCGGAAGATAAGAATCATGCTATCTAAATATCGAAAGATAAGAACCAACGTATTGTTTTTGAAAAATGGATTAATTTTATGTTATTTGTGATTTGTACTTGTGCATTTATGCAGTTTATTACAACGAGATGAATTACATTCAGATCAGTCTTGCGATGAAGACACTACTCAAGTTAACATTGTAAGTAATAAATATCCATGTTTTCTTGTTCATAAAATTTTTGTTATTATAAGTTAAACTATTGTGCTAAAGTGACATGTACATGATTTTTGTTTCTCGTAGAAATTTTATTTTTAAAATTAAATATGGTACACATGCGTCAAGTATGATGGGCAAAAGATGCGTGAAAGCTGCATTGCCACACATCATAAGGTGTCTTGCCATTCAGGGCCTCTAAAATGGATCGATTTTGAAGGTAGGTTGTTGTAGTAATAGCTTTCGCCCAGAACTTCTTTGGAAGAGATGCATGGACCAACATGCTCTTGGCACTCTCACTGAGTGACTGAGTCTTCCATTTAGCTACCATTGGACTGAGGTGATTTGTTGTAAAATGTTGTTGTATTCTAGTTGCCTTGCAGAAGTATATGAATTTTTGGGAGATAAATACTCCCGATGCATCAAGGTGTAGAGCTTTGATTCTTCTCTGGGTCGATTTTTTTTATGATGCCTTGAACTCCATGAAGAACTTCAGAGTATTGGATTTGTTCTTTAGAAAGTATGTTGTAGTTCTATGAGAGAAGTCATAAAAAATATTCAGAATGTAGACAGCTCCCCCTATGGAAATAGTCTATATAGGACCACAAATGTCTATGTGTACAAGATATAGCAAATCTTTAGGAGAACATACTGAATCTGAAGTGATTGAACTTATAACATGCTTGCTGCTAATACAGCTTGTACATGGAAAATTAGATTTGCTAATGGAAGAAAAATCTTGCACTAAATTCTGTTTTGACATTTGCTGGATACAATTGGAATTTAAATGGTCTAATTTGTAATGCCAAAGCATATTAGATGATTCAGAAGTAGTTGTATATAGAGCTTGACAACTAGAAGAATTGTAGTGGTTGAGTTTGTAGAGGTTGCCACTTCTTCTCCCAAAAGCTAAAACTTTCTGGGACCTGTCAAAAATGGTGCAGCCATGTGTGTCAAATTCGACCTTCCAATCCAAATCTGTGATTTTGCTAACTAAGAGTAGATTTTTGGTCAGGTTCAGAACATGTAAAAGATTGGACAACAACCTAACATCACCTTTATGGAATTCGACCCTAATTGTTCCTTCACCCTCAATATGGGATGAGTTGTCTCCACGTTGCACAACTCTAGAATGAGTGAAGGGCTTGTAGCTTTGGAACCAGTCCCGATGGTGAGTCATGTGCTATGTTGCTCCGGAGTCCAAGTACCAAGAGTCAATATCCTACAGATTTTTGACCTTGGTCAAGAAGGCAGCTTCATCTTCCTCTTCATGCTATATCAAGTAACTGGTTGAGACATCATTTGCTTGTTGTTGGGACTGCATCTTCTTTTTATTGTTCTACTTGAGTGTTCTGTAGTCCTTGATGAGATGACTAGTCCTCTTACGATATTTGCAGAACAGGTTCTGCTTTGGCAGAAATGATGAAGAAGAATTTGAATTCGACCCTAAGCTAGAATTCGACCTAGAGTCAAAATTCGACCCAGACTGCAAGTTGCTCTTTCTGTCAGGAAAATCTGACTTTGGAGATCTCTTCTAATTTTTTTTTTTTTTTGTGTATAGAGCAATGGAATCCGATCTTGAGCATGAGGAGGTTGCATTCCTTTTGATCTCCTCTTGTAACAACATAGATTTGCTCTTGATAGAGTAAGTTGTTGTTGGGTTGAAATAGCCATGACCATGTTTCATAGACTTCAGGGAGACGTAATAAAAGAGTAATTACTACATCTGAATCTTCAATGTTCGCTCCTATTGTAGTCATTTGCTCCATGGGTTTTTGAATGTATTGAGATGGCTGGAAATGGTGTCTACATCAAACATTCTGAGTGTGAAGAATTTATTTTTCAGATGTAGTTTGATGTCATAGAGAGTTGCTAGGATGTCCCAAGCATCTTTAGCAGTCGGTGCGGATCGAATATGACTAATTTGGGAGTCTTTGCCTCCATTTGGTGATGCTTGCTGCATCAGCCTTTGGCTTGATTTCAGTACCATCAACTAAGTCCCACAGCTCCTTGGCTAGTAGAACAACCTTCATCTTGAACTTCCAGAGATGGTAGTTCTCTCCATCGAGCTTGTCAATTAGAGAGGAACTAGAAGTACAGTCCATCTTGGTATGGTAGCTATATCGTTGGTAGAAACAACAATTGTGGAATACTATTGGCTGCACACTTGTTGAGATGAAGTCTTGGTAGAAACAAGACTAAATTCGCAATGAATATGCATATTATTGAGCCACCCGCTCTGATATATCATGTTGGAAATCAGAGAAATTGAGATGACATCGGATTAGTAGATCTCTGATAAAAACAGATGCTCTGATACCATGTAGGATTTCGATGGATTTAGAGATGAGCAACTGATATCAGAATAGTAGAGATTTGATAGACACATACTCTCTAATATCAAGTCGAAGATTAGTGGAAATGTAGTGTAGTGGAAGTGGTGCAGGTGGTGTTGTAGCTAACTTGCACTCTAATAATTATCAAAATGGATTACAAGAGCATGAAGCTAGGCGCAAATCAGTGGGCGCTCAAAAACAGACTTTAGCTGAGTTCGTTGATGACTATTCCAAAAGCTGTAAACTCCAGAGATTGTTGATAATGTTCCTTATAGTTTTCCCTTCTGGAAGATACTCATGAGAGAGACAACATCTTACGAAAGTTGCACGTAAATCGCACTCATTCGTAATGACTCGCAAGAGGAACCCTTATGGGCTCCTTACGACCACTTTGTAATGCCTTTGTAAGAGGATCTAAACATGCCTTATGGGCTCCTTACGAGTAGTTTACAACACCTTCGTAAAAGAACGCCTTGGGCAGTTCGTAAAGCCTTCATAAGATGTTTTTTGGGCCTCTTGTGGGCTGTTCACAATGTCCTCGTAAGAGGAAGTTTTTTGGGCTTCTTGTAAGTCTTCTTATGGGCTATTTGTAATGCCCTCATAAGTGGAGTCTTATAGGCTTCTCATAATGCCCTTTTAAGAATGCGGGCAGCTTACGAGTGTGACCACAATATAAGAATGCTACACTTTTGTCTCTTCATTAGAAGAATTCTGAATCCAAAAAAGATACTATATGGCACATAGATTGACTCATGTTTCTTAATATAAATTACCAAAATAAATTCATCTTCAACCTAGAGCTTTGTCATTTATGCCTGCACTATTTTTGATGGTTAACCATTCTATGTATATTATAGTTCATGGTTCATTAAAAATAGTATAACTTTTACACCGTAACTCCGATTAAGACAAAAATGGCACCATTAGAAAGCACTCCAATTGTGAGGAATTTGAAATCACTTAGATCTAATATGTCCATTTGATTTTTGGTTATGAAAGACAATACATCTAGCACCATTTACAATGTAGAAAACTAGCTCTATCAATGCATAGAAGCCTTAAACTCTAATAGATCTTTAAAAAAACACATATGAATGATAAAGTACTATTGTTGTTCATACAAAACTAGTAACCTACTATATTTCACACCTGTGAATGCAACAAAATATCAAACCAATTGATTCTACACACAAAAAGTTAAGATATCAACACCATAGTGCACCAATGAGTATGGAAAAGAGATCTCATGTATAAGCATGAATGGGAGTAGAGAGAGAATCCTTCTCTTCCCACGTGTGTACATCAATTTATAGTAGGTCCATGCCTCATTAACGATCTTGGTTTCCATCCATATCAAAAACCCTACTAAAAATATGGACTAGATTCAATGAGCCAAATGTTCAAATTTGAACCTTCCAAACTCGACCTCCTAACTTTTCGACACTTTTCAAAAGTGGTAATTCAAATGAACTTAGACTGAAACAACTTTCATAAACTTTATCTCTAAGTGTAAAATGCATATTGGCCTAATATTGCCAATTAACCCAAATATGACTAAACTAGTTGATATTTCTCACACTCCCTCTTCAACTAGTTTTGGCATAGTTTTAACCATACTACTTTGATCCAACTTTAGAATGATCTCCATACTAAGTATAGACCTCCTTTCTAAGGTTATAAAGTAGTTTCCATAATTGATATAGAGAATAGTGTCCAAATTGGATGGTTCACTATTTCTTACATCAATTTTACACATCAAGATGTAACTAGAACATGAAGAACCAAATAGATTGTAAATGAAATGATTCCACCATGCTTCCAACTCTAAACTCTCTGGAAAATAAATGTGAGTGATGACCACTTGTTTGCTTGTCTCCTCCATCTTTGTCCTTTCTTGATATGTCTCCACCATAAAACTCCATGAATGAGCCTCCATTTCCATCTTGCCATAAGATATCATCAAACCTTGATAAGTTGGCCATGAACGAGTGACATAATGAACCTCCAATAGCTTCATTTTCATCAGCAAAACCAGTCAAAATGCTAGTACAACTTCAACATCAAAATGATGCAAAACAATGTAGATAGTTTCACCATATCTTGACAATTTGCACTCATCCACATGAAATTGCTCAAACATGAGATAAAACAAGTAAAGTGAGCTTGAACAACACTTCCTTGCCGCTCCTTTGAACTTACTTGAGTCGCCAAACACCTGCAAAAATAGATCCAAAACATCTTTGCCATTTGACTCTTCTTTTATGCTCTTGACTAGCTCCAAATTGTCACCTTTCCTTTTGTGTTGTTAAAGCCCTTTGAGACCAACCTCTTGATCTTCCTCTTGAACATCAAAGATATGGATATCTTCAAACCTGAACCTCTAGAAATACTCTTTCTCAAACATATGATCAAGATCCAACAAGATATCAAGGCTTGATCTCGAACTTCCACAAAGGTTAGAATAAACAATGCCACCATCATAAAGCAAAAGATAGATTCCAAACTTTCCATCCAACAAGAAGTAGATTAGGTGAATATGAGTATCAAACCTAGTAAATCCAGCCCTCTTGAGTCCATAACAAACCTCAATAATCTCACCAATGAGATCTCCCTTGCCTTGAAGAAATTGCCTCTCGATTTGCTCCATGTAGTCTTCTTCAACCAACCTTTTGCCATCTTGATCATGAGTGATCAATTCATAATCATAGAATCCTTTGAGTTGGCGAAGAGGTGTGAGATCCATCCTTGGATCTTCCCAAGAACCAATCTTCCATTGCCCTTTCCTTCACAAGACCTCTCTTAATGATTACATCATAAGAAGTAGAAACCTCAAAAACATTAGAAGCCGTGATAAAAATCATTAGTACCTTCAACATAAGGATGATTGAAGTACTCTCTTTTTTCAAACAAGAACTTCTACTCAATGATTTAGGTAATGACTCATATGATATTGATTCTTCCTCACTATCATCCACAATGACATCACTCAAAGTACATCCTACTTTGAACTCTTCACATACTTCTCTTCTTCTTGACTTGTGACTATCTCCCTCACCAAGTCTCATGATAGAACCATTTGATCTACTCTATTTATGAAGACATGTGACTCCACTTGTTGTACAAATGACTTTCTTGGAATCATAACAAACAAGTGTAGAAGAACCATCTCCTTCATGCATGCACCCAACACCATTTTTTTCGATATGATCAGAGAAATCATTAGCAACAACCTTTTTCAAGGAAGAACCTTCATCACCTCCATTGATGAACTTAGCTCTTTTCTTATCTTTTGCATGCTTGCACTTGTCATGAGGAGCCATTGAAGACATAGCTAGCCAAGTTAGCACAAAGATGAACATCTCAAGAAGCATATTGGATCTTGACCTAGATCTATCATAAGGAAGATTGTTAGACTTTGCATAAGATCCACCAATCTTATTGATGCTAAAAGAGAACTTCGGAAAGTTGAGACCAATCTCCATTTCCATTCCATCCTTTTGGTTGACTAGTCATGTGTGAACTAGCTCCACTATCAATCCACCATGAATCTTTGTCACCTTCACTTGATATTGGACTTAAAGAACACATCAAAAGAGATTCACAACCACCTAAATCCTCATCATTAGTAGTAAAGTTGATTTGCTTGCTACCTTCATCTCTTTGATTCTTCAAACTTTCAATTGATAGCAAAATGTCCTTTGATACCACAGTAAAAGCATTTTAACCTGGATCTATCTTTTTTTTTGCCAAAATAAGAAGTCTCACCTTGATCTTGCCCTTTAGACCATTTGCTTTTGCCTTTGCCCTTGAATTTGCCTTTGATGCACATGGCTTCCTCTTCATAATGAAATGTTGATGTAGATCCACCTCTTGATTGAAGCCTAAACTCCTCATTGACCAAAATCTCTTGCAAATCCACAATACTTGGAAAAGTCCTTTGAATAGAAAAACTTTGAACAAGATATTTATGATCATCCAACAAGCCATTAAGTATAGCTTGAACAAGTTCTACCTCCTTAATGCTCTCATCAATACATGCTAATTCATCATTGAATGCTTTAACCCTAAAAACAAAAGCATGAGCACCTTCATCATTCTTTTGCAAACATTGGAAGATTTGTCTCCTAAGAGTAAGTACTCTTGATGTAGACTTGGATTCATAAAGCTTCTTCAAAGCTTCCAAAGCCTCATTTGATGAAGTACACTTACCAACTTCCTTGAGAATTTCATTGGTAACATTCATCTTTATCACATGGAGAGCTTTCTTAGCTCTCTTGTCATACCTCACTTGATCTTGTTGTGCCATGGGTCTTTCCTCCACACATATAAAAATGTCCATCAATTCAATCATCTCAAAGAGAGACTCCATAAGTAGAATAATTTGTAGAGATAAGCCTATCATTGCCTTCCAACATAAATCCACTTCTTGTAGCCATGTTGCAAAGTTGTTCCAATGCACAAAGCACTCTCTTGAATATCAAAAAATGAACCCAAGAAGATATCACAAAGATATGGAACCTCTCAAATCTCTTTCTTGCACCAAACCTAGCAAATCCAACAAATAGAATGGAAGATACTTGATCAACACATGATCAACCCACAATTGCATGAACTTTTACACTTTCTAAAATTGAAACGCACTCTTAAAAGGTCTAGAACCCTCAAACATAAGAGATCCAATCAAATTTAGGGTTTTGACAAAAAGTACAAAAAATTGAATCTTGCAAATTCTATATGCAAATGCTACAAAGTTGATATACTATCTTGTAGAATGCAATAAGACCTATTCATAGCAATTAAAGTTGCCACCAAGTATGGAGTGAGATCAGCCTACTTCCATAATTTTAACTTCTATTGAGTTTTGATTTACAAATAATCAATTCTACACTTGAAAAATGCTCAATTTTTTATTAGAAATCAATCTAGCATGCTCTAGAATTGGTAGCCCCTCCAAATCCTTGCTAAATCTGGCTGATCCTTCAATTAACTAGCACAAAAGCTCTGATACTTGTGAAGAATTTCAAATCACTTATATCCAACATGTCCCTTTGATCTTTGGTTATGAAAGACAACACATCTAGCACCATTCTCAACGTACCTCAAAAATCCTAAGATAGAAAGCAAAGCGAAACTCGAAGGTCGAATGATTCGCGAATGTCAAACATGCCTCCAGGACCAAAAGACAACACACGACACGAAACAAAAAGAAAACGAAGGAAAATCTTTTGTGCTGCCGGTTGGCAGCTCAACGGGCATGGAGTCTTGAATTTCAAGCTCAGCCGAAATAATTAGCAATAACAGAGAGTAACTAACTAACTACTCTTGTAATTCTCTGTTTAGCTATCTTGTAAACTCCACACAGTGGAGATTTAAACAAAAATTCTGGATTAACATGATATAAAGAAGTGTGTGAGAGTAGAGCAGAAAAAGAAAAAAATAGAAAAGAAATAGCTGTGCATGAAAGTCTACCAACGAGCAGAACACAACAAAAAGAGCAGAGTGTTAGGCTGCCAACGAGCAAGACACTGATCACCTTGTTCTAAGAATCAAAACTGATAATACAGTTGCTCTCTCTTGTCCATCTCTCTTGTTTTTTGCTGTCTTGATTGCTAGAATGATTTCATTCACAAAACAAATTGATAATTATTAGCCAAACACATATCATAAAATTGAAATGAAATAAAAATTGTGTATAAAAAATAAGAGATATACGAATTATGTAGCAAAAATTTACCCTTGGATGTACGCCTTGTGCCTCAAGATGATCAACCAAGGCACTAGCCATGGCGATATCCAATATTGTACTCGACATTTGTATACTTACACCCATAATCTTCAACCTACATCAACACAAATCGATGATTAGAAAAAAGCAAAAAAAATATTGATAAACAATAAACATATGAAATGCAATTAGCTAAAAGAGAATTGCTTACAAATTGGGCATGCATATTGGCCTTGCCTCCCGATCAAAGGTGAGATTGGCCTAAAAGGTTAAGCCTTGATTTTGTTGCCTCTCTTTGTTGCTTAAAGCGCTCGTTATTAGGATGCTTGGATTCATAAACAACTTTTTTCCAATCTTTTTTAGATGCCCATCCCGGCCTCTTCTTGCCTTTACTACATAATCGTCTTAATGATTGGTGCTTATGACGAATATGCATACACATACTCGTCTTCGCCCATTTGTCATTAAATTGTTTTGGTTGTGGAAACTCACGGTACAATATATCAAGTATCTTGTCTTTGTCCCCTTGGTCTTGTTGCTCCCAAGGGTTAAACAAATTGTGACCAAAGTATTCAAGAGTAAGGTCGTGCAATCTATTGATGACGACCTTACCCCTAATGTCCATGGTGATGGAACCATCCTCATCAAGGTCATAGAAAATATTCGTGGATTCTTTCGACGGCATGTCCGTCGAAACGAATTCACGATCTTGTGGATCGGATTCTCCTTCCGAAAGACAAAGGGCTTTCATCCTTTGCCTTTCCTCGGAAGATAGCATAGTATAAAAATCTCACACTCAATCGGAATCCGATCCCGAGGCTTGTCCTCTTCCACCGGAAGAGGATCTTGGCCTCCTCCTTGATGCTCTGCTACCACTAGTAGACATGACTATTGAGAGAAAGATATGAAGCTATGAAAAGAACTTGGAAAGATATCAAATGTGAAAAATGAAAGTGTGTGTGTGTGTGTGTGAGAGAGAGAGAGAGAGAGAGAGAGAAAGAGAGAGAGATGTGTGAGAGAGTGAAAAAGAAAAGCAAACTTTTAAATGTGTGAAAAATGAAAAGGAGGTGTGAAAGAGTGTGTGAATGAGAAAGAGAGATTGGAAATTGGAGAGTGAAAGATGTGTGCGTGTGAGAGAGATAAAGAGAGATTGGAGAGTGAAAGATGTGTGTGTGTGTGTGTGTGTGTGTGTGTGTGTGTGTGTGTGTGTGAGAGAGAGAGAGAGAGAGAGAGAGAGAGAGAGAGAGAGAGAGAGAGAGAGAGAGAGAGAGAGAGAGAGAGAGAGAGAGAAGAGTGGAGAGATTGAGAAAAGAGTGGAGAGGAGTGAAAAAGAAATGAAAGATTGAGAGTGAGAGATTGAGAGAGAGAGAGAAATGAGAGATTGAAGGCTTGAGAGTGAGAGCTTGAGAGTGAGAGCTTGAGTGTGAGAGCTTGAGAGCCTCAAGAAATCCACAAGAAAGCGTTGATAAATATTGAATGAGGGCCTTTATATTCATTTTCCAGATTTCAAGTGTCGCGTGGCTCTGCCACGCATTTTTTTGCCACGCAAATTTTTTTTGCATGGAAATCCGTGATTACGGCTTGGAATGTGTCATATGGCAAGTGGTTTGTCAAAATGACAAATTATGGAACTAAGAAAATGGTTTGACTCTAATTTTATAAATATTTTTTGAGGACAAAAGCATGTGGGTGATATGACATATTTTTAAGCATGAATTTTTAAGGACAAAAGCATGTGATTGATATGACATATTTTGGGTACAAGAGGACCATGTTTTTTTTTTAAAAAGGACAAATGAGTACTAATTGTATTTTGATTTGATATAAGACAAGTAGATGATTTGATATGGTTGGTACAAAATGACCATGTGTTTAAGAGAATTTTGTGATTTAAAAAAAATGACAAATGTAAATATGTCGTTTGATGCCGCATATAAGTTGTGGACATTATTTAGTTTATTAAGTATTAATTAATTTGTTATATGTGTGTCCCTTAGAAACCCTTTCCGACCCTTATCTCATGTGATATGAGCTATCTCAATATACTAGACTTGGGATTGGTTGAGTCTGATCACTTGATGAGCCGTGTCGAGTGATAAGCACCAAAACCACGCATAGACATAAAATTTAAGTCATCACGTGTAATAGGGGTTTGACAAGGGGTTGAACTTGAGTTGTCTTAATATATTACTTGTTGAGTCTAGTCACTTGATAGAGCCATGTCAAGTAATACGCAACAAAATTATAATGTTAGGTAGCAAATTTTGACTTTCTCGAGTGATAGAGACACCAAAATGGGGCTATTTACATTGATAGACATATTTATATATGTGTCCCTTAGAAACCCTTTCCGACTCTTTTGGGTCAGAATGTACTGGGTCGGAACGTTTTTTGAAAATAAAAAAACATGTGTTAAGCTGGGCGCAATCTTCCTTCTTCTTTTTTGTAATACACTGAGGGACGCTAGAGATACTACTACTTCCATGAAGTATGGTTCCAATGAGCTAATAGATTTCAAGGAACATGGTTGTGTGTTGTGCGGTTAAAGCCAATTGAAGGAAGATTAAGGATAGAAGAGATTGGAAATCTCTGTGGGTGGAATCCGAGGAGGGATTAGAGGTGGGTTTTTTTTGTGAAGGGATTGTTGATGGATGGAGATGAGAGCAATTGACAAGAGCGCAGGGGAATGTGGTGGGTTGTTTTTGGATTTTGTGTTGAGTGGATGGAAAGGAAATAACTCGACGGACGTTGTTAGATGATTGCTAGCATTGAGGAATGGATCAAACATCTTTGTTTGTGAAATCCTTGGCTGTGGTCTTGTGCAGAGGTGCTACCAGCAATGCTAACAGGATCACCATGACTAATTGATTGTATCACAGTCGAATTTGATTTCAAAAGATCATTGAGAGTGTAAAATGGGTTTTTCTTGAGATGGCGATAGGGGACAAGAAAAAATTGAGCATTTGCAATGTCCATCTGTTGAAGTGCTCATGCTCCTATATTAGATCTTTGCTGCCGTAATCGCTTCTTAAAATAAAACTATTGCTCTCTTGTCCTTCCAAGCAGCAAACTAATCATCCTGCTCAAGGACTAGATTCAATCTATCAGGGGCCAAAATTGATTGTTCCAGACCCCCAAGTTCAGTCACTCGATCTTCTATGTCAAGTGATAAGGACCAAGATCTTGTATTGGACATTAGATTTGAACTATCTTAAGTGATGGGAATCAGCTTTAATCTATTTCATGAGCACACAATTTCTCAAATTTGGTCACTTTATGAGAAACCTCTAGTGATATGCACCAAAAGTGAGCTATTCCAAAATATACACATCAAATTTTAGTTATCTCATGTGATATGAGCTATCTTAGTATATTAGACTTGGAATTGGTTGAGTCTAATCACTTGATGAGCCGTGTCGAGTGAAAAGCAACAAAACCACGAATAGACATAACATTTAAGTCATCAGGTGTAACAGGGGTTTGACAAGGGGTTGAACTTGAGTTGTCTTAATATATTACTTGTTGAGTCTAGTCACTTGATAGAGCCATGTCAAGTAATAAGCAACAAAATCATATGTTAGGTAGCAAATTTTGACTTTCTCAAGTGATAGAGACACCAAAATGGGGCTATTTACATTGATAGACACCAAGATTGAGCTATCTGATGTGATGTTGGTCAATTATGATCACTCAAAGAACAATGATGAGTAATTAGGACCAAAATTGAGTTGTCTCACATGTAAGCAAAACATTCTAGTGGAACATCATCGTCATCAAGTTCTGGTCCCAGCCTCAACCTAAATCACATGTACTATATAATTATTTGTTTAAAACTTAGGACTGTAACTATACACATATAAATTAGCTTGTAACATTAAGCTAATCATTTTTGTGATTGTAAAATGAAATTAGTATCAACAGAAGTACAATGAAAAGATATATTGCGAGTGCAAACTATGCAAAGGATTGAAAATTTGAGAAAGACGAATAGTGGCGCAACATCTGTGGAAGTTTGGAAAGCACATTGAGGAGCCCGATGTGGTTTTGGAGGTACATTTTGACAATTTAGTACTATTCTTATCATACACATATATATAATTCTTTTGAAAAAAATAAAACTAATGCTTGTGTAATGTTTCACTCTTGTAGAATAATACACTGATGTCAATGTCTTATAACACGTCGTTTGACAATCTTATCAACAAGATAAGAAATATCGATTTTGGATCATCTTTGGCATTAGACGAAGATCTTGTTGATGATCATAATGATGTCACTAGTCACTACACACCTCATGATGTGGAAGTTATGCATCTTTCCATTTCGCATGTCACTCACTCCACCACACCTCACATAGATCTTTCCATGGAATCTATTCATCCCACAATATCACCACACATTGATTCTATTCATCCCACGACACCTCACATGGATTCTATTATGCCACAACACCTCATGCAAATTCTACTATGGATTCTATTCATTCCACGATGTCACCACAGATCGATTCTATCTATCTCATGACACCTCACATCGATTCTATTCATCCCACGACACCTCACATCGATTCTATCCATCCCACATCACCTCACATACCTTGTGTAGAATCTCCTCTTCTTCCTATCCCATCTAGATTTACTCCATTAAAAAAAAGAACACGACTTGGACGCATTTTGACAAGATTTGAAAATGAACAACCAAATTTACGTACTGTTGACTTATCCAAGAATGTTTTAAATTCATTGACTGAGTCTCCCCTTCCTCCCTACCTAGAAGCATTAGTTAAGCCCTTTGATAGAAAGAAATATTCATGTTGGCCTGATAGAGTACCACTATCATTATGTGGAACATCATTTTCATATTGGGGTCATATGTACATGATCAAGCCAAGTGAGCACTTTCCTAATGCGGGATTAGGTTTATTTTCTTTGACTAGCATCGATGTCCCCTTGAATAGTGTTGTCACATTAATGCCTTATGCAGGACCTCAATACAATTGGGGTGATTGGCATCCTCTATGTCGTCACCAATGGAGAATGCAGGTTTATGGCTTGAATGCCAATGCTTGTTCTTTGGAAGAGCGACGTGTGCAAGGAGAGAATGTTTCGAAATCACATCGTACGTACATTGATGGGCGTCCAGAAAAATATGGCAATATTGCTGCATATATAAATAGTTCCATTGGGCACCCTTCATTAACTAATTGTGATTTCAAGGAACGTACCAATGGAAAGGAAGAATATTTTTCTAGGAACTCAGAAGTACATACGTAATGGTATGTGGTAAGGCCCATTAAATGTGGTGAAGAGCTATTCATCAAATATAGCTTCAATCGCCCTCTTCCAAGATGTGTACAAAAGGCTTTGAGCCAAACTCAAGCATGTACCTTGTGAATATCAAAATACATTTTATCTATTTAGTGAGAGCAAGTTATATTGAATGTGAATTGATTGTTTTTTTTATATTTCATATTGCATGCCTTAATTTAAGATATGGTGTTTGATTTGCATGTCTTAATTTTAGTTTTAATTTTCATGAATGACAATCTTATATGTTAATTGATGAATATGTTAATTTGTTTCCCATATTTGAAGGACTATGAATTGTCATCTAGCTCTAGTGACAATGAAAACAGTCACTCCATATCCAAAACAAGATTGGCATACGATGGGCCGCACATAAATCAACTATCACGTCGTGAGCGTATGGGATTGAGAGCCATGATGAAAATAGATGAACAACAACGTGCCAAAGCAAATCAGCTTCGATCTTCTTCTTCTTTTTCTTCAGAATCAAGATCAAGTGCTGAAAATGATTTTTGCATTCAAGATGAAGTTGAAATCATGAACAACTTGATAAATAACGTCTATGAGCATCATGATATGCTAGAACGCACTGAACATGATAGCGAATCATTTATTAGTGCCGAGGAAAAAAAATTGAGAGAAGAATCAAACACACCATTATATCCTGGAGCAAAGACAGCTCGTTTGGCCGCTTCGTTGCTTATATTGAACCTCCAAGCAAAATATAAATGGAGTGATACAAGTGTTACATCCTTATTTGGGTAATAAGATTGAGATTTTTTTTTAAGAATTTAATAGATGTGTTGTTCAAGTGAAATGTTTTAGTTTATTTTATATTATGAAAATTCATTTCATTATGTACAGGTTATTGCGCAAACTACTTCCAGAAGGAAACACTATGTTAGAGACAAGAGGTGAGGCATGAAAAATGTTGAGTGCAATGGGAATGGACTATACATTGCATCATGCTTGTCCAAAAGATTGCATCTTATATCGTGGTGAGTATCGAGGGTTAAGAGCTTGTCCTATATGCGATACTCCTCGATATCGAGATGACTTACAAGGGGCCACTATCCCAGGCAAGGTGTTAAGACACTTTCCAATAATCCCACGATTGCAACGATTGTTTCGTTGCAAGTCTCTTGCAAAACTTGTGAATTGGCATGCTAGTCATCATCCTTCGGATGAGATCATGAGAGTACCCTCAGACTCTCCTGCATGGAAACACATTGACAAAGAATATTCATGTTTCACAAGTGAAACAAGAAATATAAGATTTGGACTTGCAACAGACGGGGTTAACCCCTTTGGAAAAGTGTCAAGCACGTGGTCTACTTGGCCAGTGGTGTTGGTCAACTATAACATTCCACCTTGGCTAAGCATTAAAAAAGGACATCTCATGCTAGCACTTCTAATTCTTGGAAAACATAAAGTAAAAAATATGGATATCTACTTTGCACCATTGATTGAGGAACTAGAACTACTATGGAAGGGAGTCCAAGCATATGACATTTCACGTCCACTTCAAGACAAAACATTTTTGTTGCGTGCCATGTTAATGTGGACTATGCTTGACTATCCAAGATTGGGCGATTGTTCAGGTGACTATAAAATGAAATCATTTGTAATGTTTGTATATTTATTTTTTATGCATGCAATATTTAAGCTTTAAAAGAATTCTATTTATAACACGAATTGGATTTGATTCTTTTAGGTTTTACAATTTCTGGATATCACGCGTGTCTCATTTGTGGACCAAATATTGATGCTCGCCACTCATTTCATTCATACAAAGTTGTGTATGAAAATCATCGCAAGTACTTGCATGATGAAAATCATCCATTTAGAAATTCTCATAGAAGTGGCTTTGGAGGAAGATCAGAAACAAGAATGCCTCCAAAGAGAATGTCCGTGGCAGATTGGCACAGACTTTGGATTGAATCCGAGACTAAGCCAATCAATGGTATGAAAAGACTATCCATCTTTCATTGTTTATCATATTGGAATAACCTTTTGATCAATCACTTGCTTGATCCTATGCACATATTCAAAAATGTGGGTGAATCAATATGGAAACACTTGGTGGGCGACAAAGACAGTATTTATGCCAGACATGATCTAAATAATCAAAAAAGAGTATTGGCCAAAATTATGTACTGATGGAGATACCTATAGTATTCCAAGAGCCCCTTGGATTCTTACAAAAGAAGATTATAAGTACGTACGGTCAGTCATTTGCGAGATGAGAACACCAACGGATTTTGCTCATTCACTACGAACATCATTCACATCTCAATATAGAAACACATCATAATGTCTATAAATACATAAGATAGCATGTAATATTCAACTGATAATAAATTTCATTCGTCAGAACATAATAATTTGAGATAATGGTCATTTAATATTTAGTCCACAGTTTATTATAAGTATACACTTATTCAAAATATAAAAAAAAATCTTATTTGCTTTTAAATTAATCATAAAGTTGTTGTTTATTAACTTTTTATTCATAATAGATATTAAAAAAAAATTACAGCAAACTAATTTTGCCATGTGTGGCACTGCCACGAGTGGCAAATTTCCAAAACAAAATTTTTCTAAGTATTGTGTTTTAATATTGTCACGCGTGGCAAATTTTTTGACAAATTTTACCACGCGTGGCAATAAAAAAAGCCATCGCTCTGGAATTTTCTCTGGAGATTTGCCACGCGTGGCAAATAAAAAAAATTTATGTCACATGAAAATCGGTTAAATAACAATCGTACATGGCACTTCCACGCGTGGATGTGCCACGCCAACATATTTTGACGCTCAAATTTCAAGTTTAAGTTTAAAAAAAATTTGTGTGGCAGTGCCATGCAGAATTAAATTTTTTTTGCCGGAGCTCTCCTCCAGTCTGGATTTCACCGGCAGGGTCCTCTGAAAAGTTTAAGCGTGGATATGCTACGCATAAGAAAAATGTCAAAATTTCGGCTAAGTATCGGGTTGGCGTGGTAGCGTCGCGTGGCAAAACACACATATATGTAGTTGTGTCACACGTGTGAATGGAAGCCAAAAGATTACTTGTATTTAGTTGGATTTAAGTTAGATCAATCTGCACAAGTGTGAACTGGTTTTTATGATTAGAATTTATGAAATTGCCATTTGGCACTATCTCCTTGTATGTAGCTAGCACTTCCATGTGAATGAGTAAATGCTCCCACACGCTAAGATGTTGTTCACACGTGTGAAGCTAGTTGTACCGACATGTGTGAGGCCGCTCTTGATGTTTATTGAAGTTTACACATGTTGATCTTGCTCGATAGTTAAGGATTTACATCCTAGTATGTTAAAAAACCTTCTGTAATCAAGAAGTGTCTAAGGCAAAACACGCATGCATTAATTCCTTACTCCAATGGATAAAGAATAACTCCTCATGTAAGTCATCTAGAAAATATTGTCTCTGGTGGGATAGAATGTAGTTATAAGTAGTTAGCCCTTGAGTTAACCCAAACCCCAACAAAACAATAATTGTTTATTTTAACAAGAAGAAGATAAACAAGCGGAGCTCAAGAGAGGGAGGACTTTTCCATGCCCATTCTTGTTTTTGTTTGGGAGTAATATTGTGTATTTGCACCTCAATCCGAGTATGAAAAATATAATAGTTCTAATTATATTGATATGTTATTGTTATACGATAATTCTTATTCTTGCCTTTTTTTTTTGGACAAGAAATCAAAAAGTAGAAAAATTGGTATATGCTCAAACCCATAACCTTTGGAAAGTAAAGCCTTCTCCTTTGACATTATCAAGTTTAGGAAAGGTAATCATGATCTTACTATGTTGTTATTTTTTTGAAGTAGCTTTGATACCATGTCTTCTAAACATGCACCTCAACCCCACAAGTTACAACCCAATGCCATTTTTTAAGAATGAGATCATAATTTTTTTTCCAAAAGTTTGCTTTCAACAAAATCTTGAAGGATGTAGACTTCAAAGAAAATGACTATTAATTCTTACAAAGGAAATTTTATGTCCACAAATTAATTATAATTATCAAGTTTCGAGTTTTCACAATCATCCTCATCATTACATCGTAGAAAATCTAGATTTATTATTGCATGCATCTTATCTTAACAATGGCATGAGCAACAATACATCACTTCCTATTCGCCTTAGTCAAATGGTCTTGCTGAGAGACCTCATTGATCACGATTATACACCTAGCTCTTCAAATTCAAACGTTTACTTCAAAGCAGTGCAACAATCTTTTATCATTATCACTTTGTACGTGGATGATCCATTGTTTTTCAGCATCAGTACTAATTTGATAAAAGAAGCCAAGATAATGCTATCTTCCAAATTCAACATGACCGATCTGGGCAAAGCACATTTCTGCCTTGGTATACAAATCCACAGAGATAGAAAATAGAAGTTGGTTTATATTACACAACAAAAATACATCTACAACATGTTAGTCAGATATAATCTGATGAATTGCAAGTTAGCTCTCTCACCAATAGAACCAGGACTCAAATTATGTATGCCATGATCTATAACAGGACAGACATAACTTTTGCAGTCAGCTCTCTCAGTCAGTATATGACTAACCTTGGTATAACACATTGGAAGGCTCTTATTAGAGTCATGCAATATCTTTGAGCTACTATGGACTTTTGCATTTGTTATGGAATAGTCGACAACGACAAACTCAATTTATTCAGTGGTTACACATATGCAAGTTGGGCAGGCTATGTAGACACTCATAAATCTAATTTTAGATTCACATTCTTCCTTGAAAATGGTCCAGTTTCCTAGAACAATCGCAAGCAACCTTCGATAGCTCTATCTTCCACTGAATCAGAGTATATTGCAGCCTCTCAAGCTACAAAGGAAACAATTTGGTTGAGAAACTTACTCTTAGATATCAGTCTGAATCAATATATTTCGACGATATTATTTTGTGATAATCAAAGTGCCATCGCTTTATCAGCCACATTGAACTAAAGAATCATTTCGTCAGAGGCAAAGTTCTCAACGAAGAGGTCAGATTGCAGTACTGTAGAACGCAAGATATGACAACAAATGTTTTTACTAAAGCATTAAGTCTGGAGTCACACAGAAGATTCTGTGTAGAAGTAAGTTTGAAGGTTAAGGCATTCAAGGATTTAGATTAAGGAAGAGTGTTGGATTATTCTCTTTCTACCAATCGACTAATCGATTTTAATCTTCATCCATTGTTTAATCCAGTTCTGTGGATTTTTTCATGTCTTTACACAATCTGCAAAATTACACGGAGTTTACGCTAGTGTCGCATTTTTTGACTGACAGAAATATCGTGTAAAAACACAACGTCAAATTTTTTGGTTTTCAAAAAAACCTCCAACGTTAAGAAAAATGACTCTGGAAAATTGTGGGGCAACCCTAAATGAGATCTAAGGGCACCTTCTCTTTTTTCATATTTTTTGCGAAAAATTCGACAGTGTCGCCTGTGGCTGTTTAAGTTCATTTCTGCATAGCTACAGTTTGGTTCATTTATGCAGACAAAACGTTTACAGCAAATTTTGCCACTATCAGCAATCAATGACAAAGACCGGATGGATGCCAGCTGATCACCAGCCAACTGGCAATCACAATCGATGACCTAATTTCTTAGTATAAAAAGCTATTCATATTCATACAGTTTAATAATCTGAAATTGTATGATTATCAAGATTATCATAAGCATTTTCAATAGTTAGCTCTCTCTATCTCAAGCCTGCAAGTTTGAACATTCCTGAGCATTCTAGCTCACTTCTTAGTGTTGTTTTTAGAGATCGGTATTGCGCCGTTGCTTATCAGCATTGCGCTTAATTCAGACTTTCATTTTAGCCGCTCAGAGATAACATAGAGTACGTGGCTTTGATCCACAACTTATTGTACTCATTTACTTCTGTTATGCTTTCATAATGAATCAATACTATTCTTCATTGCGTTCCGTTTTTGTCTCAGAATGTATGCATTTATGTATTTCTTTGCAACTAATTCGCGACTAATTATTTGTCTGATAATTTTTTGTGCTTGATTGTTGGCTACGTAATCATTGTAGCACTAGCAATTTCAAAGTTAGTTACTATAAGTTCAAACGTGATTTCTATCACTATTGTCTTGTTTGAAATTGATAGGCGTAGTCATGCATTGGAAAGACAAAGATAGTTTATTCCGCCATGCACAAAAAAGTTTTCTTTCTAGACACACGAATTATTTTCATTCATTTCTTTTCGATCTAGACCTATCTTCTCCACGCTACTTTCTGACACCGTAGATCGATTTTTGGCATGCCAATCCATTAGTTTTGCCAAAGATTTACATCGAAATAAACGTTGCAATCGTGGGATAATTGGAAAATGTCGTAACACTTTTCGTGGCACTTTATTCCCTTGTACGTCATCTCAAAACCTGAAGCATTACACATTGGACATTGAAGCTTTTTTGAATGCTCACCTCTATATAGAACATGGTCTTCTGAACATGCATGTACTGTGTCGTAATCCATTCCAAGCATGGTTATCATCTTTCGTGTTTCTTTTCATGTTTTAGGTATCACATTTTCTTTCATAAGTATTCAATGTAACAATCTAAAAAAAGAGAAATGTGAGTTGTTAGAAAAGAAAAAAAATTAACTTAATGTAAATACGCTATAAAGTACAATATTTGTGTTATTCGTTAAGTACCTGAATAATGATGTCACGCTACGGTCACACCATTTGTATGTTGCTTGAAAGTTTAGAATAAGAATTGATGTAGCTAGTGTTAAAATGGATGCTCCAAGATACAAAGGAGTGTATGCCTCCTTGTGCAATAGAATCTCGTCTTCATCCATCTCAAATTGTTCGTGATCTCCGTTTTCATTAGAAGATGCGTGCACAACATCATTCTCATTTGTTTCAAAGTAAGATTCAAATATGTTGTGCATTGCTTCATCGTGTTGCACCTCATCATCATCATCATTAGAATCAAGTTGATTACTCTTTTTTCCAATTGTGTTTGCCTCTTGAATTTGTTTAATTCTTTGTTTTCTCATTTCTATCAAAAGTTGATGTTGATTGTAAATAAACACGGATGGATCAACTCCGTGGAATGACATTCGATTTATTGGCTACACACACGAAACAAATTCCGCAAGTGACATATATAGATTGACAAATATTATAATAAAAAACAATCATATAAAGTTAGCAAACCTCAACGTCTTCTGAATTTGATGGTTGACCTTCTTCTTTTCGTCCAAACTTCCACAAATGATTTTCAGATCTCTATTGATCTCCAGAAAAATCCGTCGATCAACAGTCAAAATCCGATCCAGCGTCGAAAAATCCAAAATCCGACCCAAGGGTATGACAGTAGAAGATCGATATTTATTGGCTATTCCTCAAACCATCATATCACTACTCATTATGTAGATGATGTTTTATTACTCGGTAACAATCTGAAGTCAATGAAGGATCTGAAATGCATGTTAGCACTAGAGTACATTTTTTGAATCCGACCCAACAGACTAATTTCCATCAGTCAACAGAAAATTGACCCATCAGCCAATATTCTCAAAGACTACAAAGACGCAGAGTGGGTAGAAGACTTCAACATCTTGAATATCAACTTTTGGATCTGTATTTCCATACAATCAAGGCTTAATCTCTCACAGCCAAAAACCCAACAGTATTATCGCCCACAAAATCAGATTTTTCAGTTGTCTCAAATGCTACCATGGAGACAATTTGGCTGACAAACCTGCTTGCAGATATCGAAATTTTCTAGTCACAGTCAAGGTCCATTTATTGTGACAACCAAAGCACAAGGGTAATTTCTTTGGTTTACTGTAGGAAAGAGTCTATGGCAGTAGATTACTTCACCAAAGATCATTATTTCAGATTTAACAATTAGCTAAATCTGAATATCGAATCTTTCCAGGATCCACATTAAGGTGGAGTGTTGGAATTCTATGCTCAGGCCCAATTCCATTAGGTAATGAGCATCTTGGAAAATTCTTGTTTATATCTATTCCTAAAAACAACAAAAAGAAGGAAGGAAGGAAGAAGGCCCGAAGTTTTATACAGAAGATTGAAAAAATCAAGATCAAATTTTTCCGACCCGATGTTAATCCCATCACAGAGATATTTTCTGATCTTGATCAAATTGGATCGGGTCTAATTTATCTGGGCATCTTTGACCCGGGATCGGATCAGATCAGGTCTAATAAATCCAACCCTTTGTACAAATTCGACCCAGTTTCTAAATTTTGACCCTTTGTACTGTCAACTCCAAAATCTGACCCATGTCACGACGTTGACAGTTCAACAACTCTATGGCAAAAACGACGGCTACCTACTGTAGACAAATGTAGTTAATTAAGTAGGTCAATGTAAGCTTTCAATGTACTGATCATCTGACTTCCAATCATCAAGGAAGATCTACTGGAGTCAGCGCTCTGATCAGGTTATCATCCTGTAGGCATTATGTTGTAAAGAGTCAAGTTCAGTTCTTAAGTTTTGGAATAGTCATCAACGAACTCAGCTGAAGTCTGTTTATGAGCGTCCACTGATTTGTGCCCAACTTCACGCTCTTGTACTCCATTTTGATAATTATCAGAGTGCAAGTTTTTGTCTACATTCTAGTTCTATTGTGCATTGTTGTATTATTCGATCCATCTTGAATGAATTGTTGGTAATTGTCGCACTTCCGATCCATAGCTACAACACCACCTGCACCACTTCCGCTGCACCACATTTCCACTGATCTACGACTTGATATTAGAGAGTCTGTTTCTATTAGATATCTACTATTCCGATATCAGTCGCTCATCTCTGAATCCACCGAAATCCTACATGGTATCAGAGCATCTATTTCTATCAGAGCTCTACTTATCCAAAATCATCTCCGTTTCTCTGATTTCCGACAACCATAAGATGGGATTACGTAAGGAGTGCACTTCACCTACACTTCTAGCCCCCCATGGGCAAAGGGAAAAAGGTTGGGGGCTAGGGATTGAACCTAGTACCTTCCCCATTCCAATGGGGTGGTCTAACACTGAGCTACCCATCCATTTGTGTTCCTAGAGTATTGTGCAAGGGCTATAGTCTTGACACTTTCTAACACTCCCCCTCAAGGCATAGCTCTACTGCTCGCCTAGACCAACCCACAACCATGGCTCTGATACCATGTTAGAAAGTGTGAAGGCTGCACAACACTCTAGGAACACAAATGGACGGGTAGCTCAATGGTAGAGCACCCCACCAGAATGGGGAAAGTCCTAGGTTCAATCCCTAGCCCAACCACACACACCAAGTGTAAAAACTTTTCACATGGTAACAGAGATGGTTGTGGGTGTAGTCTAGGCAAGCGGTAGCTAAAAAGGGCTATCCCTTGAGGGGGAGCGTTAGAAAGTGTCAAGGCTATAGCCCTTGCACAACACTCTAGGAACACAAATGGATGGGTAGCTCAGTGGTAGAGCACCCCAACGAAATGGGGAAGGTCCTAGGTTCACCATCCCTAGCCCAATCACACACACCAAGTGTAAAAACTTTTCACATGCAAGGGCTATAGCCTTGAGGGGAGTGTTAGAAGTGTCAAGGCTATATCTCTTGCACAACACTCTAGGAACACAAATGGACAGGTAGCTCAATGATAGAGCACCCCACCGGAATGCGGGAGGTCCTAGGTTCAATCCCAAGCCCGATCATACACACCAAGTGTAAAAACTTTTCACATAATAGAGGTGGATAGGGCACCCAACCTGGTTGGACACATCAAGTTATACTCATATCTAGCCCCTTTTATCAAAAAACTCATGTTTTTGCTTGCCAATCTTCACTATGTCCATTTCAAGTGCAATTAGCAACAAATTATTAAAACCAAAGAATGTTTAAAGTGGTAGTCCAACTTTTTTACATAACATGATTATACAAAATGGTGATCTCAAATACAATGATTGCAACAATATTTTTCTTGGTCTTAAAATGGTTCTTGCATGATCCAATTTTATAAACTAAATGCAGATCAAGAGAATATGAAGCTAATTATTGTAATAAGATTAGATGAATCGGAAATTATCAAGAGACAAAAACTAGAATGTGTGAGCATACTTTAATAAACAAGATGTCCAATGATTGTACATTCAATGTTCAATTAAATAATCACATATAGTGGATAGCAGCATTCTAGGTACATGTTTATGCTATTATTGTTTAGTTTCAATCTTGTCTCAAAAACTATTACATTTATACACATGATCACACAATCAAATGTTTGTTTTTTGTAGGTTTTGAAAGAAGATCATGAAATTCTTTCATGGATATTCTCACAAACAAATGGTGAGAGCATTATATAAGAACATTGCAAGGTCAAAAATTTACTTTGAGAATTTATGGAAGATTTCAAATCAAATGGCACCTTGTAAGTGATCTAAAAACATTGAAATGTAAGTATAATGTTTCACATGGTGCAACTGCAAAAACCATGTCTTTATTGCATGAAATATTGTTATGTCATGAATGTGGGATGATCAAATAACACACCCACGTGAGATCAAGAAGATTTGAATTTGAAAAGTGTTTAAACATTTTTTGCAAAAGAATATGGGAGCTTAAGTAGGTCATCATCCAAGGCATGGAAAAATCCCACTGGCAAGTATCATTTTATTGAGCTACAAACCATGGTGGACAAAACTTAAAAAATAAATATATAGTTCAACATTTTCAATGGTTTTATCGGCAAGCACAATTTAGATATCAAGTGAAACATTTTTCACATGTTATGTTATTCCAAAAAAGTATTCAAATCTGTAACCAAAGCAAGATTTTAGTAATTCAAGTCAACTATGTTATGAAATTGCATCAATATACCCTGCATAAATGGCCAAAGCAGATGATCTTTCATTTGAAGGGTATAGCCCAGGATTTTAATGGCTATGTCCATTTTCACCAAAATTATCTTGAATGTGCCTTTGGAATATTTGTGTCCACCTAAAAGTACAGATATAGCTTTGATAACTGTAATAATTGTTGGTGCATATGGACTATACATATCATGGTATAATGGCAATTATTTATTTACAAAATTCTTCAAATAATGGGCAAGGGCTATGTCTCTAAGCCCCAACCTTGCCTCATGCATGCCCCCTCTTCTCATAGCGAATGAATCAACATCAATTGTATTCTACAAGAAACAAATGTTATGTCAAAAATATCAAAAAGTAATAAAGACAAAATTAAAGTGTTATCAATAATGAAAAATATACCAGGTCATGCTCATCAAATTCCACAACGTGTTCTTTCCAAATATCAACCATGTTGGGAGCAATTTGAGTGTTCAATGTGTACGGTTGCACTAGAGGATACACTAGAGGATATCTTTTTTGAAACTCAAAAAACTTTTTTTCACTGGATAGTGTCTCAACATATGTTTTGTTTTTTTTTTCAGCACTACTTGTAAAGCCCTTGTTTTATTTTAGATTATCATTCTCGACATAATAGATCATCGTACTGAAAATCAATAATGTTGGAAAATTCGACGAGTTCTTTTGTAAAAGCACAAAATATTTCATCTTTTCGCATATCAAAACATCTAAAATATCATTAAAAGAAAAAAACAGTCATTATTAATAAACTAAGTAAGAATGTCCAATATAGTCTTTTTAATTTTACATCTTCAATAGAAGATGAAAATGCAGCAATCATTGCATAAGCCTTGGTAGGTTCGTATTCTAACACAAGGCACTCCTCTTCGCATACATCCAAGTCAATATTAGCAAAATCAACATTTTCATCGTCATCTAGGAGTGTAAGAAGATGGAACTAAAGAGGTGGAGGCAGATTAAAATTCTTGATCATCCTCTATTGAAGCACCAATATAAAAAATAAATGACATACCTCTATGAACCAAACAATAAATTTTTTGCTGATATTTATTCAACATGCCAGACTGCATTCAGAAGTTGTGGAACTACTCTATTGTGCGCCCAATAGATATTATTAGACAAAAAAAATGTACTATATGAGGAATTCAAAAACGAAATTCCACTACATTCGACAACACAAAATCATCAATCCTTGTGCAATTTAGTTGCACACATGCACATTATGTAACCCTAACTTGCCAAGCGTGTAGTCATCCATGACAAAAAAAAATTTCTGAAAAAGAAATTGGACGACCTCGTCAATAATGTCATTACTACTATCAATCTTCAATGAACTTTTTCGCATGGTAGCCCCAAATGGAAAAGTGGTCAAATAATATTTTCCTAAATTTGCATACAACTCCTTCGAAGTGCGAGCTTGAAAAAACTTCATCAAGATTGTCTCTTTATCTTCCTTCAAAACATCCCTCACACGTGCCTATAAAGAGGTCATAAAAAATAAACACTTAATAAATGAGATTGAAAAGAACGTTTACACAATACAAGTGATTTCTAAAATGTATTAAGTTTCAATAAAAACAAAAATATACATAAAGCTTGAATAAAACACATATAATATGAATAAATGTAAAACATCATATTGAAAATAAAACAAATTCACATATTTTAATAATGATAAGAAACTATTTAAACAAACAAATTTACTTAAATTCTTTTAGATCCTTGTATATTTATGGCATCATTCATGTTGTTGCCTTCGAAAATAACATAGACTTTTGATTTCCCTACAAAAATAAATGAATCAAATTATAAATTATTACAAGTAACAAGAATTACGAAAAATAAACAACAAAAATATTCATTTATATTGTATTTTGTAAAACTTTATTGACTTGATACCAATGCTAAAAATAATGTTAAATTTAATCTAAGTTGACAATGCATTACCCGACGCTAATGCACCCTGCAAAGATGGCTCGCCCATTATTTCTGTAAAACTCATATCATTTGAGATAGGTTCATAGAAACTATGACTATATTCCCGCCTCAACAAAAACATCAAACAAAGTCAACTTCTTAATGTAATATAAAAGCATATGAACTTGTACGACATTATTTACACACAACAAAAAGAATAAAATGAAAAAAAACATGAATTATTTAACCCATACACCATGAATGAAGCACTTAGAGAGAGAAAAAAAATTATCTCATCAAAAAACTTCGTACTGTCTTTTTCATGCTATTAAAATAAAAGAAAATTTTAGAATCTTGTCATAAAAGGATCACATAATGTAAATGTGAATAAAAAACATTTGAACAAAAGAATCTTACAACATCTTGGAGAAATTTAGGAAGAGATGGACGATAACATTCTTCATTCTCAACCTGAAAATGATTTATAACACAATTCATGATTAAATCTTGTTTTTTACATTAACTTTCAAGATATGTTTTTTTATATTGACATGGTCATAAATAAATTAATGTATTTTGCAAAATGCTCTCAGAAGATGACAACGACATTTCTTCAACAACTGTATCAATAGGCTGTGTAGAAATATCCTATGACAATGCAACATGTTATACATGTTTCCACTACTTGTGACAAAAATCAACAAAACAATATATTTCTTGAATATAAGCATATAAATTCGAACTCTACTTTGCTCAAGCTACTCACTTGGAAAACTTCCTCAATGACATCATTTGATGTGCTAGGGAGGCTTTATTTTTTTCTCGCATGTTTTCTCTTTATGGACAAAGCATAAGCATCCAAAAACTCTAAGGTGATCAACCTTAGGCTTCTTCAAAAATAAGATTTCATATGGTGACTTTCCTCCAAGAGCTATATGTGGGAGCCTATTGCAAAGATAATTTGCACAATTAATGGCTTCTCCCCAAAAATCTTTGGGCAAAGATGCCTCAATTCTCATAGATTTTGCACATTCACATAGAGATCTATTCTTTCTCTCGGCCACTCCATTTTGAGATGGAGAGTAGGCACAAGAGAACTCTCTTTTAATGCCTTCAAGCTTACAAAAATCTTGAAATTTATTGGAGATATATTCACCACCTCCATCACTTCTAAGAGCTTTAATCTTGAATGAGAATTGCTTCTCTACATAAGCTTTGAAAATAAGGAAATGATCAAACACCATAGATTTAGAAGCAAGAAGATATATCCAAGTGAATCTTGTGTAATCATCAATGAAAGTAACAAAACAAGTGGCTCCTCCCTTGCTTGTAGTTGATGAGAAATGCACATCCGAGTGGATTAACTCCAAAGGATGCTTTCTTTTGATAGAAGATCTTGTAAATGGCTTTTTGTGAGATTTAGCAATAGCACAAGCCTCTCAAGGCTTGATCTGCTTGGAGAGTAACTTTGGCAAGCCAATACCTTTGGCTTCTTTGATCATAGAGAGCATGGATTTGTAGTTGGGATGTCCCAACCTCCTATGCCATAATTCCTCCATAGAAAGCTTGTTCACAAGAGCAATATTACAAGCATTCACATACTCATTTGGATCTAGTTTATAAATGCCACCAAATCTAGATCCTAATGCAACTATCTCATCATTCTTCTTGATAGTGCAAGTATCAACATTGAATTTTACATCAAGGCCATTATCAAGCAATTGGCCAACACTAATAAGATTCTTGGTAAGCTTAGGTACATAAAGAACTTTAGAGAGAGAAAGAACTTTAGAGGATGCAAGCTTCAAGGGAATGTTTCCTATGCCTTCAATAGGACATTCAAAATCATTTGCAGTGTATATTGATTTCTTGACTCCATCATAAGGTGCAATAGAAGAGAAAGAGTCCTTGGAGCTACACATATGTGAAGAGGATCCACTATCAATATACCATAGGCCGTCCTTCTTGAAAGGAGTAGATGAGAAACTAGAGACCATAAGAGATCCCTCTCCATCACTTGCAATAGTGTCTTCCTTCTCATTGGTAATGTTGGCTTGCTTGAGTTGATTCTTCTTCTTGAAGCAATTGGTGGCATAATGACCTTTCTTGCCACAATAAAAGCACTTGATCTTCTTCTTCTTGAGCTTGGATGATGAAGCATTAGAGGAATCATCTTCCTCCTCATCTTTGTCTTTGTATTTGACTTTGTCCTTGCTTGAGGATTGTTGATGTTGGTTCTTGCTCCTCCCTTTGTGCTTATCCTTGGCAAAGAGAGCTTTGCCATCATTATGAGGGAGAGAAAGCTTGTCCATCCTCAAGAGCTTGTACTCTTGTATTGATTCTTCCAAAATTGGCACACTTTGGAGAGCCTCCAAACTTGGTAGCTCCTCCTTAATGGCATAGTATTGGACAAGGTTATCAAATTCACTTCTCAAGCCATTGAGAATGACTTGAACTAGCTCATTTTGATTGATGGAATCACCAATACAAGCAAGTTCTCTATGAATATTTTTTACTCTCAAAACATAAGTAGATGCACTCTCATCACTCTTTTGGCTACTTTGAAAGATTTGATTCCTAAGAGTGAGGAGCCTAGAGGTATTCTTAGCCTCATAGATAGACTTGAGACAATCCCAAGCTTCTTTGGCTGTCGTACAAGTACCTATCTCCCTCAATATCTCATTAGAGACATTCATCTTAAAGTAGTGGAGAGCCATCCTAGCTCTCTTTTTGTATTTTTGAACCTCTTGAAGAACTTGTGGTTCTTCTTCAAGGCCAAGAACTATGTCCATCATGTCTTGAAGGATCAAGATGGACTCCATCCTCATTTTTCAAATTGAATAGTTTGAAGTGGTCAATCTTTCACTTGGTTCCAAAAGGATGAACCCATTGAAGACATTTGAAGTGAAGAAAACTCAAAATTATGAACAATAAATGTTGCTACACACTCTCAATAGGATCCAATAATAGAGTACTATCTCCTCCTATGAAAGATCTTGCAACTATTTGTGAATTGATTCTCTCTAGCTACACAAATCTCTCTAAAACAAGATCTATTTCACATCAAATGATGGAGTATAGGCAAAGTTAGGATCAAACACTCTTAGCACGTGTGAAGTACTCTAAGAAACCAAATTTGACTCAAATACAATGATATTGCATGAAACAAAATGGCTAAGATCTCAAAACAGTGCCTAGATCACATATAGATGAGATTGGCAAGCATACAATTGTGATTCTGGATCAACCAAGAAATCTCTTGACCAAACCAAATGTGTCCACCCAGGTCTAGGTGCCCTATATAACCCTCTTCAAAAGCTTATAACTTCTGATTCGCTCAGCCAAATGGAATGAAACTGATTGCATCAGAAACTAGACAAAAAAAGCTTCAAAACAAGCTATCAAGCAAGATAAATGGATCGAGCATGAGAGAGAACTTCCAAAATTCGGATGTTCCTCACATGTGTCTGAGCACCTAATTCCGTACAGTACCAGGTCAGAGCCAATCAATGTCCTTTTGATCTCTTTTGATCCAAAATTGAACAAGATAGCTAGGAAAATGGGCCTTGACAATTCCTAGCTTAAGATTGATGAAAAGTTTTCACTTAGATGGATCAGAATGCATGGTAACCTTAGGTAGGCTCTGATCCCATGTTGAATTTCACATGTGTAGATTGTCCACAACATGTACTTGTGATCTCCTAAGGTGTGTAGATGCACGAAGATTAAGATTAGATTGAGATTCAAGATCAATCTTAGATCCTATGGCAAAAACACACTACTACATGCATTCAAACACTTCCAACTCTCACTCACACGTGTGGGAAGTATTCAAAAAATAATCTGAGTAAAAACAAGCTGCTCTCCTTGGGTAGAGAGAGAAAGCTAGAAATCCAATAACTCACAAAATCCATAAAATCACCAAATCAATTAGCTTCAAAATGAGGAGTACAATGATACTAGTAGATTCACGATCTACCACTATGCTTAACTATGATTGGACCATACTTTGTCACCTCTTGATCTTATTGGATCATTGATCCATGCACCTCTTAATTCTATTAGACTATATTCAAGCACACCTCAATTTCCTATTGGACCTCACAAGGTTCCACCTCTAAATCCTATTGGACCTCTTGAAATTCATCAAACAAAAACATTACACTTGTCTACACTATAATTGGCACGTGTTTATCCTCTTACTCTATTTTGGCTCAATAGTGGCATTACAAGTGGAAATGCATAATTTGCCATCTATGCCAAATTTATTCCTATCAACATCCTACACCTAGATGCTTGATGTAAAAAACATAAGACCCCTATATCTAACATAGATAATCTTTTTCAATTCTTCATAGCATGTGCATCTACGAAGGTTGGATCTTGAAACTCCTGACATCTATCATACAAAAACAACAATACTTGATCATTAAACTACTCTTTTCTTGAATGAAGAAATATGTAACTGTTGCACATGCCTAATGTCTTTTATGCCAACATTGCATGTACAACATGCATGGCGCACATGTACAACAAAAATAAATGGGTACTCTCTAAAAACTGGATGCTCTCTCAAAAAACAAGTGCTTTGTCTAGAGGGTAAGAAACAAGATAGGCTCATTTCATGCACATGCCTAAAGTGTTTGTGCCAACAATATTTATGTCATTGAAATGAAACGAACTTGCAACATGAGCCATGAATTTGTGATAGGTTCACAGAAGTGTCGTAAATCGAGAGGACAGGCAGCAGAAGTTTGAGCGGAGGCATGTAGAAACAGAAACACAACAGTTAGGAGTAGAAATACTCAAGATGAATGATTCATAAAATTGCACAATAGAACAATACAGTAGTGAGATACAATAGTGAGACAAAAATGCACTCTAATTAATATCACATAGTGAGTACAATGCTTGAAGTGATAGCTTCAGCTTGATTGTTGAGCGTGATTACACTGGCTACAGATAACTCTGATTATTAAAAATCTTATTTAGCTTGATTCAGCTAGTAGGTATATATTTACAAGTGTCTTAAAAAATATTTTACAAGTATTGAATGCTACTTACGCCAGTCTTTGTATATGTACAAAGTAGGTAACCGCCCTTGGGATATTTAGCTATCCAATTGTTTTAGGATTGATGACAATTTGGTGAAGTCAGTCTGCCACTGTTGTGAAAAACCTGAAAAACCCGAAGGTGCCTTGGAGGAGAGAAAGCATGTAAATTCCGAAGGTGCAAATTACTGTAATGCCCTCTCTAATACCATGTCGTAAATCGAGAGGACAGGCAACGGAAGTTTGGGCATAGGCGTGTAGGAACAGAAACGCAACAGTTAGCAGCTGAATGATTCGTAAAATTGCACAATAAAACAATACATTACTGAGACAAAAATACAATCTGATTAATATCAAATAGTGAGTACAATGCTTGAAGTGATAACTTTCAACTTGATTGTTGAGCGTGATTATGCTAGCTACAGGTAACTCTGATTGTTATAAATCTTACTTATTTTTATTCAGCTAGTAGTATATATTTACAAGTGTCTTCAAAAATATCTTACAAGCATTGAATGCTATTTACGCTAGTCTTTGTATATGTACAAAGTAGGTAACCACCCTTGGGATATTTAGTTGTCCAATTGTTTTAGGGTTGATGACAGTTTGGCGAAGTCGGTCTACCACTGTTGCGAAAAATTCGAAAAACCCGAAGGTGCCTTCGAACAAATAAAGCATATAAATCCCGAAGGTGTGCTTGAAATGGATTTCAAAGCATTTTGGTTACTAAGTGGCATTTTTTCAAAGTTGCAAAAAATGCGAAGAGGGTGGAAAAAGACGAAGGTGCTTTAAGGCAAAATCGAAGATTGTGAAAATGCGAAAATCCAACAACATGCCTTAGTTAAATGTAAGAGTGAGTTAAAACTTTTTCTTCTTATTGTTACTATGCAATTTTAGAAAGAACTTACAAGGTTTACCCTCATATGAATGAACATTAGGATGATTATTATAAATAACCTAATCAACCAACGGAGAACCAAAGAGAAAGTTATCAAAGTCGTCTATAGCTTCATCCTTTATGAGCTTCATCCTTTATGAGAACAGGGTGTGGAGACTCAAGAGAGAAAGGGGGCGCTAGGGTAGCTCTTGCTATAATTTGGCTTTGAATAATATATATATTATAAGTCATAGATCATTCCTCGTCTATTTGAATTATTCCCAAACAAATCTGCTTCAAGTAGAGTTATTAAAGTTGGAGAATAAGAACAACGTTGTGGAAGAAGAGTTATTAAAGCTGGAGAATAAGAACAAGGCTATGGAAGAAGAGTTATTAGCTAGATCTGCCAGTTTGCAAAAATTAGAGGGAGAACTATCATGCTTGCTCGTAGAAAAGCAATCTTGGAAAGATCCAACTGCATCCCTCAATGTTCAGGCCACTAATTTTCAAGAAGATTTTCAGAACTTGCATAAGCAAAACGAAGAATTGACCTTTCGATTAAATTCTGAAGGAGAGCGGTCTAAATTTTATGAGCGGAAGTTAAAAGGGTAGAGCACAATGCAATCCAGCTACAAGAGGAGTACAAACACCTTTGTGATGAAAATCAGAAACAAAAAGAAGAGTTGCAACAATATCAGAGTGAGATTCACTACCAACAATAGGAGAACAAGGAACTGGGTGAGAAATTCACTATATCACCTGAAATGAAACTAAAATTGAGCTTTTAGCTTATTGTAGAACATGAGCGGGTTAGCATCCTTGAAGTTGACCTTCACAATTTAAGCAAAAAGTTGGTCAATTTTGAGCAAGACAAGCAGTCCCTTCAAAATGAACTTCAGAGGGGCATTAATGAGCATGGCATCCTTCAAAATTTAGTGAGCAATTGCAGCTTCAAATATTCCAGTTTGTAAGGACAAAACCAAAACTAACCAAGAGCTCCTAGTTGGGATTGCTCGTCAAAAGAAGATAAAATATGATATGTTAGCTATAGAACTAGAAAGGATTAGGCTTAGTGAGGAGTTTGCTCTACAAGCGAAAATCATAACAAAACTTGAAGAAGAACTAAATTAATTGCATCAAAATAATATCGTCTAGAGATGGTAAAATAGCAATTGACCACTAGCCTTGAAACTGGGACAGAACAGATTCAAGCGCAAAATGAAAATTTGCAGAAGCTCCAAGAAGTGTTGGGTGGCTTACAAAAGAAGAAAGAGAATTTGGCAGAAAACAACAGAAAAAGCAATGAGGAATCAAACTCTACAGTCCTGAGAGCTCAAGATCTTCAAGAGGAAGTTTGCCGTCTTCAAGCAGAAAATTTGAAACTTACTGAGCAGATCGCATGTGGCACACTAAGATGAACAAGATTGAAGAAGAGTTTACTAGGTTGGAAAGGCTGAAGCAGGCCTTGGATGATGATGTTCAGTTAAGGTCAAGGAGAATTGGAAATTTGTAGGAAGAGGTTCAGAACTTGCAGTCTCAAAATCATGTCCTTGAAGAACGATTATAGGTGGCATTTGTGGAGGAGCAAAAGCATGAGAATGAGCTCCAAGAGCTGCAAATTAGACTGTTGGATCTAAAGGATAAAAACAACAAGATGAGTAAAGATTCTCAAGCGTATTTGACTGGTAGTCATATTGTAGAACATACAATCCATAAGATGCAAAAAGAACTTCTGGTCTCCATAGAAGAGAAGAATTAGCTCGAAGATGAGCTTCTAGAGAACGTTTCACAAATCGAGCAACTTGAACTTGAAGTTTCTAACTTGAAACAATAGAAGCATGTGCTTCTTGAACAGATCAAAGCTCATGTTCAACTATCATTTGAACTAGACAAGTCTATCAGTCACTTACAAACAGATCTTCAAAACTTGGGGGAGGACCTCAAGGGTAAATCGAACCTAGTCCAAGATTTGGAAGAAAAGTTGCATGCTTCACAGAAGCAAAATTATGATCTTTCTATTGATATTGAAGTTGGGGCAAAGCAGAGAAAGACATCTATGACACTTTTAAGATTCATGAGAGCTGAAATTTCTAGCTTAAGAGAGAAAAACTAGAATATTATAAGCTAAGCATGAAGAACAACTTACATGATGTGCACTCTGACAATCACTCCAGCAAGTAGCGCTCTGCTGGTCTTTATGAGGGATCTTCAAATTCTGATACTGATGGCAGCGACGTTTTGGATGTGGATATTCCTACAAATGTCGACAGTACTCAAAATACGCCATCACCAATGCAACATCAAAATTGCTAAGAAGTTCTCACACTAGCCGGAGGCTTTGACGCAGGCTTATCTGTATAACACAACAAGAATTAAAACAGCTGAAAACAGCTGAACATTATTGCTTGCAACTCATGAAAATAAAGGATGAATGACTGAACTAAGCGCAAAAAAACAAACATAAATAAACTTTAAACAATGCAGAGGCAACGTAAACCAACCTCGTTCAGGGATGAAGAATCAATAGAGAGTTGCACGCTATCTAGAAAATTGAATGTTTTTCCTAAATTAACTTGATATCACATACATTTTTTTATTCTGGAAAATGTTTTCCTAACAATCAAGGATTTTCCTAGATTGCCAAGATACATTTTATTACTAGGAAATCTTTTTCCTAGTTAGAGATGGTGCAAATGTATTTAGGAATTTCAATGTTTTCCTATATGTATTTTAACTAAGAAAAATGTTTTCCTAGTTAGGAGTCTCTAAATAGTAAAAATCATCTCTAACTAGAAATTCTACAATTTTCCTATGTAGAAACATGTCATATTCTTCTTTAGACAACCAACCCTGACTTGTTGTCTGGGCACATTCGAGCACAAGAATATAGTTTCAATAAATGCCCACCATCGCCCTTTCTACTACAGGAGGATCTAGTTCTGTTTACTGGTCTCCAGTATAGATCTAACACACTCTAACTCAAGCCTGAAAGAGCACCTTCAGCTACTATTCAAGCGCATTTCCATCAGTCGTTGATCAAGCGATTGACACATGACTAAAAAATTTTGATCCAGCACAATAGGGCCACATGAATGTTGAGGTCACACAGGCGAGGCACATCCACAGTCCTAATACAGAGAAACAGTTTGATCCCAACGACTTATCATAGGACTGTGAAAGGGATAACAGACCGATGACGTGGAGGGCAGTGAACGTAACAAAAAATGGAGTAACGATCTCTCACAGGGCCATGAGAGGACCAACGTATCGATAACATGAGGGCAACGAGCGTGAGAGAATTGGAGTTCTTGCACCGAGTATACTTGATACCAAGAATTCACGAAGGAGACGAGCAGATGTAAAAGGAGAGTCCACAGACGAATGAGTAGCCTTTTTCTGTTGATCGTGTTGGAGAGCGCCATAGCATATGTTATAGATCGCTTTTATAGCTTAGTATTTTCTATCTTTTATGATCATTGGCATCTACCGCAATTGTACTGTTTTTGATTAATCTATAATAGATAGTGTGCAGCTCTGATTTTAGTGATTCGTGTGTGGTGTATGGTGCGAATGCTTGTGAGACGTTGTTGTCTGTTATCCTCCGAGTTTACAAAGGTTATGGGCCCACGACTCATATGCGCCAGTCTTCATAAGGAATCTTCGTTCTTATCTTTCAGACTCTAGTAGAAGCCATTATTCCAGTAATCAAGCGCACACAATAGCGAAAAAGAGAAGCGCAAAGAGTAACTGAAAGCACACTGTAAATCGGCGTAAAAATGTGCGAGGAGAAGAGCTGATACGATGTTCGTTAAAAATGAAGGAAAACTTACAAAGTTTTTTGTTTTTCATGGGTAGAACATATAAAGGGACATGTGTCAACAAAACACCATGTCACTTTTTGACATTAAGCTCCTGTAGTTGGTAATAATGACCATCGTACTATAACCATTAATGACGTGGGATAAAATATTTTTTGGAATCGGGAGATGAGACTCAGTGGAATAATCAGAAAATTATACAGGACGGATCGAATTGAATTTCAAATGGATCGAGAATTATTAGAAAAATTTGATACAGACTCGGACTCGGATTGAATCGAATCTAAATTTTTCGATACATAATAAGTTGCGATTCAAACTAAGATTTGATATCTCATATACTCCAATAATGTGTTTCTTTAATTAATCCACAAATACAGGGATCGAGATACAAAGATAACTCACTTAATCGAAAAAATCGAAAACATTTCAACGTATAACCTCTCCTCCCCCCTCAAATTAGGAAACATCCTCATTGAATAAATCTACAGAAAAATTAAATTGCTCTTGAAAAAGTGTTGCAGGGTTTGCGGATATTAAGGCAATCTTAACCCTAGTTAATAAGTGAGAGGGATTTGGCACCCTGTGTTTGTAAGTCCAACATGATGATCACATAGAGATTTGATTAGGTAGGAAGTCAATAAAGGACTTTAGGCCTTTTTGTGGGACTTTTAATGTCGCAGGGCCTAAATGTGAAGTTAGTGAATAAAGTTCCCACCAAAACTGGTTTAAAATTCAAATTCAAATTGGCTCCCTCCAATTTTTGAATTGAGTTCCCTCCATTTTTTGGAACTTAGGCTAGATTTGGCTACTATAAATAGGAGCAAACTCGATTTTGTCAAACATGTTTTCTCTTCATTTCAATACAAGCGGTAGAGCCTCTTATGGAATGGATAGGGAATGTCCTTGCTCTTCTTCTTTCCTCCATCTCTCATGCTTTCTTTGGATTTATCAATTATTGGATTTGCTAGTTGTTGGGATTTGGAGTAGTGTTAATGATTAGCTTGCATTTAGGCATCTTGGTCTTGGCATAGTAGGGTTTGCTTTGCATTATGGATGTGATTTGTGAGAGTTATGTCCAAAAACGTTCAAAAAAAGAGTGGGAGCTATATTTTTTGTTTTTTTTTTTTAATTTTTCTACTCTTTTCGATTCAATTTTCACCCAATTTTTCATTCTTTGTAATTCAATCTGAATAGGTAGGATTGTAAAGCATTGAAAGGGCTTTCTAGTCATTAATTTTTTTTTTAATTCCGTTTAGTGTTGGGCAAGTTACAACTTTTTTCAGTTGGCAACAAAATTCAGTAAACTTGTCAAAAACCATAAAATTTTCAAATTTTTTTTATTTTTCTACTCTTTTTTATTCAATTAATTCTTTGTATTCGATCTGAATAGCTAGGATTGTAGAGCATTGAAAGGGATTCCTAGTCATATAATTGTTTTTGGATTCTGTTCAGCATTGGGCAAGTTACAATTTGTTGAAGTTGGCCACAAAATTCTATAAACTAGTCAAAAATCAGAAACTTTCTAGACTGTTTATTTTTCTGCCCTGATTCATTTTCCACCCAACCTTCTGTTCTCTATAATTCCATCTGAATAGCTAGAGTTGTAGAGCATTAAAAGGGCTTTCTGAAGATATAATTTTTTTCTCATTTCGTTAAGTATTCAGGAAGTTACAAATTTTTAAAAATGTCAAAAAAAAAAAACAATTTCTTTAACCTTGTCATTAGCTTCATTGTAGCAGATGCTCCTATCTACAAGGATTAAAATCAACAAGCATTATCTTGGGATGCTTTTTTGGATGGTGTCGACTACCCATTTGTCAATTAACTAGGCTATCATGAATGGCCATCGGACCCATATGGTTGTTATTGAAAATTTGCATTCAAGCTTCGAGGTTGGTGTCGTGGGACCGCCACCAGTTTTGGTGGGGGATACTGTTGGAGGGTTTGCGGATATCGAGAAAACCCTAACTCTAGTTAATAAGTGAGGGGGATTTGGCACCCTGCGTGTGTTAGTTCAACTTGATGATCACGTAGAGATTTGATTAATTAGGAAGTCAATAAAAGGACTTTAGATTTTTTTGTAGGGATTTTAATGTCACAAGGCCTAAATGTCAAGTTAGTGAATAAAATAGGAGTCCCACCAAATTTCAATTTCAAATTAGTTCCCACCAATTATTGAATGAGTTCCCACTCTTTTTTAAATTTGAATAGTTAGGGAGGTAGGAATTGGGGCACCCATCTCTTCAATTTCCTATATAAGTAGCAATTTTGAATCATTGTACATATTTTATCTTCATTTCAATACAAGCAGATTGGCTCTCTTATGAAATAGATTTGTGAATGTCCTTGCTCTTTATCTCTTTTCCTTCATCTCTCATGTTTTCCTTGTATTTGCTAATTGTTGGATCTGAAGCTTATTGGAATTGCTATTTCTTATGCTTTTTGTGTGTGTGTGTGTGTGTGTGTGTGTGTGTGTGTGTGTGAGAGAGAGAGAGAGAGAGAAGGATAAGTTATCATCATTGTGGATTTAGGGTTAATGGTTGTAGTGTTAATTGATAGTGTTAATGGATGTAGGGCTAATGCTTAGTGTTAGAGTTAATTGTGGATCATGTATGCATGCTGGATTTGATTTATGTTATTACTCTCATGGGATCGAACCTCCACATGAATACTAACTTCATCTCCTTGATGCTTGTGTGCTTGGATCTTGGATTGCGGATAGGATAGGAAATAAAGCCACTACAAAAAACATGGATAAGAATTTGCTTAAGTAAAACCAAGAGTTTTATTTGTTTTCAAAACCACAACGACATTATTAAAACAACAAAACAAAAAATAAAATAAAAAAATTTAGATGTCTCTAGATTCATTATACTTCTTCACTCGGGCTCTTAGATTCTTGAATTCGATAGGTAGGTATATTAAATCCAATAGGTAGGATAGGATGTGAAAGTACAGTACTTTTTAGACCATAAATGGATCTTATAAGATCCACAAGAGTGGTCATGTACTTGCATAAACAATGTATCAAAAAACTAGACAACAAATCTTGATCTAGATTGGCAATTTGACACACAACAAGCATTTATGATAATCAATAAACAAAATCATAGACTCAAATACGAGCCCACACGTGTGAAGAGCAGCCTACTGTATGGATTTAGAACAGTGTTTGAAGTCCACGAAGTGATGGTTTCGTTTGGTTCTCAAAAATCAATGTACATAGAGAGTAGAAACTCGAGATTGCTAATGAGCTCCAAAAATAATCTATCTTCTCATTATGGGAGCTTGGAATTTCCAATATGTAATAAGGAATATAACTCATCACTTTTGCCTTAAAATGAAACCCTAGTCTATTTCTTAGAGTCATGCTTGGTAGGTGCATGGTTGGTCAAAATCCCATCACAAATCAAGGTCTAGATCCTATAAAGTAGGGATCTCTACCAAATGGACACAACCACTCCTCTTCACTCGAGCTAACCTACATTAGGTGTACATTGTCGTGTGGCACTTTGGCCATACAAGTGTAGAATTAAAATTATAGACAAAATGTACAATATTCTACATGGCTAGATTTGCCAATGTGCGGCAATTTTTCACAGTCCTTCTCAAATCTAGCATTGGAAACAATGATGCTTCTATCAATCACTCCAATTGAAAATCTAAGCTTGACAAATGATTCTTTAGGTAAAGATTTAGTAAACAAATTGTGAAAAATTGCCTACATTGGCAAATCTAGCCATGTAGAATATTGTACATTTTGTCAATATTGTTTGTTGGTTACTTGAATGGCCAAAGTGCCACTTGTACATACACACCTAAAGTAGGTTACCACGAGTCAAGAGGATTGGTTGTGTCCATTTGGTAGTGATTCCTACTTTGTAGGATCTAGACCATGATTTATGATGAGATTTGTACCTACCATGCACCTACCAAGCATGACTCTTGGATCTAGGCTAAGGTTTTCACATTAGGGCAAGAAAGTGGAGTCTACTTCCTTATTAGATGCTGGATTTTCACCTAACTTAGCAAAGGAAGTGTGTTTTACTATGTATTCCCATTCTCCATAGTGAGAAGATAGAAACTTTTTGGAGCCTCAAGGAGAAACTCGAGTTTCCTCTCATTGTATGGTGATTACTCTTGATTTCCAATGAAACCCAATTTTGGCACTTTGTAAACACTGTCTACAGGCCGTACTACAGCCTTATTTCCACACGTGTGGAGTTGGATTACACTTATTGATCAATGCTTTGATTGTCTCTACTTGTTTCCTATCAAGCTGCTAAACTAGATCTTGTTTTCTGATAGATTGTTTAACAAGCATACAATTACCTTGTGGATCATTCAAAGATCCATTTATGGTCCTTAGTACTGTACTTTTCACATGGTATCAGAGCCAAGTACAAGGCCATTGATCAGTGTCTGAATCTAATCCAATTTTAGCAAGTTTTGGTGCAAAAAGCTAGTATTGGAAGGGCGAGCTGGTATCCAGGTTTTGGTGAGGGAATTTGATCCCAAACTTTTTTAGGATCAAAATCCGTACTGTTCACACGTGTGGGCATCTCTGAACCAGCATTTAATAACCCATATTCATTGGATCATAGAAAATTCATCTGGTGTCAATTTGATGTGATTTTTGGTGCAAATCCTAGGATAGGCTACCAAGATTACTTGCCATTGATTAGTTTTGAATTTGTTTCATGAAAACTAATTGATCTAGGCTGATTGCAGACCTTCTTAAAGTGGAAACCAGGTCTTGAAAGTACATCAAAGTGAATGAGAGAGATAGAGTCAGTTTTTGTCCAAGAATAGCCAAGATTGGCAAGATTTGCTTGAGCGTAGTTTTCATCTCATCTTATCTTCATTCCAGCTTTGTGAGGGAGTGATAGAACTGTGATTACAAATCCATCTGTTGGCTTAGAAGTCAACATTTGAATGAAACACTGCAAGTTAGAAACTTTTGTGAGTTTCAAGGGTTAGTTTCATTTGCGACAACGCCCACCAGACGCAAGCAGGAAGTCAAAAAGCTGGAAAGGGCAATCTCAGGGGAGATTTTCTCTCTATCACTTTTCCTCCATCTCTCATGCTTATTTGGATTTTGCTAATTGTTGGATCTGAGTGTTGTTGGGATTGTATGTTATTATACTTTTTATGAGAGAGAAAGGGACAGAGAGAAAGAGTAAGCTATCTCTGTTGTGGATGTGTAGTATTAAGGGATGTGTAGTGTTAATGAGTAGGGTTAATGGATGTAGAGTTAGATTTAGATCTTCCATTCATGTTGAAATCTGAACTAAACTATCGCTCTCATGGGAACGAACCTATGCGTGACAACTAACTCCGTCTCTACGATGCTAGATTCACTAGATCTTGGATTCAGGTTAGGCATGGAAAGAAACCCACTACAGACTTGTTTATGAAGCATAGAACTTGGAGTACTATCTAAATCAATGCTAAAACTAGTTGAAGAGGGAGTGCGAAAAATATCAACTAGTTAAGATGAGTTTAATTTGGCAATTTTGAGGCCAATATGCATTTTCATCTTAGAGATAGACTTTATAAAGTTAATAAGGCCTAATAATAGTGGATTTACTGCTTTAAGCAACTAAGCAAGTTGATAAGGTCGCATATAGACCTCTTGATATTGGTCCAAATCATAGTTGCACAGAATTGCGATTCTGGGATTGGACGTTTCGAAAACCGCGTTTCTGAGAAATGCAATTCTCCTCCCAAAATCGCATTCTAGAATCAAATTAAAAAAAATCAATATATTAAAAAATTCCAGCACCTCTTCACGGCCAGAGTCGCGCCAGCTGTGGAGGAGGTAAATTTTTTTGTTTTGAGCTACGGGGGTATGATCGAGATGTGTGTAGAGTCGAAAGGCATCTACTCGGCGATACGAAGGTGGTGTGCATGGTGCCAGAGAAATCTGAGCTTCTTGCAGATCAAAACGATCAATTTTTTATTTTTGGTAAGTGTAGGCTTGTTTTTTTGCAAGTGTTGACATTGAGCTGTAGGCAACCAAATCAAGCATAGTTTGGCTCTAGACCACCTTTCTCCATGCCCACGGTGATTCCTACGAGGTCAGTTTCAACCATTACGGCACGCCTTGCAATATTTAAACACCACAATCCAAATGCTTGTTTTTTTTTGCCATTTTTAGAAAATGACTTCTAGGCAACCGATTCAGGTGATGTTTGAGCCTAGAATGCATTTCCACATGTCTGCAGAGGCTCCTGTGACCTCCGTTCTGTCCATCTACGTCCGTAGCACAAATTTCAATTTTCTTGCCCTAATTCCATGTTTTTTAGGGTTTAGGGTTAGAGCATCAAGCAAGCATCCGCCAGTAGCGTGGTTTAGGCCTGCACTGGACTCCTAGATGTCGCAAGGACTCCCATGCTAGCGTCAGTCGCCCGTTTTCGCTCACACTAGAATTATTCTATCCCTCGCCACTCCAGTTCCACCTGCAGCAACAGGGCTTACTTCAGAGAGGAAAGCGTCACATGAGCAGGTTGGATCAGCAGTAGCGGGTCCTTCTCGTCCCTCCTCTTCTTCGGTGGCAGATGCAGCACATGGTTCGACAGGTCCTCCCAGAGAGAGTGATACACCCACAGATCAGCCATCCGGTTCGCGTGTTAGACCACGAGCGCCATGTGCACAGCAGAGAGAGGTTAGGCCCAGACAACAGACCCTTGATCGATGTGGGTGGCAGAGAGAGTAGCATGCCCGGTGCACTTGACTTGCTGGCCAGTTCTTTTACGAGTGCGACCTTTCCTTTGCTGTTGTTGACATGGGTGTTTTGAGAGTTTTGTGCATAGATGGCAGCCGTGGATGCTACATGGACGCCTCCCAGACGAGAGGCATTGCGAGGCAGGATGCTTCGTCAGGAGGAGGAGACCATTACGTGGGAGCTGAGTTCCATTTGTTCAGCTTGGTAGATGTAAGTACTCTGTTTCCATAAACCCATTGCATGCGTTTAGGGTTGACTCATGGCGCAATTTTTGCATTTGGCTAATGGGTGTTTTGTGGCAGGTATGGATGCACGATAATGAGTGATGGATGGACCGACATTCGTCGGCGATCCGTCATCAATGTCTTGGTTTCTTGTCCTCTTGGCACAGTATTCCTACGTGGCGTGGATGCCACTCGAGGTGTTGACGCCATCACAGCCGATTTCATATGGGAGGTTATTAAAGATGTTATTGCTGACATTGGGGTGGAGCATGTGGCATGTGGTTCAGGTTGTCACGGACAACGCTTCGAACTGCAAGCAGATGGGAGAGATTATGATGAGGGAGCACCCCAGCATTGTGTGGACACCCTGTGCTGCGCATTGCATAGACTTACTCATCCATGACCTGCATGCACTTCCATGGATCAGAGAGGTATTGGTTTCTCCATTTGATATGCTATCTTGATTTATGTCTGCTCCGTATTGCTAAACACATCTCAATTATTGTCTAAATTTTTTACTGGATGTCTGTGTTGCAGGTCACTTCTACGGCCATGCGCCTAGTCACTTTTGTTACCAGGAAGAGGCGTGTGCTGGCCCTATTCCGCACCTTCTCGCACCTAAATTTGAAGAAGCCAGCACCCACACGCTTTGCCTTTTACTTTCTGGTGCTAGAGCGATTAGTAGTAGTGAAGGACGCATTGCGGCGGATGGTTTCCAACGAGTCCTTCCGAGAGTTGATGGACGTCCCACATGTGGCATTTTTCCGGTCCACTGTGTTTGGTGAGCAGTTCTGGACAGATGTTGAGGAGATTATTGGGGTCCTTCTACCCATTTTCAGAGTGTTGTGCCTGGTAGACTGTGAGGGGTGCACTCTCGGCCTCATTTATGAGTTCGTGTACCACATCGGTGAGGGGGACGTCAGCCTTGGTCGAGCACATGTATGACTCTTCAGTGTCTAATTTGTTGTTTCTCACTCAAGTCTGATTCATTTCTTTTATGCTATGGCAGCCATGGTTACATGATTGTTGTGATTTGCCTGATGTAGGAGGCGCGAGATCTCACGTATCTGGGAGGCCAGATGGGACTACTTCCACCAACCCATCACGCCGTAGCCCACATATTGCACCTCTTGTGGTGCGAGACTCAGAATCGGGACGATCGGGAGTTGCACCGGGGATGGATGGAGTACATGGAGCGCGTATGGCCTGGACCAGGTATGTGTGATAAATTGCTTGGTAGGCTAAGTACTGCAGTAGTGACTGTAGTGTGCTCATTGCTAGTGTGTGAATTCAAGAGGACTTACACGAGCCATGTTTTTTCTTCTGCCAACAGGTCCGATGCTCACTAACATTGCATACCAGCTGCTGATCTTTGAGCACTACCAGTTTCCTTTTGATGGAGAGCAGAGTCGGTGGAGGGAGGATATGTTGAGGCCTGTTTCATGGTGGGGCTACCATGGGCGCGACACAAGTGACCTATGATGACTGGTCGAGAGAGTCCTTGCACAGGACTATAAAGCAGGAGCTTGCGAGCGAAATTGGAGCACCTGGGCCTTGTATCACACGCAAAAGAGGAACATGTTGTCCATCGAGCAGTGTAGGTGGTTGGTGTTTGTGAACACCAACGGCCGTATGTTGAGGCGCACACGAGGAGGAGGACAGATGCTCGAGATGAGTCACATCATCACCCCCTGTTTCTTGTTATGCTTTGACGAACTGAATTGCTTTCGAATTATGCAATGAATTGCTGACAACAATGTATTGTTTCTGATTGCAGGTGAACCCTGACACTTGCTTGGTGGATTTGGCAGCTGCTGCTCCTCAGGCACCACCCACGCAGGAGGAGATGGATGATGAGATATATAGAGAGTTATATAGACAGGCGCAGGCTGATGCACGGGCTCTATGGCGTTTGAGGAGGGCAGACAGGCAGAGGGCTAGGGCTGAGGAGGGGGATGATGAGGGCTTGGAGGGTGGAGAGGAGCTCGGGGCTGACTATCAGGAGGAGGAGGAGTGGGTTGAAATTGGAATACTCATGTATGAAGTTGTGTGTACAAGAACTAATCTAGTTTACACCATCACCACCTTAAGGCAATTCATGTCAAATTTACAATAGATGCATTAGAAGGCTTTAAAAAGAGTGTTCTATTATCATGGCAATCAAAATGCATATTCTTCTTTTGGTACTTCTTTGATTTTATGAGATCTTTTTGACTTTTTTTCTAGTTTTCTTTAATAGCAAGGATTCATATGCCTTATTCCATGAAAATATGAAAGATACGAAGTAACTCCACTTATTAAAAAAACGGCAAATGAAAATCTCTATTATTGATAATGTACTGAAAAACTGTACACTTGTTGTAAATAGATTGATTTGAGCTTAAATCTAGGGCTTGGCAATGGCTCTCATAAGGCACACATACCTTTGTTCACCATGAGAGTCATAAGTCTCCTCTCTCCATAACTCTTCAAGCACAACTTACGAATGAAATTCAAAAGCCTGAATTTCGTCCACTTACTCATATTTTCTGTTAAATCTCCAACACAAAAGCTAGGACTCTTCTAGCGCCATCAAGCACAACTCACAAATGAAACCCAAAAGCTCAAAATCCCTCTACCTCTTCCATAATTTGCATAGTGGACTCTTCCATAGTGGACAGCTGGCACATTTTCATTGGCTCTGAACACAAACTTTCAGAGCCATAATGTAACAACATGTCAATTGACCTCGAGGCAGGGCGGCTCGGTGCGTGAAGGCCACCTGCTAGACACGGTAGCGGGCCTGCTCACGCCCGCTACCTAGTCCTTATATATTTGGCTATCTCCAACTCAAATCAAAAGCCAATGGACCTTAAGATATAGTACTATTAAATTTTGTCTTGTGTATTTGGGTCTCTAACCGGTCCTACTTTAGCCAAAATAAGAGAGAGAGAGAGAGAGAGAGAGAGAGAGAGAGAGAGAGAGAGAGATTTTCATGCCATGAGAATTCTCTGCAATCTAGCCAGATTCGAGACAATCCAGCTTCTCCAGGATCGCACGCAAAGTGCTCAATCATATTCAATCTTTATCCCCTTGATGATGATGGGTACGTCCTTTCCCTGTCCCTTGGGAACAAGAGTCACTATAACTTTACTCACATCCTTGATGCCCAGTTCTTCCAGCTTCTCCGCGATCCCAATTCGCAATGTTGCTTTACGAGTCATTCCTGGCCCCATTCCCAGATGCGGTACATTCACAAAGCTTCCAGCAAATTCTGGAATGTTGAGAGGAGTCTTGTCATCTGCATCAGGGAGATTGATGAATACATCAAACTTGGAAATCTTGTCAGATGGCACTTCGACACCCTGGATCACCAGCACCTCCTCCAATTCTTCGTCTGTGATCTGACTCTTTAGCTTTTTGAACAGATCCTTGACTGGCCTCTTTACGTTTGATCGGAAAGCTGATCCTTCAAGCTTTTTGAATTTTCCTTCGACCTCTTCTCCAAATTCCTCAATTTCCTCCAACACTGTAGCTTCTGCAGAAGCAGGACTTGCCACTCCATTGGATGATACAGGTTTTGTTCCTGCAATAGAACTCGACGATCTTGACAATGACGAGGGACTATGGGTGATCCATGGATTATCCACGTTTTGATAGGTATAACTCAGCTTCTCGGTGCTTAGTGCATCGGCCACTTTCACCTTTACCAGAGTAGCATTTTCATCATAGAATACAAATTCTGTGCTTAACCAATCTGGATCACTGATATCTTTCCGCCTACCTCCGAGGCTCTTCCACACATTCCATAAGCGATCTACGTTTGTATGATGGGCATAGAAGAGTGCATCTTTCCCGGCCGTGGCAAAATTTCCCATGTCTCCGCCGGTCCACACATGAATGGCAGTATGAGGAGCTCTCTCCACAGAGCCAGGCCCAGGAGTATTGGCATCGCCTGCACGATAAGCTTGCCCGAAGAACAGACTCGGTGTCCTGGCCCCGCTCACTACCTCCTGGTGCATCACATTGTTATTCTCCGCTCTTTGTTTTTCTGGATCTAAGCCTCCTTCCTTTCCAGAGTAAGTTAGATCCACGAGTGTGGGAGGCTGGTGTGAAGGATTTCGCGTATTATCGACGAGTGAAGCATTTTCTATATAGGCAGCAGGAATGAGGTTAGCTAGTGGAGAAACTACGGATTGGTTGTCCCAGTTCCAGAAAGGGAGAGCAAATGTGTCATCATTCAACATTTTTGCGAGGATGCGCTCGTGAAAGTAGAGATACCAACGATGCCAGGGAAAGAAAAGCCAACTGAAGTGGATCTGCAGCTTTTCACTTGTATTCTTCTGCAGGTATGCAGATTCGCAGAAGGCACAGTGGACAGCTGCTTGCTGTAAATACGTGCGCGGATCATCAGCTGGAAGTGCTCTCAAGAGCTCATAAGCTCGATTGTACTTCGCTATATAGGCTGCATCGACTAAATGGGCTGCCATTCGGACGCGCATTGGCAAGCTTTGGTCGAATTGGAAATCTGTTGTTTTTGTGGGCACAGGCAAGCAGCACTTAGGATTGGAACCTGGAGGAAGAGCCGCTTTCTGACATTGAGTCAAGTCCGGAGGTTGAATGGGCGCTGCCAAGCTCTGGTTGTTTATCAGAGGAAGTCCCGCAGCAGTGAAAGATGAAATGAGCAGCTGCCTTCGATCGATGCTTGAATCTATATCACGGGCTGACTCTGTTAGCTGCTGCTCAAATTCTGGCTCATGTTTGTTATCTTTGAGGCTTGCTCTTTGAGAAGACAATTTGAGGACTTTGCTCTTGCACTGATGCTTTCTTTGGCGACGGCCTGCATTTCTAAGGCCTGCACTTTGGAAAGATGAAAGAAAGCCAACTCCTGAATCTGGGTTTCCTAGACGAAGCCTATGCAATTTTCCTAGAAACAATTGGCATGCAGGCCCTCGATTTGATGTGGATGAAATACCTCGATCACCGCAACTAACTAGTACCTGAGCCTGGAGATCTACAGAACTGATGCTAGAACAATAAGCCATCTCTCTCACTTTTCCAACTACGTAACGCTTCAAATCAATCAACAATCATGTCTTTGAATGAACCCAAATGCTGCAGCAAACTAGACATCAATCAGCAAAACATTTGGAGCAACATGCCCTTCAGCTGCTCCAATTCCATGGGCTTTCTGTGCCTTAAATACTCAACATCTAGAACCTCAAGCTTGCTTTTCTGAAGGATAAATAGTCTCGTTCTAATTGGATTATTGCAGGAAACTGTACATTTGGCATACTGTAACCGATCAAGTATTTCCAGGATGGTGCCTAGTCCATTTTTAAACTCGACAGAGCCAGAGTCTTGAATCTTGATTGTGATCAACAGCTACTCATCTGTGATTGACAGTAAAAGCCCAACTACCGACACCAAAATACCTATGCTTATCCAATGATGTACATTATTCCATGCATAATCATCAAGGCCTCATGACGTTGTACAAAAACCCATCAATATTCATGCTTAATGATGAAATATTTTAAGGATTATGGATACGTGGGGCCTGCATGCATACAACCTCAAATGAAGATGAGGAATATGCTCCTTCAGATTGAGGGTGCACACAAAAGTCATGAAGATGAGAAATACGCTCCTTCGCGTGCACATAAGTCACATGTTCATCGAACGATCCAAAATGCTTGAACTGTTGCATTATTGTTTAAACATCGATCATTGATGAAACATTTCAAAACCAGGTGGGATCGCATCTCAAGTTTAGGAATATGCTTTTGAGGTGGAAGGGTTGAGGGTAGCTTACCACGAGAATACCTCCAAGATCTTGCATTCTTAGAAGGTTGTCTACTTTTTAAAAAGGTTGTCTTTTAAATCTCGCAACTCACAAATTTGTTAGAAGGTTGATGGTTTGTTGGATGATCATGCTAATCTTGTTCAAAGTTTTGCTATTACAAATACTTTGCCAAGTATTGTGGATTTGCAAGAGATCTTGGTGAATGAGGAGTTTAGGCTTCAATCAAGAGGAGGTGGATCTACATCGACATCTCATCATGAAGAGGAGGCTATGTTCATCAAAGACAAGTTCAAGGGCAAAGACAAAGGCAAGTGGTCTAAAGGGAAAGATCAAGGTGAGACTTTTTCTTTTGGCAAAAAGAAAGATAAGTCTAAGTTGAAATGTTTTTATTGTGAAATCAAAGGGCATTTTGCAAATGAATGTTTGAAGAAGCAAAGAGATTAAAGGTAGCAAGCAATTCAATTTTACTACTAATGATGAGGATCTAGGTGGTTGTGATTCTCTTTTGATGTCTTCAAGTCCAATATCAAGTGAAGGTGACAAAGATTCATGGTGGATTGATAGTGGAGCTAGTTCACACATGACTAGTCACAAGGAGTTCTTTACTTCTTTGGTCACTTATAATGGAGCCAAGAAAGCAATTCACATGGCCAATGGTGGTGAGTGTGTGATTGAAGGTATTGGTTCAATTCCTATTCGTCTCTCTACTAATAGGAAAGCAAAACTTGATGATGTTCTTTACATTCTTTCACTTTCAAAGAATTTTCTAAGTGTTGGTCAAATGATAGAGAAAGGATACATGGTAAAGTTTGGTGGTGATGCTTGTTTCATTACAAAGGAAGAAATTTTGGTTGCTAGGGGCAATAGACAAGGTAGACATTTCAAGCTTGATGCTTTTGTTATGGCTAACAAAAAGGATGGAATGAAAAATGAGATTGGTCTCAACTTTCCAAAGTTCCCTTTTAGCATCAATTAGATTGGTGGATCTTATGCAAAGTCTAACAAGATTCCTTATGCTAGATCTAGGTCAAGATCTAATATGCTTCTTGGATATGTTCATCTTTGTGCTAACTTGGCTAGTCTTGAGGATAATGATGGTGTTTCAATGGTTCTTCATGGCAAGTGCAAGCATGCAAAAGGTAAGGAAAGAGCTAACTTCATCAATGGAGGTGAAGGTTCTTCCTTGAAAAAAATTGTTGCTAATGATTTCTTTGATCATATGGAAAAATATGTTGCTAGGTGCATGCATGAAGGAGGTGCTTCTTCTTCATTCTTTTGTGATGGTCCAAGAAAGTCATTTTTTGCAACAAGTGAAGACACATGTCTTCATAAAGAGAGTAGATCAAATGGTTCTATCAAAAGACTTGGTGAGGGAGATAGTCACAAGTCAAGAAGAAGATAAGTATGTGAAGTGTTCAAAGTAGGATGTACTTTGAATGATGTCATTGTGAATGATAGTGAGGAAGAATCATTATCATATGAGTCATTACCTAAAACATTGAGTAGAAGATCTTGTTTAAAAAAAGAGAGTACTCAATCATCCTTATGTTGAAGGGGCTAATCATTTTTTTCATGGCTTCTAATGTTCTTGAGGTTTCTACTTCTTATGATACAATCATTAAGAGAGAGTCTTATGAAGGAAAGAGCAATGGAATATTGGTTCTTGGGAAGATCCAAGGCATGGATCTCACATCTCTTCATCAACTCAAAGGATTCTATGATTGTGAATTGATCACTCATGATCAAGATGGCAAAAGGTTGGTTGGAAAAGACTACATGGAACAAATCGAAAGGCAATTTCTTCAAGGAAAGGGAGATCTCATTGGTGAGCCCATTGAGGTTTGTTATGGACTCAAGAGGGATGAATTTATTAGGTTTGATACTCGTCTTCACCTACTCTAATTCATGTTGGATGGAGAGTTTGGAATCTATCTTTTGATTTATGACGGTGACATTGGTGGCATTGTTTTCACTAAACGTTGTGGGAATTTGAGATCAAGCATTGATGAGGTCTTGTTGGATCTAGATCATATGTTTGAGAGGGAGTATTTTTAGAGGTTCAGGTCCGAAGATATTCATATCTTCGATATCTTTGATGATCAAGAGAAAGGTAATCAAGTGGACACTTTGCTCTACTCACATGTTTTGGAGAATCGTCTTGTGTAGATGATGCTATGCAAGTGGATATTGGTTCTCATGGTTTTCATGCTGGAAAATCAAGTAATGGATTTGAAAAAAAAAAATTTCAATGACTTTGATGGTCAAGAGGAAGATCAAGAGGTTGGTCTCAAAGGGCTTCAACAACACAAAAGGAAAGATGGCAATTTGGAGCTAGTCAAGAGCATCAAAGGAAGGTTATTTGGCAAAAGTCTCTTTGGGCATCACTAGTGGTTTTGGTCGCCAAGAAGGATGGGACTATAAGCTTTTGCGTGGACTATAAAAAGTTCAACAAAGTTACAATTATAAATACGTATCCATGACCGCGAATGGATGACCTGATAGATTATCTTGGTGGTGCAAGGTACTTTACCAAGATCATAGATCTAAGATCAGAGTATCATCAAATTTGCATTAAAGTAGAGGATATACCTAAGATGGGCTTTTTAAACTCGGTTTGGACACTATGAGTTTTTGGTGCTTCCATTTGGTTGACCAATGCACCAGCGACTTTCCAACAAATGATGAATGATTTGTTCAGGCCATATTTGGGAAGATTCATAGTAGTGTTCTTGGATGATATCCTGGTCTTTAGTAAGACTTTGGCGGAACATAAAGAGCATCTTAAGATGGTCTTGGACATCTTGAGAAAAGAAAAGCTCATTTCCAAAGAATCTAAGTGTGATTGTTTTGGTAAAGAGTTATCATACCTGGGGCATAAGATTTTCGAACGTGGAATGGAAATAGAGGCAATCGTATCCAAAGGGTTATTGAATGGCCAATTCTTACCATGGTTCGGAAAATCAAGTCATTCTTGGGTTTCGTGAAATTTTTCCATCGAAATATCCCCCAGTTTGCCAAGATGACATTTTCCCTTACTCAAAATTTGAAAGGATTTAAAAAACTTAGTCAGAGGGCTAGGAGTCCACTAGTGGTGTGGATGGAGGATATGGATAATAGTTTTGAGTTGCTTAAGAAAAGTATGACAACAATACCAATTTTGATCATTGGCGATCCTAAGAAACCATTTGTGATTAGGACTGATGCCAATGATTATGCCATCTTGATACAGGATGGACATCTTTTTGCTTTTGAAAACAAGAAACTCAATCCAGTTCAATCTAGGTATTGTACCTATGAAAAGGACCTTTATGCTATTATTCATGTCTTGAAACTTTGGCAACATTATTTGTATGGAGCCAAATTTGATATTCTGATTGATCTCACCAAACACTCCGTAAAGATGAAACAGTTTGTGAGAATTGTTGTTTTAACACTACTATTTTTGGACCTCACGATCTCATTTATATGATTGGGTTTGTAGGTAGCCAACCCATGAGTGTTCTTTTTGACGATGGTTCTACGCATAATTTTATTAATGCCAAGTTGGTGCAGAAGTTGTAGTTGGCAATTGCACCAAGTGACCACAAGTACGTGGTTAGGATGGTAGTTGGTGGGGAGCAGCAGGTCTGGGACCACTTTGTCCCCCACGTGCCATTGAGGATTCAAAACTATGTAGATAGTTTTTCTTTCCATATTATGAATCTTGATAAAGTGGATTTAATCTTAGGTAAAAAGTGGTTTTATGTCAGGTATGTGTCCTTAAAGAAAGATTATGTATCTCATAGTATTTCTTTCTTGCATAATGACTCGTTGGTTTGTCTTAAAGGTGATGAGCCCGATCTACCTTTTGTAACTGCTCATGAAGCGAATCAATGTATTTTGGATTCTGAGTACATTCGTACTTATGTTATCTGAAAGATGAATCATACATAGATGCTTTTAGTAATCATAATTTCAATGTTGATGTATCGTCTTTCCCTAAAACATTGTCTTTTTTAGATGATAGTTTAGAGTCTTCGCCTGAGAGCAAAATCCTTAAAAGACTTAGGCAGGAATATAATGATATCTTCCCTAAGTAGTTGCTTGAGGGTCTTCCCCCCTCACGAGGAGTAGACCATCATATAGATCTTCTTCCCGACAGCTCTCATGTATCACTTTTTCCCTACATAATGAGCCCGAAGGAAGAAGATGAAGTTGCTAGTCAACTTAAGGAGTTATTACGTAAGGTCCATATAAGACCTAGTAAATCCCCTTGGGGAGCTCCTGTTTTATTAGCCGGCAAGAAAGACGACGGTATTCATCTTTGTGTCAATTACAAAAAGCTTAATCAAATGACACTTAATAACCGTTATCCCTTACCTCGGATGGATGACTTAATGGACCAATTGAATGGTGGTAAGTATTTCACCAAATTGGATCTTAGGTCGGGGTACCATCAAATTAGAATATATGATAGGGATGTTTCCAAAATTGGTTTTTGTTCTAGGTATGGCCATTAAAAAATTTTAGTTTTACCCTTTGGTCTAACTAATGCCTCGACAACCTTCCAACAAATGATGAACAATATTCTTCATCCATATGTAAGGAAGTTTCTTCGTGGTATTTTTAGATGACATATTGATTTACAGTAAGACTCTTGAGGAGCACGAGGCGCATTTGCGTACAGTCTTAGATAATCTAAGGCAGACAAAGCTTTATGATAAAGAGTCCAAATGTGAGTTTTTTCAAACAAGACTCAAATATTTGGGACATATCATTTTCGATCGAGGTCTTGAGATCGACTATGATAAAGTCCAGAAAGTTCGTGATTTGCCTATCCTGAAAACCATTAGGGAAGTAAAATCTTTTTGGGCTTCACAAGGTTTGTCCATAAGTTCATTAAAGACTATGCCTTGATTGCATTGCCTCTAACGAATCTTCTTAAGAGAGTGAAGAAAGCCAAAAGAAAAACTAAAAAGGGTAATAAGAAGAAGGTTGGAAGCGATCGAAATTCAGTCCACCTGTTGTTTGGACTGATGAACTTAATTTTGAAGCTTTTAAGATGTTAGTGTCTACAACTCCTATCTTACACATAGACCCTAGCGGATCTTTCCTGGTGGAAACGGATGCTAGTGACTATGCGGTGGGTAAAGTTCTTTACCAAGATGATAGACCTGTGGCTTTCGAGAGCAAGAAGTTGGACCCAGCTCAAAGTAGATATTCTACTTATGAGAAAGAAATTTTTGTTGTCATCCATGCGTTAAAGATCTGGAGACATTACTTGTATGGATCTAAATTTGTGGTTATGACAAATCATGAGCCTTTAAGGTATATTTGTGATGCCTCGGACCTCATTCATTGATGATTTTAGTAGATTTTGTTGGATCTATCTACTAAAGAGCAAGGATGAAGTGTATGATGTCTTTGTCAAGTTCAAGAATGCAAGGGAGAACCAATTCTCCACAAAGATCAAGTGCTTGAAAGGTGACAATGGTGGTGAGTACATATCTAACAAGTTCAAGGCCTTTTGTGATGAGCATGGGATCAAGAGGGAGTATACAACATCAAGGACCCCACAACAAAATGGAGTGGCTGAAAGGAAGAATAGGACTTTATGTGAAAGTGCTAAAGCTATGAGGTTAAGTGCTAATCTTGACAAACCATTTTGGGATCAAGCTTTGTTGTGTGCCAATTTCTTATGCAATAGATGGCCGAGTGCTATTTTGGATGGAAGGACACCTTTTGAGATGCTATTCAAGAGGAGGCTGAGTGTCAACTTTCTAAGAACCTTTGGATGCACATGCTAGGTCAACATTACTCTTGATGATAGGACCAAGGAGAATCCATCTTCAAGAAGAGGTATTTTTGTTGGATATAGTGAGGTGAGTAAAGTCTACAAGGTTTACATTCCTTCTACTAACAAAGTGATTGTTGGTAGAGATGTCATTTTTTATGAGGGAAACATTCCAAAGGTGTCTTCAAGCATGATTGATGGTAAATTAGATGGTTCTAACATTCTTGATGTTGATGAGAAGGATCCTACTTTGGATGGTGGTGATGATGGACCTTCATCAAGTCAAAAGCCAAGAAGAACATCAAGAGAAAGACAAGTACCTTCAAGGCTCACATATGATCAAAAGGGTAAGCAAGTGGTTTCTGGAAATTATGTTGCAACAACAAGGAATTGACTATGATGAGACCTTTGCACCCGTGGCAAAGATGGTAAGCATTCGAGTCATCATTTCACTTGCTACACTTTATGGATGGGATCTATGGCAAATGGACATTTTAAATGCATTCTTTAATGGTGATCTTGAGGAGGAAGTATACATGGAGCAACCCGAGAGCTACATTTCATCGACAAAGCCAAATCATGTGTGTCTTCTACAAAAGAGTTTGTATGGCCTTAAGCAAGCACCAAGAAGTTGGTATGCTAAGCTTAACACTTTTTTACTCTCTCAAGGCTTTGTTATGAGTGAGTATGATCATTCACTTTATTATAGGTTTGCTGGAAATGATGTTACCATCTTGCTAATCTATGTGGATGATATCATCTTGAGTGGTGGAGACAATCAAGATGTGGAGGATATCAAGAATGCTCTTAAGAAGGAGTTTGAGGTGCATGATCTTGGTAATTTGCATTACATTTTAGGAATAGAAGTCATTAGATCTTCTCAATCTACTTTCATTTGTCAAGAGAAGTATGCTAATTCTATTCTAGAAAGATTTCATATGGTAGATGCAAAAGCTATTGATACACCTATGGAGTCTCATGTAAAGCTTACTATAAGAGGTAATGAAAGATCCTTCAAGGACATTACTCTTTATAGAAAGCTAGTTGGTTCACTCATATATCTAACCATTACTAGACCTTATCTAAGCTATTGTGTTGGAAGATTGAGTCAATTCATGCAAGATCCTAGTGAGGAGCATTGGAAGCTAGGAAAGCGAGTTTTGAGGTACATCATTGGAACTCGAGATTTTGGCATATTGTATGAGGGATCATCACCTAATCTTTTTGGATTTTCAGATTTGGACTATGCTGGAGATGTAATGGATAGGAAATCCATTAGTTCTTATTGTATTTTCATAGGTGATGGAGCTATATCATGGATGTCAAAGAAACAAGCCACTATCTCATTGTCATCTAGTGAGGCCAAGTACAAAGCTCTTACACATTGCACAAAGGAGATGGTATGGATCAAAAGGATGATCAAGGATCTTCACTTGATGGATTTTTCAGAGAGCCCAATCATCTTTTGTGACAATCAATCAGCCCAAAGAATGGCATCCAATCCTATCTTTCATGCTAGGAGCAAGCATATTGAGATACAATATCATTTTGTGAGGGAGCGAGTCATTGCAAAGGAGGTGGAGCTTCAACATGTGTCTTCAAGGGAATGTGTAGCTGATATCTTCACCAAAGCATTGGGAAAAGACTTGTTCATGAAGCATAGGACTTCACTTGGAGTATTATCAAAGTCTATGCTAAAACTAGTTGAAGAGGGAGTGTGAAAGATTCAACTAGTTTCATCACATTTTGCAATATTTCCATATTTGGCATATTGAGGCCAAAACTTGTTTTAGACTTAGATGTTGACTTTTCAAAGTTCATTAGTCTAAAATTCATTTGAATAGACACTTTTTGAAAGTGTGGGAAAGATAGAATACGAGTTTGAGTAGATTCAATTTGAATAAGTTGGGTACATTGAATCTAGACCCAAAATTGGTAGGGTTAGCATTTTGGTGGGAAAGCCAAGTGGCCAAATAGGGCTTGGACCTGCTATAAAAGGATGTAACTCGTGGAGAGGGTAATCTTCTCTCTTCTCTATCTCATTTCATGCTTATACATGGTTCTCTTGGGTTCTACTATCCATTGGTGCACTATCTTGGTGATTGCTTGCAATTCTATGTGTAGAATGATCTATATTTGTTATTTTTGGATCCACACGTGTGAAATACAGTAGCTTGCTGGTTTTGTACGGACAGCAATAGTACATAATCATTTCATTCAAGTTTGATCAAGTTCTATTAGTGTTTGCATCTCAAATTGTGTGTAGATGCTGATTTTTCTACATTGTTGAAATTGGTAGTGTATTTCTCTTTCTAACCAAAGATCATTCAAGTAGATTGGATCTTAAGGATATGCAATCTTTCACAATAGACATGTAGCAAAAGTTTTGTTAGATGTTGTTCATACAGATATATGTGGATCTATGCAAACTCTTTCATTACTAGATGCAAAGTATTTCATTACCTTTATTGACAAATTTTTCAGAAGAACAGCTGGTTACTTCATTAAACAGAAGTCAGAAACTTTCATCAAGTTCAGACAATTTAAAGAGCATGCAAAAAATCAGGCTGGTGAACGAATCATCCAATAACGGGGGAGAATACATCTCCACCGAATTCAAGGAGTACTGCCTTAACAACGACATTAAACAACAATACATTACCTCCTATTTGCCTCCAATAAGACTTTGGCGGAACATAAAGAATACCTTAGAATTGTCCTGGACATCCAACACTTTCAAGCTACTGAACCAATCCTTGTTACCTGTCACATGTCTTGTGGCTCCTGAGTTAATGTGCCACGCTTAATTATCTTGATTAGATGATAATGCTGATATAAAGATGCTGGAGTCTTCAATCAACCAAATGGTCTTGTTGAGAGAAAGAACAGAACTTTAGTCGAATCGACAAAGTGCATGTTATCACAAGCGACACTTCCGAAGTCCTTCTGGGCTGAAGTTATTTCAATAGCAACCTATATTCAGAACATATGTCCTACTAAAGGTCTCTTAGACAAAACCCCATTCGAAGTTTGGACAGGTACCAAACCTTCTTTATCAAACTTATGAGCTTTTTGATGTACTGTTTATGCGCAGATTCCTCATGATCTCGGGAAGAAGCTCGACTTCTAGAGTATCAAATGTATTTTAATCAGCTACACTACTTCAGATCAAGCCTACAAGTTGTTCGATCCTATCTAGTCGAAGATATTTGTTAGTCGGGATGTCATCTTCATCAAAGATCAGTTTATCGACCTCAAGGGAATGCCCATATAGTTGACTCTTCGGTTTCATCTGACACATTGAACTTCCCAGTTCTTCAATCGACTATTCCTATCAAAGGTCCAAACTCATCTACTTTTGACGAACAATGTATCAACGATGAATCCGAAAATGATGATGTTGCAGTTCAGCAACTAAAACATGATGAAAGTGATCAACTTCCTCTATCATTAGAGGAGTTTCGAGCACCAAAAGGGCCTTTTGTCAAGATGTTGTTTTTGACTTTTCAACTATTATATTTATACTTGTGAAAGACCGTAACATTGTTTGCCAGTCGATTTCTTTTTTGGAACTTTCCGGTCATATTTTTATACAATTCAAAACTCCTGCCAGGTAGGGTCTTGACTTGGTGATTGGACCGTAATTGCTGCCCGTGAGTTTCCTGAGTGCCCGGGACCTAACACTTGTGGTTAAAGTAAGTCTATTTTGATCTAACCGTAGTTAGAGTAACATATATGATTTACGAAAGACCGCCAACATTTATTACAAATTTGGTTATTTATTTTCATACTGACTCAACTACATTTTGTTTTAGACTCTGTTGTTCATCTTCTTTTAGCTTTGCAATGGCTTTCGGAAGCTGTAGACCATGAAGCAATATTGTCTCAGTTTCTATTTGTAATGAAAAAGACTCTGATGGCTCTTGGATACCACGTATCTATAGAAAATTTCACTGGGTTCTCATACATCCCTCATCAAGAGGTGTTTTTGTTAAAAAGAAAAAATCAAATATGGACTATAGGAATTTTTGAAAAGGTAGAATTTTAGGCTTCAAAGTTTTACCCGGTGGTCGATCCATTTCAGAGGTCTTGATTCAACATGTCTACATGCATAAGGAAATTAGAGTGGAAAGCATAAGTTCAAATGACAAACTCAAATGTAATTGTAAGTTTTGGATTGAGGTGGAATAAGATTGGACACTCGATCACATTTTATCAGAGCTTACATTGCTATAATATGATATTCCTAAACACTTTCGTTTTTGAGTCAACGAGAGATTGGTAGGTGTATGTGTATTTATTTCAATACACATTTGAAATGACTTTCAATGATTTTATTTAAACATGTTTCAGTGTTTTTGGTATTGCAATATTTCATTTAACATAATCTCAATGTTGATATTGTTTAACAAGTTTCTTTGATGTACAGGTAAGACCAAGACAAGAAAGTTGCATAGAGTTCAAGGACTTAAATAGAAGCGTAGAAATTGTTGAAACTGCATAAACATTGGGATGATAGACGAGCAACAACAATGTACTTTTTCATAAAAAAAAAGGATTACAAAGAAGTCTCAAATGACTTCAAGATTTCATCAAACAATTTGTATTTAGTATTTTGAAAAATGTACATTCGTGGCATTCAGTAATAGCCCACTTTCTATTTGCCTATCTATTGTTCTATGCACCATCATGTGATGATATATTTCTATGTGTTTGTGTCGGAACTTATGTGACAATATTTACATTTCAATCAAAGGTGCCTGCGGCATATCCTCGAGCACTATAACCTCATCGACAGATCCTCTGGCAGGTTCATCTGAGGCACCTTCATGCTTGTAGGGCCTTGCACACGATAGTAAAATTTCCAACATTTCATGTCGATACTGATGAGTCGCATTTGTTGATACCTCAGGTTATTGGAACTGCAAGATAAAATATCAAGTGTACGTATGTATTAGCCAATGTTTTAAAAAATATAAATTCTCAAAGTTAACAATATATCATCAGGATACTGGAACATTGAAAAAGATATCTCACAGGTACTAGCATCTGGAGGTTGCACCATATATCAATCCAAGAATGATTTAACATTCCAGATTGAATACCATCCGCAGTTAAAAGCATCGTCTTGTTGCGAAGACTGAGAAATCACAGCGAAGAATTGTTAAATTATAATTCAATATAATTCTAAACTCCATGCCATCATGCAAATAAAATATGTAAAAAGATTCTTTTTACCTTTGCATCAACAACCTCTATGCTGGTATTTACAATCAGCCCATTCGGCCTGGGCAATAGCTCCACCATCCTTTTGTACATGGATTTAACCATGGAATGGGTGGCATGTAAAGAATTCATTGTCATGCACACAGGTGTGTAGTTTCCAGTCGAATCCACTTTTATGGATATGACGTACACACTCCAATGTTTGTTGCCATAAAATGACAAGCAATGAATTACTAGAATCTATAGGAGTTTCCAAAAGACAAATCTTATTGAAAACAATATTACAAGAAGAAACTATCTTACTTTGAACAGTATGGGATGATGAACATTGATGCCTCCTTGCTAGTGTGCCTAAAGAGCCTTCTGGCTTTCCTCTCTTTATTCAACAGATGCCCAAAAAATGGAGATACAACAAGAATCTCCTTCGTGACTGTATATGTATATTTATGTACATAGTATGCACAAGCATATTCAACTACTGTGTCTGAGATATATGAGGTCTTCTCTTTTAGCTCCCCACAATGCGGGTCTTTGATATGCATTGAAAAATTAATATCGTCTATACAAAACATAAACCCCCCTCCGAGATCATCTATTTTCTTGGCTATATACAAGTCAAAATCAATGTACCTCTCAGAATAAAAAAAATGTGTCTTTAGGTTCATTCAGAAGTCTGCTATGCAACTCTTTATCAGTTGCATCAACATTAGAAACAATCATGTCCACCACTGTATTTCCTCATGTATAGAAGGAGAATCGTGTAGTTGAAGAACAGGGGTTAGGGGAGGAGTCTCAACCAGTAGAATTGTGGACGTACTAGCCAGATCTTTTCTAATGGGAGGAGGTGAGGGTGAAGAGCTGGGAGACCTGGGCTTGGGTTGCGAATGCTTCAGCTGGGCTTGCTTTCTCTTTTTGCGGGGTGGGACAAGCCCCCTTTCAAGAGGAACTTGCCTCTGTGTGAATCCAGACTTGAAAATGTTGTCATAGGTGTTTCGAAGCCTCATGACAAGAAGCATGTCCTTGGGCATCAATGTCACCCTCTTGCCATGAATGGAGCACAACATCGAATCCTCAAAAATTTTTGTCTGGAAGTCTTTGTATGCAGTATGGAGGGCCTCCAATGCAGTGATATTCCACGTCACTACATAGGGTAGATGGGTGGTCATATCTTGTGTAACCTCCCTCACAGCCCAGTAGAAGACTGCTTTCGGGATCAGAAGTTTGGTGCTCCTCTGCAAGGCCCCGATGTCCCTCAACCATGGATGGTGAGGTCTGCCGCGTCTTTGAAGACGTACGGGTTCATATGTTTGGGGACGGGATGGTTGAACAAAACTGGTAAGCGTAGTGGTTTGCTTCATCCGAGCCATTGAGGCGGGATATCTATACCATGCAAGGACAGAGACACAACAGAAGAGACACTGAGAACTCTAAGGGTGATATCACTATGGCGCAAGAGAGTGGCAGAGTCAGGCGGGGAGAGACAGGGGCTCGTGTGATGGCAATATTGGGAAAGTCAGGCTGATATCGCTACAACGCAAGAGGGTGTAAGCAACATTCCTGGGGATGAGGTCGCTCGCGTGATGGTGATATCACGAATGCAGGTCATATGGAAGCAATCAAACGTGACAACAAATTATGCGAAAACTTGTACAATCCCCGGGAATGGACTTATATAGGGGAAAATGTTGGGAGAGAGAGGGGGAGAATAAATGACGAACACGAACGAGGAACAAACGCGAACCAGAAGCGAATGAGAAACGAACTCGAATAGAAAATGTTCGTGCACAGTGGAATGAACTATACGACTCTCTCCGTAAGCATGACTATGCCTATCAGAATGACAGAACTTTAGTGATGGAAATCATGGTCATTCTAGAATACGTAGCCACCAGAAGAATAATTTGTCACGAATAGCAAGATAAATTATATGTCGCGAATGATTCGCGAAGAGCTAGACTGTGCTCGACTGATAATTAATCGTGAATGATTTGCAAAAGACAAGACTAAATGTTAATCGTCTATTACCAGTAAAAACAACTAGAAAGATCAGACAGAATGAAAGATAAGCATAACAATGTTAACATAGATCTAAACGTAGAACAATGAACTGTATCAGATTAAGTATATCATGTATACATGTCAATAATGCGGTAGAGTACAATACAGTAGCGAAAGCTTTTTCATGGTACATGGCCGATCTGGGTATCCGTGATGTTGAGGATGATCAACGCGAAAGCTTTTCCAATCTGATATTTACAGAACAAGAAAACAATTACTCTCTCGGCTAGTAGAGTCTTGTATAGTGAAAGCTTATCAAGCTATGAAAATAGCTCTGATACCATCTTGGGAGAGAGAGGGGGAGAATAAATGACGAACACGAACAAGGAATGAACTCGAACAAGAAGCGAACGAGAAACGAACTCGAACAAAAAATGTTCGTGCGCATCGGAATGAACTATACGACTCTCTTCGTAAGCATGACTATGCCTATCAGAATGACAGAACTTTAGTGATAGAAATCATAGTAATTCTAGATTATGTAGCCAAACATTACAATGATGTCTTAACTTTCCAAACCACAAAGTTAGATCCTGAAGAATCCAAAACTGTACAGATCTTGCTCTGTATGCTACTTATTGAAGCCATTGCTTCTGAAGTGTGTTCTCTTGTTGATGGTTGTTTGTTTGAATGCTTGGCCTCCTGGATCTGATAGATTTTTGGCTATGTCAGACTATGACAAGGTAGGCTCTGATACCACTGATGCGAGAAACAATTGCAAAACAAAACAATTCGGATGGATTTCAGATATGTTAATACATCATTCAACAAAATTCAAACCAAGGAATTAAATGAACAAGTGAATCAGACACACAAATAGCGACAAACTAATTTACATTCAAGATTAGACAAGATAAGAGTGATATGTGCGCAATGGCTACAAAATCATCTATTGATTTTTCTGATTCTTCAAGCACTGTATGCAGATCCACGCAGTGCGTTGGTGTGAGAGAAATACAGTTCTCTCACAAATTCGTGTCTTGCTTACTAGCAGACTTGTGGATCTACAAATTCTATGCAGAATTTTTGTCTCACACGCAAACGAATTCGTATTCTGTATTTTTGTCTTCTTGCTTACTAGCATTAAATTTCATCATATATCATGCATCGATCAGAAGGTATATAGTCGTGTCATGTAGCTTCTAGATTAGAGTGATTAAACATCTACAACTAATCACAAATTACAAGAGTGGCAGATTAGCCATGACCTAGAGTGTATCTGCTGATGTCATGATATCAGATCAGATATCTGTACTTCTTGGTACTTGCATAATCTTGCTGATTTTTTTTGGAGCGTGAGGGTTGAAAAAGACGTCTCGATGATTTTTGTGTCGCTTCATGTCTTTTGACTTTTGCGTCGTCTGACTTTCTCTTCCTGTATCTAGAAAAATTCTCTTTCGCGAATTTTTCTCGTTCGTGTCTTTTTTCGTCAGCATGTTTGCAAACATTTCTGCTTTATGTCTTTTGACTTTTGCGTTCACAAACATTTTCGTCAGAAGCTAGCAAATCTTTGGTAATAGAAACATTTTGTTTCTTCACTAGTGGCATTTCCACATTACACAAATTACAAGTGGAATTATGCTCTCCACCAGATGTCACCATCGAAAGATGGCTCACTCTACTTTTCTAAGAGGGTCCTAGTTGTGTTTATTACTTTGCCTAGAAATACTAGTTCCTACATGGTCATTCCATCTTTTGAAATTCACCATGAGACTTACACAGTTTCTATTTGATAGTATTAACTAATATTCCTCAGCTCTCAATTTTCATTCATCTCGTCTTCTCAGATACCTCCTCGGTCTAAGGTGAGAGGTGCTCTTGGTTTACTCTAGTCGAGTATCTTGGGAATTCGTTAGAATCAACCAACATCATCCCACCCCTAATGTGTTGCAGGACCCACTGCAACTCATATTGAATAATATGACTCTGCTATGGCATTTTTTATTGTCACTTGGAAAAGCATAGATCCTCGTTCACTTGCATATAACTAAGCGCTTATTGCTGCCGATCTTCATCAAAAACTACTTTTCGCAATTCGTTGCAATTTAATCGAAATGTCCTATTGCCGCAAATAGTTGACATCTTCAAAATTGGAGATCTCCCAGCAGCTTGACAAACTTGTATGCATGAGTGTTTTTCTCGTGTCTCTTTTTTTCTCTTTTTTTGCATCTGTCATGGATTTGGCAGACTCTATCTTTTCGGAGGTCTGTATTCTCCATTATGCTTCTAGGCGTTTCTTCAGTTCTTCTCTCAATTGAAGTTTTGGTCTTGTTGATGCTCTTTCCTTGATGATAAGAGGAGAATTTGCAATTGGTAGGTTGCTCAAACCTTGGGTTATCAATCTTCAAGGGAATGGACACATCGACAGATTAGTGGTAGAAACAGATTTGGACGAATGGGTTGGTGATGATAGAGAAACATTAAAGGGCTTCGTAAAAGGATGAAAGAACTGATATCATTATAGTTGCAGCCTTGGGCCCTTGCAATGTCAAGCTTTGACCACCACTTGTTGGGTGAGGAGCTCACTTTGTCCTTGCAGGTTGACGGTTGTCTTCATCTTTCCTTTTCTACAGCTATTTCTTCCTTTGATCTGTTACTTTTGGATCTCTTCGGACTTCATAGGAAGAAATTCAACTATCATTGCTCCAAAGAGTTTCTTTTGATCAAAATTGATCTGACTCATTTGTTGATTAAGTTCTGTCCTTTCCTCCTCAGCTTCTTTGTTTTATTTTATTTTGCTACTTCGCCTGCTTTCTTAGATCTTCTTTTCTGGCTAACCATCCAATGTAAATAAGGAAACTGATTTTCCAATGCTTGTACTTCCATCTTCTGAAGGATCTTCGTCATGACTGGGGTACTTCTTCTGATTGAGTCGCTTTGGATTGCCCGTCTGCCTTCTTAGCCTTGTCGTTGTCGTCTTTGGTTTCATGACCTTGGTTGTCAAGCTACTACTGTTGTTGCTGGCAATGTAACTGCTCCTAGTGGATCCAAGCAGATCCACTTTCTCTCCCCCCCCAAAAGCTGTGGGTGGGGATGTTATTACTGGTATCCGGTGTGCTCAAGGTTGGATTGGAGGTTGAAACACGCAGTTAAAATATGTTGAACATGCGATTGGACTGAAGATTGAACAAATTTTAACTAAATTTGTCTCGATCTTACTGTAGTTGACTCGAAAACCTATATGGCAGTGAGATGCAAGAATCAACTCGAAAGTGGCATGGATTTTGGAATATGCTCAAAAACCCTAAACTATGTACAAGTTGATCTGAACACGGATAAATAAATGAAAATGCATTTTTGAGATACTCTACAAGACTTCTCTGGTTCAATGGCTATCCTTGATAAAAACAAATCTAGAAAAAATAGATGCAATTAGAAAAAAGCTATCAAATCAAAAAATGACAAAAAATAAACAAGGAAGATACCATCTTTACAGAGAGTGAAAGCTATAGAACACTTGTCAACCAAAAGTCATTCATCAACATTAATAATGCACCTTGAGGATTGCAATCTTGCATTTTTTGGTAGATTAAAAAACTTTTATATGCCCTTGTAAAAAACAAAGCAGTATTTGTGACACTAAAGCTACCATCTTTGATAGCAGATGTTGTAAGATATAATTTGAAATGCATGCAAGAAAAAGATACTATTTTTGTAGTACTTCTCTGTTGAGAATATTCATTAAAATGAATTTCTATATAGATTTTATATTCTCATAGTTGGTGATTATATCCATTGTAAGGCCTTGGGAGTCATCTCAGAATGTGGAAGACATGAAAATGGGTGAAGAGAGATTGAACAGAAACTGTTCGACTGCCTACATTTGTGCAGATCTATGTGCAGCGTCAACACCTGACACACATGAGGTGATCCTAGATTCAGGAGCCACCTCACACTTCGTGACATCAAGATGAATTATGTCTGATTTCGGAAGTGCTGATCCATCAAGATTCATTGTTCTTGGAGATGGATCCAAACATCAAGTGAACGATATTGGTTCATTGTGGCTCAACACGAATGGCAGAGACAGATGACTCGAAGACGTCCTGTTCATGCCTACACTGCAGCAGGACTTGCTTTCTGTGGCAAGGATAGCTAATGCAGGGATGCGTGTGACGTTTTCTGATGAAGCTTGCAATGTTATTGATGCTGGTACCAGTACCCTAATCACTCAAGGCAGAAGGAAAGGTAATCTATATCACCTAAAGGTATGCCTGCATGTAGATCAGGTGCATCAGACTCATGATGATTCGCCAGACACTCTGTGGCACAGGAGACTATGCCACATGAACTCAATGGCACTTTACCAAGCAAGCCATCATGGAGCAATAATAGGGGTCAGCATCTCGAATGCAACCAGTTCGACCACCTGTGATGCATGTTTGAAGGGTAAGATGTCACACACTCCATTTGCCAAAGACTCCTACAAAACGACCAAGATTCTGGAGTTAGTGCATTCTGACATCTGTGGGCCTTTCAACATGATCTCAGTAGGAGACTCAAAATATTACATAATCTTTAATGATGATTATAGTAAATTCGCTAGAGTGTGCTTCATTCAGAATAAATCAGAAGCACTTGATAAATTCACAGAATACGTGAATTGGACAGAGAGATGCATAGGCAACAAAGTGAAGCAGATCAAGACAGATTGAGGTGGCGAATACATCTCAAATCGCTTCACTGACTTCTGCAATGATCGTGGCATCATTCACAGAAGGACTGCTGCCTACACACTGCAGCACAACGGTGTTGCAAAGAGGAAAAATAGGACCCTGATGGAAGCTGCCATATGCATGATGGCCTACACGAAAGTGTTGGATTTATTTTCTCTACTCTCCTACATCCCATTTTAATCTGCCTCCATTCATGCTGTATTTTTACTCATGTTGTCGCGTAGTCTGCATATTTACGTGTAAATTCTCACAAGCAAAGAAAAGACGAAAGAATTGCGACACTATGTCTTTACACATGTTTCATGACAGGCAAAAAAGACGGCACTGCCTTACAGAATGTCGAAGGTGTCCTAGAAGGCAAAGACACCCTGTAAATCAAATCCTATGGCATATCATCAGAGTGACACATTTTTCGCATCCTCACCAACGTTCACTTCAGCAAAGGCTGATGTCGCAACCTCTTCACGCTCACCCCATGCAACTGCGCTAACAAACTTGACAACGACTGTAGCCACCCACGATCTCCTACAGACAACACATCCACTTTTTACTTTCTTCATCTGCACACATATAACATTGTGTATATATACTGAATGCCATTTGCGTATTCAGATTGGTCGAGATTTTTGAGAGAAAGAATTAGCGTGTGTAAATTTAGCATCAAAAGCTTATCAAAGATAGATGAAGTAGATGCCTTGTGCATTGATTCTTTAATTGTCAATAATAGGTTCATTCCTCTTACAAATTGAATTAGCCTTGGGCACACTATACGAAGTGTGTGATATAGCTTCCAAGCTACATCTCAAGAAGAAATTCTACTCCCTCAAGATGACGAATGGTGATTCCTTGCAGAATCACATTAATCAGTTCAAGAACCTTCTAAGACAAATGGCCACTGTCGGATCTGTCATAGACGATCAAGACGTAGTGATGCAACTGCTTACAAGCTTGCCAAGCTCATACGACAGCTGGGTGATGATCATCACGACTCATCCAGAACTGACTCTTTCGAGAGTCATTACTATGTTGTTGCAGGAAGACAAGCGGAGGAACGAAGCCTCAAGTTTCTCAGTTGATTCTCACGTCTTATACACCAACAAGAGCACGACTAAGCAGAAGAAGAAGAAAGGACTGAAGCAATCGAAGCCAGACCAGAAACCAGCACAACATAAAGGACAGTCGAATTTGCAGACAAAGAAGAAGCTGCTCTGCAGATATTGCAAACGAAACAACCACGAATTTCAAGACTGTCGGATACTGCAAGCGAAGAACAATAGCAAGGGGCAATCGAATCAAGTGGCAAATGCAGCTGCAGAAGTCCCACATCCTATTCAAGAAGTGGATCATGATGCCTTCATGACCAGCCATCAAGGAGCATCCGGCGATAGTTCTTGGTTCTTGGATTTCGGAGCCACTTAGCACATGACCAGTCTCATTGGCTGTTTCGAGTCCTATACACCTTATAGTACCCAAAAATATGTTCACCTTGGCTACAATATCACACAAGCTATTAAAGGTGAAGGTACTGTAAGATTAAGCTTTGCAGCACAGAATCTCTTGGGCAGCGATGCATGCGCTAGCATACTTTTGGCTGACTCAACCAGGGTACGGTTCTTCCTCTCGGCTAAGCCATTAGACTGAGGACTGTAAGGAGTGATGAATTGATGTTCAATGCATTGGCTTTGGCAATACTCCTTAAACTTGATAGAGATATATTCTCCACCGTTGTCTGACCTTAGGGCCATGATCGTCCGTCCAGTCTCCTTATGAAATTGTTCATCCCCGAGTATTTTTCACATATTCTAACGTGCATAATGATTCCAACTTAACCGTGACTATTATTCATCAGGTTTTATCTTCATGGCGAGGATTGCTTCCGGCTATTTTATATGTTCAGTTGGACAACACAGCAAACGAGAATAAGAATCAAATGGTCTTCGGTTACTTGAATATGCTTGTGGAGAAAGGCATTTCTAGAAAAGTAAAGTTAAATTTTCTATGGGTTGGACGCACAAAAGGTTGGGTCACCCCAACTTCAAAGCCATGGAAACAATGTGTGCAAAGGAGCTTGCTCTCAGCCTTCCCAAGCATTTGTCAAAGTGTGGAAGGATGTGTGAAGCATGTAGCCTCTCAAAGGCTCATAAACTACCTTTCTCAAGATCCAGAACATGATCTAGCACTCCTCTTGAAATCATCCATTCGGATGTTCATAGTTTTTCACATGATTTTAATGGTGGTGCCAAGTATTATGTAATCTTCATTGATGACTATTCTAGATATTGTTCGGATGTACCTCTTGTCTAACAAATATATGGTGTCTGATTATTTTGTAAAGTTCAAAACTTTGGTAGAAATTCAACTTAGTACCAAGATCAAGGTATTAAGAAGTAATAATGGAGGTGAATATATCTCCAGTAAGTTGATTGACTTTTAGAATATAAAGAGAGAGTTGTCATGTCCCCCGGAGTGAGTGAAAGGAGAAATAGATCTCTTTGTGAGTGTGCTAAGGCCTTAAGGCTAGATGCTTCTCTACCCAAACCATTTTGGGGTGAGGCAATAACTTGTGCTAATTATTTGTGCAATAGATTGTCCAACCAAGCCATTGGAGGAATCACACCATTGAAGCTCTATTTGGAGAGAAGCCCAATCTCAAGGATCTCAAAGTTTTTGGATCCATTTGCTATGTACCCCAATCCTTGGATACAAGGAAGAAGGATGATGCAACCTCCATCAAAGTCATCTTTGTGGGGATATGGTGAGAATAGCAAAGGTTATAGAGTCTTCAATCCCATCACTAGCAAGGTGATAGTGAGTAGGGATGTTATTTTTTATGAAGGACATGCCTGTGATTTGGATGACAATGCTACAAATCATCTTGATGCCAAGGATCATGCTAGGATGGAAGAACTTGAGGATCCACCTCAAGATGCAAGAACTCCAAGAACTCCAAGAAGATCTACAAGGGCAAGTGCCGAGCCATTGAGGCTCACCTATGATGGAAAAGGTGATCAAAGGGAAGCCTCATCATCTTTCACATCATACACTTTTCTTACTTCAATGGTAGATGAGCCAACATGCTATGAAGATGCTTGTAAATCTAAGAGTTGGATGGATTATGCAAGTAGAGTATAATGCTCTCATTGAGAATCATTCTTGGGATCTTGTGAATCTTCCTCAAGGGAAGAAAACACTTGATTGCAAGTGGGTGTATAGACTGAAGTATAACCAACATGGATCAATAAGTAAGCATAAAGCTAGGCTTGTAGCAAAAGGTTTTTTACAAACCAAAGACATTGATTATAATGAGACTTTTGCTCCTGTGGCTAAGCTTGTTACTATTAGATTGATCATTAGTCTTGCTACAACCTTCAATTAGGACCTATTCCAACTTGATTTCACAAATGCTTTCTTCAATGGTTATTTGGAGGAGGAGATCTACATGAGGTAACCTGAGGGATTCATCAAGGCAAAGCATAAAGGAAAGTGTGTTTCTTGAAAAAGCAAGCACCTAGAGCATGGTACTCTAGGCTAAACTCTTTTCTCATTTCCATCAATTTTGTAATGAGTGCATATAATCTATCATTGTATATGTTTCATGATGGAAAGATCATCATTTTTGTTTTGTATGCAGATGACATCATTTTGAGTGGTAATGATCTAGATGGAATTAGAGATGTAAAAATTGCTTTGGCAAAAGAGTTTTAAATGGTAGATCTCGGCCTATTAAGCTTTATTCTAGGAATAGAAGCTACAAGAGGATGTGATTTTAGGCTTCATTTGTCAATCTAAGTATCCTACATCCATCCTAGATAAATTTGGAATGAAAAATTGTAAAGGCATTGAGACTCCAATGGAGCAACATGTAAAAGCATCTATTGATGGTGATGAAGCATCCTTTGAGAACATCACTTTATATAGAAGGCTTATAGGCTCCTTGATTTATTTAACTATAACTAGACCTGATCTTAGTTATAGTGTTGGACAATTAAGCCAATTCATGCAAAGTCCTCTAGTTTCGCATTGGAAGATGGCCAAAAGAGTTCTTAGATACATTTCATCTACTAAGAATTTTGGCATATTGTATAGAGAGACTAATCTTGGCTTAAGAGCCTATAGTGACTCAGATTTTGCAGGTGACAAAGTGGATAGGAAATCAACAAGAGCCTTTGCCACTTTTCTATGTGATGGAATAGTATCATGGCTTTCTAAAAAAGCAAGATACCATCTCCTTATCTTCCACAGAATCCGAGTACAAGGCCTTGACATCAATATGCAAGGAGGTCTTATGGCTCAAAAGGCTATTGGTGGAGCTGCATGTCATGGAGGAGGAGATTCCAATCATCTATTGTTAACCAATCAGCCCAATCACTTGCTACTAATCATATATTCCATGCAAGGAGCAAGCACATCGAGATTGCTCATCATTTTGTGAGGGAGAAAGTGCAAGCCAAAGAGATCAAGCTCCAACATGTGCCATCATCGAGTTGCTTGGATGATTTGTGTGAAAAGTACACTACTAAGGACCATAAATGGATCTTTGAATGATCCACAAGGTAATTGTGTGCTTGTTAAACAATCTATCAAAAACTAGTCATCAAAAAACAAGATTTAGTTTAGCAGCTTGATAGGAAACAAGTAGAGACAATCAAAGCATTGATCAATAAGTGTAATCCAACTCCACACGTGTGGAAATAAGGCTGTAGTACGGCCTGTAGACAGTGTTTACAAAGTGTCAAAGCTGGATTTCATTGGAAATCAAGAGTAATCACCATACAATGAGAGGAAACTCGCATTTCTCCTTGAGGCTCCAAAAAGTTTCTATCTTCTCACTATGGAGAATGGGAATACATAGTAAAACACACTTCCTTTGCTAAGTTAGGTGAAAATCCAGCATGTAATAAGGAAGTAGACTCCACTTTCTTACCCTAATGTGAAAACCCTAGCCTAGATCCAAGAGTCATGCTTGGTAGTGCATGGTAGGTACAAATCTCATCATAAATCATGGTCTAGATCCTACAAAGTAGGAGTCACTACCAAATGGACACAACCAATCCTCTTGACTCGTGGTAACCTACTTTAGGTGTGTATGTACAAGTGGCACTTTGGCCATTCAAGTAACCAAAAAACAATATTGACAAAATGTACAATATTCTACATGGCTAGATTTGCCAATGTAGGCAATTTTTCACACTCCTTGAAGATCACAATGCTTTTATCAATAGCTCCAATTGAAGATCTAAGCTTGACAAATGAATCTTTAGGTAAAGATTTAGTAAACAAATCAGCCAAGCAACTTGATGATGGCACATGTTGGAGCTTGATCTCTTTAGCTTGCACTTTTTTCCTCATGAAATGATGAGCAATTTCGATGTGTTTGCTCCTTGCATGGAATGTAGGATTAGTTGCAAGTGATTGGGCTGATTGGTTGTCACAATAGATGATAGGGATCTCATCATCCATGACATGAAGCTCCACCAATAGCCTTTTGAACCACAAGACCTCCTTGCATGTTGATGTCAAGGCCTTGTATTCGGATTCTATGGAAGATAGGGAGATGGTATCTTGCTTTTTGGAAAGCCATGATACTACTCCATCACATAGAAAGGTGGCAAAGGCACTTGTTGATATTCTATCCACTTTGTCACCTACAAAATCCTAGTTACTATAGGCTCTTAAGCCAAGATTAGTTCCTCTATACAATATGCCAAAATTCTTAGTGGCTGAAATGTATCTAAGAACTCTTTTGGCCATCTTCCAATGTGAAACTAGAGGACTTTGCATGAATTGGCTTAACTTTCCAACACAATAACTAAGATCAAGTCTAGTTATAGTTAAATAGATCAAGGAGCCTATAAGCCTTCTATATAATGTGATGTCCTCAAAGGATGCTTCATCACAACCAATAGATGCTTTTACATGTTGCTCCATTAGTGTCTCAATGCCTTTACAATTCCTCATTCCAAATCTATCTAAAATGGATGTAGCATATTTAGATTGACAAATAAAGCTAAAATCACATCCTCTAATAACCTCTATTCCAAGAATGAAGCTTAATAGGCTGAGATCTACCATCTCAAACTCTTTTGCTAAAGCAATATTTACATCTCTAATTCCATCTAGATCATTACCACTCAAGATAATGTCATCTACGTACAAAACAAGAATAATGATCATGCCATCATGAAAACTTATATACAATGATGGATCATAGGCACTCATTACAAAATTGATGGAAATGAAAAAAGAGTTTAGCCTAGAGTACCATGCTCTAGGTGCTTGCTTGAGCCCATAAAGGCTCTTCTTCAAAAACACACCTTTCCTTCATGCTTTGCCTTGATGAAGCCCTCGGGTTGCCTCATGTAGATCTCTTCCTCCAAATAACCATTGAGGAATGCATTTGTGAAGTCAAGTTGGAATATCTCCTAATTGAAGGTTGTAGCAAAACTAATGATCAACCTGATAGTAACAAGCTTAGCCACATGAGCAAAAGTCTCATCATAATCAATGCCTTTGGTTTGTAAAAAACCTTTGGCAATAAGCCTAGCTTTATGCTTATTTATTGATCCATCTTTATTATACTTCAATCTAAATACCCACTTGCAATCAAGAGGTTTCTTCCCTTGAGGAAGTTCCACAAGATCCCAAGTATGATTCTCAATAAGAGCATCATACTCTACTTGCATAGCATCCATCCAACTTTTAGACTTACAAGCATCTTCATAGCATGTTGTCTCATCTAACATTGAAGTAAGAAAGGTGTAAGATGTGAAAGATGATGAGCCTTCCCTTTGACCACCTTGACCATCATAGGTGAGCCTCAATGGCTCGGATCTTGCCCTTGTAGATCTTCTTGGAGTTCTTGGAGTTCTTGCATCTTGAGGTGGATCCTCAAGTTCTTATTCAATTGGAAGCTCCTCCTCCATCCTAGCATGATCCTTGGCATCAAGATGATTAGTAGCATTATCATCCAAATCACAAGCATGTCCTTCATAAAAAATAACATCCCTACTCACTATCACCTTGCTAGTGATGGGATTGAAGACTCTATAACCCTTGCTATTCTCACCATATCCCAAAAAGATGCCTTTGATGGATGTTGCATCATCTTTCCTTCTCTTATCCAAGGACTGGTGTACATAGCAAGTGTATCCAAAAACTTTGAGATCCTTGAGATTGGGCTTCTCTCCAAATAGAGCTTCAAATGGTGTGATTCCTCCAATGGCTTGGTTTGGCAATCTATTGCACAAGTAGTTAGCACAAGTTATTGCTTCACCCCAAAATGGTTTGGATAGAGAAGCATATAGCCTTAAGGCCTTAGCACACTCACAAAGAGATCTATTTCTTCTCTCACTCACTCTCTTTTGTTGAGGGGTGTATGGACATGACAACTCCCTCTTTATGCCATTAGAACTACAAAAGTCAATCAACTTATTGGAGATATATTCACCTCCATTATCACTCCTTAAAACCTTAATCTTAGTACTAAGTTGATTTTTTACCAAAGTCTTGAACTTTACAAAAGAATCAAACACGATTGATTTGCTAGACAAGAGGTACATCCGACAAAATCTAGAATAGTCATCAATGAAGATTACATAGTACTTGGCACCACCATTAGACTCATGTGAGAGACTATGTACATCCGAATAGATGAGCTCAAGAGGAGAGTTTGATCTTGATGTAGATCTTGAGAAGGGTAGTTTGTGAGCTTTTGAGAGGCTGCATGCTTCACATCTCTTCCCACACTTTGACAAATGCTTGGGGAGTCCAACTGCAAGCTCCTTTGCAACCATAGATTCCATGGCTTTGTAGTTGGGGTGGCCCAACCTTTTGTGCCACAATTCCACCTTTGATAAGTTCACCTTTGCCAAGTTATCACTTTCCATTGCAACATTAGCATCAAGCTTAAACAATCTATCTTGCTTAAAGCCTTTGGCTATGCATTCATCAATTCTAAGGATGGAACAAACTCCATGCTTAAATTGTACATCTAGGCCATTATCCATTAACTGGCCAACACTAAGAAAATTCTTGGTTAACTTAGGAACATAAAGAACATTATCAAGATTCATCCTTTTGGATGATCCCACATACAAGGGAATTGTTCCTATTCCACTTATCTTACATTCTTGACTACTTGCAGTATAGATTGATCTATGTAAATAATTGTAAGAAAGTAAAGTGGAGAATATGTCCTTTTGATATGTCATGTGGGAACTAGCCCCACTATCAATCCACCAAGAATCATTGGTGTTGCTCTTGAATGATGGTGGTTTGTTGGAAACCATCAAGGATGACTCTTCATCCTCCTCCTCCTCCTGATGTACAATGTTGCTTTGTTTTCTCTCTTGTGCCTTTTTCTTCTTGAGACATTCTGATGCAAAATGTCCTTTTTTCCTCAGAAAAAATATTTGTAAATGATACCATGCTTCCAACTCTAAAATATCTAGAAAATAACATCAACGAAATAGTAAATGTGAGCGATGACCACTTGCTTGTTTGTCTCCTCCATCTTTGTCCTTTCTTGGTATGTCTCCATCATAAAACTTCATGAATGAGCCTCCATCTCCACAAGATGCCATCATCACTTGATGACTTGATCATGAATGAGTGATATAATGAGCCTCCAATAGATTCATTTCCATAAGCAAAACCAGCCAAGAATGCTAGTACAACTCCAACATCAAAATGGTGCACACCAATTTAGCTAGTTTGACCATATCTTAACAATTTGCACATATTCACTTATGAGATTGCTCAAACATGAGATAGAACAAGTAATAAACTTGAAAAATACTTCCTTTGACCTTACTTGAGTCTTCAAACACCTGAAAAAATAGATTCAAAACATTGACTCTCCTTTGATGCTCTTGACTAGCTCCAAATTGCCACTTCCCCTTTTGTGTTGTTGAAGCCCTTTGAGATCAACCTCTTGATCTTCCACTTGACCATAAAAGTCATTAGATAAGACCGCTTTTCCAGATCCATTAGTTGAATGAAACCATGAAAAACAACATCCACTTGCATAGCATCATCTACACAAGAAGATTCATCAAAACATATGAGAAAAGCAAAATGAGTCACTTCCACTTGCTTACCCTTCTCATCATATGTGAGCCTTGAAGGTGTTTGCCTTTGCCTTGATGTCCTCCTTGGCTTTTGACTTGATGAAGGCCTTTCATTCCCGTATGAATAAAACATTTTTCAAATGAACAATCCTATTCGTGGAGAGAGAAATATGAATTGTGCCAATCTCTTTGATTGCATACTCACCATCATTGGCTGTGTAGATCACCCTCTTGTCATCTCCATATGCCAACAGAGATGTGAAATACTCTTTGTGAAAAGTCATGTGTGAGCTTTCTCCACTATCAATCCACCAAGTATCAATATCTCCAACATTAGCAACCAAACATGAAGACATGACAAAAGCATCATCATTTGAGTTTTGATCACCAATGCCATCCTCATCTAGAGTTAGATCTCCCTGCTTATTACCTTGATCTCTCTTCTTTTTGAAGAATTTACTAGCAAAATGTCCTTTGATACCACAATAGAAGCATTTTGACTTTGATCTTTTTTTTTGCCAAAAGAGGAAGTCTCACCTTGATAGTTATCTTTAGACCACTTGCCTTTTCCTTTTCCCTTGAACTTTCCTTTGATGTGGCATAGCCTCCTCTCCATCAACTTGAGATGTAGTAGATGCACCTCCTCTTGATTGAAGCCTATACTCTTCATTCACCAAGATCTCTTGAAAATCCACAATACTTGGCAAAGTCTTTTGAATAGCAAAACTTTGAACAATATTAACATGATCATCCAACAAGCCATTAAGTACAACTTGAACCAGTTCTATTAACTCCTTAATGCTCTCATCAATACCTGCTAATTTATCATTGAATGCTTTAACCCTCAAAACAAAAGCATGAGTACTTTCATCCTTATTTTGCAAACATTGAAAGATTTGTCTCCTAAGGGTTAGTACTCTTGGTGTAGACTTGGATTCATAAAGCTTCTTCAAAGCTTCCCAAGCCTCATTTGATGAAGTACACTTACCAACTTCCTTGAGAAGTTCATTGGTAACATTCATCTGTATCACATGTAGAGCTTTCTTTGCCCTCTTGTCATACCTCCCTTGATCTTGTTGTGCCACGGGTCTTTCCTTCACCTACAACAATGTCCATCAAATCATTCATCTCAAGAAAAGACTCCATTCTCACATCCCAAGTAGAATAATTTGTATAGGTAAGCCTATCATTGCCTTCCAGCATGAATCCACTTGATATAGCCATGTTGCATTGACTTGATCTTTCTTTCAACCTATTCCAATGCACAAAGCACTCTCTTGAATGTCAAAAAATGAACTCAAGAAGAAATCACAAAGATATGGAACCTCTCAAATCTCTTTCTTGCCCCAAACCTAGCAAATCCAACACATAGAATGGAAGGTACTTGATCAACCTACAATCTCATAAACTTTTTCACTTTCTAAACTTGAAACACACTCGTAAAAGTTCCAACAACCTCAAACATAAGAGATCCAAACAAATTTAGGGTTTTGACAAAAGTACAAAAAAATTAAATCTTGGAAATTCTATATGCAAATGCTACAAAGTTGATATATTAGTATCTTGAAGAATGCAATAAGACCTATTCATAGCAATTAAAGTCGCCACATTCCACTATGTTGTGAAATCAGCCTACTTCAATTATTTTGCCCTCTATTGAGTTTTGATTTACAAAAAATTATTTCTACATATGAAACATGCTTGATTTTTGAGTAGAAATCAATCTAGCATGCTCTAGAATTGGTAACTCCTCCAAATCGTTGCTAGATATGGCTGATCCTTCAAGTAACCTACACCAAAGCTTTGATACCATGTGAAGAAAAATCAAATCAGTAAGATTTAATCAAACTCTAAGATCTTTGGTTACTATAGATAGCACATCTAACACCATTGACAATGTAGAAATCTAGCTCTAACAATGCACAGAAGCCATAAAAATCAAACTAGTTGACAATTTCTCACATAAAGGACAAGATAAGGTGAGCCTTTTACTTTTGTTGGCAAGAAGAAAGATAGATCTAAGCTAAAATGTTTCTATTATGGAATCAAAGGACAATTTGCTATTGAAGAGATATCAAGGTGATAAGCAAGAAAATCTAACTCTTGATTAAGATTGTGTTGATGATCAAGACTCAAATGATGATACTCATGTGGTGTCTTCATGTTTGTTTGGTAATGATGGAGATATTGATCCTTGGTGGATTGATAGTGGAGCAAGCTCGCGCATGATCTTTCACAAAGCATATTTTTCATCCTTGTTGGCACATGAAGGTGACAAGAGGGCGATCTACATGGCCAATGATTTCAATATCAAAATAGAATCAGAGCAAATGCAATCCATCTTACAATCTATTCTTTTTGAAAACTTACAATTTTTGAGAGATGTGGAATCATCTAAGAAGAAGGCTAAGAACAATAAGCAAAAGAATACACTTGCAAGATATTCTAACCCTTTCAAAAAGAGGTTATCAAAATAGAAGGATTTGTGCATTCAAGTCTGCATATTCTAATTTTTACTACTTTGGAGCAAGAGATAAATCAGTTAAACATAGGAATGCATCAGATTATTGGTACTTCATTTTATATTGAGGAGACATATCAAATTGAAGGAATATCAATAATTTACAATTCATCCAACAACTACCTTTGTTGATGTAAATGAATTATTTACATTCTATGATATAATATTTGAGAAGGTAAGTGGCAAAATAGTCATAGTGCTTAAGTTAGATGAGTTAGAAACTGTTAAAGGGTAGAAGATGGAGCGGGTTAGTATTACTCTCATGAATGATGCACTATCACAAACAAGATATCCAAAAAAATTTAGTTTCAGTGTCCGATCTAAAAATGACATTTGGTGACTAGTAGCTTTTTGGGTGATTTTCTCATTATTAGATTAGATAAAATACTAGCATTATTTCTTATTTATCCAAGAGTGTTTGAGCTCATTCTAACTTATTTTGTCAATACATTCTGAATGAGGATCATGATATATTATCATGGATATTTTGCAAAACATCTTACCCTAATTAAATCATCAAGGACCATATGGATGGTGGGGATCTCCATGTTCCTAAAGTTGAAGCCTTCAATGTAGAATGGCATTTAGCGAGTGATTTGAAAACATTAAAATGCATGTATAATGTCTCTCATTGTGCTACATCCAAACATCCTTGTTTATACTACATGAAAATGGCAAAAGATGTTACTAGGAGTATAGGCATTACTAGAGAAAATGTAGATCCAGGTTAAAAACTTGTCTTACCAATTCCTAATGAAAAACATGAACATTTGCACTCTTCATGCAAAAGTTAGGATGATAGAAAAGCTTATTTATCTTCACATTTTTTTTTGTTTGGAATACCAAGCCAACATCTTTCTCAAAGGAACATTACAGGAGTTTCAAACTTGAAAAGGGCCTTCTCAAAACTCTAATTTTTGCTCCCACTTGGACCAATCAAAAGACCCAAAAATGAAATTATCTACATAACGTACCTCATCGGGACTAGAAAGTTGGTTTCTAATTTTTGAATTTTTTAAATTGCCACCGGGTAGCTCTTACGCATATGATTGGTTGACTTGTTCTAATTGTAGAGTACAATGTTGCCTCGAATCAACTTCTCTAAGTTAAATTACTAACCTGGAATGGTTACAAACTAGTTTATAATAGTAACCACATTGGTTGGATATTGTGCTCACAATATTCTTGCATTGTTACAATTAGTGACAAAGTGCGAATGGATTCAATGTAGTACCAAAATTTTTAAGAGTTTGAGAGAGAGAGAGAGAGAGAGAGAGAGAGAGAGAGAGAGAGAGAGAGAGAGAGAGATAGAGACATGGCGTCAAGGAGACCCAGATCCACAATAGACTCAATGAGAAAGACGAAGCAGAAAATTGGATACCAAAAAAAATGTTAAAAACACATGGGTATTAATGCATCTTTTGAATTCTTTTTTATTGATTTAATGTTCTTAAATTTATTTTTTAACGATTTAAAATTAAGAATTTAAAATATTTTAAAAATTTTAACATTGATAATCATTACCAAAAATTAAAATTGTAACGACTTGTCAAGTTTATAATGTTTAAATTTTAGATGTGTTTTTACAATATTTTTTGTAAAAAAAAATATTGTTAGAAATTTTAAGAAATGAAAAGATTTTTTAACAAATCAGTTAATCTCGATTATTGTAAAGTAATTTTATTTGCGTTTATTTAATGTTTAACTATTTAATAAACTTACGTAGGTATAAGTAAATGTTTTTAAAATTTAAGATTAGTTAAATAAACTTACGTAGGTATAAGTAAATGTTATTAAAATTCGAGCCTCCCCTTGGAAACCAAGAAGCATTTTCTCTATTTGTTGCAGCATTATATCTTATCATTGATCCAACACACTTTGAGAATTGTTGTAACTAACTTTGGTGGCTGACTGTTTGTGTCACAATTACCATTTTGTACTGAATTTCAATTTTCTAACTTGGATTTACTAGAGAAACTAGAATATTAGCCCGGTTAAATTCAATAGAAAAGAAGCCAAAAGAATCACTTAGGAAGTACACCCATAGAGTTAAAAACTTGATAGAAAAACTAGGAGCGCAATATCATGTGCCCATGCAGAACAAATCGTTTAACTATCTTATGGAACAAGCTTAGCAAACTGCTTCTCTCTTCTGTATTGTGTGGGCGATCATCTGCGTGAGTACAATGAGCCCGTGTCACTCTCTATATAGAGGCGCACGAGAGCTAATATGACGTTTACCAATAGTCAAAAAATTGGTTGGCAACAATTACGAGTCGTTCTTACCACTATTCTAAAATGAAATTCTAAAGTTGCAATAGGCCTTTACATGTATTTAGGCCTTATTGCATATATACATGTACAAAAATTCAAAAATTGACACTATATAGCAAATAATTGGATAATGTGGAAATGTATGCCTCCACAACAAGCATCAAATCCAACAATTAGCAAATCCAAAGAAGTCATGAAATATAGAGAAGGAAAGAAGAAGAGCAAGGACATTCCATATCCATTTGAAAGAGGATCCACCCGCTTTATTGAAAGAGGATCCACCTGCTTTATTGAAATGAAGAGTGAATGTACAAAATAACTTGAATCCACCACTTTTAGGGCTTTGGCCTTAAATCCTATTGGCCAATCTCCACCTCCCTGATTATTTGAAATTTGAATTTTGGGGGGTAGCCTTTTTTTATTCACTAACTTGATTGACTATTAGGCCTTGCGACATTGATTCCCGCAAAAAGGCATGAAGTCCTTTTATTAACTTCTAACTAATCAAATAACTATGTGATCATCAGGTTGGACATACACACACACAAGGTGCCAAATCCCTCTCACTTATTAACTATGGTTAGGGTTGCCTTGATATCTGCAAACCCTCCAACAAATAGTCAATGCCAAAGAGTAAGGATAACAATTTTTACTCCTCATATAATATACTAATTCCTATTTAATCAGGATATGATAACTTCCTATCTCAAATAAAATCTTTTTTTAGCTCCACACTAAAGCATCTATTCAATGTTATGGGCATTAATTTTAAATAGTTAGCTTCTTGTAATCTACACACATGCATATCCTCCCATACTTCTTACTATCCAAAAGAAAGAGCACTCCTTGGAGATTTACTAGGGATAATATGTTTGACTAATGAACAACTATTGAATAACCATAAGATAGTTCCATAAGAAAAAAAATCTCCAAATTCTAAAATATGCTTAGAAGTGGGTTCATTTGTGGGAAAAAGTCATTATGGCTTGAGGTCGTAAAAAATTGAAGGTTGCCATAAAGATGCTCATAAAACATGCAATAAAAAAGAGGTGGTTCTTGTCCTAGATGATCCGCACATGGAGAGAGAGAGAGAGAGAGAGAGAGAGAGAGAGAGAGAGAGAGAGAGAGAGAGAGAGAGAGAGAGAGAGAGAGAGAGACACTTTGGGTAACATTAGTCATCCTTTACAAGGGAAATGGATTCCCCAATTGCTTTTTCACTTGCTCATCATGCCCTTGTCTAGCTTGGCCTCGCCATCTTTTATGGCAAGGTTCCCTAGTGGAAAAGTCACAAAAAAATTATTCCCCATTATATTCAGCTTATTGAGTTACTCAAATTCAAGGGTGGAAGGATACATTCATATGTGTATGTCTTTTTGAGCAACAAATTGATCACATTAACATCATTATGCACAATATGTACGAGGAACATCACAAGTAGGCCATGCCAAAAGGGCTCCAAAAGTCAACATGTATCATTTGGGAATCAAGCCTCTTCACTAACATCAAAAGGTTCCTTCCAAGTACACCATGCCACCACAATATGTAAAATGTTCATACCAAGTACACCATGTCACAAGTGCTCCGAATGTGTACAAGTAAGAGCTTGTTAGAGCATCTAATTTTTAGCTCTTCCCAACCTCAATCTTTTACTCAAGACTGCTCTTTCTTAAAATTTTCTGGACATTTTTTGAGCTGAAACCAAAGATATCTTCTAGGTTTCTAGTCACTTGCATCACCTACATGCTAGGTGGATATATAATCATGAGGTTTTACAATTTGCTTATAAAACCGATGCATAGGTTATACTTATCAAGCATTAATGAGCATCTAGGGCTTTCTCATTTTTTAGGATCTTTATAAAAACCTAAACGATGACATGGTTTCACCATCATAGCCAACCTTTTCCAGCACAACCCAAAGGAAATATTTCATATGTTACATGAGTATTAAGTATAGGTGAAAAAGTGGGTTTCATGTGTGTGCACATTGATTGGTTGATTGTGGAAAACCCAGGACTGCTTCATGCCCATCATTTTCCACTCAATCAAAGAATGGTGAGACAGTGCTAGTACACTCCCACTCACTAAAGCATTCACTCACTCAAAAAAAAACAAAAAAAACAAAAAGGAAAGGAACCAAGACCAGCAAAGCAAAACAGAAAAGAAAGGAAAAAAAAGGCAAAGCAAAACCAAAAGGAAAGGGGGGGAGGAAGAGTGGTTAGTCTCTCACCATCCTTGTCCTCCCTCCCTCACCTTTCACTTCCCCAGCTCTCGCCTTTTCATTCATCTCCACCTCCGCCTCTTCTCTTTCTCCTGTTCTTCTCTTTTTTGCTGTTCTTCTTCATCATCATAAATTATAATCAGCATCGCCCTTTTCTTCTTCTTCCTCATCTTCTTGCACTTTCGATTCTCTGCACCATTGCTGTGCTTCGTCCTCTTCTTCAATGCACTTTCTATTCTCTGCACCATTGATGTCCATACGCAGACTGACTGCTTCAAGTTTCTTTGGTAGCCGGAGTTGGGTTTTCTCGGAAGCAAGAAGTTGAGGAGGCGCGGAATACAAGCAAGCGGGTGCGCGCCAGCTGAACTGCAAAGAAATGGCAGGATGGGTAAGAATGCGGGGCATCTGGCCTTAACGTTTTGGTTGCTGCTTTGCTGATGGTGGAAGCTCCAAGAGATGTAGATTGCTTGCAGCAGAGGAGGGGATAATTGAAAAGAGAGAGGGAGAAAGACTGTTGGGTCAGTGAGGATGTCGACGAGAAGACTTGCCTTCGCATGTTGGTTGCTGTTATTGGTATGCTTGTCAGTGTTGGGAGCGTTGATAGCTTACCACTATACTCCTCGCAACATTACACCCTGCGAAGTTTTTGGAAGCAACTTGTGTGTAAATATTGAACTACGGCCACCTTCTCCTCCACCGCATCGAGAATATACAGATGGCCAGATCGCATCCTTTGCATTGGCTAAGGAGTTACTGTCGAAGCCTTCCAAGTCTTCAAAGCCCAAAATCGCCTTTATGTTCCTCACTCCGGGTCCTTTGCCATTCGAGAACCTGTGGGAGCAATTCTTTAAGGTATAGTAGGTTTTATCCCAGCCGGTTTAGTTCACTAGATCTGAGTGAATGGGATTTCACATTGTAGCTTTACCAGTAAGTGTAATGGTGATCGGAATGGGTTGCTATATTGCATAAGAAGATCGCTATGTATTTGGAGGAATGCAAATGGCTACTAGATCGTTTGAGTTGTTATGTTGCATAAGAAGATTTATATACATTTGCAGGAATACAAATGGCTACTACGTCATTTTTTGCCAAATAGGCATAGCACATCTTTCACCTGAATTTACATGTTCAGACGTTGTTGAGAATATATCCGATCAGTATTCAGCCTAGATGCCAAAAAACTGTTCGTCATCTAACCCTGGTAGAGATTCCTTGAAGTCATGGCAACGCTTATACCACTCTTGAGATCAAATTGCCATGTGCGTCTATTTCAGCTTAATAAATCAATGAGATTTTTCTCTTTGGAGAAACCCACGTGTAGGTTTAGAGGGGAAGATACTAATTTAGGGTGGGAAAATGCATTGTGCAAGCATTGGTCGGGAGCTGCCTTTGTCTGAATGTTAGGGCATGTGCAGTTGTTGATTGGGAGCATGTGCAGTTTCTGAAAGCAGGGCCAGAGCTATGGGAGTTGCATCCTCGGGTATGGTGCAGTGATTGTAGAAATTGACACGTGTGCAATTCTTTTGCACCTTCCATGGCCAGGGGTACGAGGGCCTATATTCCATATACGTGCATGCTTCCGAGCTCGCAAGGCTGAGAAGTGTTTGGAAAACCGGCGTCTTTATTGGTCGAGAGATTCGAAGCCAAAAGGTGTAGTGTGTTTTCTTCCCTGATCATTTTGCTGCCATGTTCTCAATTGGTTATGGCAATGAGTTTATTGGGTTTGCGTTGGTCTATTACAGTAGGTGAAACTTTGCTATGTATCTAATGGTGGTGACAGAGCTGTTTGATGTCTCTTGTATTCAGGTAGGGTGGGGGAAAATAGACATGGTTGATGCAGAGAGAAGGCTGCTAGCCCAAGCCCTGTTGGACACAGATAATGAGTTTTTTGTTCTCTTATCTGAGACGTATTGCTATATCTCTAGCCTTGTCAATTCTTTGACAGCAAAGATGACTTTTAGATCTTTCCTGTTACACTAATTACACTAAAAACCATCACCTTGCTTGCTTGTTTTTCAAGTGCGACCATATTCCTTAGCTGCAAACATGCAGCAGGAATGTAGTTTGAATTTTGATAGTCTTCAACCACTGCAGTATTTACAATCTACGAACTCATTTGGTTTTTGTGTCTAGCAGATGTATACCTTTACGAGATTTTGAATATATTTATGATTATTTCATTGGTGGCAACATCAGTTATGTTGATTGGTAAGAAATCCACCTAGGTTCATACAGATCTTATGTTATTCCTAGAAATGTCTTGCAGATAGATCAAAATGGCCTCTCTAGCTGGAAAGACATATTGATTTATCATTTGGCTACATGTTTAGTCATTCATTTTGAAGATGAAAACAGAGACTGTAGTAGTGTTTTTGACGATTCTTATACATTTTTGTGAAAAATATTAATTTCCTCAAAAAAAAAATCTCCATCCGACAGCTTCGATGATCCTGGACCACACGGCCGAGGTCGATACCTAGATTACATGCTTCCTGAAATCCAAAAGGATGAATGGCGAAAAGGTGCGCAAGTAAGTGCCCTGCATACTCCCCAAATCAGATACGAACTTTTGAATTCTCTTATTCTTGTGTATCTACAATTAAGATTGTTGTGAAATATTATAAGAATTGATTCTCCAGATGCTTTTTCAACATTATTAGGACCATAATTTCTTCTCTTATTCATGCCTATCTCTCTCTCTCTCTCTCTCTCTCTCTCTCTCTCTCTCTCCCAGTTTTCAATACTTGGAAAAGAAGTTTTATCTTTGGAGCGAGTCCCATAAATTTCCATCCCACGATATTGCAAGTGCTCAATGGTTTAGGACCTTTTGTCTCTAGTCTTTGATCTTGCTGTAAATGAATTGACCAGTAGCTCATTGAGGACATATCAGTGATTGTTAATGCGTAACCCAAAAATCTCTGGATGTAATCTCTAATCAGACCTGGCTGCTTTTAGTGCTGAAAGTAAATCAAGAGGGCATTGAAAATTCAATTTTAGTGATTTTTGTCAACGTGTCACTTTTGTTCATTTTGGTGGATTTCGCAGAGATCTTTACTCCATCACCAATCTTCGCCAGTTTTTGACACCATCTTTTTTGTACTTATTTGTTTTTTTTTCCAAAAGATTTTGGATTATTTTTCTTCTTACAATAAGATGTTTTTAATGCACATTATTGTTTGTCGATTAATTCTTGGAAGTTATTTCACTCTAGCACCACTCTTTAGGTTATTTTGCCACTTCGTCTTTGTTGCTACTTTTAGGATCTTGCCACATTCTTTGGTTTTCATGATTTGAATTGCTCCCATTTCACTTTGTCAATTGTGATTTGGTATGTAGTACTTTAGTTTATGAAATGTTACTTTTTTCAAGTTTTTGAGACAATCAATCTTGTACCACTTTTGTGTCGTTTTGGCAAACTTTTTGCATCATTGCATTCCTTATAGTTAAATGTTTGCACTATAGGTTATCATTTTGCCATCTAGAGGAAAGGACAATTCGAAGTCCACACTTAGTGGTTGCTAGTATCGTGTATTGTCATTTATAGCAGGTAGGCTTGGCAATATCACTACTTGCACTCCTGTTGTAGATTTTTTCACCCTTGTATGGTCATAGAGCATGATTGATCTATCTACTCATCATAAGGTATTTCTCTGTATTTGTAGACAGGAGGATATTCCTCTCACTTTCCCTACCAGCAAGTGAGATATGGACAATTATCATCTCATTTTTACCGTCAGTTTATCTTTTGGGGGTCATCTCACTAGCAGTGTCACAATGTTTTATTGCATTGTGATCATAGAGCCCACAGTTCCAAAACCATGGGTCCTGGAAACCGTGGGGTGAACCGTACCACGGTTCATGAAACCGTGGTATGGTTCCAGTATCTAATCATAGAACCCACGGTTCCCAGAACCGTGGGTTCTGGGAACCGTGGAAGGAACCGTACCACGGTTACTGAACCGTGGTACGGTTCATCTAAATAATTAATTAATTAATTAACTAGTTACCAAATTGACAGATTTCACAGATGAGATAGACGATATAGATGATTTCACAGATGATACACATATTCACAGATAATTTCATTTGACAGATTATTTCACAGGTGATACACAGATTCACAGATTATTCATACACAGATTAATGATACTCAAATCATTTGTGAATCTGTGATTTCGTTAATCTGTCAGTCATCATTTAACAGATGATTGACAGATTTCACAGATGATACAAATTTCACAGACAGACATGAGGGTCCGGGCCGGAGGCGGGCATTCTGCGTCCGCGTCCCGGACCCGGACATGTCCGACACCCGGACGTGGGGTCGGACGCGTCCATATTTTTTTTTATTTTTTATGTTATTTTTTTTGGCTAAATAACTCTAAAATATCAAAAAAAAATAAAAAAAGTGGACGCGTCCGGGGACCTGGACGCACCCCTGGCGCGTTCGCTTCCGGACGCGGACGCGCGTTCGGACGCAGGGTCCGCTTCCTTAGCCTGTGCCAGACATGAGGAGGGTCCGGGCCGGAATGCCCGCGTCCTCGTCCGACGCCCGGACCCGGACGTGGCCAACCCCTGGACGCGGGGTCGGACTCGTCCCTTTTATAATTTATTTTTTATTTATTTATTTTTTTTGGCTGGACGCATCCAGTGTCCGGACGCAAACGCATTTTTTAAATGAAAAAAAAAAACAAAAAGCGCGGGCACTGCGGACTGTTCCGCAGAAGTCCGAGAGGAGAGAAAGAGGGCGGGAGAGGGAGAGAGAGAGAGAGAGTGAGGGAGAGGCATAGAGAGAGAGAGAGAGAGAGAGAGAGAGAGAGAGAGAGTGAGAGAGAGTGAGTCATGGTGTTTGTGTGTGTGTATGATGAGTTGTGTGTGTGTGTGTGTGTGATGATTGTGTGGTAATTTATGTGTGTGTGTGTGTGTGGATATTGTTGATTTGTGTGCATACAGATGTGTGTGTGTGGTGATTTGTGTGTGAGAGAGAGAGAGGAAGAGACAGAGAGTGTGAGGGACACAGAGAGAGGATTTGTGTGTGTGCGCGCGTGTACGAGACATGGTGTGTGTGTGTGAGTTTAGGATTTAGGGTTTGGGGTGCTTGGGTTTGGGGTTTAGGGTTTAGGGTGAGAGAGAGATATTAGATTTGCGTGCTTCTGTGTGTGAACGAGAGAGAGAGAGAGAGAGAGAGAGAGAGAGAGAGAGAGAGAGAGAGAGGGAGAGATATGGCTGCTCGTCCCATTTGGGATGAGGTGGAGGTGTTGCCCGACAAAAAGTGGTGTTGCCCTTTTTGTCGAAAGCAGTTCACAGGGAACGCCTCTTGGGTTCGAGCACATCTGGGGGGGTTGCGAGTCCGACCCACGGGGGGACGCTATGGGATCGGCGTTTGTATGGTCATCCCCGCTGCGAAGAGGGCTCGCATTCTCGAGGCATATTCTGAGCCAGTTGCTGAGCCCGGCGAGCCGTCCACAGATGCCGCGGACTCTAATTCCACTGGTGCACCCACTGCCACCGCCCCTGCCACTGGTACACCCAGCGCCACCGCCCCCACCCTCGCATCCGCACCCGCCACCGCCGTTGCATCCGCACCCGCCTCCGCCTTCGCCACAGCCACCCGTACCCCCTCCGCCAGTACTCCCCATGGATCCACAACCTCCACTGTTGCACCTACGCCTCTGCCATCACCGTCAGATCTGCACGGCCCGTCCACATCCTCCGCTTCCACACCTGCACCTATGCCACCACCTCCAGATCCGCATCGTCCATCCACATCCTCCCAGCCATCCACATCCCGAGGCACCAGACAGATGTCCATGCCGGGATATTTTAGAGAGGGGCAGCATTGAGAGGCCACCAGGACCATAGCACAGATTTTCTATGACCTGAACCTCCCCTTTATCATGGCATCATCCCGCATCTTTCGAGAGGCTATCTCGAAAGTTGCAGTCTGCGGGCCCGGCTACACACCACCCACAGCCGACGCACTACGCGGCCCTTTGCTCCAGGACTGGGTTGCATCAGTCAGAGAGAGACTGGCCGTACTGCAAGAGGCTTGGGATAGATACGGCTGTTCCATCATGGCTGATGGGTGGACTGATCGTCGTACACATCCACTCATCAACGTGATTGCTTCTAGTTGTTACGGTTCCATGTTCCTGCGCAGCATCGACGCCTCCGAGGCAGGGAGAGTGCACTCGACCGAGTACATTTACGGCATCATCCGCGCAACGATAGAGGAGGTCGGGCCACAGCTCGTTGTCCAGGTACGATTTTTTTTCATTAGTTGCTTGGTCATTTACTGCTTAATGTTGATAAAAAAGTTTTGTGTGGTTTTCGATTGATTGCAATGTGTTTCCAAGCTGTGAACTGATCGTGTGAACGTACCGCGAAAGGTTGTGATGAACAATGCATCCAACTGTCGCGGTATGGGGGAGCTTCTTGTGGTAGAGTACCCCTCCATTGTGTGGACTCCATGTGCTGCACACTCACTGGACCTCCTCCTGCATTCCATCGAGCGCTTGCCTTGGGTCAGTGAGATTCTCACGAGGGCACTTGCGGTTGTGGACTTCGTCACACACGCAAGCGCCGCATGACTACCCTTTTCCGCACATTCAGCAGGTAATATGGTATTTATTTTTTGGCTCGTTCAAGATGCTTCTTTTTTTTTGCTCGTTTCATGTGTGCCTCTCATTCCGTTTGTCAATGCAGGCTCAACTTGAGCCTGCTCGCACCCGCTTCGCCTACCAGTTCATCATGCTTGAGCGGCTACACAAGCTCAAGGGTGATTTGTGGCACACGGCTACTTCGGTAGAGTTCACCGCCATGGACCTGTCCACGACCCCAGAGGGCTTGGCCTTCCACGACATCCTCTTCATGGAGCCTTTCTGGGTGGATATGCAGCAACTGATGGATGTCATGCGCCCCATCTACTCTGTTCTGAGGCTCGTTGATCGCGAGGGGTGCACAATGGGCCTCATTTACGAGTTCATGAACCGCATAGGCGAGTCTCTCCAGCGTTTTGAGCTGGACCCTGCCAGGTATAACTTTTTTCCGTCTCACCATCCTTACTTCCATTTCGCACTCTGTTTCGTCTTGCTGCCGCAACACGATGGTATGTAATTGTTGCCTCCACGTGGTTTGGTCCACAGGTTGGAGCCTATGAGGCGCTTGTGGCAGCGACGATGGGATAAGTTTCACCGGCCCATTCACAGTGTGGCCCACATACTGCATCCGCTGTTTCAGAGCGAGAGGCAGTACGACGATGCAGAGCTGCGTGCGGACTGGTTCGCATACATCCACCTCCTCAGTAGCGACACTGGTATCCGCAGCAGGCTCGAGGTGCAGAGGCTCAGTTACAGGTAAACTCTTGCTCTATCGTACGTTGTCGTTCGTTCAACTTCCCTGCGCGGGCTCAAGATGTACTCACGCACATGGCTGATCAACTGTAGGCACTCTCTGGGGCTGTTCGGCGAGGACGTTGCACGTGTCTAAGAGAACAGGCTCTTGCTTGTATCATGGTGGGAGAGCTACGGCGCTAGACAACCAGACCTAAGGACGCTCGCGCTCCGAGTCCTTTCACAGTTATGTTGTCTAATCTCATTCATCCAACCAGTTTTCGCATTTTCTCTACAAGGTCGGTACTCACTCGAGTGGTTGCCAATTAATGCAGGACTGTTCTTCTTGCGTGTGCGAGCGGTTCAGCCTTGTTCACACGAACAGGCGGAACCGTCTGACGACGGAGCGATGCAATGACTTGGTGTATTGCAACACCAACACCAAGGTGGTTCGACGCATCACAGAGAGCATGAGGGCAAGAGGTGCACGCGGCCTACTCTTGCAGGTATATGTCTTTGCTCTATCGTTTGCTTTCGTATTAGTTTAAGACATTCAGTTTAATGCCCTCACGGTTGCTTCGGCTATTCTCACGAATGATTGACTTGTGCAGGTCAATCTCGATGAGTGCCTGGTTGCAGCGGCCGATCATGAGGCAGAGCCAGAGGTTGATCCAGACGATGCCGCTCGGCGTGCTCTTCGGGGTGATCGCGAGGATGATGCCGATGCCCATGAGACCACCCCCCTACCTGCTGATGTTCCATTGCCCTCCTTTGATGATGAGCCCACATATGATTCAGACGAGACAGTCAACCTTGCAGGGGATGGTCCATGTGCCCCACCCAGTACTCCCGTATCACACCCCCTTTCATATGGTGGCTGGTTAGAGTTTGCAAGGGAGACAGAGGCTGCTGCCCAGAGACAGATAGCGCAGAGACGACTCAGAGCATCACAGGCAGGCAGTTCTTCCCAGAGACCCCCCCATGTATAATAGGTCCTAACACCACAGTAGGGCAAACACTAACTGATCCACCCAATCTTGCCTACTCCCTGATATAGAGTAAGCCCCTCCTAGCCAATCCTCAACGTCATCTGACGACGTATACTCGGACTCATCATCATCCTCAACGGAAGCTACCGTATTCTTGGATGAACTGGCACCAGCCCCGGGAATTGGTTCTGGAGTCTGTAACTGTCTGCTCTGGACTAAGTTCCAGATAGTAGAGAAGAATGCATCATGCTGGCATTTCCTTCTCAAGGACTCGAGTAACTGATTACGAATCTGAGTAAAACTCAGCTCGTTTATCATAGGCATTCTGCTAAGGGCATCTGCTACTGTATTGAATTTTCCACGTCTATATCTGATAGACATGTCAAACTCGTGCATCAACTCTGCCCAACGAGCTTTCCGACCTCTAAGCTCAGGTTGATTGCAAAGGTATCTGAGACTCTCATGGTCTGTCAGGACCTCAAAGTTGGCACCATACAAATAATGCCTCCAAGTCTTAAGGGCATGGACTATAGGAAAGAGTTCCTTTTCATAGGCACTGTACCTAGTCTGAGCTGGCTCGAGTTTTTTACTCTCGAACGCAACTGGTCGTCCACCCAGAGTTAGCACAGCACCTACTGCAAAGTCGCTAGCATCTGTTTCGACCACAAATGGCTAATTGGGGTCGACGACTTTTAAAACTGGTGCTGTAGCTAAGGCTGTTTTGAGAGCATCAAAGCTCCCCTGTTGTGCGGACTCCCAAATGAACTCCTTTCCCTTCCCCTTAAGAAGATTTGTCATAGGAACTGCTATTTGAGCATATTCCTTGACAAATCGTCTGTAATATCCCGCCAAACCAAGAAAGATCTTAAGTTTCAAAATATTCTGAGGTCTCAGCCAACTGAGTATGGCTTTAACCTTATTTGGGTCCATCTTAATCCCATCTGAAGAGATAATGTGACCCAAATATGCTACTTCTTCAACGAAGAATTCACACTTGGATTGTTTAGCATAAAGCTTATGCTTTATGAGCAGTCGAAACACCTAAGAAAGGTGTTTTAGATGCTCCTTCCTCGTTTTGCTGTAGACGAGGATGTCATCTAAAAATACGACTACAAACTTACCCAAGTATGGTCTGAGGACACTGTTCATCAAGGTCATAAAGGTAGCTGGAGCATTTGTGAGCCCAAATGGCATCACCTTAAACTCATAATGACCGTGACGAGTCCTAAAAGCTGTTTTCGAGACATCTTCCGATTTTATACGGACTTGATGATATCCCGATCTAAGGTCTATTTTGCTGAAAAACTTAGCCCCGTCGAGTTGGTCAAACAACTCGTCTGCCCGAGGCATAGGGTATCTATTCTTAATTGTGACTTTGTTGAGGGCTCTATAATCTACGCAAAGACGCATAGATCCCTCTTTCTTTTTCACCAATAGGACTGGTGAGGCCCATGGTGAACTACTGGTATGAATTTGGCCTTTCCCAAGATAATTTGTTAACTGCCTAGTTATTTCTTCATCCTCTGTTCGGCTGACCCGATACGGAGGTTTAGAAACAGGTGCTGTACCTGGTACTAGGTTTATTACATGATCTACCTCTCTGCTAGGTGGTAAACCATGTGGCAAATCTTCAATACCTGATGGTCTTCATCTCTGATTAGTTGACAGAGCTCTGAACTGCAGACCATAGGACTGTTGGGAACATCATGTTCCCCATGCAGTTGGATCTCTCGGCCTTTATGCTGAAAGCTGAGGGTGTTCTCCTGATAGTTTTTGTGGAGGGAAGGTCCTAAACTGTAGAGCCAATCTCTCCTGAGAACAATGTCTGTGCGATCCAGGTGCATTATCTGAAAGTTTATTTCATCTTGGTACCCCTGAATACCAAGATTCAAACTACTTACCATAGTTTCCCATATTTTTTTATCTTCACCCTTAGCTAATGAAACTATGTACCTATGCTGACCAGGTACTTCTGGTAGTTTAAGCTTTTTAACTAGGGTGTAGTTGATGAAATTATGGGTTGCCCCATCATCAACCATAACTCTTACTGACTGGTTACCAACTTTCCCATGCATACGTACTAGGTCATGCGGCCCAAAGCTGAAGGGTCTCGCTAGCATTGCAGAGGTCAGCTGGCAACAGTGTTCATGGTCTTCATGATACACTTTGATCTCGGAAGCTGCCGAGTCATTGGGGAAACATACAGTCTGAACAAGATGAACTTGTTTTTTTATCTTTCTTATCTTTTTTAGTGAAAGGCCCCTTGGGACACTGTCTGACTGTGTGTCGCTTGCCCATACACACAAAGCACAAACGTTCTTGTTTGGCTTTCTCAAAATCATCTGGTTTTAAGGGCTGTATGAGTGAAGGGCGGTTCTGAGGAGCTTCACTTTTAAATTTATCTTGATTCTTTCTCTTTAAAATTTTCTTTTTAAATTGAAAGTCTTTCTGAAGAGGCTGCTCAGAAAGTGGCTACTGTCTCGCCCTCTTCCTACCCACTGAATCATCATAGATTTGAGCATACCTGAGAGCTTGCTCAAGGGTAGTAGGCGAGTTTCTCTGGACCTCTACTTTATATTCATCTTTGAGGCCACGGACAAATCCCCTGATTTTCTGATAATCATCCATATTTTTAATCTTTAAAATTGCTTCTCGATACTGCAAGATATATTGGATGAGGGACTTGTCCATTACTGTTCTTTCCCAGGCTTCCCAAGCTCTATCAAGTTCATTTTCTGGTAGAAATTCTCTTAGGAAAGCTTCTTCAAAAGCTTTCCATGACTGGGGAGTCTGCCTAGTCTCCTGGAGATTTAACCACCACTTATAGGCCATAGGCCCTAAGGAAAGACTGGCCTCAATAGCTTGCAAATGGTCAGGGGTCTGTTTAAGAGCATGAATGTTCTTCCATTTGCTGAGGAAGGTTTGTAGAATGTCTGCATTTTTATCCTTCTCTTCCCCATTAAAAGTAGGAGGCTTTAAATCTTAAAAAACACTGGGGTGAGACCGTAAAGTCTCACCCGAAACTGATGGAAGTGGAGAAGGGGATAACTGAGAAGTGGAGAGAAGGCTTCCTTTCGCGGAATCCAAAATCAAGCTTTTGAGTTCAGCGAACGAGTCGTCCACACTAGACTTGAAATTGGCTAATGCCAACTTCAGTTCATCCACTTCTGTTACCAACTGGAGAAACTGCTCCTTGGTAACCAGTTCGTCGAGTTCTTCGGCAAACTGTTCCTGTTCTTCCAATTCCATTGGTTCCTTCCCTTTTCTGTAAGTCAAGGCTTCTGTTTCAAGTTCGTCGAAGCCTCTCTTCGGGGGTTGATCAGGTCCCTGAGGAGTGGTCATCTTGGAAACTGAAAGAAAGCTACCTTAACTTTTGAAGGAAAAAAAAGTCTAAAAGACTAATTTATAACTGTACAAGGGAAAGGAAAGGAAACTTAGCTCTTTCTGAGAATTGTACTTCCACAGAGAGAATCAAGAAAAGCCCTTTCAGCTCTTCTTCAACTGCTTTCAGACCTATGATTCTGAGAAATCCGAATAGGAGGCACAAGATCTGAAATTTTTTTGCTATCCCCCCTCGCTGATCTGACAGCTCCAGTATTGGTACCAAAAAACCAGATTCAAAGCGCAAATCGACTTGCAAATCCTGGAATTGGTGATGGTACCCTGCTCGCTGATCTGTGGCAGCCCTGAAACTTCCCAAAAGTCGAGTAAAATCTGGAAAGGATGCAAGAAAAATCCGGAACAAACTAGTTCCTACCCTCGCTGGCTGGGAAGCAACCTAACTAGCCCAATTTCTTCTGATTTGGGGCCCAAAAAGTGTTCCAAATTCTGATTTTTCCTCAGCTCCGCGAGCACTGAACCTATGCCAACCTTTCTGCTCTGGAAACGTTTAAAACTTGCTAAAATTTCACTCGAAAATCAGGATTGAAGCCTGATCTGGCAGCGCTGGACCTGCACTTCTATTTTGCCTCAAATCCCAGGTAGAAAACAGAAGTTTTTACCACGATTTTCTCAGTATCCTACTGATTTTCCAGCGCTGGCCCTGCTTTGTAGATTTCTGAAAACTTGAAGAAGTTCTGAGCAATCTAGCTACTTTCTCCACTGCTGAAAACTAACTTCCCTAGGATGGAGATGGCTCTGATACCAGTGTAATAGGTCCTAACACCACAGTAGGGCAAACACTAACTGATCCACCCAACCTTGCCTACTCCCTGATATAGAGTAAGCCCCTCCTAGCCCAGTGTGAGGACTGGTAGCATGCAACTGCCAAGTGTCGGCCACGTGACACTGACGTGGCTGACTGCACGTTGGGACCCAACTGGGGGCCCTATCCTGCTGACAGGGTCCCTAGGCTGTGTTAGCCCCGCCATGGCTATGGACCGTGCTGGGGCACACTACTCACACTGTCTTGCCATGTTGGTCATGTACGCTGGACACGACCTTGTCTGTGGTATCTGACCTATCTGTGTTCCCTAGGGTTCGGCACTGGTTACGAGCTCATAACACCGTGGCAAAGGGAGACCCCCAGGCAGGAGTGTACCACAGAGGGTTTCTTCCGGCAGACCTAGAGGCAGGCCAGCCAAGAGGGGACGCACTGATGATTTTTCTAGTCGTCTCTTGGCAGGCGTTGGCCCAGACTTAGAGGAGTCCCAGATGCCCCCAGACTCCCAGCCAGACTTTGTATTTGACACCCCTGCAGATGCATCTGGCACGCAGAGGGATGATTTTTTTAGCACAGACTTGTACTGATACACATTTTGGCATCATGTACAATGGCATCAGATGAGATGTATATATTTTTTAACAGTCTATTAGTGTCATGGCTAATTTATCGTGGTTGCTTACAAATGATTAGCTCTGTGAAATTTGAATGGTTAGTCAGAAATGGTTTGCTCCGTGCAAGATGAGAGAGAGAGAGAGAGAGAGAGAGAGAGAGAGAGAGAGAGAGAGAGAGAGAGAGAGAGAGAGAGAGAGACCAACACATCTGCATCTCTCTCATAACATATGCATCATGTTCAACCATTTAACATAACACGCTAGACCCGACACCCTAACAAATGGCACAGTCAACATAACACCATAAACCCTAACAAATCATCATAAACCCACAACCCCACAGCCATAACCATCAAAACAAGCCACAACCATAATCATCATAACCACATCCAAAAACATCATCAACCCCACCCCACGTCCTCATTGTGTCGTAGGCATTGCACCTGTGCACCACAGGTATGTGCAGATTCAACATCAAAGCTGCACTTGTGTAGCATACACTTAAACATAGAATGTATTAATGGTCCTGGAATGCAGTCCACTGGTTCGTGAAGCGGGTACGAACCCAAGGGACCGAGCCTGGATCGATTCAGGTATCGTCCGGTCAAAATGGTCGTTCGACGGGATAGAAACGCAATTAGGTCAGTCGAAATGGACTAGTTTTGTAGCTCCCGTCCGACGGTCCCGTTTCTCCAAACGGGATCCGTTTCAGGTGTCGTCCGTTTCGGCCAACGGTCAACCTCGATAGGAACCTGTCGGAACAGACAAGACGAGGAAAGGACCGACGAAGAACCCAAAACGTCCATCCGTCCGAAGTTCGACGTTGAACAGGGCTTGAAGGACACTTTGGGAGGGACGGGACCTGAAAACATTTGGAATCGACAAAATGGCCCAGGAATACAGTCCACGGATTCGTGATCCCGATACGAACCCAAGGGACCGAGCCTGGCCCGATTCGGGTGTCGTTCGGTCAAAATATCCACCCAGAAAGGGACCGTCGGACGGAAAGCTGCAAAACTAGTCCATTTTGCTTGACCTAATTGCATTTTTGTCCCGTCGAAGGGCCATTTTGACCGAACGACACCCGAATCGGGCCAGGCTCGGTCCCTTGGGTTCGTATCGGGATCACGAATCCGTGGACTGTATTCCTGGGCCATTTTGTCGATTCCAAATGTTTTCAGGTCCCGTCCCTCGCAAAGTGTCCTTCAAGCCCTGTTCAACGTCGAACTTCGGACGGATGGACGTTTTGGGTTCTTCGTCGGTCCTTTCCTCGTCTTGTCTGTTCCGACAGGTTCCTATCGAGGTTGACCGCTGGCCGAAACGGACGACACCTGAAACGGATCCCGTTTGGAGAAACGGGACCGTCGGACGGGAGCTACAAAACTAGTCCATTTCGACTGACCTAATTCCGTTTCTATCCCGTCGAACGACCATTTTGACCGGACGATACCTGAATCGAGCCAGGCTCGGTCCCTTGGGTTCGTACCCGCTTCACGAACCAGTGGATTGTATTCCAGGACCATTAATACATTCGTATCCTTTCTGGGTGGATATTCGTCAAAATATCCACCCAGAAAGGGTACTGAACATTGCCTGATATATACTGCGTTGTTGGGTGTCTGAGTTTAGGAAATGGGCAGTGAAACCAAAACCTAAATCATAAAACAGTATAAGCCAACATATCTGCCTTTCAAACTCTGTATAGATTGAAAAACCCGCTCTAACTGGCTTTCATTTACACCATCCCCGTCGATAACCAAGCAGCTTCAGTACGTCTGTCGCACTCGCCAGTTATGGAAGAGATCGAACTTTCTTCTTGGCTAACTGAAGGCTTGTACTCCTCATCATCAGAAGAATCTTGCTCAACAGTGTACTTGATGTCCTTCTTTTTGCCGTTTGTTTGCTAGCCCTTGGCCCTAAAGCATACGATAGGTCCACATTTTTGCGCGTTTTGATGGGCTTGTGTGGTGTGCGTCCTCAATACAATGGCTTGATGAAAACAACTGTGGAAAAAGTGATGTTCATAATTTTGAACTCCAGAAGTTAATGGACACCAGAAGAGTGAATGGTCAGCATAACTATGCCATTCACTATAGGGGACCACATGATCGACCATCCTACAAGCTACCTCTGTCAGCACAAGCCTACACAGTACTCTGGCTTACATGATGTGATCGGTTTCCCCCCGGATGAACTTCAACAACTTACTAATTACTTATGCAAAACTGTTTCATTCACTACAGGGAACCACGAGACCTACACAGTACTATGTCTTATATGATGTGATCGGTTTCCCCCCGGATGAACTTCAACAACTTACTAATTACTTATGCAAAATTGTTTCATTCACTACAGGGAACCATGAGACACACCGTCCCTATCATATACCAAGCAACTTCAATACTTTTGTCACACTTCAGACTTATGGAAGAGGTGGAACTTTCTTGTTTGGCGCACTGAAGGCTTGTACTCATCATCATCAGAATCTTGCTCGACAGTATCTTTGATATTGTTAGAAATGGTGAACTCCTGCAACTTTGTCGCAGCACGAACAAGACACGAAGGTCGAACGAGAACGATTCGCGATAGTCGAACGAGAACGATTCGCGACAATCGAAGCACGAACAATTCGCGACAGTCAACGAGTCTTTGACTCGAAGCACGAACGATTCGCGAATCAATCGCGAATCACAAACACACCTCCAAGACCGCAAACCGCAAAAGGGACACGAAACGAAAACTACGAAAATAAACAAAAAGAACAAAAGCAAACGGGAGATTACGAATCAGACGAAGAAAAATCTTTCGCACTGCCAGCTGGCAGCTCAACGGGCTTCACGCCCAGCTGAAACGAGTAGCAACGACGGAGAGTAACTAACTAGTTGATTAGCGTTAACTAGTCATGTAATTCGACGTTTAGCTATCTTGTAAACTCCACATAGTGGAGGTATAAACGATCCTCTTCGATCATAACAGAAGTAGTGAATACAGAGATTTGTAAGAGACAGAGAGAGACGTAGCGAATAGAGTAAGAAAGAAGAGACACCATAGTTGTGCATGAAAGTCTGCCAACGAGCAGAACACAGTGGAAGAGTAGAATGTCATTCCACCAACGAGCGAGACAATGACGAATTCACTCTAAACTAAAATTGATAATTCAATCACTCTATTTTCGTACATCTCGTCTTGTGCTGTGTATTATAATTGCTAGAATAGAATATATTCTGTGATGCGTAGTCGAGTGTCTCGGATCCTGTAAGGGCTTCCGCATAAAAGAAAATTAAAAGACAGAAAATTGTTCGCGGTAAAGAAGACGAAGTGAGGACGAATACGAATCAGTCCCACACACGCGCTCCCACGACATGGTATCAGAGCCAACAGGTTGTCACTACTGATATCCCAGCAGTGATTCTTCCAGACAACATAATATGGCTACAACAATCCAGACTAGAGTAGCAATCAGTCTCGATGGCACAAATTACAGAATCTGGAAGTTCAAAATCAAAACACTCCTGAAGGGCGAAGGCATCTGGTCGGTGACTGAGCTCTCAGAGGTGCAGCCTCCAGAGGGAGACCCGAGGAGAGCTGAATGGATCAGAAAGGATGAGCGCGCAATGGCGATCATCGTTTCATCCATAAATGAAGATCTACTCATGCAAATTGAAGACTGCGAAAGCAGCCATGCAGCATGGAAAAGATTAAAGCAGAAGTATGAAGTGAGGATTGCAGCTTCAGTCATGCACCTTCACAATCAGCTACAATCAATACGGTGGGATGGCAACCAGTTAGATCAGCCCGTTGAGAAGATCAAAACGATCTTCGCTCAACTCGCTGCATCAGGACAGGAGCACCAGGTCCCAGCACCACAACAGCTAATGTACTTCATGAAATCTCTACTGACGTCCTATCAGCCGCTGAGAATGCTCATACTGAGTCTACCAGATATGACATTCGACAAAGCAGTCAGTCTTGTCGCTGATGAGAGACTGATGAGAGACGAAGGAGAGGGAAGCAGTGATCAAGAAAAGGCTCTCTTCACGAAAGGAAAGAAGAAGAACAAAAGCAAGCCAAGATTCGAGAAGACGAAGTCCTCGAATCAACAATCTTCTTCCTGCGATCACTGCCAAAAACTAGGCCATATGGCCAACAAATGCTGGTTCAATCCAGCAATACATTGCATGCACTGCAAGAAGAAAGGGCATTCTACATACGACTGCAGATTCAATCCAAAAAGAAAAAACAAAGTTGAAAAGGCAAATGTTGCAGAATCTTCTAAAGATGCAGAAAGAGGTGACGAAGCTTTCACGATACTCGACGAAGCTTCGACAAGCTACTCCAAACATGACTACGATGTGGTCATCGATTCAGGAGCAACATCTCACATAACCTGCAACAAGAAGATCTTGATCAACTTTCGCGAACTCGAAAACGACAGAGCAGTGATTCCAGGCGATGGAAGCAGACACGATGTCAAGGGCATCGGCTCTCTACAGCTACGAACACTGTCAGGCCAAGCAGAGCCGCTAGGAGCACTCTATGCGCCCTCACTCAGAAAAGATCTGCTATCTGTCTCCAAGATGGCAGATCTAGGCATTCGAGTTTTGTTCGACGACAACACTTGCCGTATGATCGAGAAACGACAAACAAGTTGTTGCGGTTGGATGCAGAGAAGGAAACCTCTACCAGGCCAAAATAATCAGCAACTCTGATAGCATATTAGATGCTTCAGAAAACGAAGATCGGCTCTGGCATAGGAGAATGTATCATCTGAACATGCGGAGCCTGTACGACATGAGCACAAAGGACATTGTCACAGGTCTCAAAATATCAAGGCCCGAAGCTGAGTTTTGCGAAGCTTGTCAGAAAGGCAAGCAACATCGGAATCCATTCACACACGAAGGAAGAAGAGCCAAGGAAGTTCTTGAGCTTGTCCACTCTGATGTGTGTGGACCGATGAAAACAGATTCGCTCTCAGGTTCGAGATATTTTCTAACGTTCATGGATGATTACAGCCGAATGACCACGATCTACTACTTGAAGAAGAAATCCAAAGTATTTGATTCTTTCAAGAAGTTTGTGGCATTCGCAGAGCGACACACCTCAAAAAGGATACAGATCCTTAGATCTGACAATGGAGGTGAATACAAAAGCATAGAATTCTCAAGATTTTGCAAAGAACAGGGGATTGAACACCAGTTCACTCCTGCATACACACCAGAATACAACGGTGTGGCAGAAAGGAAAAAGAACGCTAGTCGAAGGAGCCAGATGCATGATAGCACAGGCTCAATTGTCAGGCCAATTCTGGGCCAAAGCAATAGCTGCAGCTGTACACCTGCAGAACAGAACTACAACGAGAGCGCTGGAGAACAAAACACCATACGAGATGTGGACAGGCAGAAAGCCTGATCTGTCATACGCACGAGTGTTTGGATGTGCAGCATACAAGCACGTTCCAAAGGAAAAGAGAAGCAAGCTTGACGACAAATCCGAGCAAACAATCAGGGTCGGCTACTCGAACGGGACACATGTGTACAGACTCTACGATCCAAGGATTTTGTGATATTGACCATTTTCGTGGATGATTCGTTGATGATAGGAAATTCCTTGATGTTGATAAAAGACACGAAGAGTCAGATTTCTGAAAACTACGAAATCACAGATCTTGGAGAAGCAACAAAATGCCTCGGGCTGGAGATCAGAAGAGATCGAACAAATGGCAAAATGCACTTGAGTCAGTCAGAATATGCCAGAAAAGTGTTGAAGCAGTACCACATGATGGACTGTGAAGAGAAAGCCACACCAATGATAGCCAAGCTCACGAAACAGGATTGCCCAAAAACAGAAGAGGAAGAACAGAAGATGGCAGGTATACCCTACCAGAACTTAATCGGTAGTCTGATGTACTTAACAATTTGTCCCAGACCCGATCTGGCCTTCTCTGTTTACGCATTGAGCCAATTTTGTTCCAATCCTGGTCTAGCACATTGGAAAATGGCCAAACGAATCCTACAGTATCTGAAGGTCGCCAAAATGTTGGATTAACCTACAGAGCTAGAAACGAAGAGAAAGGATTTGAGCTGCATCACTACAGTGATGCGAGCTGGGCGAGTTGCAAAGATGACAGCAAGTCCATTACTGGAGGATGTACGATAGCGTGCAAAGCTGCAATCAGCTGGATATGCAAAATGCAAACCTTGGTAGCTCAATCCTCTTGCGAAGTATGTTCTGTGATGCGTAGTCGAGTGTCTGGGATCCTGTAAGGGCTTCCGCATAAAAGAAAATCAAAAGACAGAAAATTGTTCGCGATAAAGAAGATGAAGTGAGGACGAATATGAATCAGTCCCACACACGTGCTCCCGCGACATATATCCTCCTTCTGGTTGTTTGTTCCCCAAACCCTAAATCCCAAACCAAACAAAAGGCCAGCATTTTGGCACGTTTTGAGCTGTTTGTGTGGTGTGCATCCTCGATTCCGTAGCGTGATGAAAACAACTGCTGCTAATAGTGGTGAATGGTCGTCAGAACCGTGCCATTCACTACAGGAAGTGAATGGTCACCAGAAGAGTGAATGGTCATCATAGCTGTGCCATTCACTACAGGGAATTAGAAGACCTACTGGCTGGCCCGACGACGAGGGACCCTTTCCCGGACCATGGCCAGCTGTTCTGCGGTGAAGTTAATTCCAATCCGCTGCGTTTCCTCGCCCTCGCCAGGTGGGGTAGGGGGGAGCAGGTTCGAGGACCGTGAGGGCGCCATTATCTCTCGCTGGCTCTCGTGAAATTCTGCTTCTTGCTTCCGTTCGTTGTGTCGGCGGACATCTACCAGGACCTGCTCCGATTAGTTGCCCATGTGACATTGTACCACCCTAAATCTATCTCATCACATAGGCCATGGTACTGTGTAGAATGCATCAATGGTCCGGGAACACAGTCCACAGGTTCGTGATCCCGATACGAAAGGGATCGAGCCTGGCTCGATTCGGGTATCGTTCGGTCAAAATGGCCTTTCTACTGGAGAGAAACGCAATTAGGTCAAGCGAAATGGACTAGTTTTGCAACTCTCCTTCCGACGGCCCCGTTTCTCCAAACGGCATCCGTTTCAGGTGCCGTCTGTTTCGGCCAGTGGAAAACCTCGATATGAACCTGTGGGAACAAACAAGACGAGGAAACGATCGACGGTCGGCCCGCAACGTCCGTCCGAAGTTCGACGTTAAACGGGGCTTCAGGGACACTTTGTCCGGTCGGGACCTGAAAACTGGGAGATGTTTTGGAGCCCCCGTGTTGGTACGCAAAATTTTGACAACATGTTGTAGCGTGTTGAAGTAGTGCCATAAGTAATTAGTAAGCTGTTGAAGTTCATCCGGGGAGAAACCGATCTCATCAACTGAGACACAATAGTGTGTAGGTCTTGTGGTTTTCTGTAGTGAATGACACAGTTTTGCATAAGTAATTAGTAAGCTGTTGAAGTTCATCCGGGGGGAAACCGATCTCATCATATAAGACATAGTAGTGTGTAGGTCCTGTGGTTTCCTGTCTTGAGAGCTTGTCACTCTTCTGGTGAGCATTGATTTCCCCCAGAGACTTGTGGTCCTGAGAGCTTTTCACTCTTCTGGTGAGCGCTCACCTCTCCCAAATCCTCTGGTGAGCATTCACTTCTTTGAGACAGTCATTGATGCACCCGAAACCCTAAATCAGTAACATGTTTGCCATACAAACCATCATCTTCACTCCAAACCACTCTCAGATCTTTCTTTGCCACTTTTTTGGAGCTTAATTCCCAATGAAGGTTCGTAATAATTTATGAACTGCTCATTAGTCATCGTTGTTTGGTAATATCTCAGTTATGGGAGGCATGGGCAGTGGTTAGGTCTGTTGCAAATTTTTTTGCAAATTTTTTTGGGTATCGTTTTCCTATTTTTTAATAGGAGGGGCAGGTGGGTGCCAGACACCCTCTGATAGGGGGAGGGGCCATAAATTGCTTTTATTTCGCTTTGGGGTTGTGGGACAGCGTGGGCTAGTGCCATGCCTGTATTTTTTTTTTTTTCGATTTTTTTTTTTGAAAATCGCGGACGCGTCCGGACGCGGACGCACCCCTGATGCGTCCGGATGTGCGTCCGCGTCCAGGGTCCGCTTCCTTAGGCCTGTGCGATACACAGATTCACAGATGGTACAGATGATACAGATTCACAGATGATTGACAGATTTCATAGATGATTTCACAGATTTTTTTGGCCTTTTTTTTGCATATTTTTGGGTTATTTTTGGTGGGGGAAACTAAAAAAAAATTAATTAATTAATTAATCAGTACGGTTCACCACGGTTCTGGGCAAAAAAATTTAAGAACCGTACGGTTCACTGTACGGTTCTCAGAACCGTTGTGAACCGACAACGGTTCGTTAATTCTATGTATCTAATATATTAATTAATTTTTTGAAAATTCCCCCCAAAACCCCTCCCAAGGCATTTTTGGGCTGTTTTTGGGGTGGGAAGTAAATAAAAAAGCCATTAATGAAATAATTAAATAAATGATATGTTCCTCCCTGTTCTGATTAAATAAATAATTGAACTCCCTGTTCTGATTCTGGTTGTTTTGGCATTTTTTGACATTTTTTTGGGCTGTGGGAACTAAAAAAGAAATTAATTAATTAATTAATCAGTACGGTTCTCCACTGAAATCTATGTGAACTGTACGGTTCACTGTACGGTTCTGAGAACTGTGGTGAACCGTCCACGGTTCTCAAATTCTATGATTGTGATTCATACATTCTCTAATCATGATCTTGGTGTGACTTCAAAACAAATCAGGTCACCTTTTGTCAATTTTTGTCCAATTTCTTTTTCTGAGCTTACGATTTGTTTTGGAATGAATTCTCATTGAGCAATGTGCAAACCTCCTCTATATCTGATCCATTTCAATTTCTAGACCCCATGAAAATCGAGATGTCATTGACTCGTGTGTAGTGAATACTGACTTGTTGTATTCTTGATGCACTATTTTGCTTGGCCTTTGTGCAAGTGAAAGCAAACTTGCATTGTGACTTACAATTAGGTATCTACTATCATGTTTCAAACATTGCGACTTTCTATCAGGTACCTTCTATCATGTTTCAAACAATTTTGAAGAGCTCTTCAATTATCAAGTCGTAAGTTGTGCTATTGACATTGAAGCCACTAAGAACTCAACATCTCCGATTCCACAGTGAGGACCTTGTTAAGGATTCGACACCATTGACCAGAGATTCAAGACGGGCCCATTGGCCACCTCAAATTTCCATCATGGTGTGGGTCATGCAGGCGCTTCACGGTTGCTTACCCACTCACTTCATTGGCCATCGACTGTAAGAAGCAAAATCTTGGGACCCGAAATTTGTGACCCCTACCTCAACAGATGCAAAATCTTGATTTCTAAGGCGGACACATGTTTTTTGACTCAGGGGGCCATCAGAATGCTGGTTAGCTGGCGAATGGGGATGGGCCATAACTGTAGTCCATAGATTGTAACCACTTTATGATAGTGTAGTCTGCACCCTAAACTCTAAATCAGCAGAAGCCCATGCATAATTCCAATGTTAAAAAGATCCTAAAAACAAATTATCGGTCCAGTTCTTTAAGAGCTGATTTCATTTGTACGAATTGGCAGATATGAACCGCCAATTCAGATCGGACCATGAGCTGTTCTATGATCAGCTTGCTGGCATTTATCCACCTCTCACACCATATCCACATGCAATTGGTTGTTTGAGTTTACTTACAAGCTACCACAAGTTTCTTTATGTACCCAATTACCTTTGCAAGTCCCACTACAACATCTGTGGCAGTTGTTACTACATTTGATTGCCCGGTTGGTTGTCTACTGCATTTGATTGGTAGGACATTGGCTCATGCTTGTATTCTTGAGTGATATTTATCATTCACCAGACCACTAAGCCAGTGATATTAGTGATCAGCTGCTCATCATGCCATCCTCACAAGCCTCACCTAGCTTTGACAGTGACGATCTCCGAATTCTGCATTACAGCTCCCTACATCTGCTGAATCAAAGCCTAGATGGCTAAACCTGAGCACCATGCTTCTTTATGGGGGTCTATGAATCACCTCTCATATTCAACAATTCTTCATACATTTAATTGAATAGTCTATACATTATACTATTCAATATTCTATGTCGTAGGTTATCTAGTAGCTCCCTCACACATTACCTACACCTGTGACCTGATGTGGGTTATAGTGCTACTTCTTTTGTTGATGTTCAGTATGTTCCTATTAATGCTTCTGTTGTACATCACAGAGGTCACTCATCGTCACTTTTCCATGATTTTAGGGATAAAGTATAATGTACTGTTTACTTTGGTTTGGCAAAGCTTGAGACTTATTTTGGGGTATATCCGAAAGAGCAATATTTTGAAGATTTGTTTAGCAGTTTTAGATGATAGAGCTTACACTTTGTGGATATATGAATGCTCTTGTACAAATTGGGTAACTTTTCAGCAGGAAATAAGGGTCTCTGTGATTGATTTACGTGGCACACATATCATAGATCATACAAAGATAGAGAGGATCATTCAACAAATGCATGTGAAGATGAGATAAAGGTTCCTTCAAATGAGACAGCTAGAGGATCAACATATATGTCATGAGGCATGAGCATGTCTAGATGAAGCACATACATGAAATCACTTAGCACAAGCATGTGCAGATTAAAAAGCTTCATTCACATTCTCCTGGAAATTCCACATGGGAATATGATGATGAGGTGCATACATTCCCAATCCAGTCATGGCTTGCACATCACAGACACAAGATTTAGTGTCATGAGACACATTGCTCAGGCTGGTATTTGGCCTACATCAAAGCCACGAGCTGATGAGGCATTATAACAAGTATTCCTAGAGTTGGATAGGTCACATGCTACTATGGATATGGTCAAAATCAATTATCTTTATGTTTATCCAGATCAAATTTCCAAGTCTCATGCAAATGTACAGTGTTGAGAAATCAGAAATTTAAAATTTTTGGTGCTGCACTCTCTGCTGATTGAAGTTGAGATAACAACTTGCCTTCAGTGAATTGATGCTACAAGTTTAGAAATGATGTGACAATTGAAATTTGACGACTCTATTGGGAATTGGTGTAAAAATTAGGGTTTGCTCCCAGATCCCAGAAATGGATCGACACATTCTGGCACCTGTTTTAAAGTAAAATTTGGTTCCATGGAAATGGTAGTGCTCTTAGTCTCCTTGCATGGGAAGTGCTCTGATACCAAGCTGTGACAAAGATCACACAAAAGAACTGATAGAATCAAGGTCAAATGTCACTGTACTGATCAAAGGAATCTAAAGTAGAAGAATGCTCAGTTGTGCTGCTGAATCAATACATGTACTTGTGTAGCTCTGATCTACGCCAAGCTATGCTAGACTAAAGCATTCTTTTATAATCAATTGAAGAGAATGAGTTTCTGTGAGACCCACATACACAGTGCTGAGGATCGATGCCCTACTTTCAGGCCCAATAGTAGCTTAAATAGTAACAAATGTCACTCAATGAAGGATGGATCAGAAAATACCCAACCTTAGTACTGGATTGTCCAATAAATACTTTGCTGCCTATGGATCCAAGGTTCAAGTAAATGTCCATGTGAGCATGACAAGTTAAACCAGGACTGAGTTGAATTTCATCTTTTAGAGTTAGTAGTGCTTTCTCATGTGTGCTATGCTCTTTTAAATAACATTTGTTGCAATTTGGAATTCAGCTAGACCGTGTAACTTTTTGACGTATGAACAACTGTTTTGTGCAGTTAATACATTGATTTTCTACTTTTGAGGATATTCACTTCAAATGTCTTCTGCAGTGGTTTGCTGTAAAGCGTCAGCATGCTCTGCTCCTTGTTGCTGATCACGTGTATTACAGGAAATTCAAGTTCTTTTGCAAGGTTGTACAGTGGTGCATAACGTAGTTTCGTCGACATATGGTTGGAGTTACAGTTTACTTAGCTTTTTGATCAGCTGAAGTGTGATCTTAGTACCTCATTCTTTCTATGCAAATGTTTGGATTCAAATCTTAAAGTTAACTTGCAAATAAGTACTATTGTGAGCAATGTGTTTGACAATCTGGGGTCAAAAGCACATGTATTAAGGTGGACTGTTGAAAGCTTCAAGTCATGCTGAAAGCTTTAGCTTTTGTTTTGCAAGTTGATTTAACATTTTTATGCCTTGTTGAGCAAGCTAGTGGTTTCTGAACAATATCAAATCTAGTATTTTCTATGGCCTGACATCCAGGATAACTGTTTGTTGCAGCCAGGAGAAACTAATCGCAATTGTTACCCTGATGAACATTATGTGCAAACATTCCTGCATGTAGGTGTTAATAAAAGCATTAGTGTACCGTTGTCAGATTGTTGCTATTCAATCATTGAATGTTTAACATATAAAATATTTTTAACATCTTTTCTTCAGTTAGAACATTGTGTTTCTTGCTGTACAGAACACATATATAGCATAACATATATTTGGATGCTCAGATCATGGACCCAGGTGGATTGTCAAATTGGACAGTCACTCACGTAGACTGGTCTGAAGGCAAATGGCATCCTAAGTCTTACAAGGTTGAGGATGTGGCTGCAGAAAAACTGAGATCAATCCAGGTACTAATTTTTCTGGTTTTGGCTCATGGCCTAAAATGTTTTGAGCTTCCCTTTTGCTGCCTGAATATGAAGAGGCAGGTGTATGCGTAATTTAAGCCTGTTTGTTTGGTGTGCAAGATTAATCTTTGAAATTCTTTTTGTACATTCGCTCTTTTTCGAATTTGTTTTTGTTGGAAGATCTATTTCAAGCATTCATGCCAGCTAGCTATAGGTGGTATTACTTACATACTTTGGGCAGTGATATCATATTTGGTATCACTCAATCACAGTCAGCTTGTTAGGAGATCCTTTCAGCCAAATTGAATTGAACGTTTTTCCATTCAATCTCGGATGTGGTTGCAGGCAATTGACGAGCATGTACATGCCACCAGCACTTTAAAGGTAGAGGCAATTTTTTCCGCATAGATTGTATGTGATCTAGGTGCATGGTAATCATACTAGAAGCCATCAGTTTTTACCTTTGAGCTCCAATATCAGGCTTCATAAATGATAGTATAGGTGGGGGAAGAAGACAACTAGATTTTGTCTTGAAGAGAACTTGCAGTCGAATTGGTTATAGTTAAGTCATCAGTTCCAATGCAATTCTTAGTGTTCTTCTTCTGCCATGGTACTTAAGAGAGTACGGGTGTTGGTCTCAGATATGATTAGAGTCGTCCTAGAAATAAAACTAGCATAAACGAGCACAAATTTGAAATTAATGTATAAAGCATTAATTATTCACATAACGTATATCCTGGGAAACTGCTGATATTCGAATTTTAGTTGTACTTTTCAACCTTGTTGCTGGAGTTGTGCAGGGACAAGTAACTACAGTTCCATGTATGAGAAATGGCCAGAGAAGACCTTGTTTTCTGTTTGCTCGAAAATTCCTTCCTGAAACTGCTGATGCATTGTTGACGATTCTACCAAAAGTAACATGGTTAACTGGAAGAGAAGTGGTTAAAGGTTGACACTGATGGATATAAATCCATAATTGTGCACATGCTGACAGATAAATTTTTTAACAGTTAACAACATTTGAATATGGAGCTCTGTTAGAGGCTTCTATTTTTTAAGGCCAGAAATGATTTGATACTTTTATTACAAGGTTCAACTATTCGTTTGATATGCACCTTCTGGCATAGTGTGCCCTAAGTTGAGCTCAATGCTCGTTGGCTAATTATTGGCTTAAGCAGCATTCTGATGCAACTGTCAACTATCTTCTGTTCAAAAGAACACTAATTGTACGAGAGATTTTTTGTGTTCCGGTTTTGCTTTCTTGTAGATTCTATATTTAGTCTATTTGTGCACCTTGGCATTTCTTAGCCCAAGGCCTCCAAGTTGGACACACTAGTAGAATGCCAACTTGCCAACCTAAAAAAAGAATTAACTCTCTACTCCTCCATGTGGTGTTTGGGGCCAATGTACACTCCCCATAATTTTTTGACTTACCATAGGATTTTTTTGTCACACATGAAGAATGTTACATAGCAACCTCATCAAATTATTGGTCTTCAATTTTTATCTAATCATGATATTCATCAATGTCTATTTGGATGTATCTTGCATGGAATTGATTCATATTGAATGTTAGATGTGACTGTCACAATATTGAAATTCTACCTTACTAGTTTTAGATAGATGTGGTCAATCATATTTATAGCCAATACTGAGTAATTCTTATTTGATGTTATCCTTTCCAACAAAGTCAATCATAATCTAAATCATCCTAATTGCTAGCTACACAGGTTGAAGTTTGTAGAAACACACGGAAAAATCCCAATAGTTGAAGTCACAGTTTTGACTCGTTTAGTTGATACCTGTCAGGCAATTTTGATTTGACAAAAAATTGATTCAATGCAAGTAATTTCGATTTGAGACTGATCTTGATTTTGAATTGACACCGATATTGATTTTAGTTTGACACTGGCATTGATTTTGATTTGATACTATTGATTCAACTCAATTGTCTATATTGATTTGATTTTCACGGGTGCAAAGGTCCCATCATAATCAATACCATCCTTTTGAGCATATCCTTTTGCTGCCAACCTTGCCTTTCATTTGTTGATTGATCCATCTTGATTAGTCTTCACCTTGAAGATCCACTTGCATCCTATTGCCTTCTTGTCCTTAGGAAGTTCCACCAACTTCCATGTGTTGTTCTTCATAAGAGCTTGATACTCAAGATCCATTGTTTGGACCCACTTCTCCTTTTGAATTGTTTCACTTACACATGTAGGTTCATTAAAAGAGGTTGCTTGAGGTAAGCCTATCATTGCTTTCCAACATGAAGTCTCCATTTGTAGCCATGTTGCAATGATTTGATCTTCTCTTTCAACCTGTTCCAATGCACTTAGCGCTCTTTTGAAAGTCAACAAATGAATCCAAAAAGAAATCACAAAGATATAAAACCTCTCAAATCTCTTTCTTGCACAAAAACTAGCAAAATCAACATATAAAATTGATGACACTTGATCAACACATGATCAACTGTAATTTAAAAGTATACAAAATTAAATCATACACATTCTATATGCAAAAGCTAGAAACTTGGTATAGAATCTTGAAGAATGTCCTAAGACCTTTCTTATGCATTAAAACTTGTCACAATCCAACAGGTATAGTGTGAAATAGGTCTACTACAAGTATTTTGCCCTAAATTGGTTTTGGATTACCAAAATTTCATTCTACACATGAAAAATGCTTGATTTGATTAGGAATCAATCTAGCATGCTCTAGAATTGGTGACACCTCCAAATCACTTGCTAGAAATGGCTTTTCCTCCAATAACTTACAACAAAGCTCTGATACCATGTGAAGAAAATCAGATCACAAAGATCTAATTATGCCCTTTGATCTTTAGCTTTAATGAAAAGCACATCTGCACCATTAACAATGTAGAATTCGAGCATCAACTACACATAGAAGATGTCAACTCAATAAGAACTTGACAAAATTACTTATGAATGATAATTTACTGTTGCTTTTTGGTACAATGGCTGTACTACAACAAGTTTCAAACATGTGGATCCATAACATAAGAAAAAATAGCATTCTACACACAAGATTTCAATATATCACCACCAAGATGCAAAAATGGATGCAAAAACCCAAAGAGATATCTTCCAAAAGAATGAATGAGAGGAGGAGAGAGATAAAATGCTCCCAACGCAAAATCTTTTGAAACGGGTCAAAATTCTAGAAAAGAGTAATCATTTTTCAATTTCTTAATTTTTGCCCAAAAACATATTTTTTCATGAAATTGTTTTGTAAAATCACAAAAAATTCTTACAAAATATAAGCATTTTAGCCAAAAACATCAATACATCATGTTCAAAAAATTTAAATTTTCTAATAAAAATTCAAAAATTAAAAAATATTCAAAGTGAACAAAATATTGACAAACACTCATGATATTTTAATAGTCTAAATTGAATCTCATAAAATAACTCACAATACATTTGAAGCCAACTATGCTAACTCCACAAATGTTGAAACACTGAAAATAATTTTCATAGTTTTTTTTATACAATTCAAATTCCAAGGAAGTCTCACTAAATCCTCTTAAGTCACTGCTTGAAGTATTATCAAGGCTCTTCCTTTTAGCTGAAGAAGTTGATGACTCATCTTCTTCATTAGAGTCTATCGACAAATTCTCATTCAAATCAGCATCCAATGTCAAGAGAAAATTGTTTATTGTGGCTCCTGCATTGAAGCTGAGTCGAAGATGATGGTTGTGCACTTAGCCCAAGCTGTTCTTGCAAAATAGATATTGTGGATTTCGTAAATGATTCGTCATTGTTAACTCAAAATTAAATACAAGCACATCCACATCTTCAAGATTTATGTCATCGACTCTTAGTTGGTTCTTTGTTGCACGCTTTCGCTTGTCTCTTGGATCTAATTGCAACATTTCTAGCTCGTACCTTCACAGACATGCATCAAAACAAATTGCGTTTAAAGCAAATTTTACTCAAAAAACAAAAAAATTTTCAACGATGGTATCTTGAGCTACAGAGCACCAAATTGGTCATTGTAAGACATTGTACAGAGAGTAGGATGTTTCTAAGATGACTGTCGTGTCACCCTTTTCTCTAGTTAAAAAAACTCAAAAACAAGCTATTTTTGACTAAAATATAGCCTAGAATTGTAAATCTTGCATAATCTCGGCATGCAATCGTTAATTCGGAAATAAATGACTCCCACATAAGGCACACTTGCTAGAATTTTAGAATTATAGTAGTTTATAATAGATTCAAGCAAAACTGCCAAAAACCATCATAAACTAGCTAACATTGATAATAACTCATATAGCTATGGAGAAAGCCAATGTATGACTCCCATTATGAGGAGAAGCCATTATTGAGCACAGTTGTTAGTATGGGGTCTATTGTGAGACCATGATAGTTATGAGATGGCTAGATTGCATAGGAAGAAGTCTTGGGGGTTCGAGGGGTGGAGCCTCCCGAGAAACATAGGGTCCGAGGGGCGGTTCCAAAAGCAGAGTATGTCTTTTCTTGGGTTATAGTGATGAATCAAAGGCATATAGAATCTATGACAAAAAGGCAAAGAAAATACTTATTAGTCAAGATGTTGTTTTTGTGAAAAACCACATTCAGCGGCAAGAGATGGTTAGCCATTTTATCATCAAACGAAAAAATAGCTCACCAAGTGCCTTACCCAATGGCTAGTATTCCTTTCAAGGAGGAGGATACCTCAAAGACTGAAGAGGAGAATATTGAAAGCAAATATGTCACGACACCACAAGGAAAGCCACTTCCATTGTGGGCTAGGCGACTCTTTGACGAAGGGAATTACATTCCCATGATACCTTAATCACATGCAAATGGGCCCCAAAGATCAAAGAGAATAGAGGAGCAATTGAGGGCATCAAGACATGTAGTAAACTTGGCATTAATGGATGAAATTATGAATATACATGAGCCAACAAATGTGGATGAGGCTATGGCTAGTCCAAAATGGAAGGAGTCCATGCAAGCTGAGTATGATAGTATTATTAAAAATCAAACTTGGGAGTTTGTGGACCGACCTCATAACAGAAAAATCATTGGCACCAAGTGGATTTGGAGAGTCAAGTACAAATCTGATGGCACTCTTGAGAAGTACAAATCCAGACTAGTTGCGCAAGGATTTTCACAAGTTGAGGGTTTTGATTTCCAGGCCACCTTTGCTCCCACAGCTAGAATAACTACTATTCATACTGTTATTGCTTTAGCTACTACCAGGGGATGGAAGATTATTCAAATGGATGTGAAATCAACATATCTGAATGGATATCTTGAACCATGTGTTCCAGCCACTAGGTTTTGAAGTACCAAGTTCAGAAAACAAGATTTGTAGACTGAAGAAGGCTTTGTCTGGGCTAAAGCAAGGAGCAAGAGTTTGGTATAAACGAATAGATGGTTTCTTTTTGTCAAATAAATTTTCTAGATGTGCTTTCTGATGCAAACTTATATTTCTATGAGTATGGCAAGTACGTCATTATTGTCCTTTATGTGGATGATTTAATAATCACTGGTGACCATGAAGAGATGATTCATAAAAGTAAGCCAATGTTAAGTTCTGAATTTGAGATGACAGATTTGGGACTTATGCACTGTTGTTTGGGAATTGAAGGCTACCAAGATGTAGGAAGTACGTTCGTTACTCAACAGAAGTATGCTCAAGAAATTATGAAATATTATGGTATGGATGATTGTGTACTAGTGGCTATTCCTATGGAAGTTAATCTTAAACTATCTAGTGAAGATCCTTCACCACTTATTGATTCTACAAAGTATAGGAAACTTGTGGAGATGTTCATTTATTTAGCTACCACAAGATTTGACATTTGTTTTGTTGTGGGTGTCTTAAGCAGATTCGCAAACATGTCTCATGAAAATCATTGGAAGCAAGGCATGAGAGTTCATAGATATCTTAAAGGTACTTTGAACTATGATATTACTTATGGTCATGGAGAAACCTTGGCAGGATACTATGATTTTGATTGGGTTGGAGATTATGATACATGAAGGCCAGTTTTTGGATATTGTTTCTCACTTGGTTCTAGAATTATTTTTTGGAATAGTAAGAAGCAAGCAACCATGGCATTATCTTCTACCAAAGCAGAATACAAGGCAACTTGTGTTGCAGCTTGTGAGGCCATATGGATGCAGAGGATTTTATGAAACCTAGGTGTACTTGTTCATGATGCTACAGTTCTAAGTTGTGATAGTCAAAGTTGCATGGCTATAGCCAAGGACCATGTGTCTCATGCTCAGACGAAACACATTGAAATACACAATCACTATATTCGGGAGCTGATTGAGGATGGAGTCATAGAGTTGGAGTATTGTCCACCAACAAATGAGAACGTTGTTGACATATTTATGAAAGCTTTGGGATCAATTTAACTTTATGGTCATCCTCTTCAACTTGGTCTTGGACCAAGATTGTGATTTACCTTCATGTAAATATTGAGAGGGGGGCATTAGATATAACTAAATAATACACCTCTCAGTTAAGTAGTCACTAGTTAGTAGCCATGAGCTCAACTCTGTAAGGCCCCCGTTATAAGGAGAAGCCATTATTGAGCACGGTTGTTAGTATGGGGTCTATTGTGAGACCATGATGGTTAGGAGATGGCTAGAGAAACAGGGAATCTGAGGGGAAGTAACCCCTCGGTGGGGGGTGGTTTGGGAGGCAGAGCCCCCGACAATATGGCCTCTTCATGATTTGGCCTTCCGACCCCTATGCAAAAACACACTTTTGGTGTTTTGCATCCCTTTTGTGTTGATTTCACACGTGTGGACTATCCACAACATGTACTTGTGATCTCCTAAGGTGTGTAGATGCACCAAGATCAAGACTAGATTGAGATTCAAGATCTATCTTTGATTCTATGGTAAAAACACACTACTACATGCATTCAATCACTTCCAACTCTCACTCACACGTGTGGGAAGTGTTCCAAAAGTCCTCTAAGTAAAAACAAGCTGCTCTCCTCAAGTAGAGAGAGAAAATCATCAATAGCTCTCGGGTAGAGAGAGAAAGCTAGAAAATCACTTACACTCAAAATCCACTCAATCTCAAAATCAATTAGATCCAAATGAGGAGCACAATGATACTAGTAGATCCACGAGCTACCACTATGCTTAACTATGATTGGACCACACTTTTCCACCTCTTAATCCTATTGGACCATTGATCCATGCACATCTAAATTCTATTGGACCATTTTCAAGCAAACCTCAAATTCTATTGGACCACTCATGGTTCCACCTCTAAATCCTATTGGACCTCTTAAACTTCATCAAACAAAAGCATTACACTTGTCTACAATCTAATTGGCACAAGTTTGGCCTCCTATTCTATTTTGGCTCAATAGTGGCATTACAAGTGGAAATGGATAATTTGTCATGTATGCCAAATTTGACCCTATCAACATCCTACACCTAAATGCTTGACTATGAAATTCTATGAGACCCCTATATCAAACATTTTTTATTACTTTACAATTCTCCACACATGGGAACATCCTCCACACATTTGAGATTCACTTACAAACTTCAATCATAAAAAATACCAAGCTAGATTTTTGCCAATTTCTCACACTCCTCCTCAAAAATAGCTTGGAAAGGTACTAGATCACTTGAGAAGTTTGTAAATCTTTTTGAGTGGATCCTTTGGTATGCATAAGAAGTGAAGATCAGCCAAGGGATCCATCATATCAACACCCTCACCATATCCATGATAAGATCTCTTTGGTAGAGATCTCTTGTCAATGCCTTTGAAGAGTGCTCCACTAATATGCCACTATGATCATGGGCTTCCTGCATGCTTGATGATGATCTTTGCTTTGAAAGTTCCACTTGCATGATGGATGCACCATAAATAGAGAAATCTGAGGCTTCCAAGCCTCATAAGGATCATCAAGATCATAGGATGTAATTTGCGCCACCACTTTATTATTAACCAAACGCGTTCGTTTGTAAATTGAACATAATTCAGGAGTTTTTGAAGAACTAAAAGCTTGATCCATACTGCAAGTAGAATAGTCATAAGTTATTACATTTGAACATTAAAGATTTGCATGTCTAGGAGTAGATAAGTAGGTTTGACGGGTAGGTATGTGAATTTTGTTGCTATAATTTGCAACAGTGGTTTGAAGTTTGATGTTGTGCTAAAATGATGTATATCTTCATATCAAAATTCTAAACCAATTTAGCATGACTTGCAATTAATTTGGAAAATACCCAAGAGTACAAGAGGCCTTTTTTGATGAGATTGACACACTCTAGGAGCTAAAGTAGGCATGACAAGTATTTGGAGTCCCCACAAGTTGTAAAAAACAATAAAAGAGAACATAAAAAATTAGTTTGAAGTATTATATGCATTGAATAAGAAAGATCACATAAATAGTAGAAAAAGGGTTCACATTTGACTATGAACAAGAAATGAATTTCAATGATAAATTGAAGAAGAGACAATGCTGGACGAGATGTAGAGTCATTTATGGGGCACATGCTCATGTGAATATGAAGGGGAGAAGATTAAAAGAAAAACACCTCCTCCTCCATCCCTTCCTAACGAAATAAATTATGTTTGATGAAAATCACTTCCCACACACGTGAGAGGGAAGACAGTGAAAAGTGCACCACTCCTTGCACCAGCACAATTTGGAGCAACAATTAGCATAGATAAGCCACAACATTGAAGAACCTAATAGTTCATTTGAGAAGGAGAAGACAAAAAATAATCTATTCTATCTCACCATTGACAAGAATTATGGAAGTGAAATTGCAATGATAAAGAGAGTGGGCTTCAAGTATAACACCCTGTAGGTATTGCATACCTCATTAGGAAGAGCAAGGCGGCGACCAAATGCAATTGAATTTCATCTACCTTGAAGTTTGCAAATTGGAGCATTACTTATCTGTTATAAGAAGGCAATGTTGCACAGGTCTAGAAACACCTGGTGAAAAGCAAATTGCATTGTAAACTTCTAGAGAGAAGCATGGCTAAGCTAAAAAAATCATAAAGAAATTTCAAGGGTAAAGGAAGAAAGTTGTTATTAAAAATAGGAGTACTGAAATTAGTCAAATCCATGATAGTTGTACCCACATGGAAAGAGTTCTTGGAAGAATGCAACACAAGAAAAATATATAGTGAGCAACCACAAACGTCAACATATCTACTTGCCTCAATGATTTTTGTGATAATAAGATTTTGTTGAACGACCATGATTGGCTATTGCAATGTGGATAATATGCAAACTCTTTATATGTACACATAAAAGCTCCAAAAAGGGTTATTGAATGTGATACAACATGATTTGAGGCAAGTTTAAGAGGCTTTCATGGTTGATGTTATGTTCATTAGGTAGCATGAACAATTGCAAACTTAATTGAACTTACAGTTGATTTGGAGGCATTTTAAATGATAAAAATAAATCAACAATAATTTAGCTCTCAAAACACAAAATGTTCAAGTGATGAAAATAATTGTTGCTCATTTACTTAGTTTTTCGCATTCACATGTGTGGAGGAAATCATTAGATGTGCAAGAAATAAAAAGTATACAAGACAATTTCTCACACTTGTAATTTATTATTTTTTCTAGGCTAAATTTTCAATTTTAAAAATTATAATCCTTAGAAAGCTCTGGACTGGTTGGACTCCTAATTAGCATAAGCTCAAGGAATGTTCTTAATAGGCTTAATTTCTCAACTCAACCACTCAAAATGGATCAAATAAGCCATTTGTCCCTATAATCAAGATCAAACTGAATAATTGAGGAACTTAGAAAGTTCACCTCTCATCAATATTAGTGGTGTTAATTATTGACATAATTTTTATAAAGAGTATGATCAAATTATGGCAAATGAACTATACACAATAGACACTTCATGTAGAAAATGGTTGTTGGCTTGTCTTTTATTGATGGTAATGTTTCTGATATGAACTGGTATGAGCTCATGTGAGTTTACAATGGGATATTGCACCTAGTGTGCAAAATCCACAAGGCTCTGTATGGTCTGAAACAGTCACAGGCCTGGTTTCAAAAAATTAATGCATTTCTAATCGAGAATGGTTTTATTCCAAACTCAGCAGACTCAAATGTTTATTTCAAGTTTGGATCGAACTCCTTCATTATCATCACTCTTTATGTAGATGATACATTACTATTTAGTAACAATTTGAATTTAATGAAGGATACGAAATGCATGCTAGCACAAGAATACGAAATGACTGATATGGGTCCAGCCCATACTGTCTCAAAATTCAGATTTTTTGAATTCGATCCAGCAGATAGATTTTCATCAGTCAACAAGGATATCTCACCAACTACAAATCGAGTTTCTTTTCACTCGACCTTGATTTGAAGCTGTCAAAGGAACAATTTCCTCAAACATAGTAAAAAAAAGAGGAAATGAAGGAATATCTGTTTCACTCCATCATCGGCTCACTGATGCATGCAATGATCTACCTTGCATACTCGATCAGTTCACTCAGCCAGTTCCTATCAAATCCACGGCCAACACATTGGAAAGCGCTCACGAAGGTTATGAAGTATGTCCAAGCAACAAAGCATCTTTTATGGAGGCAACCAATTTGCCAATATTCTCGAAGGTTACACAGATGCAAATTGGGCAGGAGATATCGATACCAAAAGATCGACTTTTAAATTTGTATTCTTATACAATCAAGGCCCAATCTCATGGAATAGCCGAAAGCAGACCTCAGTAGCATTATCATCAACAGAATCAAAATACATAGCTACCACAAATGCTACCAAAGAGGCAATTTGGCTAAGGAACCTGCTTGTAGATATCGACCTTGCCCAGTCACATCCAACGACAATCTATTGCGACAATCAAAGCACAATCTCGCTATCTCTAAATCCGAGATTTCATTCTCAGAGCAAACATATTGAAATAAGGTATCACTACCTTAGAGAGAAGTGCAAAGCAAGGAAGTGTCATTGGCTTACTACAGGACAGATCTTATGGCAGCAGATTACTTCACGAAAGCTCAATGAAAGGAACACCATCTCAGATTTAACGACATGCTAAGTCTGAAGATCGAAGTTTTTCAGGATCCACATTAAGGGGGAGTGTTGGATTTCAATGCTCAAGCCCAAATCCATTCAGTAATGAGCATCATGAAAGCTATATATACTTATACCAGAAAATCAAAAAAAAAAGAGTGTGACTCGAATTTTTAAGCAGAAAATCAAAATTCAAAAATCAAATTTTCTCATACCCGATCGACTCGACTCGACTCGACTTGACTCACATGTTTTAAATTCTCTTGATATCGGATCCACTTGACTCAACTCGTATTTTTCAAGTCAGTCCCATAATTTCTCGAGTCATTGTATATTTTCGATACAAGGTATTTTTGATATAGTTGGTTAGAAAATTTGACCCACGTCGCGACGTTGACAATACGCCTACTTTGTACATACATTTACAGTTCCAATGATGGTTGTAATAAATGTAGTAGATAGAATTTATTGCTTACAAGGTACTGATCAGTTGTAATAAGGAGAGGTTGATATTATTCAGAAGATAACAATTTTGTAGCAGATGTTATTACACTCAACGATCAACCAGTTGAGGCCGATTTTTGCTTTAGGCCATTGTACTCAATTTTCAATCAATCAAAGTGCAATTTTGTCTATACTAATGTTTTGTTTTAGCACGCATTGTTACTAATTATTCATATTGATTATTTGCTACTAACTGACCTACTTCCGATTTGCAACCACCCGTTGCTTAACTTTTGCTACTATTCCGCATATTTTCAACTTTGTATCAGCATTCTGTTTCTATCAGAACCCATTCCTAATAACTCATCTCTTCCAACGTGGTACCAGAGTTCATCTTTAATCAATCCCACCAATTTTCGACAACAATAAGGTTAATTTTGCTCTTGCCTCTCATTTTGTATCGATGCTTTGTCAAATGGATGTGTCCAATGCATTTCTTAATGGATTATTTGAAGAAGACATCTTCATGGAGCAGCCCCAAGGATTCATCAAGCTCGGGTTGGAGGACAAGGGTCATCTACAAAATGGCTTGAAGCAAGCCTCTAGGTCTTGGAATTCAAGACTACATGAATATCTTATTTCACTTGGTTTCTCTCAAAGTGAATATGATCCTAGCTTATATCTTGAGTTTGATGATCATGGTATTGTACTCTTGCTAATCTATGTGGATGACATCATTCTTAGTGGTGATAGTATTGTTGGAATCAGGAAAGTCAAGATAGATCTTTCCTTAGAGTTCAAGATAGTAGATCTAGGTGATCTTCATTACATTTTGGGCATAGAAGTCATTAGAGGGTCTAATTTTATCTTCATTTGTCAAAGAAACTATGCTCAAAGTTTTCTAAAGAAGTTTAAGATGCAATATTGCAAGTATGTAGAAACTGCCATGGAGCAAGATGTAAAAGTGACTAATAAAGATGATGAAAGATCCTTCATGGACATTACTTTATATAGACAACTTATAGCATTTTGAGTTTGCTAGGCAACTTAAGGAAAATGGACCAATGATATGACAGAGACTCAAGCTGGCCAATTAGCTTGCAACACTCCATTTAACATGTACCACCTAGGTATGAGAGAGGGTGGTTTGTTGTCCATCATCCAATTGCCAAGGTTAAATAATGGGCACCAAGAGAAAGGGCCACACAAAGGTAGTTGGCACTACTAGTGTGAAACCATACTTATTTATGTGTCCACATCATTGTAGAGCAATGCTTTTAATACCTTTTCAAGCTACACAAAACCTACAAATTTTCAATCAAAGTGGTAAGACTTGAGAATAGAATCTATCATTATCAAATTTGTAACTAAAACTACAAGAAATCAAATTTGTAGATTAAACATCTAAAGGATTTGAAACATATTGGGGAATGGATTCCCTAGTGACCTTTCCATTGGAGAATTTTGTCATAAAAGATAGTGAGACAATTACGTCGAGCCATTATTATGGCAAGATGACTTAGTTGAAAGGTCATTGGGAAATTCATTCACTTATGTAAACTTATTAGTGCCCTCTCCATTGCTTATGGTAGGGTGACCCAATGGACACATCACTAGAAAATTCATTCATGTATGTGAACGATGATTAATAACCTCACCACCTTTAATGGTAGGATAACTTAATCAAAAGGTCATTAGAAAATTCATTCACTTATGTAAAGGATGAGTAATGGCCTCACTATCTTTTATGGAAGGTCATTGAGGGCATTCACTTATGTAGAAGATGAGTGATGCTACTCAAAATAGCAAGTTTATGTAACTCTCTCGCTTGCCCTGGCACATTGCCTTCTTCTACATCCGAGATGCACCTCGGGATGGGCCTCCAATTTGGGAAGTGCTAGGTTAGCAAACACATGCATTTTTAAAAGCTTGCACATCCCGGATGTCTAGTTAAGTCAATTCTTGGATGTTGTGCACATCTTGAAACCACATTTTTCCACATCCGGGATGTGGGCTAAGTTCCTTGATGTGCACATCCGGATCTACATGACATCCCAAAAGTTTGAGACAAAAAATGAGTCATATGCAGCACTCTCTCTCTCTCTCTCTCTCTCTCTCTCTCTCTCTCTCTCTCTCTCTCTCTCTCTCTCTCTCTCTCTCTCTCTCTCTCTCTCTCTCTCTCTCTCTCTCTCTCTCTCTCTCTCTCTCTCTCTCTCTCTCTCTCTCTCTCTCTCTCTCTGGGGACTGCCTAGTACCCACTCCATTCTTTCTCTCTCTAAAATGCTGCAATCACTTGTGACTTGCCTTCTTTTTGGTGGTATGTTTTATGATTCATGAAACTTTATAAACACTTTCATAGGAGCCCTTCAAATATCTTAATGACCTCCAAACATAGAAAAAGAGGTGATATAAAATATTGCAAGAAGCTTTGCCACAAACATGCAAGCTTAATATAAGTAGTTAAATGAAAAAAAAAACAAAGATTGCAATTGAACATGACTTAAAATCTAAAAAGAAATCCTCATTTTCTCTCAAATTGAGAGAGAGAGAGAGAGAGAGAGAGAGAGAGAGAGAGAGAGAGAGAGAGAGAGAGAGAGAGAGAGAGTTAATTTTAGCCAATTATCACAATAGCTTACTAGCATGGTGAAAAAGCTAACATTGGCACAACTTAAGAGGAATCCTTCACCAATAAGTAAATTGCCAATCTAAACAATTGGCTGGTAAGGCTTGAAATGTTTTCACGTTTGGCGCGTCCAACAAGCTCTTAGAATAAAATGAAGTTCTCCCATTGGTCCATTTGAAAAATAAGAAACTCTTCCCTTTCACACTTATCTTGAGTTGTAACCATGTGGCTGTAGTGGGTTTCTTTCTTTGCCTAACCTGAATTCAAGATCTAGTCAATCTAGCATCAAAGAGACGGAGTTAGTTGTCACGCGGAGGTTCATTCCCATGAGAGTGATAGTAGAGTTCAAATTTCGACATAAATGGAGGATCTAACACTAACATCCATTAACACTAAGCATTAACACTACATCCATTAACCCTACTTCCATTAACTCTAAATCCACAACAATGATAGAAACTTACTCTTCTCTCTCACAAAAAGCATAAGAAATAACAATCCCAATAATGATCAAATCCAACAATTAACAAATATAAAGGAAGCATGAGAAATGGAGGAAAAGAGAGGAAGAGCAAGGACATTCATCAATCCATTTCTAAAGAGAACCAATCTGTTTTATTGAAATGAGAAAATGAACATCAGGAGCAACTCGAGTTGGTCCCTTTTTATAGTTGGATCCTGGCCTTTGAATCCTATTGGTCCAGTCTTGCCTCTCTTTTTATTCAAATTTAAAAAAGTGTGGGAACCATCAAAATTGGAGGGAAACCCAACTTTATTCACGAACTTAACATTTAGGCCTTGCGACATTAAAAGTCCCGCAAAAAGGCCTAAAGTCATTTTATTGACTTTTAACTAATCAATCAAATAACTATGTGATCATCGGGTTGGACTTACACACGCAGGGTGCCAAATCCCTCTCACTTATTAACTAGGGTTAGGGTTGCCTTGAGATCCGCAAACCCTCCAACAGTATCCCCCACCAAAACTGGTGGCGGTCCCACGACACCTACAATATGCAGTTATTGGGGACTTTTATTGGCTTCGCGCTAAATCTTTATTAAATGATACTGGACCTTCTCCATAAAGTCAAGGCGGGCAGTATTGAAATCCAAGTTGTGTGGCAGGAAACAACGGTGGGCTCCGGCAATCCACTTGGAAGTTGTCCATGAGGTGAAGCGGGATTCCCAAGAGCCTCCCATCATAGCCGCACGGAAATACAGTCGAGCAGTCGACAGCTGATCTTTGATTTGCTCTGAGGCCATCGGCTTATTTGGATCGAATGCCAGGGTAGGAAGGCAATCGTCCCATTTGGTTGCCACTGACGCCAACAGAATTAGATCTTTGGCAAACATTGTCGATTGTCGCACCGTTGGATCTGGAGAGTGGACATACTCTCTCTGATATGCTTGTAAGGCACAATGGAAGTCCACTAAAATGTTCCAGTTGTAAGGCTGATGGATGATTGGCCAATTGGACGTATGGATGGTGATTTTGTCCATAGCCAATCCCAAATCTTTCCATTTATGTCTTCGCGGCATTGGCACGTAATAAAGATCTACCCGCAACTGGCGAGGGCTGGCGACGTAGCTCCTAATTGATTCCGAAGTTTTCTCAAAAACCGTGATTCTCCATGTCGGCTGCTCTCCCAGTGCAGGTATTTTGTCCAATTCTTTGCCGGCCTCGATCTCGGAGGTCTTAAATTTCAGAATCCATCCACCACGCGAGGACTCATGCGGATGTTGCTTTAAGAAGGTGTAGATCTGGTCCTTGACGCTGATGGGCCTTCTGAATAAATGGCTTGTCCTTGATGAGGATGGACCCGCTTGTTCTGTCGGGATGGTTGGCGGTTGATCTGCTAAATCTGGAGCTCCCCCCTGTTCCATGCTCAAATCAACCCATGTATCCATTTGTACAACTTCTTGGCACGAAGGGGATAATTGCGGCATGATTGGGACAAGGATTTGTGGTCCGGCTTCCAACACTTGAGCGACAGCTTTCTCATAGGCGTTGATGGTCTCTTTTGCCTTTGCCAACTCGGTTGAAGCTGCTCCTTTGAACCTATGAAAGCGGCCTTGGAATCCTTGAAGGGCCACTTTTATGTTTTCACTTTCTTGAATAAATACGCAATCTCCGTTGGTGTGACCGGATGATCGGGTATTTGCATTTGCAGATAGGCATCACGCTCAAGGGTGGTCGCATCCAATTCACCTTGAAGCCGTGTGCGATCTTGTTTGGCCATCTGTAATTGCCCCTTCAGCAGTTGCACCTGTTGTTTGTCATCTTGCACTTCCTTATCTACCTGATCCTGTGCGGTTGTCAGGGCGTTCTGCAGGGAGCTGATGTAGGTTTCCAAGCGATCAGCTTGTTGCTGGGCCAATTTCTTTTTGCTTTCAGCCTTTTCTTCATGTTGTTTGGCTATCTTCACCTCTCGATCTAGCTGGACAATTTTCTGACTGATCAGAGTGTTTTCGGATCCTAGATCAGGGATCCTCTATTCCATTTCCTTCTTCTTATCCAGCATGGACTGGATCACTTGCCCAAGGCTTGAAACTAACCCTAGAGCATCACCAGAATCGACGGTCGTGGAGGTGGCAACAGTAGGAGACCCTGATGGTATTGTCCTTGGTAGGCGTGGAATAGGTGCCAAAGTCTCTTCTTCTTCAAAAGTATCCTCCTCTTCAAACCCTGCAGGCACCATGGCGTCGAACTGCTTTGGTGACTTTACAGTTGTGTCGACCCGAAGTGTGGCTGGGCTACCTTGTGTGGGTGGTTGCTGACTGGCATCTTCAACACCAATAGTAGATTCATGGATATGCCTGAATCCTCTTCCAGGGGATTGGGGTTCAAAGGGCGCTGGGCTCTGGGGCATTTCAAAGATTTCGGTGGCCCCAAGGGGGTCGGAATCATCGAACATATCCATGAAGAACTGTGTGTTGGGTGAGGTTGCTTCGGTGTGCGAGGGTGAGGCGGCCTAGGCAGCTATGATGGGAATGGTAGGCCCAATGGTCACAGACTGTCCTTGTATGGGAGCAGAGTCGAGGGAAGCATCAGAGGCAAGGGGAATGGGAAGTTCAGTGCGAATAGCAGCAGGGGGTGAAAGCGCAACTGACGAGGTATGCCTAGTGCGACGTCGTGACGCGGAAGGCGAGTCAGGAATTACAATCTCGTTGCGTGGATGACTACGACTATGAGAACTTGAGGCCTGATGAGATGAATCGGCCGGTGCTTCTTTGTAAACCAAAAGCACAGAATCCAGATGGAAGCCATGGATTCTGTTTTCTAGGTGAGAAGAGGCTAAGAGGGACAATAGAGAGCCAGTGGCGAACTACTGCTTAGTATTGGTCTTAATAGCTCGCTTGAGCTCTTCCTGACTTTTGCTCATCAGTCTTTCCTTATTTTTATTTTTATTTTTTTTGTAACTGTCTTTTTCCAAAAAAGTTAGAAAATTAAATACTGAAAATAAAAAATTGAAAAACAAATAAAATTAAAAAAATATATTGAGATCAGACTTGCTGAACTGGCGGAGTAGGCTGTCAAAACTTGCGTAATCGACTGCCATTTACCGCAGTATCAAATCATTTTCCATCCAAGTGCTCAAGAATTACTGCGTCATAGTTCTTAACTGGTGCGGATTCAATTCGCGAAACGTGATCGGCTAGATAATGTTGCTTCCCCTTTCTGACCACTATTCGAAAGTCAAATTCAATCAATAATAATAACCATCTTGCAATATGTCCAATATTACACGTCTTGTTTACACAGTAAAGTAACGGTTGATGATCCGTATAAAATAAAGTACGTTTCCATGAGGTAGTGACGAAATTTCCGAATAGAAAAAATCATGGCTAGCGCTTCACGTTCTGTTGTTGAATAATTCTTCTCTGGATTAGTAAGTTGTCTGCTTGCAAATCGTATAGGATAATCCTTCTTATAGTCACCTGGCTGCGTCAAAACTGATCCTATTGAGGCATCCGTATGAACATGAAACTCTAATGTCCAATCTGGAGAACGCAGTATTGGTGTTGAAGATAATGCTTTTTTTACCTTTTCAAAGGCTTCTAACGTCTCTACTGTCCAAATAGGAACAATAGTTAATTTGTATATAGGTCGTGCTAAATCTACAAAGAAGATAATAAAAATTCGATAGTAGTTCGCATGACTTATAAACACATAAACTCCTCAAATTGTTGCTGGCAGTGGCAATTCCATAATAACTTTGATCTTAGAATAATCGGTGGCAATACCATGTCTTGATATTACATGTCCAAGCACAACTCCGTGCGAAATCCATATCTGGCATTTTTCTGGATTTAGAGAAATCTGATATTTGCGGCATCTTTCAAAGACTTTTTTCAATCGATCCAGGTGGTCTGTATCTGTACTATGAACTCCCAAGTCGTGAAAGTAAATTTCAAAAAAAAATTGCAGATAATCTTTAAAGGCAAATTGCATTACTCTTTGGAATGAACTTGGTGCATTACAGAGTCCAAACGGCATTACTTTGTAAGCATAGGTGTCCCATTTTGTTGCAAAAGCAGTTTTGTGGCGATCGGCAGGTGCAATCTTAACCTGGTTTAACCACTAAATCCATCCAGAAAACTATAAGCTTCCGTTCCAATAAGGCGATCCAAAATGCTTTCAGTAAAAGGTAACGAAAAGTGATCCTTCCGTGTCACTTTATTCAATGCTTTGAGATTCACAACGATTCGCAATTTCCCATTTTTCTTAGGAACCATGACAATCGGTGAAATTCATTCGGTATGCTCTGCATCAAGCAATCTTTGAGGTTCTTTCTTTATCAGATCTGCCACATTAGGATTACAGCGATAGAACTTTGTAACCTTTGGTACTGCATCAGGTACTAAAGGTATGGTATGTTCAATGACTGATGTCGGAATGCCCTTCAAATCTTGATAAGTCCATGCAAAGCCATCTTGATACTTAATAAGTAACAAACAGAGTGCTTGATACTGTTCAGGAGTAAGTTGTGATCCCACTTGTACAATCTTTTCCGGTTCTCCTAGTTTTGCAAGATTCATTGGCTGCGTCCTAGCGGGCCATCGTCAACCTCTTTAGATTCCGGCATGTGTTCTTCAGGTTCACGATGTGCTTTAGGTAACATGATAACCACATCATTCAGTGTATAACGTTTAAAATGCTCTGGCATATCATGTTGGACATTTGCTTGTTCTTTTTCGAAAGGACTTGTCTTGGATCTTCGTTTAGTCTTCTTAGCAGGAATTGATCATGGAGGTGATGACTTTCGGGATGATAAATCTTTCTTCACAGGTGAAGACTTCCTAGACGATGATGTCTTGCTAGAAATCTGACTTGAAAAATCATTCTTGACTTTTCCTTTGTATTTATCCAATAAAGGTGGCACTTTCTTTGAATCAATCTTTTGAGGGGGATTTTCCCATTTCAGGACCGTATTATAATGTTGCTTTGCTTGTTTCTTCGTCATCGAACCTGTGATCCTGTCTCCCTTCAATATAACTACTTTGGGCGATTTGATTGTTGGTTCATCAGGAACATTACACACTCCAAATCTGGTTGGATCCATATGATGTAGAATCTGTATCCGTAAGTTCTGCATTGCCATCATAAGTTAAGACATGGCTCACTGGTATGAGATCATCCTCAACTGGATTTGGTATAGGTTTCGTTGATATCCAGGCTACATTCAACACATTTAGTGGAAATGTGATTGGCGTATCCAAAGTTTGATCTAATAAGGAAATCTCGCTCATCTCTGATTGAATATCTTGTTGACACTTATATATCCTGCTGTACAATCAATTGTTGCAAGAGCTTCGTTCCAATTGACAGTATCCATTTGAGAATCGTAGTGAACTCCCAATTTTTTCTCTGGTCGATCACAAGTGTGATCCGTTGTTGATGAATCGTCATCCGCTTTTTGAACCACTGGTTTGATAGTCCAAGTCATAGGATTAACTTTAACTGCACGTTCACGATTTTCAAAAGTAATTTTTCCGATACCCCAGTTATGAATTACTTGTGCAACTCGTAACCATGGACGTCCTAAGAGAACTCGGTAGACATTTGGTGCTTCTGGTAAGTTCATCATGATGAAAGTAATGACGAACTGTACTCCTGCAATCCTGACAGGTATATCTTCCACCATTCCTCGTGGACGAACTGTCATTTGATCAGCTAGCTTAATAGCAAAAGTAGCAGGCTTAATCTTTGTAAGGCCCCATTTTGTACATAGCTTTGTAGAAATCAGGTTAACTCCTGAACCGCCATCTATCACGGCTGTTTCTTTAGAAAATTGTCTATGTTGTATCGATAGAGTGATATTCTTTTGTTCACTTTTCCAAGCGGCTTGTCTCGGCGAAGGTTCAACAGTGCTATTTTAGGATAAAAACTCTCTGAACTCTTTTCTAGCAATTTCTTGGGAAATAACCTTCGCTGACACATATAAAACTATGGAAAACTGGACGAAGGTTTCTGACACAAGAAAATACAATTTTTGTAATCTGGCGAGGGTAGAAATCAAGATTTTTTGTGATCTGATCAAGATGAATCTTCGTCGAGCTCAAAAATAGTATCTTTCTATAAATAGAATGTTCTGGAAACTCGGCGAAGGTTCTGGCGAAGGATTAAGAGTAATACTAGTAATTTTTCTAAAAAGTGACTTTTTTTGGCAAAAATATGACAATATGACAACTGATCCTCTGAAAACCTTTCTATTTTTAGTATTTTTCTTTGTCGACCTGGCAGTAGATAGATCTGAATCACATCTAAGCACAGTGAATCGGATGAAGGTTCTTTTTCTATATTTTTTAGGGTTTTGTTAATTTTTAGTGTTTTTTTGGTGATTTTTCTGATGTTTTTGGAAATCTGTTGGGAATTAATCTTCGCCCTTCAAACTGAAGGTTTTTTAAACAAAACCGAAGGTGTCTGCAATTCAACGAAGGTTTCTTGAAAGAGGGTAAAAAGTTCTGAGCTCTGATGACGCCTTTTGCCTCTTTTTGACCAAATTTGACAGATTTGACCGATTTCTGTTATTTTTTCTGATATCTCAGATCCAAATGGATCTTAAGATTGGTGATCTGAATAGCTTTTTCTGTTTAATAATCAGATTAGATTTTAAACAGGCAAATCCACTCAAATCAGGCAAAATCAATCCCAAACTAACCCTAAAATGCAGATCTAACACTATTCATGCCACGACAAGATGCCTAATGCAAGCTAACCATCAACCAAACATGCTGTAAACTGAATAATTGGCGTAGCTCCCCGGCAACGGAGCCAAAATTGTAGTGGATTTCTTTCCTTGCCTAACCTGAATCCAAGATCTAGTCAATCTAGCATCAAAGAGACGGAGTTACTTGTCACGCGAAGGTTCGTTCCCATGAGAGCGATAGTATAGTTCAGATTTGGACATGAATGGAGGATCTAACACTAACATCCATTAACACTAAGCATCAACACTACATCCATTAACCCTACTTCCACAACAATGATAGAAACTTACTCTTCTCTCTCTCCTTTTCTCTCTCACACAAAGCATAAAAAATAGCAATCCCAATAATGATCAAATCCAACAATTAACAAATATAAAGGAAGCATGAGAAATGGAGGAAAAGAGAGGAAGATCAAGGACATTCATCAATCTATTTCTAAAGAGAACCAATCTGCGTTATTGAAATGAGGAAATGAATATTAGGAGCAACTCGAGTTGGTCCCTTTTTATAGTTGGACCATGGCCTTTGAATTCTATTGGTCCAGTCTCCCCTCTCTTTTTATTCAAATTTAAAAAAGTGTGGAAACCATCAAAATTGGAGGGAAACCCAACTTTATTCACTAACTTAACATTTAGGCCCTGCGACATTAAAAGTCCCGCAAAAAGGCCTAAAGTCCTTTTATTGACTTTTAACTAATCAATCAAATAACTATGTGATCATCGGGTTGGACTTACACACGCAGGGTGCCAAATCCCTCTCACTTATTAACTAGGGTTAGGGTTGCCTTGAGATCCGCAAACCCTCCAACAGTATTCCCCACCAAAACTGGTGGCGGTCCCACGACACCTACAATATGCAGTTATTGGGGACCCTACTTTCACAACAATGATAGAAACTTACTCTTCTCTCTCACAAAAAGCATAAGAAATAGCAATCCCAATAATGATCAAATTCAACAATTAACAAATATAAAGGAAGCATGAGAAATGGAGGAAAAGAGAGGAAGAGCAAGGACATTCATCAATCCATTTCTAAAGAGAACCAATCTGCTTAATTGAAATGAGGAATTGACCATCAGGAGCAACTCGAGTTGGTCCCTTTTTATAGTAGAGAGGAGGACCCTGGCCTTTGAATCCTATTGGTCCAGTCTTGCCTCTCTTTTTATTGAGAACCATTAAAATTGGAGGGAAACCCAACTTTATTCACTAACTTGACATTTAGGCCCTGCGACATTAAAAGTCCCGCAAAAAGGCCTAAAGTCCTTTTATTCACTTGTAACTAATCAATTGAATAACTATGTGATCATCGGGTTGGACTTACACACATAGGGTGCCAAATCCCTCTCACTTATTAACTAGGGTTAGGGTTGCCTTGAGATCCGCAAACCCTCCAACAGTGGCATATGACGTGACATAGGCCTCTTGCCACATAAGGGCAAGTAAAAGTGTTATTTTTTGTCGGGGAAGATCTAGGTGATCTAGGTCCAAGGCGCCCTTCGATTGGGGAAGGGCCGCATACGCAAACTTTTTCCAATGTGATATATGTTTTTTGAGCTTTCATTATTATTATTATTTGTAAGTTTACAGTCACCAATCACACTATTTTTATTTTGATTTTTAGCACATTTCAAAATTGACATTCACCTTTCAAATTTACATGCACTTTTCAAACCAAGGTTGTCCAATTTGGAAGAACCTTCCATTTGGAAGGTTGAGTAAAATTGACTCTCCATAGTGTTTCCAATTCCTTCACAAACGTTGAAGAACTAATTTTACAAATTTGAGGACCTTTGTATGGTATTTTGAGTTGCCATATGCAACTTAAGAAAAATGGACCAATGGCATGAGAGGAACTCAACCTAGCCAATCAGCTTGCAACATTTCATTGGACTTGTATCAGTCAACTATGAAAGATGTCTGCCATATTTCACTTGTCAAGGCTAAAAAATGGGTGGCAAGAAAAAGGCATGGCAAATGAAGTTACCACTAGTGTGCAAACATCAATGTTGTGTAGGTGTATAGGTGCTCAATCAATATCAACATTGGTATAAGAAAATCAACTCGAGTGGTTTATATTTTTTTTTATTATAGATTAGGACACTTGAATCATACATCTGTGTCGAACATGTCTAGACAATCCTTAGCACTTGATCTCGACTATCCAATCAATAAAGTCGACCTCCCTGTCCGTCGTAGCTGCATTATCGAAAAACAAACTAGGATTCCATTTAAATCGAGTCATACTAGGGTCGATACCCGGATTAGGGATCAAATGATTGATTTTGTCATGCTATTAATATAGTAAAGAGTTTTTTTGGGTATCCAAAGTTTACATATGTGATAAATTTTATTTATGGTACCCAAGATACATTGGTGGGCACCGACAAAGTATTGGCCTTTCACATCATATGCATATTCCATTTTAAAAAGCAATGTGATTCTAAAAAAAATCTACTTTTACACTTGATTTGATACTCGAGTGTAGGCTAAAATTTGACGTGTAGCCTTACCTTTCACCTCGATAGGCTTTTTTTCTTGTTACCTTTCAAATGACATGTATAATGTAAGGGTGCCTTTCAAACAACCTTTCAACCACTTATACATATATTCATATTATATTTTGCAATAAATTTAAAAACATTTCAAACTAGCATGACATTTGACTTTTTAAAGTTACCTTTCAAATGAAAGGGCAATTTTAAAGTTTGTCATTCATATGACGTCTTTTTTATTAGTGCCTTTCTTTGAAAGGCAAAGTAGCCTTGACGTGCATTGCAGCTTGCAAATGCCAAGCCTGCTCGCAAATGCCAAGCCTACTCGAGTGGTATCACCCTTGCAATACCCATACGTAGTTAATATGAGCCAGGTCCATCGCAGTACGGGGTGTATGGGCAGCGGTTGACTGTCCCAGCCGCTAAGTAGTGACATCCTAGGAGCTTGCTCCTCAGATGGCGTTGCCAGGTTGTATATGTTGTGTATAACCTACTAGTTGTGTAACTTGGTATAAAAATATGAGCCACCAATTTGTTAACATACTTATATTAGAGGGGGTGATATCTAAATTTTAAAAATTGTATACAATAAAACACTAAACCCATACCAGTTGATACCAACACTGGAAAGTACCCTAACGTATATAGGGGGGTGTTTGTTTTGGGAGCACTATCAAAAGCATCTTATCATCTCAAATAGAATGAAAAGTGTGAACAATTCTTTATTCACCCAAAGCAATCCATCTATCCACCTGTGATGTGAGTATTACCACTTCCTTTGGTTGAAAATTGTGCTACATCTCTATTGCTGATGATTATTTATGATTGATCGATTATAGCTGCCATTTTGTATCTATTTGTTTTGATCGAATCAGCGATCGTTTTGGTTCTGTTGCTTCTTGTTTGTGGATGCAGAATAATTCACATCTTCAGAACTGCTTTTCGGAATGTCTTCACTGCGGGGTCCCACTACCTATGACCTTGAGCCGCCTCGGCATCCTTCCTTGAAGATAAACTCCAAAGTGGGTCGATCCAACTTAAGCTTAAATGTCAAAAGATGTTATTTACAGATTTACAAAGCTTCAAATCGGAAATCAATAGACCCATATTCATTGTCTTTGAATGTGAATTTTTCTCTAAACTTCTCAGGTAGAACCATGCACACCATTCTCTTTATGTTTGATTTATTAGCATCTGCTTTTGAGAAAAACGCATTCATTCCGATTTCCCTTTTAAGTTGGCTGATTTACAAGAAGAAACTTAGTGTGACTTCTCTTTAGTTCATTCACAGAAGTCAAAATTTCTCTATCCATCCAAATTTGAGTCAAGTATATTTGCAAAATTAAGGAGATAGCAAATTTGATTTGCTTCAAGTTAACATTTTGTTTCTATTCCTCTAAGATAGACATAATATTAAGCTTTGAGCTTTTGCAAAGAAGAACACTGAGTTTTGAAGATTTTTTGTTTGGTCACTCAATGCATGCAATTCTCATGTACTCTTTGTCTCAAGACTCATGCAAGCTTCACTTTTTTTTTTGTCACGTTTCATGATATAGATTTTTTTTTTGACGTTTCCTTGTTGGCACTATATTTAACATTCTCTTTTGAAGAGCATGAACTATGCGAGCTCTTTTTGTTGGTGCATTTGCATTTTGGAATGCTTTTTTATTATTTTTTAACCTAAGAATCAATAAAAAGTTCTGAGCATTAAAAGCACACTTTTTAAAGCTGAATATATTAAGATAAAAACTTATCATAACACTCAAAATTCGATGAATCAAATATCCTTTTTTAAGCACATTCCAGGAAACCCTAAGTAAGTTTTCCAGAACATGTAGGATTCTAGATGTTTACTATTTCTACGTGAATGTGTGATTCAACAAAAGCTTCTCTTGTTATCATTCTAACACATATAAGATTGATGCACTTGATACTATCAAATTGTTTATACATGTGTTCAGACTTCATGATTTACCTAGATCTACTGTGTTTGATAGAAATTCTCATTTCACTAGCAATTTTTGGACTGCAGTATTTGAGAAGTTAGAGGTGTAGTTGGGTATGAGTTAAGAATGCAACCACAACTGATCTAGAGCTAAGCTATGAAAGCATCACATAAGCAAGACTTAACCCTAGAAAGCAGGAAAGAGAGCTTAAAGAGACTAAAGAGGAGAGAGATCAATATCATAGCTGAATAACAAGCTTCCAGTGGCAAGGGCCCAACTGGGAGGGATAATAGTGCGCCAGTGCCCTCCAAGAAGGCCCCCACTCTCCAGTAATATGTCCAAATGTCCAAATAAGGCCCAAAGCCATAATATAGCGTAAGTGTCAAGAATAAAAAAAGGGCCCAAGACCTGCTTATGCATAAAGTAAAGTAAATGTAAATGGACGTGGCGAATGTAATGAGCCGAGTCCATAACTCTCCCCAACACAAAATAAGACCCAATTACCGAAAAGAAAGTGGATCATATAGCAACAAGCCCTGGTGGATCAACATCTAGAACAACATCTGATGTAGAGGAATCAACAAGTGCAGCAAGGGCACGAGCCTGATCCGCAAGTGATGGTATATGATAAAAAACATCACTAGCCTCCCATGTGGCCTCCTCAACAGGACGACCATCTCACTGAACCAAAAACTGAATTTGTCGACGGCGTCGACTATGATATAGACGAATCTGTAATATAGCAGCATGTAAAAATGGAAACAACTCGTGAGCAGTAGGAAACTCAGCATCACAAGGAGTGTCATCCTCAATAGCAGCACGTAATTAACTGACATGGAATACATCACAGGCACGTGTGGAAGCAGGAAGCTGTAAGCGATATGTAACTGGACTAAGAATCTTCAAAATGCGATAAGGCCCATAATAACGTGGTGCAATCTTCTCAGTAGAAGCATGGACCTGGACAAAATGATGACGTGCAAACCGTAGGCGTAGATAAACCATATCTCCAAGCTGAAACTCAACATGGCGGTGGTGAGGATCAACTGAGGTCTGATAACGCTGTTGAACATGCTATAAATGAGAACTGGCCCGGGTAATAAGCTCACGGGCACCTGATAGAAAGGATGCAAGTGTCATAGGTGTATCCTCAGGAGGAAGAGGAATGCCAAGTAAAAGAGGTGCATAGCCATGAGCCCAGAAGGAGTAACAAAATGGCGTAAATAATCCTAAGGATCCTGTTAAGGACCTCAGACTGCCCATCAGAAATAGAGTGATAAGCAGAACCCATAAAATGCTGTACATCCAAGATATGCATAAGCTTTGTCTAGAATATGGATGTAAACTTACTATCCCGATCAGAAAGGATAGTACGAGGAAATCCATGCAGGCGGAAAATCTCTAATAGGAACAAGCGTGCACACTGCTCTGTTGTGATAGTACTGCGAACTGGTATAAAATGTGCCTGTTTCGAGAACCTGTCAACTATCACCATACATGAATCGTGACCACGCTGGGTACGGGGAAGGCCAAGGATAAAGTCCATAGATATATCAGTCCACTGGCGATGAGGAATAGATCAACTCTGGAGCAAACCAATAGACTTAGCATGGTAGTACTTATTACGAAGACAGAAAGAGCAGGTACGAATAGTATAGCAAGCTCAGATCAAAGAGAGGGCCAATAGAAATGGTCATTGAGATGAGCATAAGGCTTCTGAAAAGCAAAGTGAAACCCCCATGGGATGTATTTGCTCTTTTTTATTTTGCTAGTTGTCGACGCACTTGGTTTTTATGTGTTCTTAGGACATTGGTACTGCTCGACCTCCATTGTTACCTACAACTATTTGGCATGCTTGGTTGCTTCAACCTGGTTGGGATCATTGTTATGCCTCATCTTGTTTCTAACATTGCTACTGGATTGCACCTCTTTTAGCAAATCCTGGCCGATGTGTAGAATGAACCTCCCAACCATAGGCGCCCTCTCTATGAGTCCTGCTACTTGCTATTCCTTTCACCTCACACATGGCATCCAGCAATGGGTGATTTGTCCACCTGGCATGCAGGCTACTTGTGACTTGTGAATACTGAGTGACTCATTCGGTACCACCCCATGCCCCGCCAAAGACGTGTGATCCGCTTGGTCACCTTGACTACTTGCCGGCTAGCATCTCGTCACTAACGTCTAGGATCCGGACGGTCACAATTCACCACGTCTTTGACAGCTTGTTAGGTGGTCACATTGGTTGGGTTACTGCTGGTGATGTACTTGTCCTAACTTGGAACAGATGTGCACTCTATTCACCGGCCATCGCCAATACTTGGCCTCAGGCCCGCTGGTAACCAGCTGTGTTGAGGTCATGCAAGTGCCAATGAGATTGGGCTTTAACATCTATAGTCATTGTAGCTTTGGATATACAGTCAGCAGATGTCACTAAGATGTTGATGCGTGTCTATTCAAAGTATGAGGTTCTTTTTGATGGTTTGCTATTATTATGATCACTTCCGCTTGTAGATAATCATGCTTGCTTTTTTTAATCACCTCCAAAGTATGAGGCATTGAGGATGCTGTGAAGCAAAAAAAGAATGAAAAGTTCAATTGACAAAGGGAGATGGAGCAACAAGCAATTTTGCTGAACCTCTTAGGAATGCTTTTGTAACCAGTTAATTACTATAGAGTTTTGTCACTTTGTAAAGATTAACTTCAATAAAAACAGTGGGAATTTTCTTTTTTTGTAAAGATTAACTTCAATAAAACAGTGGGAAAATTTGCACAAGTCTTTGATGTTTTGGTGTGATCAAGAAAGGAGATTGTCCCATTTATATTTTGTTTGGCGTTCTTGTCTAGTAATTCTTGTTTGCACTCATTTGTAGTTACTGTGACGGATTAAGCTTCTCAGGTTTTGTTCTCTTTAACTTTACATTTTCTTGTTATCTTTTGTTCTTGGTGATTCTGGATGTCATTTACTCAGTGCCAGGTGTGTTCGAGAGATCACATAACCTATGAACTTAAGAACCTATGCTCAGGTAGTATGGTGCTTTGCTAGTGGGGCCCTTTCACAGATACTTCATCAGTTTAAATCGATGTGATTGTTTATTCACTTACGATTTGTGGTTTGTATTAGCTAATAAGACCAGTAATACCTCACATCTCATACTGAATTTGTCATTTGGGACTTATTCCAATATCACAGAAAGGCTTTTTGAACTCGTGAAGCTTTTTGCACAATTAAGCTCCACATTCCTAAATGCAGATCCACTAATTGTTGTTTAGGATGACTGTGATGTCTTGTTATGAAGCTGTGATTTTTAACAAAGCTTTTCGTCGGATATTCCCTAGTTGCATGTTCCATATTTTGGTCAGAACAAGATAGAAATTGTAATGCTGGTGGATCTGTCTTACAGGAGCCATTTAATGCAGAGCCGCCTTTGTCTGCTCTGGTGGCTTCATATATAACTCCTGAAGAGTTTTTCTACAAACGCAACCACGGACCTATTCCTGTTCTTGAGAATCCTGATACGTAAATCCTTCGTCACTCATCGCTTTTCATACTTAGACAATTTGACTTGAAATGTATGTTTTACTTGTCAAAGTGCTAAAGTGCTTTGATGGAATCTAGTTCATAGATCCCTCTTGAACCTATTAGAGAGGAAACCTTGTCTTGAATACTGATATTAGGAAATGCTTGGAAATGTTAAGTGTGGTATGCTTGACACTTTATTGTGAAAGATGTTGCAGCTCATTTTAGAGGATTTGGAAAAAACAACCTTACCCATGGGCTGATGTTTTCTCAGGTTCTTGCTGGAGATTGGTGGATTAGTACCACATTCACAGTATTTGTCTTTAGAATTTATAAGGTAACATATTTCAGCTCTCAGAACATCAATTTTATGAAATTGTTGGTGGAAGTTATATCAACTAGTCATATCAATTTTCTTGACTTCAGCTTAGCTATGCAGGAAGCTTCACAAGCACTCGGTCACGGCAACTTTGCAGGTTAGCTGAGGTGTTGGCTTCACATTTTTAGGAAGCATTTCAAGTCCATCATACTCATCAGTATTTGGCAGCCACTGACTGAGAACCTTTGTTTTGGAAATTTTAAGGCTTGTGTTCTGAAAAAACAAAAGGATGAGTCTCAATCTGGTTAAAGACAATAATATGACATATTCATCAGCATTTAACAGCTCCTAGTGAGACACTTACTGAGAGCTTTTGTTTTGGAAGTTTTAATGCTTGCGTTCTAAAAAAACATAAGAATGAGTTTTAATTTGATTAATGACAGTAATACTATGAAAGACAAGCAGTCTCAAATCATTGTTAAACAAGCCTATGTTCAAGTGGTGTCCCATGCAAGTTTTGCCTGCATTGTATGCTAAACAAAAATTGGCCTAAGATTACGTAGTCATTATTTTATTCCCTTTTGGAACTGTTTGGCTCCACTCTCGTCATGTTTTCTTTATCTAGTCTTGATGATTTTGCTTCTGAGGAAACAAGTTAAAAAGCTTGGTAGAAATCAATCATTCTTGGGAGTTCGAGAGAAACTAGCACTCTATGAGTCTAGAGAACTATCGTAGCAAAAATTGAAAAGATAAAGCATATCGACATTTTACCCAAGTAGCTTTGGAGTTTCTAGCAACGTTGCTAAGAATGTATTGAAGCTATGAAAGATCTGCAGATAACAACTTAGTTGGCCTATGAGCCGGCTTGGTGGTGAAGTGTGCAGGGAACCGGAGGACAGCTATGAGTGAAAAGAGGGCTGTCAAAGGAGTTGGCTGGGGTGCTGCAGCTATCGGCAATGGTATTTTAGTTCAGGCTAATCATTGCAGTCAGCTCTGAACAAAGTTAACTATAGGGTTAGGAAACAGTCGTAATATGCATGCAGACTCAGGAAACATTCTAGATTTGTTTTGCAGATTCAGAGAAATCGTTGTTCACTGTATTTTTCAAGTATTTGAGGAGTGACATGTTTCTAGACTGCTCATTTATTCTGTCTATGTCATCTCAAGTGCTGTCCTGTGCTTTGTATAACTGCAGCAATATGGAGTGGTGCACGGCTCTCAGATGTACTTGAACTCGTTGGCATTCCTCAAAATACAGCAGCCACGTTGAACGGAGGAAAGCATGTGGAGTTTGTCAGTGTCGATGTATGCAAGGTAGAGGCTTGCTACCATGGTAGAAGAATTCTGTCAAAAACTTTGAGAGGATTTATTCAATCCACTGTCTCTGCTTATTCACCTGCATCACATCTTCATGTACTGTTTAAATATGTACTTTTGAGTAAATATCATCTGCGAATGTTATGAAGCACCAGTAGAAGATGTAAGTTATCTGCGAATCCCATATCTGATTTTGTTGGCTGTCGGCTTGTGCATCCATGTTAGGAGGAAAAAGGAGGACCGTATAAAGCATCAATACCCTTAATGCAAGCTACTAATCGAGAAGCTGATGTGTTACTGGCTTATGAGATGAATGGCAAGGTAATTTGAGTATTGGTTTGTGGCTTATTCAAGTCTCTAACATAACAGTTAGCACAAGTATTTCTGTGACTGGCTAAGGTCTGCTTTGATTTTTTATTACAACTTGGCTCTTGTGAAGTCTCGTTGTTTTCAACTCATTTCACTTTGTAAATACAGTTAATAACTTGTACAGGAGTTGAATCGAGACCATGGTTTTCCTCTACGTGTGGTGGTGCCTGGCGTTATAGGGGCACGCTCAGTAAAATGGTTACGTGCCATCTATGTACTTGCAGAGGAATGCCAGGTCTCTCCAAGTTAGGATTAGAAATGAGTGTATACTTTTTTATTGCCAACTGCCATATTAATGTTTTGTGACATTTGGATACTGTTTATCTTTGATCGCTTTGGTTTTTCTTTCTTTCTTGGTATTCGCAATTGACATCATAGACAAATTTACTTAGATGGTTTTTGCAATACCAGCAGTCACAGCTTCAAAGCTTCATATTGTAGAGTCATTAAGTACTATAATGAAACAGGGTTTCTTTATGCAACGAGACTACAAAATGTTTCCTCCGTCTGTTGACTGGGACAATGTGGACTGGCCTACCCGTCGTCCCTTAATGGACTTTCCAGTACAGGTTTGTATTCTCCATCATGGATTATCAAGATTAAGGATTTCATTCGAAACAAGTTTGTATGCATTAAATTTGGTACAGGAATAACCGTCTTAGAAGTCTTTATTATCAACTGATGTGCCTTTTGCCAAGGTTTTCTGAAATTGGCAATGCTAGTGCGGTGATGAGGCTTGGATTTAAGTCGCCAGTTATACATTGTAAACTACCAAGGCTGCACTTCTTGAAAGCGTTAAGCCTTATCTGATCTCAACATATGTGAAGTGCATTGTTTAGCTTTATATGGATGATGATGCAATCATGCTGTGGAGTGATGTCAGCGTAACAGAAAGCCTGAATGTACTTTCTTTGGAAATGTTTTAGGCAGGAATTTCAGAACTTTTGGCATTCCAAATGGGTGTGATGATCCCTTTTGTACCAAAAGATTTGGCAAATACTGGGATCATCATTTGTTGCTATCCATATATATATATAATTTATAGTGCTGCTGTGTCAATGGATCTTCTGCCAGGAGTTATAGTCACAAGATAATAGTAGAAATAGAAGAAGAGAGAGGGGGAGGTAGTCAAAAGATGACAATTCTTCAACAAAGACCTGAATACAAATGACAGTAGGCTGCCTTGCATTGAAACATTGAATTCTGTCACAAAGAAGCTCACACACCGTAATTAGAAATGCTCCTAAATAAGTGAAACAAGAGGTTACCGATAGCACCCTGGAATTGCCACGCCTACAAAAGGGAGATTCTGGACTCTTATTTTAACGGGAACCTTCTAGGTACAACCTTTAGGGGCCCAGGGTCCCTACTAGTTCACCAGCTGCCAACATGTAACTGATAATGACTAAGTGATCCAAATCAGAATCTAAGAAACATGGCATCTAAGGGTCGGATAATGCTTTAGATAAGGACCTTGAGTGGCAGTAAAAACATAATGTGAGGTCCAAATTCAAAAATGTATATCTTACCATCTATGAAAGTAGACAACTAAATTGGTGTCCAAAACTATATTGGTATCAAAAGATGCTGCACAAAACTGGAGACGCCCAAAAAAGATGCGACAATAATGAATGCCATAAAAGGGTATCATAAAATGAAGCCTGAAGTGGATCCTGCAAACAAAGATGTCAAATGAAGATTGGCCAAAAAAATGAAGATTCCAAAGGATTATATGGTGGAAATGTATCAAGAAAAGGTACTGCCTAAGACCTTAGAAGCTGAGAAAGTACATTATCTTTAATCATTATCTCTAGCTAGCTTGACTCTATCAGAACATGTAGACATACACATAAGTACCTTGATATGTGGGCCCTATTTATCCTTAATAATGTGGTAGGGACCCAATACAGTGTTGACGGGACAAATTGGGCTCATTAATAACATGCCATTAGTCTGTGACTAGTAACTCGAGTTTCTAGTGGGCTTGGATCCATTGATCACTTGACCCTTGTACTTTGGGGGTACAATACTATCTACATTTTATGAGTTCCCTGGCCCCATGACTCAAGTACATGTATCATTTGATATATGGTAGAACCACAGGAGTTTGACATAGAACAAAATAGACATTACTCTTCTAACACCCCCCTCTAAAATGTTTGCTTATTTAGTCACATGATGAGGATGTTTGCCATTTTTTTATTGTAACATTATTAAGCGACTGTTTTAGCGGATATGTACAACATTTACATAAAGGCCAAGCAAATTGGCGCCTGCTTGTGACCATGTCGAGATTTCATATGCTTACACACAAGGTGTAGCCTTGGGGTTGTCCATATATTGCTCTTGCAAGTTTTTGTTTAGAAAGGGGCTCTTAACACCTCTTTGTTGTAAATCCTAATAAAGGTCATTGTTGTGGTTGGAGCTTTATAATCAATGCGTACCATTGGTTACTAATCTCGCTTTATGTTTGTCAATTGAACCACTTGCATGAAATTTTGTCATGTACACCTATTAACATGTATGGGATACTTATTTTCTTGTAAGTCTACGAGCTCTCGTGTGTCGTTCATAATAGTCGTGATCTTTGTACATGGCTTTTTGCCAAAATTTTCTTCAACAACTTCTTAAGAAGAGTGTGGTTTGTGTGTTTTAATGATGGACTACAACCTTGGATTCATTCTTTCTTCTTGTTGTAGTTGTTTTAGTGATCTTCTTGCTCCTTGCTCACTAATCACTCTTTCTTTTATTATTTGGCCCTCTTTGATTGTTTGTCAAGACCATCTTGGTGACTTTGTGTTCGGAGAGGACGATGGGGTCTTATGTATTGCACTTTGTTGGCATTCTTTTTTGTTTCGTCGAATCTTTAGTTATTGGCCATTCTTGTAATTATTGTTTAACACATTCATCTAAAGAGTCAATGATCAATGTAGACTCCTTGGCTTCTCTTTTTAGACCTTCATAGAAGACCCTTAGCTAACATCTTCATTAACAACTATCTTTTTGTTCTCAAATTTATACAATCTATAGGTCTTGTCCTCGTCACTCTACTATGTGCTTCCTCAGGTGTGTTGCCTTTGATGTCTTTTGTTGGACTTCTATTAGTGGATATATTTCCAGCTTTTTTTTAAAGGAATTTGATAAAACTTTGCTTTTGAGCATACTCCTATATCAGTCATCAGTTCATCTATTGCTACACCATTTTGTTGAGGAGTGTATGAAGCACCATATGGCCGTTGATACCATGGGCTTTGCAAAACCTAACAAACTTCACTGATATGTAATTACTTTTCTCTTTGTATGATTCTCCACAACAACTTTGAATTGCTTGAATTACTTTAAAACTTCTGACTTTTGGCTTAGAAAATTGACCCAAATCTTTTTTTGTGAACTCATTTGAAGAATATCTAGAGTAACATGCCCCCTATTTGAAGAATACCTAGAGTAACATGCCCCCTATGTAGACCTAGTCTAAGTTGGTTTACATAAATTTGAATATACCAATTTTAACACCTCATCTGCCCTGTGTTTGCTTACCCTTAGCACAGTTCTTAAATATATTGAACTTGATTTGAATGAAGGAAGTTGATTTATCCTATTATCGTGGCTCCTATAAAAGAATCAAGCATTCAGATCATGAAGTAATTACATAAGGAAAGTGCAAGCATGAGACAATGATCGCAATCAAAAGGTAGGTGGACATTCATTCTTTTATATTTGCAACGTGTATACATGCCAAGAAAGGTCTAAGGACCTCGACCCTTACATGATACCAAGATACCAAAAAATGACTCTTTGGCCCCTTCCCTATAACTACCACTGAACTGACTTTCAACTGACCTAGACCTTATAAGAACCCAATGAAAAACCCACAAACCCTCTTTCATTTCAAAATGCAACTGTTCGTATTCCGAATTGTTCCTTAATGCACAAATCGTAGCTTAACCAGGGGCTTTGTCATAATGTTAGCCAACATATGATCCATTCGATAGTAATTGAGCATTAGACTCCTTGCACCAGGTCACATACAATATGGTATTGTATCTCAATATGTTTGTTTCTCTTGTGAAAGTCAACATTCTTACTTAGAAACAAGTAGCCCTAATTGTCATTATATAACATCATTCCTTCACTGTTGATACCCAACTCATCCATTAGATTTTCTTATCCATACAGATTCCTTGGTAGCATGGCACACCCTTATGTATTCCGCTTCTATTGATGAGAGCACTATTGATGACATCCTCCTCCCATTAGGAAGATATATCCATAGTTAGACCTCTTGTCATCTTGGTCCCTAGCCCAGTCCGAGTCTATGAATTCCACCATTGCTCCATTCGATTTCCTGTACATAAGCCCAAGCTCTCGTGTTCCCTCAAACACTTTATAGCCTCTTTCCTTGCTTTCCAATGTTCTTCCCTCGGATCTACAAGGAAATGACTCAGCTTGGTGACTGTTGTTGCTATGTTAGGATGTGTGCTCACCATCGCATACAGCAAAGACCCTATTATCTCCTTGAAAGGTTGTTTACTCATATTGTCCCTCTCTTGCTAAGAAACAGGGCACATCTCAATGCTCAATTTACCATTTGGATCTGATGGTGTAGATACTGGAACTGAATCTTGCATTCCGAACTTTTTTATTAATGTGCTTATTGGCTTCTCTTGCCTTGTCCAAGTTGTCCCAAGTTCCTTGTCTCTTTCTATTTGAATTTCTGGACAGAAGTGAAATTCCCCCATGTGTTTCATTTCAAATTCACCTTATCCACCATAGTAGCTTAAGCCAGTTGCAAACTTAATGAACTCATCTTCATGACAGGCTTGAATGTTTCCTGATAATCAATTCCTTCGATTTGATTGAATCCTCTTGCGACCAACCGCACTTTAAGCCTACCCACTTTCTCCCATTTCCCGGGTGTAATTCGAGTAGCTCCCATGTCTTGTTGATCTCAATCGACTATAATTCCTCTCACATGGCCTCTCTGCTGTGCTTCTAGCAAATTGATTTCATTCTCGTACTACCGATGCCCTATGGGTGGTCTCTTTTCCTTGGTTGATCTCCTTGTTCCCTCTAGCATCTCTTGTACCATGGGTTGAACTCTCTCTTTTTCTTGCTCCATGTTCGGGTTATCATTGATATTTCTGGCTTATATTGATCTGATAAGATCATCACGAACCATATACCTCACCCCATAAATCTATAATGATTATGAGTGGTTGAGGCCCTCATGGTATCAAAGTCATAATTAATGGTTAGAGGCCTAAAACTCATGATGATTGATTCTCGTGATTGTAGCTACATGTTGCTAGTGTAAACCTCTCTCCTATTGAGCTTTGTGTGGTCCATGGCTTGGGGGCTAGATCTGTTTGATCTAGGTTTGGTTGGGTTGTCCACCATTCGATTCCCTTTGGTTTTTTTCTATTAGTTACCTAGTCTTTCATCTTTGGGTTTGGTCGTGAAACCCTCCTTGGTAATTTGGCATTTATCTCATGTGAATAGTAGATCTAGCCCTTCTTCTGCCATCCTTCTCACAGATAGAAGGTTCTTGGTCATCCGTGGTACATGACATCTTTCATAATGCCACATTTTCTATTTGTAAGTTTTAGACGTATAGTTTTGCACCCTAGTGATGGCAAACTTTCCCCATTGCCTACGATCACACGTTTGGGGGATTTTTTCCCTAATATTTACAAAAGGACTTCATGTCAAATGTTATGTGACATGTAGCCCCTGAATCTAAATACTAGTTTAATCCCATCATGGAAGGTTTAACTTTGTTAAACAAGATTTTATTGCCCAAAGATAAAAGGTCATGTCGAGGCATATGTTCAAAGTTGTGAACAATCCCAATTCAATAAAGCAAAGAGGCTCAAAGTTTCAGGTGTTTTACATCCTTAAGAAATTTTCAATAAGAAATCGGAAAGTATTTCAATGGATTTTGTGACTGGACTACCTAAAACCGGGAAGGGTCATAATGCCATTTGGGTGGTGATTTGACAGGCTAACCAAATTGGCGCAATTTTTACCAACTAAATCTATTGTCAAGGCATCTGAACTAGCCTAGCTTTTCGTTGAAAAGTTGTTCAGATTGTATGGCTTGCTAAATGATATTGTTAGCGATCAAGACTCCAAGTTCATTGGCAAATTCTGACAGTCAATATTTGAAAAACTTGAAACGACCCTTAGTCGAAGTTCTTTGGATCACCTAGAATCCAATGGGCAAACAAAACGTGTCAACCAAAATATGGAGGATATGCTTCAAGCATTATATATCTCAAAGACAATTTGATTGGGAAAAGTATCTCCCAATGGTTGAGTTTTCGCACAATAGTGCAAAGCATCCTGCCACCAGATTCAGTCCTTTTATGTTGATGTATGCTTCAGCCACGTTCGCTAATTTCTCTCGGACTCAAAGGTCTTCAGGTGCATGCTACAATTGATCTCTTGTAGGATATGCAGGAAATGCTACAACAAAAAGAAAGCATTAAAACCACTTAGAATAGAGCTCTTGAAACTGAAAAACGAGGGAGACGAATATGGTTCTTATGGCAAAAGTAAGCAACATGGACGAAGAAGTCCTCTTGGGATCCTATGCATTTTATCAATCTAGACAACAAGTGGACTTTTTTTGCAGCTACATTTTTTCTTCACCACCTTAAGAACGTTCGTGAAGGGCAATGTTTTAATAGCATAGTCCATAATGAACTTTTGAAAAAATCCTATGAAGCCAAGGAATTATTTCACATCACGGATTGTCTCCAATATTTTATTCTTGTACCTTATGAACCTTAATATAATTAATCCGATGCCACGATCGGATATGATATGGCCCAGGTACTTGAGGTTGGTTTGAAAGAACTCACATTTCAACTCGTTAGCATAAAGCTTTTCTTGCATTAGAAGCTTCAAGACAATATGAAGATTCTTTTCATGCTCCTCGTGGTTTTGACTATAAATTAATATGTCATCCAAATACACTACTACAAACTTCCTTAGATATGGATGAAGAGTATTGTTCATCATCGATTGGAATGTGGTGTGAAAAATTCAAAATAAGCTTGGTAGAGGCCAAAAATCTTGTATATAGATAAACATACATGTGTGGAGCCTGTTCCCACGTGTGAAAATAGTATACTTGTCATGTACCATAGTCATATAGGTTGTACATATGATTTAATTTAAGTTCTAGTGGCTAAAAAGGCCAAAAACTAGTTTTCTAGACATATGACACATGGCATCAATCTATTGATTGCATGAGCCACATCCTTTGGTTAGGTGTCATCTCACATGTGTAGAGGACAGCTCACATGTGTGGAATAAGCTGAAGTAGGCGAATTTTGACTTCTAGAAGATTTCCAAGTAGATCTCCATATAGAAGAAAAATGGACCAAAAATGCTCAAAATAGAAGGTTTTGTCCAAGTGTCAGTTTTGCATGATGAATCATCATATGACAAAGCACCTTCACACATGTGGGATCAGTACCACGAGCTCCCACTTATTGTATATATAGAGCCACATTTGGCCGTAATCATTGTGAGACACCAATCTTGGTTTTGGAAGCAATTTTGAGTGATTCTCTCCATTTGTTTACATTTGTTTTGATTGTTTTGAGGTTCTATCAATGTGTACTTGATTTTCAGGTTGGAGTCCGTACTCAGACAGTGTTTCACACGTGTGAAACCAAAAAGTACACCTACCTTCAATTAATGATTGTTCTTGTTAGGATTTTGTGTCTAGAATTGATCTAGATTGATCTTAATCTCAAGTAGATTGATAGATCAAGTAATCTGACAGCCAATCCCTCTTGAGGATCAGATTAGGATCCACTCTTGGTCCTTTTTTTACTTTTTGCACATGGTATCAGAGCCTAGTACAAGAGGTTTTGTTGAAATTGATAGGGTTAATCCAAATCAAAGCCAAAATTAGCAGTTTTTTGGAAACTAGTCAAATTTTGTGTAGCAAGTTGGATTTGATAGCTATCCTCAAAAATTTTGGTCCAGATCTTGTTGTGGGCTGTAGGAACCCTTTTCACATGTGTGAGGCCGTACAGCTCCGGTTTTGACTGAGAAATTTCAAAAATTTGTAGAATTTGACTCAAATAGCCAATTTGAGTGATTTTTGGTGCAAAATCAAGCATTTTTTTATAGTAAATCTAATCCTTTGATTAGTTCTTGGATTAGATCAGCCAAAAAATTAAAATTGAAACTTGAATTAGGTGCATTAATTGATCATCTCTGATTTTTTGAGTGCATGTTGAAGTTGAGAGTGATTTTGCCAAAAATTATAGATTAAGGAGTGATATGCAAGGTGAGAGGATGAAATCCATTGTACCATCACTCTAGATTTGTTCAAGAGTGATAGGGTCAAGTTTAGAAGCATCAATTTGCTAGAAAACATCCTTGGATCTGTCCTCCAAGTGAAACCTTTGAGAGTTTCTAGTGCATATAGAGCATCTATGCAAATCTTTTGTAGAATTTGACATAGATTGGCTTAAATTGAGAGTTCTAGAAAAGAGATTGAGATCCAAGTCATATTGTTCAACCCTACTCAATTTGTTTGAGTGATTGTAAGGTTTGAAAAGAGTCATTAAGGTGTCTCTGGCAAATGTGTAGAGAGAGATCCAATTTTCTAAGAGTTCCTTCCTTTGTAGAGGGCAAGATCTAGAAGCTCATTATGTGTTGTTATAGGTGAAGAATTTGTCTTCTCCTAGGTGATCAAATCTTTCTAAGTGGTATTAGCTCTTTGAAGCACAATATCTTAGTGAGAAAAATCACAACTTTTGATTTTGAATTTCATTCCAAGTCTTAAAAAGTAGAGTAACTGGTGGAATCCAATAGGAGTGATTGAATTCAATTTGTTGAGCAAAAATTGACATAGAATGTATGAAACTCAAATTAGTTCTATTCAACTTTCTTTGTGAGAGTGTGAGGGTCAATTTGTGATCCCATTGGATGTCTAGAATGAGGAGAAGTCCATATTTGAGTATTCATGCATGGTTGAGATCTTTGTGAATCTCTAGTTGTCTAAATTTTTAAGCTTTGTGAAAAATTGGTGGTATAGTTTGTTTTCAAATCAAATCAAATTCATTCTAAATCTCAAGAGTGAGATTATTTGGGTCAAGAGTGAGTCCAAAAGAAGTGATTAAGTTTGATTCTCATGTGTTTGAAACAAAACCCATCTTTTGTTCAAGAATCTCAAGTGTTGAGAGAACTAGTCAAGTGAAAAGGAAAATCTACGTGTCAAATCTTTTCATATCCATTTCAACTTTCAAAAAAAAGAGTCATTGGTATTTGATGAGTCCAATAGGAGATTGGATCTGATTTCTTTTGTGATTTGATTCAAAGATTGTGTGCTTTGTCTTAGTGATCAAAGCAAAGTTTCCAAGTGACTAGTCATTAGTGTGAAGATTGATTCTTAGGTTTGTGAGCTAGATCTTTTGTAGATCATTCTAGATTATTGAAGATGTTCAAATCTAGTCTCTTGAAAGTCACAAATTACATTTGTAGAATCATATCACATGCTTCTATTCACATGGCATCAATAGGTGGCATCCTATTGAAGGAAAGAAAGGATCCTAAGTGCAACCTTTGTGGCAAGGGAGGATATATTTTCTCAAGATGCTACAAAAAGAAGACCAATCCATCCAAGGAGAACCAAAGCAAGGGGGCCGAGGTGAAGGATGGAGCTTCAAGTTCGAAATACAAATACAAGAAGGACAAGTCCAAGGAAGGGTGTTTCCTTTGTGGAAAGGTGAATGAGGCTTGGAGTCTCACAAGGACTTGCAAGATTTGTCTTCAAGGGTCCATCACAACACATGTCAAATCTTTTGAAATTTTTCATTTGGAAGTGCATTGTTTGGTTCAAGATGCAAAGATAGATGTCACTTTCATGAAAGTAACTTGGATTTATTTTATGTCCTTGGAAAGTATTTTGCTTGGAACTTTGGACAAGTTCAAACTTTTTGTTATTATCCAAGAAAAATCAATCAAGAATAAGGAGCAATCACAAAATGAAAATAGTTTCATTTATGCTCTCATGTCAACTTATGAAGATCTAATTTGCTTTGAAGGGATTTTTGTATCTGTGTGCCAAGGATTGAGGAGGAGAGACCTTCTCAAATTGTGATTCCAAAAATAAACTCAAGAAATATGGTTGAATCCATGTGACTCACATTTCAAGGGAAAGAGGAGCATATCTCATGTGGTATACATCTCATACTTACTTCTCTTATGTCATTTGATAAATCAATTTGCTTTAGTGAGATCATTGCATCTCAAAATTGGAGTAAAGCCATACTAGTTGAGTATGAAGTCTCTCTTGAGAACATAGATGATGTTCTTAAAAGATTGAAATTGATTTTAAATCAACTGGAAAGCAAATGGTTATTTCATCAAATGTATGCTCTTGAGTCATGCAAGAGCAAAAGTGATTTGTTCACTCATAGTTTGAAAATTTGTATTGAGGGAAATTGTAAACTCTTTATGAGAGTAAGTGAATCATCTTCTAAAGACACTTATCTCCATAATGAAGTACTTAGCCTCATTGGATCTGAGATTAGCATGGTAAACAAGCATGAAAATATATTGCAACTTGTTATAGCATGCATAGTCTTGCCAATTTGGATGAGACTAATTCTTTAGATCGTGGTAACATGATGTTAGATCTTTGTGATCCTAATAAATCAAAAAGAAATCTTTATGTTCTCATGGAGGAGCATGCACATGAAGAAGGAGCAAGCCTCAAAGTCAAGCATCTACATGAAATTTGGAAGGAATCAATTTTGGAGGTGCTAGGATGGTGCAAAGCTCTCAAGTTCATCAAAGATGTCAACATCAAAGAAGCACTATCATGGATATGGTGATTTCAGATCAACATCAAGCTCATTGGCTGATCTTCACACCTTTTGAACCAACAAAGACCAATTCAGCCCATGGAGTCAAGTTCAAGATCATCATGTTTTCCATCAAGTTAGATTTACCAAGCTAGATTTTTGAGGAGTGTGAAAAATGCAAACATAAGCTTGGTAGAGGCCAAAAATCTTGTATATAGATAAACACACATGTGTGGAGCCTGTTCCCACGTGTGAAAATAGTATACTTGTCATGTACCATAATCATATAAGTTGTACATATGATTTAATTCAAGTTCTAGTGGCTAAAAAGGCCAAAACCTAGTTTTCTAGACATATGACACATGGCATCAATCTATTGATTGCATGAGCCACATCCTTTGGTTAGGTGTCATATCACATGTGTAGAGGACAGCTCACATGTGTGGAATAAGCTGAAGTAGGCGAATTTTGACTTCTAGAAGATTTCCAAGTAGATCGCCATATAGAAGGAAAATGGACCAAAAATGCTCAAAATAGAAGGTTTTGTCCAAGTGTCAGTTTTGCATGATGAATCATCATATGACAAAGCACCTTCACACATGTGGGATCAGAGGGATGATCAGTACCACGAGCTCCCACTTATTGTATATATAGAGCCACATTTGGCCATAATCATTGTGAGACACCAATCTTGGTTTTGGAAGCAATTTTGAGTGATTCTCTCCATTTGTCTACATTTGTTTTGATTGTTTTGAGGTTCTATCAATGTGTACTTGATTTTCAGGTTGGAGTCCGTACTCAGACAGTGTTTCACACGTGTGAAACAATAAAGGCAGCCACAAAAAATCATTGAAAAATCTCCAATCTGGGCCAAAAATGAGTTTTTAAAGGTTTATTGACCTTTCGATGTTGTAGCCTCATAACTTCTTCGTTTATACTCCGTTCTGACTAAAATTTTGTGTGAGAGATTCTGAGAGGAGGGCGAGCTATTGTAATAGCACCTTTAACTTGGTTGTCTTTCAGATTTTGCAGAAATCGTATCCGATTGGAGGCTGCTTTCTTGACCTATCCGAGCCAAAAATTTCAACTTTTTGCCAGTGGCCGTCATCAATCTGGCAACGTGATCCAAAGCTAGCCAGAACCTACCAAGTTTCCGCATGCTCTAGGCGAGCATTTGTCTTACGCCGCAAGAGAAAGACAAAGGTAAAGTTGAGGGGTTGTGCTACTATTGTTTGGATAGGCACCTCTACAAAGAGTGTCCACAACGGAAGAAGCAAAAGCTAAATGCTATGCAACCGTACAAGGATGACATAGTACCTAGGATTGCCTTTGATGAGCTAGATGCTCTCTGCAATGAGGAAAAAGTTCGCCCTAAACTGATGGTAATTTTAGTTGAGAAAATAAGTTCTGCAGCTCATGTTTGTTATCTTTCTGTTAAGGCTCAAACAAGTTAATACAGAACTAATCAAGATACGAGGACGGCTGGCAGGTCATGAGGTGGTGGTCCTCTTTGACACCGGTTCATCGCACAATGTTATAAATTCTGTCCTGGTAAAGAAGCATAAACTTCCCACGGTACCTTACAACTTATCGATATACAGTTGAGGTGCTGGATGGGAAAGGTACAGAGATATGGGATCGCACTGTCGTGCAACTTCCAGTTACTATACAGACGTATACAGAATCCTTAGATTTTGAGATTAATAGACTAGCACGTTTTGATTTGGTGCTTGGTAAACATTGGCATATAGCTAGGCAGCCAACTATAGATTGTATAAATCATGTATAAAGAAACAATCTATTAGGCAGACATTTAAGGTTTAAGAAAACCCAGCCGAGTTACCCCCTAGTAGAAATGTGGACCACAAAATTGAGTTGGTTCCCTATAGGATGAGCCTTAAGGAGGAGGAAGATACTTGATGAGTATCTTAGATTAGGCTGCATTAAACTTAGTTATTCACCTTTCGCTTCGCCAATTTTGTTGGTGAAGAAGAAAGTCTTTTAGGATGTGTGTAGATTATCGTGGCTTGAATAAGATCTTGATAAAACACATGTATCCTATGACACGAATAGATGATTTGTTGGATGCATTGCATGGTGCAAAGGTGTTCAACAAGATAGATCTTAAAATTGGCTACCATCATATTTGTATCAAGGAGCCTAATGTACCGAAGGCGGCGTTTCATATGGGCTTTTGGACATTATGAGTTCTTGGTCATGCCTTTTGGTTTGACTAATGCTCCAGCGATGTTCATGATGCTCATGAATGATATACTCAGAGACTTTATGAGTAGGTTCGTCGCTAATCTTATCAATGACATCCTAGTCTACAGTAAGTCGATCCTAGACCATAGAAAGCATCTAGGAACGGTCTTTAGGGCATTGCAAGACAATGTTTTGCATACTAATGATAAGAAAACCGAGTTGTGTATGACTTGTTTGGTCTACCTCGGTCACATTGTGACGACAAAGGGGATAGCTGTAAATCCAGCTAAGGTGGTTATAATATTGAGTTCGCCTTGGCCAACTAATATTTGTCAGCTACTCTCATTCTTGGGTTTTTGCATATTTTATCGCATATTTGTCGAGAACTATAATCTGGTAGCTGCTCCATTGACGGATCAGTTACGTGGTAATAACATTTTGGTTATTAGGATTAAGGAGACTGAGGACAGTTTCCTGGCACCGAAGGAGGTAGTGGCCACTGCACCTGTGCTTAAGATTGTTGACCTCCAAAAAGCCATTTCGTTTAGAGACTGATGCAAATGACATCGCAATAGGGGCAGCAGTCCTCAGCCAGGAAGGGAGGCCAGTAGCCTTTGAGAGTAAAAAGCCAGGAGGTACCCAACACATGAGAAGGAATTGTATGCAATCATACATTCATTCAAGGTGTGGCTACACTATTTATATGGTGCTGAATTTCATGTTTAGAAATCATTAAAAAGGTCAGTGAGGTAGTTTAGAAGTTGCAACTGCCTGAGGGATGCAAAGTACATCCAGTTTTTCATGTAAGTCGTTCAAAGAAATGCTTGCATGGAGGTGATAGCCTGGTGGGCAAACTCCGACCTCCAGGGCTAGTGACACTCAGGTACATCAGCATGGCGAATCTACTGATTTGTATAGAAAACGTTTCCAAGTTCAAATGGCTTGCATGCTTCAGATATCTAAGATGAGAGTCAAATATTAGAATGTATAGGTGCTTGCTTTATAACGTCTATGATCTATATTTGGTTTGTAGTGTGAATTTTTTAGGAGGCTATCCATCACTAACAACTTTTTCTATTCTCAATACTAGTGCACAATATGCAGTCCTGAAGAAGGCACATCATTGAAGCCAAGAAGCAAGGTTAGTTGTCAATCCCATTATTTTCATTCAATTTGCATGTATACGTTGTTGTTTAGTTGTGTTGATTATAAGCTGTTTGTGATTGGTAGATCCCTTACTAGCTCTCATTGTACTTATGACTAAAGCAGACGTAGAACATAGATAGACTAGATAAAGTGTAAATTTATAGATTGATCAATACAAAATAACTTAGATTTCTTTTATATTTTTTCTATCTTTGTACCAATAGAGATGCTTTTGTAAGCCATCTAATTATTTTTTTACGTCAAAACGGCTACTTGTTCAAGAAAATCCTGAAAAAATTTCAAACACGTTAAACTCTACTGGTTTTGTCTTTGTAATTTCAACTTTTATTATGTTTAGACTGATCAATTATAGAATTTAAAGAAGTGGGGAGCTAAGGAGCCCGGTTTGTTTCTAGTATTTAGTATTTTGTCTATGTCTTGGTAACTCTTGTTTAGATCTAACGATCCTTGATTTTGCTTTAAGTTTTTTTTGATAAATGTTTCCTTTGCTTCTTAGTCAACATTGGGTTTACCCAAGAAAATCCGGATGCCTGATATGACATAAGTAGTTATGACTAGCTAAGATTTTTGTTTTTTGAGTTCTATTGTATTGTTTTATTATGGATCGTTTAGCTTTTTTGGTTGGAAGTATGTTTTTTCTAAGCTTTACCTTTTGACATAATTGACTTCTCAAATTAAATATCTGAATCTGCATATAATCCATTCTCACAAATAGATATTAATTAGTAATAAACAGATGATCTCAACGAGCATGATACCGTATTCAAATTGAATCTAAGCCTAAACTAAGTTGAATGAGATAAGGTATTCTTAGAGCAAATTAATTAACAATCGTGAACCAATAATGAAGCTCACATCCTCTTGGTAAATGTCACAGATCCCAAATGAACCTAATTAGCATAGCTAGTGGATAGTTCTATTTAGGTGCTCAATAAATGCACTGGTTGAATACGTTCACAAATGTCAATAATAAATTTTGGGTCCACTATATGTCCAAAATGACATTCAATTAGATGTAGACCACGATTCAAATCTCATATTGCTTTCCAAACTTGCATACTATGTGTGACTCTCCTCTTATACATAATTTATATAAGCAAGTATGTTTTAACTTGGATTCGCTTAATAAGTTTGGGCATCGCAACAATGGACTGCAAGAAAATACTAACCCACTACATAAAAAAGCAACCTGATATAACTAAGGAATTCTAGCCATAAAGTTGATTTGGCAATGAATGAATTGCAATATAATTAGCGACGAGCTGTAAGTCATTTCGTTTGACATTTGAATGCAAAAGCCATGTTTAGGGGAATTATGGTCTTCATCTTTTGGACTTTCAATTGCTGCTAGCAAAAAACTTAAAGCATGAGATTGCATAAAGCAACGAGTATATTGTAAAGATTGTGTTTATACATATGAGATCTCTATGTCATTATGCTTAGAAAATAGAACGAAAAATACTCAAATACTAGGACAAAATTGTATACAATTTTAACCAAAGCAACATACCATCACCAATGTTTATGTTGTCTCAAGCATTTTCATCTTCTATGGCTTGATAGATATTGTTATTGTTATTTTTAATTAAAGATTACGTGTGTCTCCCATGATGAAAACACTTTCATTCTCAAATAGCGCTTTCAACTTCTTGATAGTTTTCACTGTTCACTTTATACTTTCAAGTGCACATGCATTTATGTAGAGAAAGAGGAAGAAAACCTTTTGAGTGAGAGCTACAAGATGAGAGGGACGTACGACTACTATTGTAGAGGTGCTTCATAGCAAATTCTGATCATTCAGCTTGTGAACACACAAAGACTTGGGTCGTATTCAAAGAATGGAAATCCTTTTTGAATAGCATCATACAAAAGTACAACATCTTCCGTGGTGCTAGGGGAATTGATTTATGTTGTTCACCTCCTTTGAACCCTCTATGATAGTGGTAGGTAGTTGATTTATTGCCTATGGTGGTTAGGACCCCATCGACCTACTACCAGAGGTGTGGAATGCATGGACTTTTTCCATAATAAATGACTTATTCCTTGTGCTCTTCATTAATGCATGATAGACTAGGTTCTTTGTTGTTTGAATACAACTTTGATGTTTGCAATGATGTATCATTAGCCTAACCTTCTACATTTGAGGAGCCTTCTTAGCCACAGAGCTTGGCATGCTCGGCTTTCGTCGTCGCTCAATATTTTGTCTAGTCTTGTGGTAGATAAGTAGATGAGGCTACCAACCAATTGGGCATGGACTGGCAGGGGTGGGAGGGCATGGAGGGAGGAGAGGGGGAGCATTGGCCCCCCATGCTTTGCATGAGAGAGAAAGAAGAAAGAAAGAAATAAAGCTTTATTAACGTCTTTTGCGCACTCGTGGGTGCATAAGCCCAAAAAGAAAATATGTACAAGCAACAACGGGAGCATCATTCATAGGAGGACATGGCCGTAAAATGCTATAAACTATCTACGAATGAAAGTAGAACAAAGCAGAAGTGAAATAAGCCCACAACTGGGGCCAGCTATAACAGAAGAACTACAGAAAAAGTACCAATGCCCACAACCTGGGCTAGTTCGAGAATAAGTACGTATCAGCGAACGTAAGTGTGAAGTGTCTGCTGAGTGGAGTGTACAAGGAGACAAAACTGCAAAGTGTATGCGGGCCATCGCGAAAGAGACAATAACACCACCCCGTATCTCATAATACAATGGACATCTGAGGAGGAAATGGGCTTCAACTTCCACCTCTTGCAACGAGCACAAGCGACATAGACGACGCTCCCGGAGGATATCCCATGCACGACCGGCCTCAATAGCAAGCTGATGAGAGAAAATGCGCAACTGCCCAAGACGATATTGCAGGCCGTGTGATAGGGGCTGTGAGAGATAGAGCGGCAACAGTGGCAAACCAGAAGGATCCAAAGAGAGGAAGTGTGTCTGGTAATAGCTCAGTCGAGTGCCGGAAGGTGGGAGGGAGCTCCAAGTCTGTTGCATATATCAACGGAATAAATAGCCTCGGATATATGAATGCGTACCACAAGGAAGATCCATGATAGAGTTACTACAATCTGAGTCAATTTTAAGTGCAGCAGGTCCATCGCTGGTTTGGAAGTGTATAATTCTTCCTTTGAGATCTGATTTTTAGAGAAAATCAAGAGCAGAGACAGCGCTGGACAGATAGCAATATTTAGGTTGGTTCATCGCTGGAAATCCAGAAAGTTTTGGGCAAATTGTTCTACTAATCAGAGTACGCATAATCACAGCTAGTTCAACGAGGGTCTTCCCTCAAAGTTTCACATGTTGTGCTACTTTGTTTGGCCTCCAATTTTGTCAGTTTGGAGCAGCAGGGCCAGCGAGGGACTTCCCTACAACAAATCAGATTTTTGTTTACAGATTCCAGCCTTTGATTCGGATTTCTCATATCAGAAACAGCCGTCAGATTAAAGCCAGATCAGCGAGCTGTAGCTGTCTCAAATTCGGGATTTTCAGATCTGTTTGTGGCTTCAAACTCGAATCTTTTGAGGGAACAAGCCTGCTAACCTGACAGCGAGGGTGGAGGACAAATCAACTGGAAATTTGTTGTATTTTTCAGCTTGCAAATCGGATTTTTGGAGGCAGCAGATCCAAACTCCATCAAAGAGGGTTTTCCAAAAATCATCTACAAATTTTCCAGATTACCTTCACTTGATTGCATGCAATTTGAGAAGACAAATGGACAGTTGTGGAAGAACTGAGGGGTTGCTTTTCTCTCTAGAAGTACAGTCCTAAGAAAGAGCTAAGTATTCTGCTTTCGTTTCTTCCAGTTTAGTCAATCTTTTTTCTTATTTTCAGTCAGAAGTTAAGGTACATCTCTTTCGGTTCCAAAAATGACCACTCCTTAGGGACCTGATCAATCCCTGGAGAGAGGCATCGACGAACTTGAAACAGAAGCCTTGGCTTTTAGTAAAGGGAAAGAACCCATGGAAGTGGAGGAGCAGCCGAAGAACTCGACGAATTGGTTACCAAGGAGCAGTATCTTCACTTGGTCATAGAGGTGGATGAATTGAAATTGTCTTTCGCCAGTATGGACGACTCGTTCGCCGAGCTCAAAAGTTTAATTATGAACTCCACGAAAGGAAGCCTCCCATCCACTTCTCAGCCATCCCCTTCTCCACTCCCATCAGTTTCGCGTGAGCCTACTCGGGCTCATCCCAGTGTCTTTAAAGACTTAAAGCCTCCTACTTTTATTGGGGAAGAGAAGGATAGAAACGCAGATATTCTACATACCTTCCTCAGCAAATGGAAGAACATACATGCTCTTAAACAGACCCCTGACCATTTGCAAGCTATTGAGGCTAGTCTTTCCCTAGGGCCCATGGCCTATAAGTGGTGGTTAAACCTCCAGGAGACTGTGCAGACTCCCCGGTCATGGAAGGCTTTCGAAGAAGCGTTCCTAAGAGAGTTTCTACCAGAAAATGAATTTGATAGAGCCTGGGAAAAAACAGTAATGGACAGATCCTTAATCCAATATATCTCGCAATATCAAAAAGCAATTTTAAAGATAAAAAAATATGGATGACTATCAGAAAGTCAGAGGATTTGTCTGTGGCCTTAAAGATGAATATAAAGTAGAGGTCCAAAGAAACTCGCCTACTACCCTGGAGCAAGCTTTCAGATATGCTCAAATCTATGATGATTCAGTAGAAAGAAGGCGAGACAGCAGCCTCTTTTTTAGCAGCCTCCTCAGAAAGACTTTCAATTTAAAAAGAAATTTTTAAAAAGAAAGAAAGAAAATAAGATTAAGAGTGAAGCTCCTCAGAAACGCACATTGCTCATACAGCCCTTAAAACCAGAAGATTTTGAGAAAGCCAAACAAGAACGTTTGTGCTTTGTGTGCATGGGCAAGGGACACACAGTCAGACAGTGTCCCAAGGGGCCTTTCACTAAAAAAGAAAAGAACGATAAAAAACAATTTCATCTTGTTCATACAGTAAGTTTCCGAAGTGACTTGGCAGCTTTCGAGATAAAAGTGTTTCATGAAGACCATGAACATTGTTGCCAACTAACATCTGCAATGCTAGCGAGACCTTTCAGGTTTGGGCCGCATGACCTAGTACGTATTCATGGGAAAGTTGGCGACCAGTCAGTTAGAGTCATGGTTGATGATGGGGCAACCCATAATTTCATCAACTACACCCTAGTTAAAAAACTCAAACTTCCAGAAGTACCTAGTCAGCATAGGTACATAGTTTCCTTAGCTAAGGGTGAAGACAAAAAAGTTTGGGAAACCATGGTAAGTAATTTAAATCTTGGTATTTAGGGGTATCAAGATGAAATAAACTTTCAGATAATGCACCTGGATCGCACAGATATTGTTCTTGAGAGAGATTGGCTCTACAGCTTAGGACCTTCCCTCCACAGAAATTATCAGGAGAACACCATCAGCTTTTAGCATAAAGGCCGAGAAATCCAGTTGCATGGGGAGCATGATGTCCCCAACAGCCCTATGGTCTACAGTTCAGAGCTCTGTCAGTTAATCGGAGACAACGACCATCAGGTATTCTTATGTGACTTTCAATTTATTCTAGAAGTTTCTATTTCTAGTTCTTTACAGCAGAAAGTAAGCAAATTAGAAACTTTATTGTCTAAATTTAAAGATGTTTTTCCTGAAGATTTACCGCATGGTTTACCACCTAGCAGAGATGTAGATCATGTAATTAACCTAGTACCAGGGACAACACCTGTTTCTAAACCTCTGTATCGGGTCAGCCGAACAGAGGATGAAGAAATAACTAGGCAGTTAACAGATTATCTTGGGAAAGGCCAAATTCAGACCAGTAGTCATGGTCATTATGAGTTTAAGGTGATGCCATTTGGGCTCACAATGCTCCAGCTACCTTTATGACCTTGATGAACAGTGTCCTCAGACCATACTTTGGTAAGTTTGTAGTCGTATTTTTAGATGACATCCTCGTTTACAGTAAGCCGAGGAAGGAGCATCTTAAACACCTCAGAAAGGTGTTTCGACTGCTTAGAAAGCATAAGCTTTATGCTAAGAAACCTAAGTGTGAATTCTTCGTTGAAGAAGTAGCTTATTTGGGTCACATTATCTCGGCAGATGGGATTAAGATGGACCCCAGTAAGGTTAAAGCCATACTCAGTTGGCTGAGACCTCAGAATTTTTTAGAGCTTCAGATCTTTCTAGGTTTGGCGGGATATTACAAACGATTTGTCAAGGAATATGCTCAGATAGCAGTTCCCATGACAAATCTTCTTAAGGGGAAGGGAAAGGAGTTCATATGAGAGTCCGCACAGCAGGAAAACTTTGATGCTCTCAAAACCTTACCTACAGCACCAGTTCTAAAAGTCGTCAACCCGAATCAGCCATTTGTGGTCGAAACAGATGCCAGTGACTTTGCAGTTGGTGCTATACTAACTTAGAATGGACGACTAGTTGCGTTCGAGAGTAAAAATCTCCAGCCAGCACAGGCTAGGTACAGTCCTATGAAAATGAACTCTTTTCCGTAGTTCATGCCCTTAAGACTTGGAGACATTATTTGTATGCCAACTTTGAGGTCCTGACAGACCATGAAAGTCTCAGATATCTTTGCAATCAGCCTGATCCACAACAAAAACAAACTGTCAAGGAAGAGATGCAATGATCTGCTTGGAACTTTGTGAGGGAAGAGATGAAATGATCTTTGCTTGGAGCTATCAGGGAAGAGGCCATTCAAGTGGAGGCCATTCAACGGCTTTCTCACAGGTGGAAAAGCCGTTGCTAACCAGGCTGGCAGTTAGCACAGCCAGGCTGTGGGCCAAGCAGAGTGCCATGTGGGAAACCCCATGGTTTCCAGCTGCGCAGCCTGGCTGTGCTGCACTCATGTGACCAGCGTCAGAGAGAGCATAGAAGCACTTTATTGGCATCCGCTAAACCCAAACAGTCTGTGAGACAAATTACCATATGACAAATCTATAAAGTTAACATCTATACGTACACAAAATAGCTGAACTAAGTAACATTAGTAATATACCTAAGCATTCATAGAACAACAAGTAAAAGCTTCCCCTTCATGTGATCATTGATGATGAAACTTCCAAGCATATTTTTTCAGAAAGAGAAAGTGAAGGGGCTACATGAGTATCCAAATCAACTCTTTAAACTCCTCTTGTAATGCTTTTAGGGTGCTGCAATGAATGAGACAGTTATACTTAATTTCAATGTCCACTTTCTACTAAACAAGACAATCCGCTGCTTCCTCTCCAATATTGATCTACATCAACCTTCCTGTTTCCGATCTCAAATCATGAAAATTGATCCTCAGTCTTGCAATACTTCTATGGTCTTCATCGAAATTCATAGTGTTACCGTGACATCAATCTTTGTGTAAGCTTAACGATTTCGAGTTTCTTGTTTCTGTGCATCTGACTTAAGACACTACTTGTCCAACTTTAGAATTATCTATTAAGGTTTTCACCACTGATTTTTTCTAAGTTTTTATAGGTTACGGTCCGAGGATATGCTGTGTCTGGAGGAGGACGTGGAATAGAGCGAGTTGATGTTTCTATAGATGGAGGACACACTTGGTTAGAGGCGAATCGGTCCCAGCTGCAACAGCGTCCATACATCTCTGATGATGATGGCAAACGAGACAAGTGGGCTTGGGTTCTTTGGGACCTTAGTGTTGAACTGAGTCCTCCCATGGACATTATCGTGAAAGCGGTAGATTTGAAGCCCTATGTATCAATTGAATTGTGAAGTTCTTGTAAGTTTTGAATGTTTTCTGTTTAAAAACCCTAGAAAGTGATTCTATGATTGATGACTAACTCGAGCATGCTACAGATAGACAGTTCTGCCAATGTACAGCCTGAGAATGTGGAGACAATATGGAACTTGCGTGGTGTTTTGAACAATTCCTGGCATCGAATTCATATTGAGGCTTCTCACCGGAAAGAAATTCAATCAAATCTGTAGTTCTAGGCCAGAAAAGTAGCTGAAATTGTAGCTATAAGGAACTTTGACATTCTTAGCACTGAACCCTTTTCAAGCTCAGAGGACACTATGTTCAAGTTATTTTTTAACAGCCAACTAGGATGCTCAGCCACAAGAGATCAAGACTCAAAAGATGTTGGCATCATTTCAAGGCCGTATATGTCCTGTGTTCAACTCTGGGATTTACTTATTCTTCCTGCTGAGTAATGGTTTAGTATGACAGTCTTTTTAGCATACATCTGAGCCATCCAAGATCCTTGCAAAGCTGTTTCGGTGTTGGTTGTTACACCTTCTGATTAATTGTTTCCTTCTCTCAGTTACCTTTGGGTGTTCACCAATGGGAAATTATGCATGCAAATCCCACTAAAATAGCAAAATTTGTTGCACTTGACCATGTACATGCCTCTATGAATAAATAAGTTGTAGATAACAACCAACAGAAAATTATGTCCCAGACTGTCAAGTAAGGTAAGCATTTTCTTATGCTTAATATATCATGTTATTCCTTCTTGTTATCTATGACAGCTGCTTTGATCCTGCAACATTCTGAAGCTTAACTTTTTCAAAAACCTTTTAATAGAAAACGTTGACAACATTCTGCTTATTATCAAAGTCCACTTCTACTTTTTAAAGACTTTAACTAGGATCATGCAAGGAGCAAAGGTCAAACTTGTTAAATGTTCTAGTCATTTGACATCCAGGAAGAAAAACATTATCAATTTGTAGCGGGCAGCTGCTTAAGCTGGTGATCGCACTACTTGTGCTTCACCCATTTTTGGAAATCCCATCAAATTTCCTCTTCAACAATTTTTCTACTTGAACCCAGTGGGTTGACCTACTCAAATGGACCTCAAATTCTTTCAATGAAAGGATTCTAGATTTCTGTGAGGTATGTCTCCGTCCATTTGAGTTACATGCCATAAAAACTGATCGAGTTTTCAAGTGGGCAGCTATCTAATACATTTCTCTCTTAAAAAATGGGCAGGATTCTATGGGGTCCAGATTATGCAACTATAGTGGGCCCCAAAAAGGCCTAAAATAGTCACAGATTATATTTATGGCCACAGCCAAAAAATATTGGCATGTATTCATGCCCCTTTGCCCTCACGTTTTCTTCTCTGTTCACCATCACTTGTATTTGAAGTGTTACGACCAAAACTTTGGCACTGAATGTTTTGAGTTATACAAAAGTATGTTTCATAAAAGAACAGAAAGACAGGATTGGGAAAGGTATTTTTACCTTTCTATAGCATTCTCATACTCCAAATAAAAATATATCTTCTATTGCTCACATATTCCATGATGAGGTTACTGTGGATAGTTGAGATATGTCTACGGTAGAAGCTTTTGATATCAGACATGTGAGCAAAGAATGAAAATGCCAGTAAAGCTATAGTACTCAATGCATGTGATAGAGATTATGCAAACATTTGCAGAAGTCTTCATGTTTAACACAGTTGCACTACAAAAATGATGTGATAAACTTAGAACTTCAACTAGTGGTTTAACTGCAGTTCTTGATTTTGCATTTTTAATGTCATAAAAAAAGCAACATTTTTGAGCACCATGTGAGCCCTGTTTCATGATTATTCACATTTTGAAAATTAGTCTCATGGTGAATTAACGCAATAGTAGTGTGTTTGTGGATAGAAAATTTTTTTTAGCAATGGTATTTGATAGCACTAGCTTCGATATGCACAAATATTTATACATTAGTAGCTCGGATCTGAGCATTTTAGGGCTTCTCTAAACTCATCATAACCTAAACCTAACCATGTGATTTAACCTGATTGATCATTGGATCCACCCTAATTAGGGGTCTAGATCTCGAGATCCAAAAAAAATTTGGCTCCTATTTTCTCTTTACCCTATCTATGCACTTTTTGGACTCTTTTCAAAGGTGCCACGACAATGTAAGATGTAGAATAAAGCTTTGGAAAAGCATCCTATGCTATTTGGCACGTGTCACATCCAATTACATGGCCATTTTCCCAATTACAATGCATATGACCAAAATTGGTCCGGTCCAAACTAGCTTGTGAATTTTAACACTTCTCCTTACAACTAGTTTGGATCTAACATAGATCTACTAATCACTTTAAGAGAGGTTCTTAACTTTATGAATGCTACTCTTTGAAGATTTTTAGTGAGTACATCAACATGTTCCAAAGAGATATCTTTTGCTCGAACCTTTCCCTCACAAAGTGATGACAAATCTCTATGTGTTTCGATCTTGCCTGGAAGATTGGATTTGATGCAAGATGTTGAGCTGAATGTTGTCATTATGGATGATTGGTACATCTTTTGGATCCATAATCTTGAGCTCCACCAATAGTCTCTTGATCCAAAGCACTTCCTTGGTTGTTGTAGTAAGTGCTTTGTACTCGGCCTTGGTTGAAGAGAGTGATATTGTTTCTTGCTTCTTTGATAGCCAAGAAACTACTCCATCACCTATGAAAGTTGCATATGCACTTGTTGATCTTCTACCTCTCTTGTCACCTGCAAACTCTGAATCACTAGAGGCATGCAAGTCAATTACATCTCCTCCATAGAGAATACCAAAGTCTAGTGTACTCGAGATGTACCTCAAGATCCTTATAGCTTTCTTCCAATGAATGTTCAATGGATATTGTATGTATTGACTCAATCTACATACACTAAAGCTAAGATTAGGCCTAGTAATAGTAATCCACATTAAGGAGTCTCAAGATGCTCATTACTTAACCATTTTTTTTAAGACTGAGCATAAGAAATCTAACAGTTTCTCCATAAGCAATGACATTGAGCATTTGAGCTAACCTCCATCTCACCTCTCTCTTCCCTCTTCTTCTCTCTTTCTCTCTTCTCCTTTCCCTATTCACTTCTCTTCTTCTCATTCAACCTAAAATCATGATGAATGTTAGTGTAGAGGAGTAGAGTCAAAGGTGGGTAGTGTTAGTGGTGAATAGAGTTAAGGGATGAAGTAGAGAAATGGCTAAAAGTAGCATCCATGCATAGTTAGGTACCTATTCAGTGTTCTAACCTTTTTTGATAGGCGGAAGGGCTACTCACCGACCAAATCTACATCCCTACAGTGGCGCCGTTGCCGGGGATAGGTTCTCTCTAACTAGTATAGCTGCCTTTTTAGTTGTTTCTTGCTTTTTAGTGTTTTAGGATGATTTTTGGGGTAGAGATAGTTAGTTTTTTGTATTTTGCTATGTTTGGACTGTTCCCAGCTAGCAGCAGAGGTGTGAGAGGGTAGAGGAAGCCCTGAACAGCCTCTAAGGGCTTGACATCCAAACCAAAACTTGAAAAAACCCACAAAACACACCAATATGCATTTTGGAGGGAAAATGAGCCAAAATTTTCATCAGATTTTGTTTTCTCCAAAACTAGTGAGAGCTAACCCTCGCACGACTGACAATAGCTCCAAGATACTGTCCTAGACTTGCATAGAAGCTCGCAAGAGTTAGTTCCAAGCAGATTTCAAAAATTAGAGGAAAAAACCATAAAAAATCAAAAAACCCTTATAAAAAACCAAAAAAATATAGATCTTTATAAGAACTCTCGTAGAGCTCTCTGAAGTTCCATCTCAATGAGACCAGACACAGAGAAGTCTACGAGAGTTAGTTTCCAGTATGAGTGTCAATGCGAGCGTTCCCAGTAAGAAAAAGACGGGAAAACCCATCAGAACCCTCGCAAACACTAAATTTTTTAGTTCTAGTGGCCAAGAACCCTCGCAAAAAATCCTAAAGTTTCATCTCGGTGAGATAAGGACACAGAAGAACCTGTGAGAGCTACTTTGATCCCAGTGAGCACAATATTTGATTTAAGTGTTGTAAAACCAACATAATCAGAAGATCAAAAAAATCCTTCCAGAAGTAACTCTCGCAGACCACTCCATTGGCTTCAAAATGTCATTTGACATCAGTGATGGAGTCTACAAGAGTTAGTATAAATTATTGGTGAAGATCATCAAAAAAGTGTTTCTAGACCCTCGTAGACAGTGAAATTTTCACTTCTTGCGAGAGTTAACCTTCGTAGAGATTTTCATAGCTAGATTCAAATTAGATACAGCTCCTATAAGCCCTGCAAGAGTTACTTCCCAATAATTTTTGAAAAATCAAGTTTTTTGATTGAAAATCAGTGAAGAAACCCTCTCACAGCCAACCCTCGCACAAAAAACCTTCTCAAATCAGATCAGTAGATAGATCTATACCAGATCCAGCTACTATGAAATTCTCAGGCCAATCGAAACAAGGATCAAAAAGTTATCAAGGAAAAACCATCATAAGAGGCCTAAAATCACACTACTGGCCTATCAAATTAATCTGATTCCCTAAGATCCAGATTGCATTCCACTGTACCAAAAAGTTCCAACATCCTTGTACCCTATCACCGAATGAATCTGAGATCCGGATGATCAATCGCAAGAAGAGCAATAAATCAAGCACCAGACCTTCCCAGAGCAGCAGCTACGCAAATCGAGGCAGAGCCAGTGTTCGGGACTGATAGCACTCTGTGGGATCGGATGGATTGTGAATTATCAGCTCTAATACCACTTCGGTTGACATTTGGATTGATGTCAACTGAAAAAACAAAGAATTCTTGAAAACAACAGGATCGTGGATTACTTAAAGAATGGATTTTATGAGCTGTTTTTTGCGTTGAATCAGATTATCAGCATAGGAGTCATAGACTACTGTGAAGAGAGATTGCAAAAAAATTTGGCATCTGAGACAGCCATGCAATCCTCTGATATTGATAACCTGGTATGAAGAGAATGTAGAATCAATTTAGGCATCAAAGACCCATACAATTCTCTGATGATAGTGTTTGAGTAAGAGGAGTGAAAGTTATCATTCAACAAGAATGCAAAAGGAATATAGAACAATAGCAAATCTGTATAATAAGTTGTAAACACAACGATCAGATAACCGCGTGATCCTACTTACAGATTTAAAACAACGGCTACATTCTGAATATATATATATATATATATATATATATATATATATATATATAATCACTAACTCTAAGGAGTTAGCTATTGTAAGACCTGTTCTGGTCATTTGATCTCTGATAGATTACTTATGATGACACTTACAATGACTTCGATTACTTGATCTGATTGATGATATTTTGTCTTCAATCGCTCATATACATTTATAGCAATTGGAAGATCTTGCATTATTCTAGCTTTACATTTACAAGATTACTTATCAGCTGATTAACTACCTAATTAGACAGTTGTTATTGGAGCGTGAAGACATTGACAGTCTGTACATGGAATACTGTGTATTTCTGCAGAGTGTCACTTGTTTAATATCCTGTGTAAATCTGCAATGTCGCCTGTGTAGTATCCCGTGTAGAATTGTAGTGTCAAGTTTTTCGCCCTTTTTGTCGCCTGTCAAAAACTACGAGGAAAAATGCAGTGTCGCATTTTTCGTCTTTTTCGCCTGTCGAAAACTGCATGTAAAAATGCAATGTCGTCTTTTTCGCATTTTTCGCAAAAAGTGTAGCTTTTCTGGAAGTGCCTGATTGGCCCAAAAAACAACTTAGATAAGTGTCGCTAAACACTTAGTTGCAAATTAAGGTAAAAATAAACGACGGTGTCAAGTGTCGGGTTTTTCGCCTATGAAAAAACCCGAGTAAAAGTGCAGACTATGGCGACAATTAGTTTAAATATGCAGACTGTTGAAAAACAGTTCATTTTCTGCAGGGTTACATTTGAGAGAGTAAAAATCAGAGAAGGAAGAAGGGTTGTTGGGATGAGTATGAGTTAGATTAAAATCCAACAGTCCCCCTTATGCTAACTGCTATGAATCTGATCTGCAATTGAGATTTATCATTTCTACTAAAGTAGAATGTTTATTTCTAGACACATATTGTCTGTATGACAGTAACTTAGTACAACTTCTTGGTTCTGAACTTTCTCTACAAGAAAATGGAACTGAACTTCTATGTGTTTAGTTCTATCATGAGTACGTGGGTTCAAAGATAGAGCTATGCAGCTCTGATTGTCGCACTGGAGTATTGTCGGACCATTCTGTGAGAATTGTAGATCCTGCAGCAGCCTCCTCAGCCAAATAATCTCCTTCACTACTGATGTAGTTGCAACATATTCAAATTATGTAGAGGACAACGAAATGCATTTTTACTTTCTGCTGTTCCATGAAATGGGTCCTCCTGCAAGAAAACAAACATAACCTGATGTGGATTTTCTGGTATCCAAGTCTCCTGCCCATGGACTTTGCCCTTTTGGCTTGTTCTTATGAAAATCTAGTTCTAGGTTGTTTCCCTAGTAAGAAACTTTCACAGACAGACTGATTAGATGTAGTAACAGCATTTATATTCATGTCCTAGACCATTTTGTTATGATGCATATATAAGATTGAATGTATATTTAGATGACCTAATATTTGATGCCATAAATTAGCATCTGAATAGCTAACAGAAAGTGAAAAATCATGACTCAGTATATATAGATTTCCTTCTTTGTAAGCAAAGAGGATTTCTTTTGAATTCTCATCTAAAATAGTATATCGGCTGCAGTGAACATGGCTCTATAGCCCTGATCTGTGATCTTGCTAATAGACAACAGGTTCTTAGTTAACTTGGGTACATAAAGTACACCAACAAGCTGCCTAGTGATGCCATTAGAGTATTGTAGTCGAATAGAGCCTTGGCCTTCGACTTGATGTAAACTAAAGTCACCAAAGAAGATATACTTTGATTCTGTAGCTGTGAGTGTAGTGAAGAGGTCTTTGCATGAAGTCATGTGCTGATAAGCACTTGAATCGAAATACCATTGATGGACATCTCTACTGGGTTGATCTTGTACCATCAACGCTTTATCATCATCTTGGGAACCTTTGATTGTGTCAGAGTTGCCTTCTTGCTGCTGCTGCATCTTCTTCCTCGTTTCATTATGCTTGAGGATATGACAATCTTTGATGTCGTGGTTGGTTCTTTTGTAGTATCTGCAAAATAGCTTGGTCTTGGACGATGATTGACTTTGCTATTGTTGTTGTGGTTGCGATGCTGCTGGCTGTTCTGCCTGTGAAGATTATTACAATATTATCTTCCTATCTCGAGTTTGGGATCATGTTCATGGTGATTTCCACTAAAATTCATGTTGTACATAAAATGAGTGTGAATTGAGCACATATCCTTCTAGTGTAGCTCGGATTCAATTATGATGACATGCAGATGTTTAGATAGCATGCAAAGTTTTTCTGTATGCACGAAAGCCACATGCAATCAGTGCATGCAACATGCAAAGTAGTTTCTGTGATCTACACATGTCTAGGCAGTTTTATGAGTTGACATGCAGTACATGCAACATGCATGCATGTAGTTACACATGTGGATCTATGGTAGGTGAATTAGTTCAGTTAAGTGGACTTTCCATGCAACTCCACTGTAGGAATTCGAGTATCTCTCATGTAGGGAAAGCTGGGCATATTTTGCCATATTGTGAATATTGAGATTTTGGTGTTTTGGACTCATTTTCTGTCTTTTCTATGTATGATTTTCTCTCTCTACCCGAGAGCAGCCTTTTTTTCCCATATTGGACACTTAGAATTATTTCTAACATTCATAGTGAAGAGTTAGATTTTTTCATCAGATGTATGCCATTGTGCTCTTGCCTTAGATTTTTCAAGCATACTGTTCTTTGATCAATCTTGTGCGATCACAACACCTCAATAAAATCCTGTAGGGTGTGTGGTAAAGTTCACACATGCTAAAAACTTCACATGGTATCAGAGCTTCATGCTTTGAAGAGGTGAGGATGTATACATCAGATCATCAGTGTTTTTGCTTGCAGGAACTCGGATTTTGGAGAAGGATTTAAAATCGCTGAGAAACAAGCAATCTGTGGATCATAAGTGGATCAAATCAAGATTGATCTGATCCATCGGAGCTCTGTACGGATAGAGAGCTCACACGTGTGAAATCAGCCCTCATTAATGAGTGCTACTTCTCAAGAAATGATCCAAATTTGATGTTCTATAGCTTGTTGGATAGGCATTGGAGAGTAGAATGTGTTGCTTTTGTTTCTAAATCAATTTGATTTGTTTTTAGAAGAGTTTTAGGCAATCAGAGAGTTTGAGAGGGTACTCAACTTGTGGGATATGCCAAAGTGAGCACACATCTGTCTTTTTCATCATTTTCATCAATTTTCACTGTCAATCAAGTAGAATTGGATAGAAGTGAGTGTTATGAGGTCTTAGACTTTTCATTTCACACATGTTACTGTGTTTGAGTTGAAAGTAAGTTCCTAGAGAGTTTATCAGTACTTTGAAACTCGTGGGAGAGATAGACTTCTTGCTTGCATGTGTTTCTTCTTTTGTGATTGAAGCAAGATCCAAATTCAAGATAGATTGATTTTTTGTATTGAGAATTTGTTCTCACATCTGTTGCTAGATTTCATAGGGTGGATCAACATCTGTGTTAGATCCTAGATTGAGATAGCAAGCAACATCCTTTCAGTTCCATTTTTTATCATTACTAGAATTTCTCATCAAGAAGATGTCTTCATCTGGTTCACATTTCTTAGAGCACATTGAGAGATTAACATCTTTCAATTATGCAATGTGGAAGATCAGAATGGAATCATTGTTGATTCTATAGGATGTAATGGATATTGTGAGTAGAGCTGAAGAAGAACCCGCTGCACCTAATGAAGCTGCAGCATTCCACAAAAGAATCATAATTGCCCTTTATTTTATAAAAATGAATATTACCAATGAAGTGTAAAGAGAGATCAGTACATGCACCACTGCCAAGGAAGCTTGGGATACTCTAAAAATAATCTATGAAATAAGAAGTACTTCTAGATCGCTTACACTTAGAAACCAAATATTTCTAAGTTATCAGAGAGTAGATGAGAGTGCTTCATCATATGTCATGAGAGTTAAGGATCTTCATCAAGAGTTAGCTGGTATTAGTGATGCTCTTAAGAACACTGAACTTGTTCAAGTAGTCCTAAATGGACTTAGAGATGAGTATGACAATATTGTGCAGACTTATGCTGTCAGGGAGGATCTTACATCCTTGGAGACACTGCAAGGTATTCTCATTGCTGAAGGGCAAGAGAACAAGATGCTGAGGATCAACAGACTTTCATTGAAAGATGGTGGAGATGACAAAGCACTCCTCATCAGAGACAAGTCAAGAGGCAAGGGCAAAGGACAACAACACTTTAAAGGACAAAGCCAAAGAAGGTGGTGAGGATCAGTCCTCACAAGCTACAACATCCAGTGGCAAGAAGAAGTTGTCGAAGATCAAGTGTTTTTTCCGTGGCAAGAAAGGACACTATGCATCAAATTATTTCAAGAAGAAGAACCAATCTAAGCAAGCTAACCTTACTAATGAGGATGAGTGTGAGAGTGTAGAGAGTGAAAGAGGGGATTAATGATGTCTACTTTTTCATCTTTTTCTTTTAAGAATGAAGAAGTCTGGTGGATAGATAGTGGGGCTAGCTCCCATATGTCTAGTTCTAGGAATTCTTTCACTAATCTCATGCCATATCTAGGTGCAAAAAGATCAATCTATACTACTAATGATGTAGAGTGTAGGATTGAAGGAATAGGTAGCATTCCATTGCATGCATCATCATCAAAATCTTTTTGCTTACATGATGTACTGTATGTACCTAGATTGACCAAGAATCTCATTAGTGTAGGACATTGTTTGATAGTGGATTGGATGTCAAGTTTCAAGTTGACAAGTGTATAATCTCAAGAGAAAATGAAGTTATTGCTAGAGGATCTAGAATTGGTAAGTTGTACAAACTAGATTCTAGGGAGAGTGCTAACATTCCAGATATTGCTTATGAGACCAAGGTTCTACAGGAGGATCTGTGGCACAAGAGATTGGGTCATCCCAATTTCAAAGCCATGCAATCTATGGTCAAAGCAGAAAAAGTTGTTGGTCTACCAAAGACACTGTCAAAGGAGCTTCTACCTTGTGAAGCTTGTGTGTTGACAAAGTCACACAGAAGGCCTTTTCCTAGATCAAGTATCAAGACAAAGCAACCATTTGAGCTTGTACACTCAAATGTTCATTTCTCATCAACTAAGAGCAAAGGAGCAGCCAACTGCTTTGTCTCTTTTGTAGATGATTATACAAGACATTCTTGGATCTATATGATGTCTTCAAAAGCCAAGGTCTATGATGTTTTTCTTACTTTTAAAGCTTATGTAGAAAAGCACTTTCCTTTTAAGTTAAAAGCTTTAAGAAGTGATAGTGGAAGAGAATACACTTCCATTAAGTTTAAAGACTTTTGTGAGAGATTGGGAATTCAAAGAGAGTTTTCTTGTTCATATACTCCTCAACAAAATGGAGTTGCTGAGAGAAAAAATAGAACTTTGTGTGAATGTGCAAAAGCCATTAGGCTAGAAGCTTCTCTGCCTAAAGAATTTTGGGGAGAGGCAGTTGCATGTGCAAACTATCTTTGTAATAGGCTTCCAAATCTTGCAATAGGAGGAAAGACACCATTTGAGATGTTGTATAAAAAAAAGCCTAAGGTAGATCATCTTAGGATTTTTGGCTGTGTATGCTTTGTGCATGTGCCTCTACAAACTAGGAAGAAGGAAGATCCTAGTGCAGTAAAAAGAATTTTTGTAGGATATGCATCCACTAAAAAAGCATACAAGATTTGTTTGCCCTCTACTGACAAAAATGTTGTTAGTAGAAATGTGATCTTCCATGAAGATCAGAAGCTTAACTTCAAGATCAATCATCAATCTTGATGATGTTCAAGAAGAGGTGAGGCCGAGGCTTGAGGAGGAGCAAATTCAAGCTACCACACCAAGAAGATCTACATGAGCAAGATTTGAGCCAAGGAGGCTCACATATGATGAAGAAGGAAGGCAAGTGGAAGGTGAAACTTCCTATTATGCACTTTTTATATTAGATGAAGAGCCTAAGGATGTCCAAGAAGCTTTTCAATACAAGGAGTGGGTTGAAGAAATGACCTAAAAATTTGAAGTCAAATAACACATGGGAGCTTGTGGAGCCACCAAACAACATGCATGTGATCGGATGTAAGTGGGTATTCAGAATTAAGTATAATCATGATGGATCTATCAATAAGTATAAAGCAAGACTTTGTGCCAAAGGCTACTCACAGATCAAAGGTCTTGATTATGAAGATACCTTTGCACCAGTTGCAAAGATGGTAACAATTCGAATACTCATCTCTCTTGCATGTTTTCACAAATGGAGTATGTTCCAGCTTGATGTTTCTAATGCATTTCTCAATGGCTACCTTGAGGAGGATATTTATTTGGAGTAGCCTCCAGGTTTTGTGAAGGAAGGTGATGAATCAAAAGTTTGTCTTTTGTTTGGACTAAAACAGGCACCAAGGTCTTGGTATGCAAGGTTCAATTCCTATCTCATATCACTCGGATTTTGTCTAAGTGAATATGACCCTTCTCGGTATAATAAGTTTGCAGATAACTTTGTAATTATTCTTCTCATCTATGTAGATGATATCATTCTGTGTGGAAACAATGAGAAGTTAGTTGAAGAAACTACGCAAGCACTTGGTATTGAGCTGAAGATGCAGGACTTAGGAGTTCTTTGCTATATTCTAGGCCTTGAAATAGATTTTTGGAAAGGTCATGCATTTATAAGCCAAAGTAGATATGCACTTTCCATGCTCAGGACATTCCATATGGAGAACTGTAAAGACATAGAAACACCTATGGAGCACACTGTAAAAGTTCCTATTAAAGATGATGAAAAATCCTTTGAGGACATCACTCTTTATAGGAGTCTTATTGGCTCACTTATTTGGTTAATAGTGACTAGGCCTGATCTAAACTTTTGTGTTCATAAGCTAAGTCAACACATGCAGGATCCAAAGTTATATCATTGGAAGTTGGCTAAAAGAGTCTTGAGGTATATATCTTCTACCTTGGATTATGGACTATACTATGAAGGAGAAGATCTGACTTTGATTGCTTTTTCATATTCAAATTTTGCAGGAGACAGGTTGGATAGAAAATCCACAAGTGCTTACACTATATTTCTTGGAGAAAATTTGGTTTCTTGGCTATCAAAGAAACAGACAACTATTTCCTTATCTTCCTGTGAAGCTGAATACAAATCTCTTACAACCACAACAAAGGAGGTTTTATGGATCAAAAGGCTACTTTTGGAGCTAAAGTGTTATGCAGATGAAGAATTACCAATGATCAAGAATGATAACATTTCTACTTAGGCTCTTGCAAATAATCCAGTCTTTCATGCAAGGAGCAAACATATTGAAGTGGCTCATCATTTTGTAAGAGAAAAAGTCATTGGGAGAGAGATCTCATTGGAGCATGTTTCAACTTCAGATTGTGTTGCAGATCTTCTCACCAACCTCTACTCAAGAATGTATTTATGAAGATGAGGTCTAACCTTGGCCTGATTTCGAAGTCTATGTTGATAGGAACATAATTTTTAAGGAGGGGTGTGAAGATTATTAAAATATTATCTTCCTATCTCGAGTTTGGGGTCATGTCCATGGTGATTTTCACTAAAATTCATGTTGTACATAAAAGGAGTGTGAATTGAGCACATATTCTTCTAGAATGACATGCAGATGTTTAGATAGCATAAATCACAAGATTCTCCAAAGAAAAGTGGCCAAGTAGAAGTATTGGTCATATCATCTTGCATGTCACCAAACTCACAAGAAGACCATAATAGCCTACCAGTTTATTTCATGGCAGATCCGAAGAGACGTCCATTACCTGTGTATGCTAATCAACTCCGAGGAGATGGTATACTACACACGGTATGATGCTTTGGATGTGGAGGAAGACATCGTTGAGCCGAATGTCCACATTGAGGTGATCCATCAACATTTGAACCTATGTGTGGACCTACTGCATGTCAACTCATAAAACTGCATGTCTTGGCAGTTTTATGAGTTGACATGCAGTACATGCAACATACATGCATGCAGTCCATGTGGATCTATGGTAGGTGAATTAGTTCAGTTAAGTGGACTTTCCATGCAACTCCACTGTAGGAATTCAAGTCTCTCTCATGTGGGGAAAGTTGGGCATGTTTTGCCATATTGTGAATATTGAGATTTTGGTATTTTGGACTCATTCTCTCTCTACCCGAGTTTTCTATGTATGATTTTCTCTCTCTACCTGAGAGCAGTCTTTTTTTCCCATACTAAACACTTAGAATTATTTCTGACATTCATAGTGAAGAGTTAGATTTTTTTCATCAGATGTATGCCATTGTGTTCTTGCCTTAGATTTTTCAAGCATACTGTGCTTTGATCGATCTTGTGCAATCACAACACCTCAGTAAGATCCCGTAGGTTGTGTGGTGAAGTTCACACGTGCTAAAAACTTCACACTGCCTTTGTCTTCTTATCCTTGAAGCCTTTCTTCTTCTTGGACTGCTTCTTGTTTGAGTAGAGTGGCATGGATTTGGTACTCGTTGTCGTAGACAAACTTTTTCTCCTAACTTCTTCCTGCAACAGACTTGTTGTCAATTTCTGGAGAGACGGCGCAGGAGTATTGCTAGAAAGCAACACTAAATTATCGTAGGAGGATGGAAGACTAGCAAGAAGAACATGGTAGAGTCTTCTTCTGAGATAGGTGAACCTATAGCAGCCAGTTGGTTGAGCATGATGCAAAAAATGTGGAACGCAAATTGCAAATATCAATCAGGCTTTGTAACGAAATGAATCAAAACGAAGCAAAACTAGACGGAATGAAACGAAACAAGAGGAAACTTGAACGAGCTCTGATATTGACATTGTTGAAACGAAATCAAATTAATCGCAAACGAAAACAATTCGGATGGATTTCAGATATGATTGTTGATCAATGTCGGCTATATCATTCCTACAATCCTCTTGAATGTAGACAGACATTACTGATCTACATTTTAGATTAATACAACATTCAACAAAACTGAACCAGTGTGCGAAATTTAAAAAAAATGAGTGAATGAGATACACAAGCGATGGCAGACAATATTTCATTCAAGATCAGACAAAATTAAGAGAAATATGCGCGTAATAGCTACAGTATCATCTATTAATCCTCTTGATTTTGAGCGCTTTATGACAGACTCACACAATGCATTGGCATTAGAGAAGCGGTGTTCTCCCATGAGTAATGTCTCGCTTACTAGCGGACTTCCTGGATCTTTGTGGATCCTGCTTACAAAACTTGTCTTGCTCACAGACAGACTTCTGTTCTATAGTCTGTATATTTCTATTTGCTACCGTATGTATCTTATATATTCAGAATAGCACACCAGATTAGATAGACTAAACAATCTATAACCAATCACGGATTACAAGAGAGGTGGGTTAGGCACGTCCTAACACTCTTCCGCTGACATCATCATATCATATCAGGGTTTTTGTACTTCATGGTACTTGCATGATCTTCTTGATACTTTGGAGCGTGAAGGTCAAAAAGTGTCGCGAAGATTTTCGTGTCGCTTTGAGCTATTTGACTTTCGTGTCGTCTGACTTTCTCTTGTTGTATCATGAAATTTTTTCTTTCACAAACTTTTCGCGTTCGTGTCTCTTTGTTAGGGTGTTCGCGAACATTTTCGCTTCGTGTCTTTTCATGATGTTCGCCAACATTTTTGCTTCGTGTCTTTTTGTCAGACTGAGGGCTGAAAGCTAGCAAAGCTTTGGTAATAAAAACATTTTGTTTCTTCAGCACTCTCTCAAAGTGTGTTAGCTTGATGACTCCAAGACTGCTCCTCTGTTTCTCGAACAAACCTTTGTCTAAAGCTTTGTCTAAGGCCTTTGTGAAAATGTCAGCCACCATCTCCTTTGTTCCGATGAACGTATTGCAGATGTATTGTCCATCTGCAAAATCAGAGGCTCATTCCCTTTTTCACCCAGTTCGTCAAGGAACCGTTTGAGCCAAATGATTTCATTAGCCATCTTTGCTGCTACAATGTACTCTACTTCGCAGGACGACTGAGCCACAATGGTCTGCTTTTTGCTGAGAATTGTTGCTCCAGACATGATGGTGTATCCTCTTGAGACACTTTTGCAGTCGTCCTTGAGAGATGCCCAGCTAGCATCACTATAGGAAAGCATTTGGAACCTTGCATCACGAGAATAACACAAACCAAATTGAAGGTATTGCAAATTTCGTTTCGCAATCTTTCAATGAGTTTAAACCTGGATTTGTACAGAATTGACTCATCCTGAACACGGAATAAGCAATGTCAGGACGTGTGTTATCTACAAGGTACATCAGCGATCCGATCAGCTTCTTGTATGGTGTAAGCTGCATCAATTCTTTTTCCTTCCTCAATCTTTAAACAATCTTTATTCGTCTGGACTGTTCCTACAAGCATTGGAGTATTTGCTCCTTTGCAACTCAGCATCCCAAAATCTTCTAGGATTTTATGGGTATATCTGGACTGATGAAGGTACAACTTACCCCCCTCATAGTCTTTGCCAATCTGTAAGCCAAGATAACATCTGGCTTCTCCCAGGTCTGCAATCTTGAAATGTTTTGAAATGTCATACTTCACTTCAATAATAAGCTCTTCACTTTTGCAGAGTATCACAGTGTCGTCCACATGTATAGCTACAATGATAATCTTCCCATCTATAATTCCTACATAAACATTAGAATCAGCAACTAGTGGCTTGAATCCTAAAGACTTGAGGGCTTGATCTTTCTTCTTATACCATTGTCGTGCTAACTGCTTCAGACCGTAGATACTCCTATGCATTCTACATGCATAAGTAGGAAGTGAGTTCAAAACGTAGCCTGGAGGTTGATCCATGTAGATTTCTTCGTCTAGCTCATCATGCAAGAATGCTATCTTTTCGTCCACGATGTGAATCCTGAGATTATAAGCTAAAACCCCTTCGCTACAAGTCTTGCTTTATACTTAGAAGTATCTCCATTCGGTCCATACTTCAACTTGTATACCCACTTGTATTTTATAGTCTTTTGCTTATCTGGTAATGGCTGCAATGTCCATACTTGATTCTTCTTCATGGATTCCATCTCCTTGTTCATGGCTTGGATCCATTTGTCCTTCTCTGGACATTCAATCGCTTCCTTGAATGTTTGTGGTTCTCCACTGAATCCACAAAACTCTTTTGATGTAGAAACTGAACTGCCTAGCACAAATCTTGTTGGCACTCTTCGTTCTCTTGTCGATCTTCTAGGAGATCCTTCTGGGACTACAATGCTCTTGCGTTTATCAGCTCTGCTAGTTCCGGAACCATTTCGGTTTATAGGTACTGTAGCAGTAGACTGGCTTGCGAATCTTTCTTTGTCTGATTCGTCACTCGAATGAGGTGTGACTCGAACATCTTCGTCTGAGTCTTCGTCACGGTATTTGGTTTACTGTATATGGTTGTGATCGGGACATGACCCGTTAAGATATATTGATAAGGGCACTGATCCCGTAGACGGCTACTTGGGTTAGCCGGGTAGCCACACATAGGAAGAAATTAGCATGTACAATGATTTTGAGTTTATTAGGCTATACTTAGGGGCATGTCCTGGGTTTGTCAGTATATGTGGCCATATTGGGCATAACTCTAGTTTGGTAGGTGGTAGGCCAGTTTAGTGACACCTGCTGAGCCCATGCAATTTGGGGCTTTGCTATATATACAGTGTTTCTTCATAATAGACTTAACTTTTGTTGTGTCATCTTTGAGAGCTTGTGAGGAGTGGCTATGGTGATTGTGTTATGTGATCTGCATACTGCACTAGATCCTAACAGAATGGGTCGACCATAAATGGCTAACAAGGGTACACAAGTTCCTTCACATGAACAAGGACTTGAAAAACATCGATCGAATAAATTTTATGGAAGACGTCACCAGCTACGTGATCAACCAAAGGCGAGCCAAGAGATCCATGTACTGAACCGACAGAGTGCCGAGGGACCGACACCACTTCAGGTCGTGGGTCCTGTTAGGGGTATTCCAACCTATTGTAAATAAATGATATCGGCTAATAAAATATGTTGCGAGGGCACACGTATAAGCCCATGGCCCAATGAGCACACAAGTTGAGTTGTAAATAGAAAAATAGACTTGGGCCCTTTTGTAATCAAAATAAAACTTGAGGCCCAAAGTCAAGTTAGAAACTTAGTGTTAACCTTTTTAAGTTGGGTCCAAATGGAGACTCACATGAATCATGTGAAATCCAATGTACTTTTTTAAGACCTTTGGATCAAGTTGGGTCCAAGATGAACGAATAGGATTAGTGTACATATTAGCCAATAGTATTTTAGGGCAAGGGCTTTTTCCATTTATAAAAAGACACCTCATGTACTCTATTTTCATGCTTAATTGAGAGGAGGAGACTCTACTATTTTGAGAGCTCAAGCATCCTCATTTGCTAATCACTCTTGCTTATGCTATTGTTGTGATTGCTTGTTATTTCCATATCTTCCATGCTTTTTGTTTGTGTTAGTTAAGGTTTCTCCACAAGCAATGACATTGAGCATTTGAGCTAACCTCCATCTCACCTCTCTCCCCTTCTCCCTCTCTCTTCCCTCTTCTTCTCTCTTTCTCTCTTCTCCTTTCCCTATTCACTTCTCTTCTTCTCATTTAGCCTAAAATCATGATGAATGTTAGTGTAGAGGAGTAGAGTTAAAGGTGGTAGTGTTAGTGGTGAATAGAGTTAAGGGAGGAGTAGAGAAATGGCTAAAAGTAGCATCCATGCATAGTTAACAGGCGGAAGGGCTACTCACCGACCAAATCTACATCCCTACAAGCTCTTCTTGAAGGAGTCTATTTTTGTCGATTCTAGATTTAGATTGAATATTATATCATCAACATTATATCGTATTTGGAACCTTATTGGTATGGACCTTGTGAAAACATGCATCTACCAACTTAGGACAATATTGGATGCCAAAGTTGGTACAACTCTTGGATATTTGTCCATGGACAAAGTGTGGCCTCACACACGTGAATTTCAATAAGAAAGAGATTGAAATTTGTGACTAATTTAAACTTCATCCACGAATGTACAACATGAATTAATACTCTAGGCTGATTTTAATATGCACTTTTGCTATGTGCAATATCCCTCCAATGACTTTTGTCAATTGACCTTCCATCTTCCTATGGCTTCCATTACCATTGTCCATTGGCCTTTTCTAGTGAGCCATTGCTACCCATATAGGAGAGAGTTTTTCTTCACCTCAACTAGCTTCTTGTTTTGCCTAATTACCATTGATTTGTTATAGAGTATTGAGATTTATTTCTATCAATCTTGAGAATTTCTTTTGCAATGTTATGGATGTTAAAATTCATTAAATGAATCATTCACATGCTCGTCACTTCTCTCTCTCTCTCTCTCTCTCTCTCTCTCTCTCTCTCTCTCTCTCTCTCTCTCTCTCTCTCATACCAATGTTGGGGAGGAATGAGTGATCATGAATGTTCACCATTAGAGTTAATCATGTGTCTACTCTTATACAATGTTGGGAATGAGAATGATAATCGAACTAGTTTTGGTCTACTGATAACATTGTTAGGGGAGATAGATTGTTATGTCCATGTCCAGTTTAAAGGATTCAACATAATCCTAGACTTGGATACGTGGTACTCCAATACTTGAGATTATTGGTTGCATCTCGTTATTTTGAACAAGGCCAAAAATATAATTGATAACCTTGTGAGGACTTAGTCACACATCTTATGACATGTGGAGCTATTGCATGGGTTAGGACGACTATGGCATGGTCTAGAGTATCAATAGTATTACAATTGACAACTGAATTAGCACAGACAAGAAACAATAAACATGAATATGAAATTCTGATAATAAAGCCAGTACATATGATGGTGCTATCCAATCCGTGCACCCTGAAAAAGGGTTTCAATGGTGATCTAGAATAGACTCTGGATGACTGATCTACACAGAAATAGAATGCTCCAACTGCTGATGAATGCTTCTCAATGTGGTAGTTATATAGTAGCGACCACCATTAGAGAGAGCGAACAGCCAAGGGACAAAATGTGAGAAATTGGCAAAAATCTAGCTTGGTATTTTTTATGATAGAAGTTTGTAAGTGAATCTCAAATGTGTGGAGGATGTTCCCACGTGTGGAGAATTGTAAAGTAAATAAAAAATGTTTGATATAGGGGTCTCATAGAATTTCATAGTCAAGCATTTAGGTATAAGATGTTGATAGGGTCAAATTTGGCATAGATGGCAAATTATCCATTTCCACTTGTAATGCCACTATTGAGCCAAAATAGAGTAGGAGGCCAAACTTGTGCCAATTAGAGTGTAGACAAGTGTAATGCTTTTGTTTGATGAAGTTTAAGAGGTCCAATAGGATTTAGAGGTGGAACCATGAGTGGTCCAATAGAATTTGAGGTTTGCTTGAAAATGGTCCAATAGAATTTGGAGGTGCATGGATCAATGGTCCAATAGGATTAAGAGGTGGCAAAGTGTGGTCCAATCATAGTTAAGCATAGTGGTAGCTCGTGGATCTACTAGTATCATTGTACTCCTCATTTGGATCTAATTGATTTTGAGATTGAGTGGATTTTGAGTGTAAGTGATTTTCTAGCTTTCTTTCTCTACCCGAGAGATATGGATGATTTTCTCTCTCTACCCAAGGAGAGCAGCTTGTTTTTACTTAGATTACTTTTGGAACACTTCCCACACGTGTGAGTGAGAGTTGGAAGTGATTGAATGCATGAAGTTGTGTGTTTTTGCCATAGAATCAAAGATAGATCTTGAATCTCAATCTAGTCTTGATCTTGGTGCATCTATACACCTTAGGAGATCACAAGTACATGTTGTGGACAGTCCACACGTGTAAAATCAACATGGTATCAGAGCCTACCTAAGGATACCATGCAGTTTGATCCATTTGAGTGAAAACTATTCATCAATCTTGAGCTAGAAATTGTCAAGATCCATTTTCCTAGCTATCTTGTCCAATTTTGGATCGAAAGAGATCAATAGGGCATTGATTGGGTCTGACCTGGCACTGTACAGAATCAGGTGCTCAGACACGTGTGAGGAACATCCAATTTCAGTTTGGGAGTTCTCTTTCATGGTTGTTCCAAAAATCTTGCTAGATAGCTTGTTATAAAGCTATTTTTGTCTAGTTTCTGATGCAATCAGTTTCATTCCATTTGGTTGTGCCAATCAAAAGTTATAAGCTTTTGAAGAGGGTTAGGTAGGGCACCTAGACCTGGGTGAACACATTTGGTTTGGTCAAGAGATTGCTTGTTTGATCCAAAATCATAGTTAAATGCTTATCAATCTCATCTATATGTGATCTAGGCACTATTTTGAGATCTTAGCCATTTTGTTTCATGCAATATCATTGTATTTGAGTCAAATTTGGTTTCTTAGTGTATTTCACACGTGCTAAGAGTTTTTGATCCTAACTTTGCCCATACTCCATCATTTGATGTGATGTAGATCTAGTTTTGGAGAGATTGAGATAGCTAGTGAGAATCATCTCACAGTTTGTTGCAAGATCTTGCATAGGAGATGGTAGCACACCATTATTGGATCCTATAGTGAGAGAGAGAAGCAACATTTTTTGTTCATCACTTTTATTTATCTCCACTTTACATGGATTCAATGAGTTCATACTTTTTGCAACTAAGTGAGAGATTGTCTACTTCCAATTATTCAATATGGAAGTTGAGGATGGAGTCCATCTTGATACTCCAAGATGTGATGGACATTGTACTTGGGATTGAGGAGGAGCCTCAAGTCCTTCAAGAAGTACAAAAATACAAGAAGAGAGCTAGGATGGCTCTCCACTACATTAAGATGAATGTCTCTAATGAGATATTGAGGGAGATTGGTGATTGTTCTACATCCAAGGAAGCTTGGGATTGTCTCAAGTCCATCTATGAGGCTAGAACACCTCTAGGCTCCTCACTCTTAAAAATCAAATATTCCAAAGTAGTCAAAAGAGTGATGAGAGTGCATCTAATTATGTTTTGAGAGTCAAGGATATTCATAGGGAGCTTGCATGTATTGGTGACTCAATCAATCAAAGTGAGCTAGTCCAAGTCATTCTCAATGGCTTGAGAGATGAATATGACAACCTTGTCCAATCCTATGCCATTAAGGAGGAGCAACCAAATTTGGAGGCCCTTCAAAGTGTGCTTATTTCTGAAGAATCAAGACAAGAGTACAAACTCTTGAGGATGGACAAGCTATCACTCAATCATGATGATCGCAAAGTTCTATTTGCCAAGCACAAAGAGAGGAGTAAGAAGCAACACCATCACTTCTCTAATGACAAAGCTAAAGACCAAGATGGAGAGGAGGAGGAGGATACCTCTCATGCTTCTACTTCAAATCTTAAGAAGAAGAAGATCAAGTGCTTTTATTGTGGCAAGAAAGGCCATTATGCCACCAATTGCTTCAAGAAGAAGAATCAACTCAATCGAGCCAACATCACCAATGAGAAAGAAGACTATATTGCAAGTGATGGAGAAGGATCTCTTATGGCATCAAGCTTCTCCTCTTCCACCTTCAACAAGGATGACTCATGGTATATTGATAGTGGAGCATCTTCACATATGTGTGGCTCCAAGCACTTTTTTTCATCTATTATGCCTTATGATGGAGTCAAGAAGACCATATACGTTGCAAGTAAGCATGAGTGCAATATTGAAGGAGTAGGGATTATTCCCTTGAAGCTTTCATCTTCTAAAGATCTCTTTCTCAACAATGTTCTTTTTGTCCCAAAGCTTACAAAGAACATCTTAAGTGTTGGCCAACTTCTTGATAGTGGCTTTGATGTCAATTTCGATATTGACAATTGTGTGATCAAGAAGGATGGTGAGATCCTTGCATATGGATCAAGATTTGAAGGCATCTACAAATTGGATCCAAGTGAGAGTGCAAACTCTCTTGATGTTTCTTATATGTCCAATATTTCAAAGGAGGATGATCACACAAGATGCACATATCTTCTCTCTTCAAGTATTATGGTGTATGATTATTCCTTATTATTCAAAGCATATGTTGAGAAGAAATTCTCATTGAAGATCAAAGCTTTGAGGAGTATTAGAGCTCTTGAAGGAATAGCACCATATGAAGTTTTATTCAAGATGAAGCCTAAGGTTGATCACCTTAGTGAACTTGGTAGTGCTTGCTTTGCACATATTCCCTTGGAAACAAGAAGGAAGGATGATCCAAGCTCATGGATCATGATTGGATACTCATCCATCAAGGAGGCCTTTAGTGTCTTTACACTCTCTATTTCAAAAGTGATTGTGAATAGAGATGTCACATTGCATGAGGATTCAATCTTGGAAGTGGCCGAGATCAAGGCTTCTCAAGAAGCATCACAAGTTATCTTTTTTGAAGGTATTCAAGTTATGATGGGGCCAATGTGTGAGGAGGAGTTTCTTCTTCATATGATTTCAAGAAGATCTTCAAGATGCATGGCCGAGTCTTTATGGCTCACCTTACATGGCAAAGAGGGGCATCTTTCATGTTGTATCTACTACAACACATTCATATATGTTTCTCTTCCTTTGCTTGAATGCTATCTTGCTTCATTGAATTTTTTGGATCTCAAAGTTCAAGAAAAGTTACACTAGTTTTGTATTATGCTTATGGTATGGACATGTTTCTTGTCATTCTTGACTTAGATATGTTTCCAATACTTTTTGAAAGCAAGATATTGTATTGTCAAAAGTATCTCTTGGTTCTAGTAAGAACAAGATTGAGCTTGGTACTCACTTTTTTGAAAATCATGTTTTCACATGGTTTGAGGCAAATTGCAAACTCCTCTTGAGATTAAGTGAAGCATCCAAAGTGGACACTTACATCCTTGAGAGAGTAACTAGCCTAAAAAAGATCAAGATAGTCTTTGATATCAAGATTAGATCCATCATGGATATAGTTCATTGTATGTGGACTAGTCAAGCTAGAAAGCATAATCTTGATAATCATGATTAGAATCTGGAAATCAAAACACTCCTGAAGGGCGAAGGCCTCTGGTTGGTGTCCGAGTTCTCAGAGGTGCAGCCTCTAGAGGGAGACCCGAGGAGAGCTGAGTGGATCAAAAAGGATGAGCATGCAATGGCGATCATCGTTTTGTCCATAAATGAAGATCTACTCATGCAGATTGAAGACTGCAAAAGCAGCCATGCAGCGTGGGAAAGATTAAAGCAGAAGTATGAAGTGAGGACTGCAACTTTAGCCATGCAACTTCACAATCAGCTGCAATCCATATGGTGGGATGGCAACCAATTAGATCAACACGTTGAGAAGATCGTAACTATCTTCGCTCAACTCGCTGCATCAGGACAAGTCCCAGCACCACAGCAGCTGATGTACTTCATGAAATCTCTACCGACATCCTAGCAGCCGTTGAGAATGCTCATACTGAGTCTACCAGATATGACATTCGACAAAGCAGTCAGTCTTGTCGCTGATGAGAGACTGATGAGAGACAAAGGAGAGGGAAGCAATGATCAAGAGAAGGCCCTCTTCATGAAAGGAAAGAAGAAGAACAAAAACAAGCCAAGATTCGAGAAGACGAAGTCCTCGAATCAACAATCTTCTTTCTGCGATCACTGTCACAAACCAGACCATACGACCAACAAATGTTGTTTCAATCCAGCAATACCTTGCATACGCTGCAAGAAGAAAGGACATTCTACATACGATTGCAGATTTAATCCAAAATGAAAGAACAAAGCTGAAAAGGCAAACATTGCAGAGTCATCTAAAGATGCAGAAAGTGGTGACGAAGCTTTCATGATACTCGACGAAGCTTTGACAAGTTACTCTGAACACGACTACGATGTAGTCATAGATTCAAGAGCAGCATCTCACATAACCTGCAATAAGAAGATCTTGATCAACTTTTGCGAACTCAAAAACGACAGAGCAGTGATTCTAGGCGATGGAAGCAGACACGATGTCAAAGGCATCGGCTCTCTATAGCTACGAACACTGTCAAGCCAAGCAGAGCTGCCAGGAGCACTTTATGTGCCCTCACTCAGAAAGGATCTGCTATCTGTCTCCAAGATGGCAGATCTAGGCATTCGAGTTATGTTCGACGGCAACACCTGCAAACAAACAAGAAGACGGTCGGATGCAGAGAAGAAAACCTCTACCAACCCAAAATAATCAGCAACTCTAATAGGATATTAAATGCTTCGGATAATGAAGATCAGCTCTGGCATCATATATCATCTGAACATGCGGAGCTTGTACGACATGAGCACAAAGGACATTGTCACAGGTCTCAAAATTTTAAGGCCCGAGGCTAAGTTCTGCGAAGCTTGTCAGAAAGGCAAGCAACATCGAAATTCGTTCACGCATGAGGGAAGGAGTGCCAAGGAAGTCCTTGAGCTTGTCCACTCTGATGTTTGTGGACCAATGAAAACAGATTCGCTCTCAGGTTCGAGATGTTTTCTAACGTTCATAGATGATTACAGTCGGATGACCACAATCTACTACTTGAAACAGAAATCCGAAGTGTTTGATTCTTTCAAGAAATTCATGGCATTCACAGAGCGACACACCTCAAAAAAGATACAGATCCTTAGATCTGACAATGGAGGTGAATACAAAAGCACAGAATTCTCAAGATTCTGCAAAGAACAGGGGATTGGACACCAGTTCACTCCTGCATACACACCAGAATACAACGGTGTGGCAGAAAGAAAAAACAAAACGCTAGTCGAAGGAGCCAGATGCATGATGGCACAGGCTCAATTGCCAGGTCAATTTTGGGTCGAGGCAATAGATGCAGATGTACACCTACAGAACAGATCCATGACGACAGTGCTGGAGAACAAAACACCATACAAAATGTGGACAAGCAGAAAGCCTGATCTATCATACGCACGAGTGTTTGGATGTGCAACATACAAGCACATTCCAAAGGAAAAGAGAAGCAAGCTCGACGACAAATTCGAGCAAACAATCATGGTCGGCTACTCAAATGGAACACATGTGTACAGACTCTACGATCCAACCACGAAGAAGGTTGTTTCGAGCAGAGATGTAAAGTTCGACGAGTCCACATTCCCTGGACTGAAAGACGATAGAGGCCATGAGATCTTCACACTGCTGCCTATTCAAGAGGGAGATCGAGGACAGACAACAAATCAGAATGCAGGATCCCAGACTCGAAAGCAGTAGGAAATAGAGGATCGACCCCACGAACAAGAAATGTTTGAACAGCGACAAAACAAATCTCAAAGATCAACGAGACAAAGAACCCCTAAAAACTGCTACTCTGACAATCTACAGTGGAGCGAAGACACACAGTACGAATACTGCAGCTTCACTGAAGAGCCAACAACATACCAAGAAGCTATCCAGAGTCCAGAAGGAGAATTCTAGAAGAAGGCAATGTCAGAGGAGATCGAGTCGATGAGGCGAAACGAGGCATGGACATTAGAGCCACTGCCAGAAAACAGAAAAGTAGTCGACTGCAAGTGGGTGTACAAGAAAAAGCTGAAATCAAATGGCACCATTGGCCGCTACAAAGCAAGGCTTGCCACAAAGGGCTACACGCAGAGATATGGTGTTGACTATTTTGACACATATTCGCCCATGGTCAAGATGACAAGCGTAAGGCTACTTCTTGCATATGCCACACAGTACAATCTGGAAAGTCACCAGATTGACGTGAAAAACAGTCTTTCTCCACAGAGATCTAGAGGAGAAAATTTTCATGAAACAACCTGAAGGCTATGAAGACCCCGACAACAGACAATATGTCTGTAGATTGCAAAGATGCATCTATGGTCTAAAACAGGCATCACGAGCCTGGTACAAAAAGCTTGATGGTCTTCTGAAGTCTCTAGACTTCAATCCTACTCAATTGGACTGTAATGTCTACATCAAAAGAGTAGGAAAGGATTTTGTGATACTGACCATTTTCTGGATGATTCGCTGATGATAGGAAATTCCTTGATATTGATCAAAGACACGAAGACTCAGATTTTTGAAAGCTACGAAATCACAGATCTTGGAGAAGCAACAAAATGCCTAGGGCTGGAGATCAAAAGAGATCGAACAAATGGCGAAATGCACTTGAGTCAGTCAAAATACGCCAGAAAAGTGTTGAAGTAGTACTACATGATGGACTACAAAGAGAAAGTCACACCAATGATAGTTGGAGCCAAGCTCACAAAACGAGATTGCCCAAAAACAGAAGAGGAAGAACAGAAGATGGCAGGTATACCCTACTAGAACTTAATCGGGAGTCTGATGTACTTGACAATTTGTACCAGACCAAATCTGGCCTTCTTTGTTTACGCATTGAGCCAATTCTGTTCCAATCCTAGTCTAACACATTGGCAAATGGCCAAACGAATCCTACAGCATCTGAAGGGTACCCAAAATATTGGACTAACCTACAGAGCTAGAAACGAAGAGAAAGGATTCGAGCTGCATCACTACAGTGATGCGAGCTGGGCGAACTGCAAAGATGATAGCAAGTCCATTACTGGGGGATGTACAATAGCGTGCGAAGCTGCAATCAGCAGGATATGCAAAAAGCAAACCCTGGTAGCTCAATCCTCTTGCAAAGTTGAGTATGTCGCAGTCTCGAAAGTGGTGAATGAGGTAGTGTGGCTACAAATGATATTGGAGGCAATCGAGATACCACAAGAGGGGCCAAGCACGATGATGATGGACTCCCACAGTGTCATCTATGTGTCCCAAAATATTGTCTTCCATTCAAAGATGAAGCACATTCTTCTGAAAGTATCATCACATTCAAGATTTGATCTCGAAAGGAGAGCTCCAGGTCCAGTTCATAAAATCAGAAAGTATGATTGCAGATCTCCTCACGAAACCGCTCGACAAGCCACTCTTTACCAAGCAAAGAGAGGCAACTGGATTGAACGAACAAAGCTGCAAGGTTCAAGAGAGAGTGTCAGAAATGGTGTGAACTCCTGCAACTTTGTCGCAGCACGAACAAGACACGAAGGTCGAACGAGAACGATTTGCGACAGTCAACGTGTCCTTGACTCGAAGCACAAACTAAACACGCCTCCAGGACCACAAACCGCAAAAGGGACGCAAAACGAAAACTACAAAAATAAACGAAAAGAACGAAAGCAAACGGGAGATTACAAATCAAACGAAGAAAAGTCTTTCGTGTTGCCAGCTGGCACTCAACGGGCTTCACGCCCAACTAAAACGAGTAGCAACGACGGAGACTAACTAACTAGTTGATTAGCGTTAACTAGTCTTGTGATTCTATGTTTAGCTATCTTGTAAACTCCACATAGTGGAGGTATAAACGATCCTCTCTGGATCATAACTAGGTGATGAGAATACAGAGATCTGTAAGAGACAGAGAGAGACGTAGCGAATAGAGTAAGAAAGTAAAGACACCATAGTTGTGCATGAAAGTCTGCCAACGCGCTAAACACAGCGTAAGAGCAGAGTGTCAATCCGCCAATGAGCAAGACCTTGACGATCTCGCTCCAAACCAAACTGACAATATAGTCGCTCTATTTTCGTGTATCTCTTTGTCTTGTGTTGTGTGTCTTGATTGCTAGAATAGAATGTGTTCACGTGTCCGGGATCCTGTAAGGGCTTCCGCACGAAAAGAAAATTCAAAGACAGAAAATTGTTCGGGAACAGAGAAGGAGAAGACGAACACAAAACAGTCTCGCTTCTGCGAAAAATATGTCACGTCATTATGAATGTGTGTGTGTGTGTGTGTGTAGCGCAGGCATCCCAAAGGGAGCCGGGAACCACGACTTAGCTTCCCAGCCTTCAACTGTTGCCATCCAAACCCACTTGACATACAAGCAGCCAACTCGCCAACAACGATCAGACTTAACCAACTTGAAGTTCCGAAAACCAACATTGAGATCCAACCTGGCGCCATGCCAAATCGGGGGTCCCGACGTGGGTGACTTCCCTCCAAGCAAGCCGCCCGACATACATCAAACTTAACCAACTCGAAGCTTCGTTACAAACGAGTAACATCCAATCCAAGCAAGCGGTCTGACTTACATCAGACTTAACCAACTGAAAGCTTCGTCACGAGCGCTGGAAGCCAACCTGGCGCCACGCCAGACTGGACAGCCATAAACAGGTAACATCCACCCAAGCAAGCCATCCAACTCAGCCGACAGGTTAGAGCCCGTTCCCCAAGAGCTTAACCCATTCACGTTCATGCAAGGAATACTCAGAACCACAAGCCGCGACAGATATGGAAACAACCAGTTCCTGGACCAAATGGTCCCGACAGCATACCGCTGGCGCCACGGACCGAATGGTCCCGACGGCATACCGCTGGCGTCCCGGGATACGACCCTCAGCTATGTGCCAAGTTAAAAATTTTGAAAGCGGCCTTACAACTGGCGCTTTTACCGAACACTGAAACCCAGAAGGTAATCAGAGTCAGTTTGAGGAAAATCCCACTTTATTGATAAATCTGAGAAGGTTACATTTCAAGTGTGTGACCGACCCTAGTCTCCGGGGTGCTAGCATGCCAAGGCGAGAGCCATGACAACATTCCAGCAAGGGAGGCTGAGACTTGGTTGGAGCTCGCCCTGAGTCGCAACCCGCACTCCCCTATAGTATTGGTGTGATTCGGCACCCCCCCTCATACCAAGCACTCTACCCAAGCTGGTAAAGCACGTTTTTCTCTCTCTAGGATTTTCTCTTTCTAGAAAGTCATTTTCTCTCTCTAGATTTTATTGATCCCCAGGCTTCCTTTAATCATGCCTAGATCGTGTGAGGTGATTGCACATCGATCTGAGCTCTCTGGACTTCGCTAGAACCGATCAAAGATTTTCAGCCATAGGAACTTGGCGTCGGCTGGATTCTGGTCACAGTGGCGCCGGGAGCAGCAGTGGCGCTGCTGGCGCCGGGGACATAGCTGGCGCCGATGGCGCTGCAAGTAAAGCTTGTAAAGGTAGCTTTACAACATCCACCCCACCTTTATAAAATCTGATGTCCTCATCAGATGTCAGATTAAAGTAAAGGTGTCTCCCAATTAAAATGACTATACATTTAAGCTACTAGGCACAGTACTCAATTTACTGGCCATTTTTTTATTAACATTGAAGCTGGCACACCACAAGTCGGAGGCTCAGCTCTTTGTACTGAAAAATTACATAACTTGAAAATATATCTTTGTCTGGGAAAAGCGTAGATTTGATATCGCTTTCGTAAAACCCGAGAACCTTATTAACTGGTGACAGAGGCCTTTCTTTGAAATGTTCGCCCCTGTCGCTTCTGACTTTCGACTTTGGAACTCCTTTGAGCTCCTGATTTGTCCTTGATGCACTTTGTGTTGAGCTCCCTGAGCTCCAGGTTTGTTCAGTTCCGCACAGGTATCAAGGCTCCCTGAGCCGAAGGATTTATCGTTTGATTGCCCACTTTATGGTCCACTCCGTGCCTTGTTGCTTCTGCACCTTGATTTCTCTCCTTGTCCAAGCCTGATCTTGATACTTTTCCATCTTGGCTCTTTAAGGTAGGCAAAGATTGAGTACTCCGCAATGCACCTCTCACTTAGCTTGAAGTAGCTCTTTGAATCAGCCCAAATGTAACCATTGACCTCGTGGAAAGCCAAAGGGTCGCACCAGTTTGATCCGCATCCGAACTATCTCTTCGCGTTTGTTTGAAGCACCATGTCCGTCGCGCAAAACTTGACTTTCACAATTCCATCACCGGTCAGTTGCCTCATAGTCCAAACAAGAAGTGTACATCGAGCTTGGCTTCAAGTAGCTCTCTTTGAATCAGAAACATGCACCCAGAGTTTGCACTAATCCGATCTCAACGCGAACTGTCCCTTAGCGTCCGTTCGAAATACCAAGTCTCTCATGCAAGACTCAACTTTCACAGTTCCTTCATTGATCAGCTGCCTTACACGTAACACAAGCCAGCGTACTCATATGTTTCCTCATCATTGCTGGTCCAGAGAAAGCCTATAACAAACTTTCCTTTCCACAACAAAAACTTGTCAATTTATTAGGTCCAAAGTTCGCCAGTCTCCTCGTGTGAGTATGGCTAGGTCACCTTGAATTTGCCCCCATTTTGATCAACTTTCATCTAAAATTTGCCCCAAGAGAGAGGTGTGTGTGATAGTTCCCCTCCACTTAATAAATCAGCTGATCGGACTTAGAGTAGAGTTCTTCGGACAAAAAGCCTTTCCAACACTTTGCTTCCCATCTGCTAGGATTATGGCTCGATCCAACTTGTTGCCAATCTCTGAAGAGGATCCTAGTCTTTTCCCCTTTTGAGGAAAAACCCAACTGATACTGGATATCACCCATGCTCAGTGAGTTTCAGTTCCGAAGGTGGCCATCCCAAAATGAAGACCAACTGCTATAGAAGATCTCCCCTGAAATTGCCCTTTCCAACTTTTGACTTCCTGCTTGCGTCTGGTGGGCGTTGTCGCAAATGAAACTAACCCAAGAAACAGGCTAGTCATCCATCATTTGCAAACATTGAGTCATTTCGTTGTCGTTCACGTGCGAGTACTTGAACTGCAAATCTGCCGCACAGATTCTGGATATCGCCCATGCTCAGTGAGTTTCAGTTCCGAAGGTGGCCGTCCCAAAATGAAGACCAATTGCTCCATAGAAGATCTCCCCTGAAATGGCCCTTTCCAAATTTTGACTTCCTGCTTGCGTCTGGTGGGCGTTGTCGCAAATGAAACTAACCCAAGAAACAGGCTAGCCATCCATCCTTTGCAAACATTGAGTCGTTTCGTTGTCGTTCACGTGTGAGTACTTGAACTTCAAATCCGCCCCACAGATTCTGTAGTCCTCTTTGTTTAATGGTATCAGCCTTCAAAAGAAAAGGTTCCTTCTCGAGCCATCAGCTCCTTGTATCACAAGCAATCATGCAAACCAGGCAAAGCACGAGTACTAAGACTCACCACGAATACGTACAAGTAAGACACTCAGGCAGGTTTACTAACAAGTAACAAAGACAAGGTCCCCCTTTGAGATGGTCCTGCCAACGGACCTTTGCCTGGCCGCGCCCATACAAATCGATCACAGAATCAGCCCACATAGGACACCCCTCCAACTATCCGTGCTTTCACCATTAAGCAGCACATTGCCTCAGTCACGCCCCACCACTTTTTGGTCGATAGCCCTTATAGCTAAACGATCGGCAGCTATCCCGCACCGGCAGCTAACCACCCGTGCTTTACACCCGAATTCGAGCAGCATCTCTGTATCAATGGTTAACCCGTACAGTTCGAATATGTCGCCCCGCACCCCACAAGGTACAGACCGTGCTTTCACCTCCCTAGGCAGCACTTTGCCTCATCCGTCCTACGTGCAGACAGCGCCAGGCCCGAACCGCGAGAACTGACCGTGCTTACACCTCAAGGGCAGCACTTTGACTCATCAAGTCCCCCGTTCTGCCGACCACCCCGACCGTGGACGCACCCGTGCTTACACTGTGGGCAGCACCTTGCACAACAGTTGTCTTGATGAACCCCAAACCGTGGCCATTTCCGTGAGATCCGCATAGCTGACCGGCCAGTCGGCTCTGATACTACATGTAGCGCAGGCATCCCAAAGGGAGCCGGGAACCACGACTTAGCTTCCCAGCCTTCAACTCTTGCCATCCAAACCCACTTGACATACAAGCAGCCAACTCGCCAACAACGATCAGACTTAACCAACTTGAAGTTCCGAAAACCAACATTGAGATCCAACCTGGCGCCATGCCAAATCGGGGTTCCCGACGTGGGTGACTTCCCTCCAAGCAAGCCGCCCGACATACATCAAACTTAACCAACTCGAAGCTTCGTTACAAACGAGTAACATCCAATCCAAGCAAGCGGTCTGACTTACATCAGACTTAACCAACTGAAAGCTTCGTCACGAGCGCTGGAAGCCAACCTGGCGCCACGCCAGACTGGACAGCCATAAACAGGTAACATCCACCCAAGCAAGCCATCCAACTCAGCCGACAGGTTAGAGCCCGTTCCCCAAGAGCTTAACCCATTCACGTTCATGCAAAGAATACTCAGAACCACAAGCCGCGACAGATATGGAAACAACCAGTTCCTGGACCAAATGGTCCCGACAGCATACCGCTGGCGCCACGGACCGAATGGTCCCGACGGCATACCGCTGGCATCCCGGGATACGACCCTCAGCTATGTGCCAAGTTAAAAATTTTGAAAGCGGCCTTACAACTGGCGCTTTTACCGAACACTGAAACCCAGAAGGTAATCAGAGTCAGTTTGAGGAAAATCCCACTTTATTGATAAATCTGAGAAGGTTACATTTCAAGTGTGTGACCGACCCTAGTCTCCGGGGCGCTAGCATGCCAAGGCGAGAGCCATGACAACATTCCAACAAGGGAGGCTGAGACTTGGTTGGAGCTCGTCCTGAGTCGCAACCCGCACTCCCCTATAGTATTGGTGTGATTCGGCACCCCCCCTCATACCAAGCACTCTACCCAAGCTGGTAAAGCACGTTTTTCTCTCTCTAGGATTTTCTCTTTCTAGAAAGTCATTTTCTCTCTCTAGATTTTATTGATCCCCAGGCTTCCTTTAATCATGCCTAGATCGTGTGAGGTGATTGCACATCGATCTGAGCTCTCTGGACTTCGCTAGAACCGATCAAAGATTTTCAGCCATAGGAACTTGGCGCCGGCTGGATTCTGGTCACAGTGGCGCCGGGAGCGGCGCCGGCGCCGTTGGCGCCAGGAGCAGCAGTGGCGCTGCTGGCGCCGGGGACATAGCTGGCGCCGATGGCGCCGCAAGTAAAGCTTGTAAAGGTAGCTTTACAACAGTGTGTGTGTGTGTGTGTGTGTGTGTGTGTGTGTGTGTGTGCACGCGCACTTGTTTCAACCCACAAAGACTAAACCAAAAAAGGCAACTTATGAGCCAAAGCATTCAACACTACATGTATTGAATATAAGCCAACAAGTAAAAGTGTTGGGTAGATAGATTTTTTTGGTGAGTATATGAAACCCTATGTTAAGGAGGACATACATTGCAAGACTTAGTTGTTACCCATGTCACAACTTAGAGTTGGGTTATAAAGGCTGGCATGATTGAAACTACAATACAATACAATAGTGTATATGGTAGACAATGTTATGGCATGTAGTGAGTATGAGTCAAAAAAATATTGTGTAACTAGATGTCATATTGGTAGTTGTAGAAGGTATATAATGGTAAGTAAACTAGATGGTTGGAATGTGTTAGAGAGATATGCAAGTGTTCTTGCATGTAAGGGATGCGATTTGTACGAGAGGCGACCCATGTTCAGAGTGGTGAAGGAAATGTGCAAATTATTCAAAGTGATTCTAACTTATTTAAGATCCCATCAAAATCTTTTTTAAGTCATTAGATCAAACGTCGTTAGGTGTGTCTATTTCGAAACGATTTAACACGATACCATCAATTTAGTGTTTGTTAAGAGTGTTTAAAGTTTTGCTCATGTCCTGAAAAATAAGGAGGGCAACCAAGGGGACCAAAAGTCAATTTGATAAACAACACTATGTTCTTGCGCTACACTTTTAGCAGTCGTGGAGTTTCAGTGACCAACGACTTTCGAAAACTGCTGGTCGTGTCTTCACTGCAATTGCTACCTTCAGAATATTGCAGGAGCCTTTAAGATCATTCCCAGGAACTATCATCGCAGCAGCACAAGCCCATCTATCTCTGAATGAGAGTGGGCAGCACAAGCTTATGTATCTCTGAATAGGCATGTGTGAATTATTTCAAGAGTGAGGAGGTAGACCAAGCCGCGTAGGACCAACACGAGGCATTTTTTGTTTGTTTCAGTCACGTTTCTTATAATCAACGAGACCTTTTCTTGCTAGCTAGTTACACGAAGAATAGAAATGGTGCCCAACTTCTCAAAAAGACCATCCACATCGAGGCTTCCAGCAGATGGAAGTTCAAGGCTATTCATGACGACTCGGTCTCGTTCAGTCAGAAAAGCCCGAATGTTTTGGTCTGTCGCTCCCCCTCCTATGACAAGGTGCCAAGGAGCATATTGGAAATTGACTGAGCCCTCTCAGGTGTCATCATCATGCTCCCAGGTGCGTTTGAGGCTCATTCATTTCAAGGGCATGTCTGCTCAGCCCACTCACTCTGAGACACTCCGTTGTCCATGGCAGGATGTGATGTTGATGCCGCTTGCTGAAACACCAGCTTGCATGAAAGTTGCTCCCCTTAGGCCAACGCATATCGATTATGTGAGTCCTCTTGCTGCATCCTACCTTTACACTCTAGGCCCTTGGAAGGTATACCATTATCTATCCTAACACCATCTCGATCATGGAGATGGTATCAACCACCATCACCATTAAATAGTTGATTCACCATGACTTTTGATAAAGATGGTATCAACTACCATCACCTTTAGATAGTTGCTTTACCATGATTTTTTTGATACAAATCGTATCAACCACATCACCGTTAAATAGTTGATGATGGAGATCGTATCAACCAACATCACCATTAGATAGTTGCTCTACCATGACTCAAAAGTCATGGTGCATAATACTTATGCTTATCTCTCATCCACATATTCCTAGTCTCTCTCCCCCACTTTGGTAATTTTTTGTCATCTATCTCTCCCCACTAGCCCCATCACATGGGGCCAATTGCATGCCTCCCTCCAAGGCCTCACTAAAACATTGTGTGGCCTCGCTATGTGAATGATACTCTAAAAAAATATCCTTTGCAACGTAGTGAATCCAAGTTCTTAGGATTGGGGTGGGTGAGAGCTCTCCAAGTTAGTGGGAGGGTGGTTTCGAAATGTGAACCCATGTGGGTGGCAAATTTCATCAAAGGCCAAATATGGTCAAGAGACCTATAGGCAACAACTATTGTTATTTGCCATACGAGCCTCTAAGTAGCAAGGTGTTTCAACTATTTTGGAGTTCCAAGAGAGCGTTGTAATATTCACAAATATGTTTTATTCTTCTAGGAGCAACTGACTTGAGGATTACATTATAATTTTAGAATTTGTTAAAATCTCCAAGAAGGTTTAGTGGTAGCCATCAAGCCTTTTGCAATTCTTCAAACCTCCCTCTGTACATTGTGGTGGTTGTTCGCGCAAACTATTGGGTCGTTTTGCAAGAGCCATCACTTTTGGATTGACATATCCTTAGAGTGGTAGAATCTACCCATGCACCTACGGTGATTAGTTGGGTAACTGAAACATATTGGCAAAATTTTCCTTGTGCACAATGTGTGGCTAAGGTCATCCTAGCTCAAATGTCCATGTTCCTCCAAGATGCAAGGCGAAGGGTTGTGATCTTTAATTCTTTCTTAGGTGAAATGTCAATATTCATAGACCTAAATCTCTTTTTATGAACTGAAATGATTGGGGAAGAAGGGAGTGGCCCCCTACCCATTTCAAACTTAGCAATGCTTTTGCCTTCTGAGGCCTCCAATGGGGAAGAGGGGAGTTGCCAATAGATAGAAGACGACAAAGCATTTTTTTTCCTTCTCTCATCTCTTGATGTCTTATTTGAATAGAACTAGAGGTAGCTTTTCTCCTAGTCATTTTTTTTTTCATTGGCTTGAGTGGAGTAGTTGCTACCTTGCATGGCCGAATGAGATGGCTTGAATGTCACCTTGAGCTATGTGCCAAAGGGAGATGTGGGCCTAAACACATAGCCCTTCACCCCTTATGTGAAGTGTGAGCATGAGTGTGCTTGTGCAACACATCAAATTAGAGGCTTGCACGAGGCTTTTGGTAGACAACTTCAGCAAACAATTAGCTCCATATTTTTCATTGCACGTGAGTCAAAAGTATGCTAACTCGAAGAACTTTATCCTTTGACTATTAATTCTCGAACAATTTCTTGAGGTAATAAAGTTTGATTGCTAGTCTGAAAGCACTCAAAGTATGCAAACTTGGATATAAGGAGTGAAGTAGAACTTTCAAATGTAAAACTCAAGTAGCTGCCCATCAATGGAAAGTAAATTCTCAACCTATAATCTTTAGCTTAGTGATATCATCGGTTGAAGATTCTCTTCAATTTTTGGTGATCAAGACATGATTGATTCCCTTTGTATAAGCATGCATTAATACGGTCTCTTACTATCACAATGTGATTTTACACTCGACACTCCCTCAGCCACATATTTAGGAGTTCTCCCTCTCCCATCTAGTTTTTAAATTCTTTACTTTGCCCCTATTAACCTCATTGTGTGGCTGAGGTAGCAATAAGCATAAAACTTCTTAGTGGCTTTGAGCTCAAAGCATGTGGTACCTTGTTTGCGAATGCTATAAAGTGAAAGTGGAAGAAATGAAAGCCTCTTCTCATTGTTGTAAAATTTAAGGAGCTCTATTGATATTCGATAAAACCTCATAGACCTTCACTAGAAGGTGGTTGTCATATGAAATAGACTAGTACATAGTTTGACACATGAATGGCTTATGTAATATGATTGTAAAATTTAAGATGGCTGTAAAATTTAAGGAGCTCTATTGATATTTTGAAAAACCTCATAGACTTTCACTAGAAGGCGGTTGTTCTACGAACTAGACCACTGCATAGTTTAACACTCAATGGTTTTATAGCCAGTTCTTTTGATTTGGCAATTGTATGTGTTGATAAGAGAGCCATTTTTGTATCGCTAGCCTTTTTTTACTACCTCCACCAAACTCCACTATCAATCACAAGGGTTTGAAGGCTTCTATGGCACTTTTCAAGGGAAGAAAGAGCCTTTGGAGACAAGGATCCTATAATTGCATCTCAAAACCTTATAAGAGGTTGAGCAATAGGACTAAGAAAAAAGCAAGAGGGTCTTGAAGCTGGAAAAAGAAATGTAGATTAACTGCTTCATTAGTAGAAATTAAATTTTTGGGTTGTCTACTTTAGCTGCATTTGGACTAGAATCTGAGCTAAATTGGACACCAAAACTCTAGCATCTTCAATGGGAGTCTTGTCAGATGTTGTCTTGGAATTTGTAGCCCTTGTGAAAACATGGTAGTGGCCGCTACAATAAGCTCAATAAATTTGGTGCTATTAATGTTGATCTTAGACTCTTTTGGGATCACAACTAACTTGAAGGTCTCAATATTCATCTATAACTGCCTGGTTAGTGTCTTTCACTTCAATTTCATGGGACATGGGATAAGCAAAGCTAGTACCTAGTTCAGTGCAGCCATGTCTTTGTCATCTTTGTTGGGAGTTGTGCCAAATTATGTATTAAGGCCATTTCACACTACATTGTCTAGCAAGTCCAAAATTCAAAATAAAGCTCTCCCATTGGTCTAGGGAGAAAAAATGGGACTCCTTCCCTTCACATTAACATGCACTTGCCACTATGTGACAAACGACATGGCAGGGACCTTGTGCCACGTAGGGCAACTCAAACCCATTTTTTGGGCAGCAATGTCCCCTGGCATGTTGAGTTGCCTAGCATTTTGGCATGCATTTTGAAGCCTTCCCAGCCCTCCACACCTGATATTCCCTTCAAGGAAATGCATTTCAATTCTAACCTCTCTAGTTGAAGAGCACCCTTCAACCTTTTAACATGAAACTATATATTTACCTTTCAAAACACGAGACTATAAATAAAGTGGACCAATGGCTTGGCAAGATTCAAATGGGCCAATTGAATTGTGGCCCTTCATTTAACACTTACCAACCGAATGTGAAATAGGGATCCGTCAACTCACTTGCCAAGATTCAAAAAATGGGTGGCAAGTGAAAGGGATGGGCAAAGGGACTTGCCACTAGTGTGGAACCATCCTTAGTTTCCCAATTTCTTGAGGGTCACTTCTCAAGGGCCATTTTTGCATTGGGAGGCCACTATTGATATCTCTCAACTCTGACATTTTGAATCTTTTCATGTTAATTTCTCTCTTTTTATACTTGTTGCAGATCGGGTGTTCTAATAATGATGAGTTCTTATCTTCTACTTTATTTTTCAAATGGGAAAAGAGGAGGCCCTCTTTCACATGAAGCAGGCCCTCCACACTCCCTCAAACTCAAGGTGTGCACTTCCTCAGCAACTTCTCCACCTCCTCAACAGATCAGACGAAACAATAAGAGATTTATCAGTTACAAAGGACTATAGAGAAGAATACATTCTGATATGATATTGAGCACAATAAGAAGATAGATTGATTCAGTAAGTAGCGTGTACAAATTAGATGATGAGAGCACAGAGCAATAGCGGATAAAAACCATGTACTCTAAACTATCTCTGAGTACCTGAAAAACTTTGTCTGATGTACTTCCGCTAGTAAGCGATAACTACTAGTAGCAATACTCTAATAGAACTCTGAAAAACTGAGCTATGTAAGTCTTTGATGATCAACTATTTATACTAAAGCAGGTTAAGCTCATCCAGTAGGACAACTAATCAAGTCGTATATCGCAATTGGTAGGTTGTAATGTGTTGTCATCCATCTAGTTAGAACTTCCCAAAATTTTACTTACAAAGCAGTTAGAGCAAGTCTTTAGCTTCATATCAGGCGAAACAATAACTGTCATCCTTCGATGTGTTCGACTCCTTCAATTTTCATCAAATTCATCCGATAGTCGGAGCCACATGTTGAGCGATTCCCAAGTTTTATTACAGACTGTGTAGAAACACAAATAAAACTGTAGAAGTGGATAATGAATGGATGTAGATTAGAGATCGATTATTTTGATGAATCATTTCAATAGTCAAATAATCCAACACTTTCCCTTAATCTGAATCCATGAATGCCTTGATCTTCAAACTTAGTTCTACACAAGACTTTCTGTGTGCATTAAAGCTCAGTGCCTTAGTAAAATATCCGCTGTCATATCTTGCATTTGACAGTACTACAAGTTTACCTCTTTGTCGAGAACTTTGCTTCTGACATAGTGATACTTAATTTCAATGTGCTTACTCCTAGAATGAACTCTAAGGTTGGCTAATAAAGCAATAACACTTTGATATTACAAAATAAAGTTGTCGGAGCATATTGTTTCAAACAAACATCTGAAAGTAAGTTTCTCAACCATATTGCTTCTTTTGTAACTTGAGAGGCTGCGATATACTCTGATTCAGTAGAAAATAGAGCAATCGAAGTTTTCTTTCGATTTCTTTTATGAAATAGGACCGTTGTTGAGGAAGAATGTAAATCCAAAAATGGATTTACGAGTGTCTACATCTCCTGCCCAACTTGCATATGAATAACCACTGAGAATATTGAGTTTGTCATTGTCGACTGCTCCATAACAAATGCATAAGTCCATAGTATCTCGAATATATCTCAAAAGTCTAATAAGATCCTTCCAATGTGTAATACTAGGATTAGTCATAGACCGGCGTAAGGAACTGACTGCAAAAGCTATGTCTAGTTTGGTATAGATCATTGCATACATAAGAGATCCTATTATTGAATGATACGGATACTCACGCATCTACTCCTTCTCCTCGATCGTTTGAGGACATTGGTCCTTCGACAATTTGAGTTCTAGGTCCATCGGTGAGTGAGCTAATTTGCAATTCATCAGATTACATTTGATTAACATATTGTGAATGTATCTTTGTTGAGTAATGTAAATCAACTTCTATTTTCTGTCTCTTTGGATTTAAATACCTAGAAGGATTTCAGGAGTGTCACATGAGCTAGCATACACTTGGGCGATTCAACTAAGATTCTGTTCTTTCTCTAAGCAAGTCCATTCGACTGAGGTGAATAGGAGGTAATGTATTGTTGCTCAATGTCATTTTAAGGCAACTCCTTGAGTTCAGTAGAGATGTATTGTCCCCCGTTGTTGAACCTTAGTGCTTTAAATCTTTTACCAACTTCCATTTCTACACACTCTTTGAATTGTCAAAAGATTTTGAAAGCCTCTGATTTTTGCTTGATAAAATAAACAGCTGTTTATTTGCTTAATCAATAATGAGGCATTGATCAGACTCAAAATCTATCCTATGATCTAAATCATAATTCTACTTACTGATAACATATTCGTAGAGAGTTTAGGTACATACAAAATATTTGATAGTAGTTTGAATTGATCATGCTGGAACATCAATCTTACAATGCCTTCACTCGTCGCCAAGACGAATGAATTTCTTTGTACTGTAAGGTGTGTAGGAGTGAAAGTGCTCACGATGACTGGTCATATGTTGAGTAGCTCTAGAATCCAAAAACCAAGAATTATCGAATCGCGTCTTTGGGTCTTTGAGCATAAACGCTCCTTCGTCATGTCGAGATCGGGAGATAGAGATGATGTTGCGACTGCATTCGCTTGTTGATCTGGTTTCTTGTTGGCATTTTTTGCTTTTAATGGATCTCATGATTAGTGTCTTTGCAATACTTACAGAACATCTTCTTCTTCAACTGTGGATTTGATAATTGCTCTTGACTTTGTGTCTATTTCTGATTTAATGCGGACTACTTAGAGTTTTTCTTCTTCTATCGTTTTGAGCCTTTGTTGACATATAGAGCATGAGATGAGGAAGTCGACGAGGTGTCTTGACTTCTTTGATTGTCTTCTTGCAGCAACATAGTGATATCTCTAGTAAGAGTTAAATTCTCAGTGTGTCGATATGATCATCACCCAGTTCTCATATGTGGAAGGCAAGCCTGAAAGCAATGTCATGATTGTGTCTTGATCGTCGATGATCGATCTGACAACTGCCATCTATTGCAAGAGATTCTTAAACTGGTTAACGTCATTCTGAAGTGATCGTCATTCGACATCTTGAGTGTGAAGAATTTTCTTCTGAGATGCAACTTAGAAGTCACGTCCCTCACATCATATAGTGAGCTCAAGATGTCCCATACTTCTTTCAAAGTTTGTGCTTCGAATATGTGGCCAATTTGAGTGTCTGATATATTGAGAATAATAAGCGTGAAAGCCTTACCATCCTTCGATTTCCACTTTGAGTCGGCTATGTCGTCTTCAAACTTCACTTCGATACCTATGACAACATTCCAAACTTGTTGGCGATTAGCAAGGTCTTCATCTTAAATTTCCACAAACAGTAATTGGATCCATTCAGCTTTTCTATATTCGGATGAATCATTCCAATAGTAGAATAATCCAACGTAATAATCACTTATTTTTTGCAAAAGAAGTTTGAAGCATTCCATGGAAATTGTATATTGCTAATGCATTCTTGAATGGAGATCTTGAAGAGGAGGTTTACATAGAGCAACCCAAGGGCTACATTTATCATGGAAAGCCAAATCATGTGTGTCTACTCCAAAAGAGTTTGTATGGGCTTAAGCAAGCACCAAGGAGTTGGTATGCTAAGCTTAACACTTTTCTACTATCTCAAAATTGCATTATGAGTGAGTATGATCATTTACTTTATTTTAGATTGAATGAAAATGATGTTATTATCCTTCTAATCTATGTGGATGACATTATTTTGAGTGGAGGCAAAAATCAAGATATTAAGATAGCACTCAAGGAGGAATTTGAGGTACATGATCTTGGTCATTTGCACTATATCTTAGGAATAGAAATAATTAGAACTTATCAAAATACTTTTTTTGTCAAGGGAAGTATGCTAATTCTATTCTTAAAAGATTTCATATGGATGATGCTAAGTCTATTGATACTCCTATGGAATCAAATGTAAAGCTCGCTATAAGAGGTAATGAAAGATCCTTCGAGGACATTACTCTCTCTATAGGAAGCTAGTTGGTTCACTCATATATATCTAACCATCACAAGACCAAATCTAAGCTATTGTATCGATCAATTAAGTCAATTCATGCATGATCCTAGTGTGGATCATTGGAAGCTAGGGAAGAGAGTATTGAGGTGCATCTCGAATTCTAGAGATTTTGGCATTGTTTGTAAGGGATCATCATCTAACCTCTATGGATTTTCAGATTCAAACTTTGTAGGAGATCATATGGATAGGAAATCCAGAAGTGCACATGCAATTTTTATAGGTGATGGAGCTATCTCATGGATGTCAAAGAAACAAGCAACAATCTCTCTATCATCAATTGAAGCCAACCACAAAGCCTTGACTTCATGCATCAGAGATGCTATGGATTAAAATGATGATATTGGATCTTGACTTGATGGATTTTAAAAAGTGTCCAATCATCTTTTGTGGTAACCTTTCAACTCAAAGTTTGGAAAACAATCTTGTTTTTCATGCAACTTGAAGGAGCAAACATATCGAAGTGGCTTATCTTTTTTTGAGGGATTAAGTCATGGCAAAGGAAGTGGAGCTTCAACATGTCTCATCAAGGGAATGTGTGGCTGGTATCTTTACCAAAGCATTGGGAAAGACTTGTTTATGAAGCATAGAACTCATCTTAAAGTACTTTCTAAATCTATGCTAAAACTAGTTGAAGAGGGAGTGTGAAAAATGTCAACTAGTTAGGTTGATTGTATTTGGCAATTTTGCGGCCAATATGACATTTCTGTTGGAGTTAATCTTCACTCCTACTCACCTAAATTCATCTCCTATACTATGTAAATATTCTCTCTCTACATTAGCATGTAGCCTTACTCGCACAAGTCGAATAGTTTGTAAATACATAGACTTTGAAGTAGAGCAAGATCGACTTCGACTTACCTGACATCGACTTTGACTCAAGGGCAAACGGTCAACTACTCATCCGACTCCCTCGACATCCGTTGACTGACAGCACTCAATAGGAAGCTCTCCCTCTGCTCTATCCAATACAAATTACATCACCATTCACTATGCAGTAACTACATCACTTCACAACTATTATATATACAGTTTACTCTAACGGTACAATTGTAATCTTCACGACCGCCACAACTGATGTATTTATATACACAATGACAGAAACAGAAAAAGATGATAAAAATATCCACCATTGGTGAATCATAGTCAATAATCAATTAGCAGAAGCGTGAATCAGAGCTCCTCCGTGAACTCTATTGTATCAGATTATCTGATTCCACAGAATCAGAGATCATTAGAGAGAGTGAAAGTAATTCAAAAAGTAGAGATACTATTCAATCTGTAATCAACATAGTAAGATCACACTACATAGTGCAAACCATTCTCGAACATAGGATCGTGATCTGATCGTTGTCATTACAATAGCTAATACACAGATTCTCTACTTTCTTTACGTGTGTTTGTAGTGATGAATGCTTTTTGATAATTTCTTTCTCTATCACACTATTTTAGAGCTTTATCAATAGAAAGAAATCTATCTTTAAGTTGAAATGTCATATTCGCCTCAAAATTGCCCAATAAAATCAACCTAACTAGTTGACATTTTTCACATGATGAGGTAGTCGACGAGACACGTGTCTCATTAGTGGCAACTCTGGCCATGAATGGGTTGCAACCAAAAATCTAAAATATATACATATACATATATATGTATGTATGTATATATGTATATATATAGAGATATATATATATATGTATATATATATCATAGTACCCCGTGGTACCACTGGTATGGTACCGCCGGTACCATAACAGTGGTACCGCCAGTACGGTACCACCCTGGGATCCGTGGTACCAGGGCGGTCCATAATATAAACAAAAAAAAATTCTCGTGTTATTTTTGCAAAAAAAAAAAAAAAAAATTTGGTACCGTCGACCGATATGGTACCGCGGTATCTGGTACCGCGGGACCTATGATATATATATAAATATATAAATATATTTTAGAGAGAGTGTGTACGGGTTGCCGTCAAAAAATTAACCCTGTGCCGCCAAAAATGTCAGACTCTGCCCGCAAAAAAATGTCACTCATTTTACAAAGAGAAAAGCTAAAAGTTTGAAAAAGAATGGTGAAAAAAACAACACATGCCCATCTTTTTTTTCTTTGTCTCACACATTTCAAATTTTCAATTTCCGTCCCACCGGGTTCTCTCTCTATCTCTCTCTCTCTCTCTCTCTCTCTCTCTCTCTCTCTCTCTCTCTCTCTCTCTCTCTCTCTCTCTCTCTCTCTCTCTCTCTCTCTCTCTCTCTCTCTCTCTCTCTCTCTCTCTCTCTCTCTCTCTCTCTCTCTCTCTCTCTCTCTCTCTCTCTCTCTCTCTATGGCTGGCGCCTTCCACTACTGTTGTGATCGTGATGGCTGGTGTTGATTGCTCGCTTCTGCTGGTCTACACCCTAAAACACATGAATTGATGTTCCATGTGATGCATCTGGAGAAAGTTCCAAGAGCTTTGGATGCCAGAATACAAGAGCAAAAGCAGATTGTTGCTCAACAGCAGGCAGTATTGCAACATGCAACAGCCGCCATTGCTGTTTTTTGCCCCACCTTTCTATGTAGTATCTCTGCCCTACATCAAAATATGTGCAAAATTGAGCTTCAGACTCAGTTGACAGCTCCCGGATTACCTCATATGCACCATCTGCGCCCTATCCAGATTCAAGCAGCTATGGCAACGAGCAATAGGAGGTGTTGGGATCGAGTTCTAGGAAGTGGAATCCTTCAAAATTAACGGCTTCACCATCTCGACTCTCTTCCTACCTAATAGCCTACCTAAGTCATTGTTCGTTTCTAAGGATTAGGTGATAGGTTCCCAACTAGTTGGCCAGTTTGTCAAAGATTTTGATTTCTTAAATTCAAAAACCATCATTCCATTCATAAATATCCTATGACCAGATTACAGTGGAGGTAGCCCAAAAAACAGGTTGCTAACTTTCTTCTACCATTTTACAAACAGGTTGCCCTCCCTATTGCATGGCTTAACAAAATCTTCCATTCATTATCAAAGGATGATGTGATTGAAATCCAGAAGATAGAATTTGACAGTCTGAACAGACAGTATGATTTGTTTAAAAAGCAGCACAATGATATATTGCAGCAGAAACACAAATATAGCGCTTGCTGAGTGCTGAGCTCTGCAATGAATCTCATTATTTGAGACGAAAGCTAGATGCAGCCAACGATGAAATCTAGAGGTTACAAACTGAAAGAAATGAAAAAGAGAGAACAATTGCTGAGACTACCCAGAAGCTGGATAAATTGCAAAGCTGCAAGATGAAACTTTACAACAGGTTGCTACAAGATGATGCTATGTTATGGCGTATAGCTACAGAAGATTCTTCAAAAGCTTTCTTGGTCAACGGTAAATATCGTATTGATCCAGAGGTATTGAAGAACTCCTAAAAAAAGCAAATACAAGAATATGAACGAAAAGTGCTAAATCCAATTGTGGATCAAGTTGAGCAGTTGCAATATGAGAACTTCCAACTCCAGGATCAGATAACTCAATTGCACACCAGAGGTTTGCCTTCAAGCCAGATAGCTAATTGTGCAATCCGGACAGATGAAGACCTCCTTGGTACTGTGACGTTATTGAATGAAGTTGAAGGTATAAATCTTGCCAAGCCTAAAACAGAAAAACACCAATCCATGCTTCTTCAAAATGAGTTCTATTTTTTACTTGAGCAGTTTCAAAAAAATTTACCTCCTTACCTAGCCCAGAACTTTGTTGGAAAATAAATTTTGCTTTTTTGTGTGGGTTACTAGGTTGTAGGTATTCAGAATGGAACACTTGCTAGACTCGCCAATAGTTCTACTACTTGTGGCATACTCTCACTACCTACCAGAAGGGCATCATAACATTAGGTATTCTCCAAGGCCATTTTTCTGTGACTCTTGTGTATGAGACCTATATCACTGGGGAATTGTCTTTGTTTGCCTTGAATTATTTTAAAGAGATTGAACTCCAACTCCTTCCCACATGACCTAAGGGGCAGAATAGCCGCCAGCGGCCACGCTGCCACCAACGCTGTTTCAAGATTTTTTTTTCCAGCATATAAGGTTGAAAATAATGCCCTACCATAGGCAGATTTGTAGCTTACAATCTTAAAAGATTTGAAGTTTGTCATCAATATTTCTTGCAGGGTTTCCTACAGCCAAAATGCTGCCTGCAGCAAATACAGCCCTGATTGAAAATAATAGTAGTTTACTTCTTAACATACGAGTCCATTACACTGCTCTACAGTTCCTTAGCATGCATAAGGTATGAGTCACTACCGTAATCTATTCTTCAGGCTAATTATCATAATTTCAGTCAAGGCAAGACTCTCACATGATTTCCTTCTTCTAAACATCTACCAAACACATGCTTTTCTGCAATTATTTACAGGCTAACCTATTGAACAATAACCAAATTATTTACAAGCATACCTATTCAAGTACCGGCATAGATGGGAGCACTTTTAATATGCACCTGTGTGGACGTTCTTCCTCTTTACAATCATCTATAGCAAGCTTTTGGAGGCCATGTTTTGAGTTACCTTTCTCAAGACAATTGTTATGAATTACTGTTTCTTAGGAAGAGAATAGTTTTGAATAATGGTTTTTCAGTAGTTGGTTGTCTCTGAATTCATTGCCCGTCCATAGTTCAGGTATAAGTCTGAATTACTATTGCTAGCAAGACAAAGCTATTCCTTAGATGTATATGAGTGGCTGACGAGCTGAATATTTTGTCGTGTGGCTGTTCTCATTGATTTCGATTTTTGAAGAATCCATAAAGAATGGAAATGACACATTTTATCCAGGGAAGTCTATTTGATTGATGGTGTGGATGAATTGCTAAATAGAAAACCAACAAAGTTGTTCTAGAAAAATGAGAATATATATAAAGCCAAAAGAGAGAACAAAAAATCTCCATGCTACACTTGATCTAGAATTTGGAATGATGGAGCCAATTCCCAGAAGAGTTGATTTCTTGCACTTTGGACATGAATATTTTGATACAAAAATATGAATGATAGCGAGTAGTTTGCAAATCTATAATAATATGTGTGGTTGATCTTTAATGGTATAATTTGGAAACCATTGAATGCACACAAAATGATACTGATCTTGAGCAGTCATCATGTGTATTTTGCATAAATTACAGCATAGACTTGGTAAATCTTGATTAATCAGCTGCATTGTATATTTCTAAATACCCATAGAAATATGATCTATCTTCTCAATCAATGATCTTTGCATTTGCTTTTTGCAACACTGAAAAATGCTATCATATAAAACGTCAAAGTACACTCTAGCTCTGTCATGGTTAATGATGAACTGTATATGATCTGCTTCCATAATTGTGTGGTGCCTAAAAGAGAAAGACTTTTGTCAGAGTTTGAGTCATCCACTGTAATTTGATAGAATTAGCGCAGTATAACTGGAAAATGCAGCTCCTCAAAAGGTTAAAAACAATGCTAGAAATAGAGCGCGGTGGGGGGAAAATTAGATAGAGCGCATAAAAGATTAGTAAGAAAGAAAACCAAATCCAATCCTGAAAGCTATATGTACTTATATAAAAACCAGGAAAAGAAAGCTAAATTTTTTAGCAGAAAATCGAAAAAACCCAATATTGAATTTTTTTTATCCAAAGATAAAAATCCAGAATCAGAAATTTTTTGATACCGGATCGACTCGAAAAAAAGTGTAATTTTTGGATATCCAAAATCAAAAAATTTCGATACCCAGAATTAGAATTTTACGATATGTGATCGACTTGAAAAATCCGTAATTTTTTGATACCCAGAATCAAATTTTTTTGATACGGAATCAACTCAAAAAATTCGTAATTTTTTGAAAGACTCGATTTTTATCCGAAAACTCGATTTTTTTTTAAAACTCGAATTTTTTGAAAGACTCTATTTTCTTTCCAAAGACTTGAGTTTTTTGCAAGACTCAAATTTTTTAAAGGCTCGAATTTTTCAAAAGACTTGAATTTTTCCAAAGACTCGAATTTTTTGAAAGCTCGAATTTTTCAAAAGGATCGAATTTTTTCGAAGACTCCAATTTTTTAAAGTATCGAATTTTTCAAAAGGATCGAATTTGTTTTGAAGACTCAAATTTTTTTTCAAAGAATCACATTTTTCTAAAAGACTCGAATTTTTCTAATGACTCGTATTTTTCCGAGGACTCAAATTTTTCCATAAGTCTCAATTTTTTCCGATGTCTCGAATTTTTCCGAAGGCTTGAAATTTTAAAGTTTCGAATTTTTCAAAAGGATTGAATTTTTTTTTATGACTCGAATTTTTCCAAAGGATCAAATTTTTTCGAAAGATTCGAATTTTCAAAATGTGAAAGTACCCTTAAGATTGAGGAGGTGCCCTTAGAAAAATGCGAAGGTGCACTTAGAAAAATGCGTTTGTGTCCTTAGAAAAATGCGAAGGTACCCTTAGAAAAATGCGACGGTGCCCTTCAAAATGCGAAGGTACTCTTAAGATTGAGAAGGTGCCCTTCAAAATGTGAAGGTACCCTTAAGATTGCGAAGGTGCCCTTCAAAATGAGAAGGTACCCTTAAAATTGCGAAGGTGTCCTTCAAAATGCAAATGTACCCTTAAGATTGCGAAGGTGCTATATATATATATATATATATATACATACATATATATATACACATATATCTGTATATATATTTAAACTTACGTACAGCTTTGTGCATGTGTATGGGTGCTCCTCCCCTCACCCATGCATACACAATTTTTTCACTAAAAATGATGGGGAGGGGGATGCATGTATGGGTAGGAGCATGCATGGCCCTCCTCCCCATGCATGCATGCATGCTCTGGCCACTGTCCAACTTCCAAGTGGCGGTGGATATTCCAAGATAACCACCTTTTTATTTATTGACCTTAATATTTCAAGATAACTACCTTTTTCAAGATATAAACTTTTTTTTTTATTACCTTATCAGGTTATGATTAACATCCCTTCTCCTATAACACATGTAGAAGGACCTGGAATAAGTAACAGTCCCAAAAATAAAAATCTAACCTTCATCGCAGCTTTTAAATCAAAATTCAAATAGAGCTTTTCTGAGAACTCTACAACTTGATCAAGGAGCCTCAAGATGTGCTAAGCGAAGGGAAAACAAACAAATGGGAGCAATAGAATTTTCAAGTTCTTCAAGGTTTATCCCACGACTGTGTATTGTCCATAGAGTCACCGCCATAAGAAGAGCAACACCACTCTTGTTGAAAGCCAAGCATTCTTCAAACATGATGCCTACATACCCCAGAAAAAAGACAAGAGACATAACCAATTTCTGCCATCCAAAGGAGAACCCAGCACCAAAGCACCGATGTTAATAATCTGTCCAGAAAACTGAGCTAAGACCCAGTAAAAAGCTAGAAAACTATCTAGGACAACTGGGATGCAAAGTTGTGAATATGTTTTGTTTGTCATAGAGTACATGCATCCAGATTTTGGCTGAATGAAACTGAAAAATGGCTCACCTCCAACAAAAAGAGAAAGATGCTACAGTAGAGCAGATGCCAACAATAGTTTAATCTACATTAATCCACCAGCTCCCTGTTTGAATGCTACAATTATCACACCAATTTGCAAACCTAATTTTTTAAACCCCAGGGGTGACAAATGGCGACAACTCCAACAGTAATTAACGTTCCAATAAAAATAGCTTTTAGTAGATCAGTCTTGAGCCTATAATTGGCCACAAAATCAAGTGAACTCGTCCACTGAGCAAAGAAGATCACATGCTCCAGAACTCTCAGATTTATGCAAAACATCATTGGCATTTGAGAAAATGAAAGGGCAATATACAAAACTATGATATGACCACCATCGTATTGCCCAAGCACTATCAAAAAAATGTTGATGGAAAATAATGATTGGTAAGCTTGACCAGTTGTACCAGGTAATTGCTCTGCAAATTGAAGCCCAAGGATGCGACAGTCAAGACAGTGATTCATGTATTTTTTTTCAAGGTCTCTTCTTTTCAGATTTCTTTTTGCAGATGCCTAACGCTCTGCAGACCACTCCGAGAACCAATTAGCGTCATTGATCCACGATGCTTCTGTTGGCAAAAGCGCATGCATTAGCTGTTACAGCAGGTGGACCGAAGATCATAAAGACAGATACTGAGGAGACGATCAAAGTCAGCGTGTATGGGCATTCGTTGCAGATCCCTAAAGGCATGACTGTGCTGTAGGCATGCGAAGTCGCTGGCAAATAAATACCTCGATTGTGCTACCACAACCATCTCTCAATCGTTGGAAATTGTCGCATGGTTTGCTTTGTTCTTGTTTCACGGGAAAGCTGTGTGAGGGAGCGATGGAGGCCAGGGGGAGCGATGGAGGGAAGGAGGGTGAGGGAGGGATGGAGGGAGACTATGGAGGAAGTAGGATGGAGGGTAGTGGGAGCGATGGAGGGAAGGAGGGTGAGGGAGGGATGGAGGGAGACTATGGAGGAAGTAGGATGCAGGGTGGGTGCAGCATCGATCGAGGAATGAGGATGGAGGGTGACGGGGGAAAAATTATTTGAAATCTACTTGCACCTCTCTGTGTGCGCGTCTAAAAGAAAAAAAAAAATGAATTGTGATGTTTTTTTTTCATTTTTTCAAACGACGTTTTCTAATTTTTTTTCTTTGCAAAAATCGTGACATTTTTCAAGGCCAGTGCTTGACATTTTCGGCGGCACAGGGTTAATTTTTTGAAGGCAACCCTTACACACACACTCTAAAATATATGTATATATATATATATATATATATGTTTTGTTCCTTGGTTATGTGCATTTGTGGCTCTTGGGATGCTATGTTGTCTGGTTTTGGTTTTGTCTGGGCTTGGCTATTATGGATGTTTTGGTAGGAATTGGTGTTTGGGGTTGTAGTTTTTTTGCTTGGGCTGGGATGTTTTGGTTGTGGGTGCTAGTTTTATCTTTCTCTGTGTATGGTTTTGGCTTTGTGTTTGCTTTTTGGTTTTGCTGGGTTTGGTGGTTCCTGGCTTTGTGTTTTTTCTTTCTCTATGTATGGCTTTCATGCTTCTGATGCTTTCTGTGTAGGTGCCTGGTGTTTTAGTGGATGTCTTGGCTGGTTCGGTTGTGCTTGGTTGTCTTGTTTTTGCTTTGTTCCGGGCCTTGATTGAATGGGTTTTGGTTCTAGTGTGTTTTCTTCCTCCTTGCATGGTTTGTGCTTTGTGTGTGTTTTTCTTTCTTTCCGTTTGCAAAAACAAAAAATTGGTTCTGTTGTGGCTTTCAAGGTTTTTTAACGTTTTTTCTGACTTTTGTAGTAAGTGCCTTTGTTTTTTGTTGTTGCTTTATGTGGCATGTTGGGCTGATTGATCTTTTGGGTTATGGTTTCAAGTTTTTTCTGCTTCTATTTCTCTTTGTTCTTTCTCTCTGTGTGATGTTTGGCCTGTTTCCTGGTTTAGTATGGTTTGCTTTTGGTTGGCATACTCTCTTTTGTTGCTTTCTTACTGTCTGTAGTATTTGTTCGTTGGTTGTCTTTTCCCTGGGTTTTGTTCTTAGTTTGCTGGTAGTTCGTGGGGTACTTTTTCTGTTGTGTTTCTTTAACTTACTTGTTAGCGTCGTATGTCTTGTTCGTTTTTTGTTATGATTTTTCTATGTTGTGGATTAGCTTTGTTACCTTTAGTTCTCTGGTTTTTTCTGTTCTGTGATATAGAGCTTTCTTTCATGTGCTACTTTATTACTTTTATAGGGTTTACTGTGTTGATTTGTACTTATTTGTCCATAGTTGACATGGAAGAACCACCGTCGCCAAGGTCTATCAGTTGCTACTCATGAGAGAGTATCGCCTCTCCCAATCGCTTCTCTGCTCAGTATATACAAAAATGGTATGCAAACTGGATTGCTACCTATGTATAGTACAGTATGCACATGGATACAAAAATGTTGGTATACGTAATTCTTGCAGATCTCCGGCTTTTTCTGGGTAGCATAACTGTTAACTAGGTTACCATCATTTGGTACTTTATGACAAGTAGAGTAAGCTCTATGGATGAGCTTATATGGTCATAGTAGAGGTGGATTATGTTGTTTTATAAAAGTCTGTCTTATTTGACAAATGTACCTTCCTTTAGTTCTCTGGTTTTTCTAAACTGTGATATAGTTTTTTACTTGTTGTCTTTCTTGTGCTACTTTATTACTTTAATAGGGTTTGCTATGATGATTTGTACTTATTTGTCCATAGTAGACGTGGATCAAAGTCGATATATACAAAAATGGTATGCAAACTGGGTTGCTACCTATGTATAGTGCAGTATGCACATGGATACAAAATGTTGGTATACATAAATGCTTGCAAATTTCTGGATTTTTTTCTGGGTAGCATAATTGTTTACTAGATTACCATCATTTGGTACTTTATGACAGGTAGAGTAAGCTCTATGGCAGAAATTTACTTATATGGTCATAGTAGAGGTGGATCATGTGGTTTTTATACAAGTCTGTTACACTTATATGACAAAAAAATGTACCTGCCTTTAGTTCTTTGGTTTTTTCTGAACTGTGATTTACTTTTTTACTAGCTTTCTTTCTTGTGCTACTTTATTACTTTAATAGGGTTTACTGTGATGATTGGTACTTATTTCTCCATAGTAGAGGTGGATCATGCTTGGTATATACAAAAATGGTATGCAAACTGGGTTGCTACCTAGGTATGGTGCAATATGCACATGGATACAAAATGTTGGTAATATGTAAATGCTTGCAGATCTCGAGAGTTTTTTCTGGGTAGCATAATTGTTAACTAGATTATCATCATTTGGTACTTTATGAAAGGTAGAGTAAGCTCTATTTACTTATATGGTCATAGTAGAGGTGGATCATGCTGTCTTTATAAAAGTCAGTTACGATTGTATGACAAAAAATGTAGCTACTTGTGTGAATCTCCTTAGTGACATGGATAACAACTGAGGGTAGGCATTGATACTTGTAGTTCCCACAGAATAAACCTCGTTCTAACTAGGTATTTTCTTGTGGATGGATGCAGGTTAGTATACCCTCCTCTTCGGTCTTTTACAGGGATGAAATGCTACATTCTATTGTTATGCAGAAACACCTATAAATGACGCAAAATTATTTTACTACATTTTGTTTGTCACTGCGTTAAGAGATTTTTTGTCATGCTTAAATCTTATATGTTGAATGTTTTGTAAAACACACACACATTGAGTATTGGGGAGGATGCCTCTCATATTCCTGCACTCGTACTATACTTCGTTAGGCTTCTCACATAAGATACTAATTGTTTTTGTATGTTTCAAACTTATACATGGCATTTGGATTTGATCAGATTAGGATATGATACACCTATGATCGCTCCGTCACCTGCTTCTCAAGCTTTTATTGTTAGTAGTACTTCTCAGTAATTCCATATAAAAGTACAGGAACTAGATTCTGGGTCTATGAGATCTGATCCCGAGTCTTCTCTGCTACTTCTTGCTCTATTAGCAACTTCTGATTGGTGTAAACTATGGCAACTCTCGTGTAAGGACGAACAGGCTGCTATAGATAAACTATCTAGGATTCACAGATCTCTTGACATAATGGAAGATAGTGACGCTAAGATGATTGATGAATTTGAAAGAAGTTCCCCCTTTATCTTAAGCAGACTTGCTGAACTTCATGGATTGGAGTCTAGTACTTTGCAAAGAACTCCGAGACCTCCCACCACCAGCAGATGTCTCCCCTTTCAAACCTTCTGAAGCACCTTCTACTAGCCCCTTTATGCCGGAACGTGCCTTTGAAGACTTGTTGGCGCTAGTAAATAACAAACTGTGGTTACTTGGAAACTATGTCATGATGGCTCCCATTCCTACTGACATGTGGATCATTATGGGTGACCTTGGAGATGATGTAAAAAAGATAAAAGAAGATGCTAGAAACCATGCTATAAATGAACAATACTATATTGAATCGCATACTAGAGTACTTGCATTCTTTACTATGAATCAGTTTGAGGCTTCTAGATGTCCGTCCCCCCATGGTATTTTCACTCGTATAAAAATGTGTCAAGGAGAACATGGGAAAAAGTCCAAGAAATTTCTAGATGAGATTTGGAGTTTTGTGAGACCATACATAAAATGTCACTGTGGAAAAAACAACATAAAGTGCAATGGGCAAATTTTATGGTTTGACCATGCAATTTGGTTTCTTCTTAACCACTTGGATCAAGTATTGCCTGGTGATTCTTTGAAAAGTAAACTTTTGTTGACATCTTCAGAGCCTAAAGAATCTGTTTACTAGTTCTTCCTTGTTTCCTGTCTACAAGAACTGTTTTCTGCCTGTTTAGAGGCTTGTTGGCATTTCTTGAATGTTAGCTTCTTAGTTCAATGCCGAAACCAGGCAGAAGGGACTGATATCAATGTAGTAAATGTCCTGCCTATCAGAGGACAATCCAGGGAAGTCACTCTTGAACTAATGCACATGCATAAACAACCACTCATACATGCCAAAGTTCAACCATAAAATCAGTCTGTAGATCCATTGAACAAATAATGAAATTCTACTTCTACCTTGCTACAAAATGAACTAAAATCAGATCCTACACTACTTTACTTGCATAAATTGACAAAACAAGAAACAAGAACTAATCTACAGCATGTTAGAAGTCCAAGAATCAAGAAACTAACCAGTCTTTTGATTCTTGGACATCCCAAGAACATCAAGAACTAGAATGTTAGAGAATATGCAAGATTTATGCCACATTTCTACCCTATTTACTTTACTTGAATGTTGCCTCCTACATTAATCCACAAGAAAGCATGAAATCTAATCCACAACTAGGAAAGCAAGAAAACTAATCCACTCTAAATCCACAACCACACACAATATGAATGGAAGGGCATGATCATAGGGGCATCACTAAAGAAAACCATCATGATCAAGGACCTCAATGGATGCATCTAACTCATGGAGGCTCTTCTCATTTCAGCATGGAGTTGAAACAATACACAAAAAGCTCCTCTTCACAAAGAGGGAGTCTCTTAAATAAGCAAGAGAGCTCCTTACGTGGCATCCTAGTGGAATTTCCACATTTCACAAATTACAAGTGGAATATTGCTCTCCACTAGAGGTCACCATCAAAAGGTGGCTCACTCTACTTTCTTTAACAGGGGTCTACTTGCATTTATTACATTTGCCTAGAAATACTAGTTCCTACATGGTCATTCCATCTTTCGGGATTCACCATGAGGCTTACACAATTATGGCTTGTTATTACTAACTAGCATTTCTCGGCTCTCATACTCGGCTCTCAGTCTTCATTCGTCTCGTCTTCTCAAAGACCTCCTCGGTCTAAGGTGAGAGGTGCTCTTGAGTTGCTCTGTCCGAGTTTCTTGGGGATTCGTCAGAATCAGCCAACATCATCCCACCCCTAATGTGTTGCAAGACCCACTGCAACTCATAGTGGACGATGTCGCGCTGCTTTGCATTGGCATTTTTTATTGTCACTTGGAAAAGTGTAGATCCTCGTTCGCTTACATAAAACCAAGTGCTTATTGTCGCCAGTCCTCATCACAAAAATTGTCTTTCACAAATTGTCGCAATTGGATTAGAATGTCTTATTGCTATAGGTGGTTGACATTCTCAAAGTGGAGAGCTCTCAGCAACTTCACAACTTGCATGCTCAAGTGCTTTCCATGTGTCTCTTTGTTTAGTCACTTGTATCTGCCATTGACGGTTTCACCTTTGGTTTCTCGGTTTCACCGCTCTTATGTGGTTGACCCAGAGTTGTTGCCTGCTTGGCTGGCACGCACGAGGAGAGGGAGTGCATCCTCGTCCCGTCCCATTGCCCCTCATTCCCCTCAGTCAGTTCCAACACATGCACCCCCATCTGCACTCATTCCGGTGAATCCCGTTCCATTGCGTTCGCTAGTTGCCACTGTGGTTCCACCACCACATCCTGTTGCTTGCACATTACAATTTTTTCACCCACAGTGCCCATGTGCTATTGCACTTGTCCCCTGACCCCATGTACTGTAACTTCTTTTTTTACAACCAAATTTTTTTTTTTCATTTTTTATAACCTATTTTACTATGTAAAAGACTATAATTTAATATAAAAAATATTAAAAAATGGTACCGCCCTGGTACCACGGATCCCAGGGCGGTACCGTACTGGTGCTACCACTGTTATGGTACCGGCGGTACCATAACAGTGGTACCACAGGGCATTTTGATATATATATATATATATATATATATATATATATATATATATATATATATATATATATATACACACACGTCTATATATATATATATATATATATATATAAAGTTATGTACACTTTTGCCATGGGTATGGGTCCACCATGCATGCTCCTCCCCTCATCCATGCATGAGTTTTTTCTAACTAAAAAACTTGGGGAGGAAGATGCATGTATGGGGAAAAGGATGCATGGCCCTCCTCCACATGCATGCATGGCCTTCCTCCTCATGCATGCATCTAAGGGGCCCACTCCAAATTCAAATTATCCATTACCAATACACATAGTGTTTTGAAGTGCATGTACATACTTTCATGGTAAAAGGTGTTAAACAAATGAGTCTTTCATTATCAAAAAATTGAGGGGTACTCTAGGGATTTTTTAAATTATCAAACTTTCCACAGGAAAGGTTGAAATAAAAATGCATTTGTATGAAAATCGGCCTCCATTGCCCGTCAATGACAGACACTCTTTACTAGTATATATATATATATATATATATATATATATATATATATATAGAGAGAGAGAGAGAGAGAGAGAGATATATATATATATATAGATACATGTATGTACACGTAGTGTTTTGAAGTGCATGTACATAGCTTCATGGTGAAAGGTGTTAAACAAATGAGACTTTCATAATCAAAAATTTGAGGGGTGCTTTAAGGATTTTTTAAATTATCAAACTTTTCACGGAAAAGGTTGAAATAAAAATGCATTTCTATGAAAATCGGCCTCCATTGCCCGTAAATGACGGGCACTCTTTACTAGTAAGTATATATATATCTATATATATATTTAAACTTATGTACACTTTTGCGCATGTGTATGGGTGCACCCATGCATCCTCCTCCCATCACCCATGCATGAGCTTTTTTTAACTAAAAAACTTGGGGAGGAGGATGCATGTATGGGGGAAGTGCATATCCCCATACATTTGCACATTGTGTGCATTGGGGGTTCTTCACACACTTGAATGTGCTTTAAACTTTAGCCAATAATCTTAATTACATGGCTTTCTTATTTATTTTGAACTACCAAATTTTTACCCATAAATCATGAACGGAAAAAAAAAAAATTGACTACCTAAAACTGTTTTTTTTTTTTTTCAATTCTTCAAATCTCTATCTTGGCCTACCATTTTCATGAATGTTTAACCACAAGCCCAAACTCACTCTCTTTAACTCCAAAGGATTAAATTTTTCCAAATGATTGAAGGACCTTTGTACTGTTAAGTCGAATTTTTCAAAAGATTTGAATTTTTTCGATGACTCAAATTTTTCGAAAGACTCGATTTTATTTTCCCGAAGATTAGAATTTTTTCGAACATTCGAATTTTTTCGAAGGCTCGAATTTTTTCAAGGACGTTAATTTTTTCAAAGACTCAAATTTTTCCAAAGACTCAAATGTTTGGTATTCGAGATGCGAGATGTGCGAAATCGGCCATCATCCAAATCATCGGCCGCCACCTAGATCGACCTCCATTGCCTGTAGACAACTGTATCTATATATATATACATACTAGTGAAGAGTGCCCGTCGTTGACGGGCAATGGAGGCCGATCTAGGTGGCGGCCGATGATTTGGATCATGGTCGATCTCGCACATGCATTTCGAATATCTAACATTCGAGTCTTTGAAAAAATTTGAGTCTTTGAAAAAATTCGAGCTTTTAAAAAAATTCGAATCTTTGGAAAAATTCGAACTTTTAAAAAAATTCAAGTCTTCGGAAAAATTCCAGTCTTCTAAAAAATTCGAGATTTTGAAAAAGAAATCAAGTCTTTCAAAAAATTCTAGCCTTTTGAAAAATTTGACTTGACTAAAAAAAAGGGTCATTTGATCCTTCGAAAAAATTTGAGTCTTTGGAAAAATTCAATCCTTTGAAAAAAATTCAAGTCATTGAAAAAATTCAAATCTTCAAAAAACTTCGAGTCTTTCCAACAATTCGAGTCTTGACCAATTTCGACGGGCCTAGAATCCCAGGAATGCGTAGAGGGTTTCTAGTTCGGACGCACGTTTTCGTGTGAGTACTGAATCGTTTGGAGTCCAGTTTAGTCCTGCAGGTTTGTCTCGGCGTGCAGCACAGGACGAAACAGAGGGTCCAAAAAAACGGACTTCATTCGACGACATTGGACCAGTTCTCATGAATGTTGGAAAGTAGTCCATTTAGTGGCATTCCCCTCGTCAAACGGCATCAGAATTGAGTTGTGAATGAACCTGTTGGGCTCTCTCTCTCTCTCTCTCTCTCTCTCTCTCTCTCTCTCTCTCTCTCTCTCTCTCTCTCTCTCTCTCTCTCTCTCTCTCTCTCTCTCTCTCTCTCTCTCTCTCTCTCTCTCTCTCTCTCTCTCTCTCTCTCTCTCTCTCAAGGCTATATCACTCACTCGATCGGATTTCTGATGCTTCTCTGCTCATTGCTATTCCAGCTTCCTCTCTTTGTCTGGGCTATGGCATGTCTATCTACGCTAACACTATCAATAGTTGCTGCTGCAACTCCACTTTGTCTCTCATCTTCAACTCCCTCTTGCGCAAAACCCACTTCTGCCTCGGTCCTCTGCCCTCCTCCTCCTGCTCGCGAATCCACCAATTTGAAGCCACAAAATGCAGGAGCCTCTCTCGCTCTCACAGGCATTGGTATTGGCAACAACAATAGCAGGAGGCTAGGTCCAGAGGTGATTTGCACTGTTGGGGATGTTTATGCAGAAGGAACTAATTATCTCATCTTGGGTGTAGTTGTGATTGCTCTTCTGGGGACTGCCTTTTCCATCCTCTTCTCTTGTAAGGATCTGTGAGATGCAGTAGCCTTTTACACACACACACACACACACACACACACACACACACACACACACACCTCTATGTCTTGTCTCTTTTACTCAGTCGCTATATTCTTACTTCACTGTGAACAAAGCAGTGGATGCACTGATGCCTAGAATGCGATGGAGCTAGATTCATTTGAAAGCTCGGGGCTGCCTTGAGTGCTTGAGTGCCAACGCTGCCAAGAAGGACGTGGCCTAGGTCGTGTGTCCGCGTTGGAATGGGCTTGGAAAGCTTGGTTAGTTTGCTTGCTATCCATCAAATAACTATTCACTTGTACTTTCGAAAATAGTTTTGCCAAATCTATTCTGTCATATGCTTTACATTTTTGAGAGATTCATATTCCTTGGAAGTTGTGAAGCTCAATTTATAGGTTCTCATCCCGATCCTACAATCCTTGTTTGCCTCTTTTTCTTCTACTAATTTCTCAAATTTGTCATTGTAAATTTATATTGAGCTTTACAGAGTAGATAGAGAATCCAATTGTATTTTTTGCTCATATTGAGTTGCTCTTTTTTGAAGCATGAAAGTTGCAAGATGTTCCATTTACAATGATTTTAGGCTTCAGGAAAATTCCAAGAAAGAAATTCTTGTTTGCTTAAACTAAATCAAATTATGGGTCTGTGAGAGAGAGAGAGAGAGAGAGAGAGAGAGAGAGAGAGAGAGAGAGAGAGAGAGAGAGAGAGAGAGAGAGAGAGAGAGAGAGAGAGAGAGAGAGAGAGAGAGAGAGAGAGAGAGAGAGAGAGAGAGAGAGAGAGAGAGAGAGAGAGAGAGTTGGGTAGCATGCGGCTCAGTCAATGCATCAGACATTATGATGGAGTTCCAGTTTTTTCATACTAGATCAGATTGTGCAAGGATCAGAATGGGCAACCACGCAAAAATGTACTTTGTAAAGGTCTCAAGAAGCTTGCCCCATACTGTATTGCCACACTCACTCTTCATGGTGGGTGAGCTCTTTCCATCTCAAATAGCTCATTCAAGCCTACAATTGCAATCTGGAAAGATCAAATAAAAGTCAAAGTCTATATGCACAAGAAAAGGGATGGATGATCTATTATCCTCTGCTTGTAAAAAGGTGTCCTTCCATCCAAAATAGCACTCGGCCACCTATTGCACAAGAAATTGGCACACAACAAAGAGAGAGAAGAAGATGAATGCAAGAAGAATGGCTGTAGCTACAAGGGTTTTATATTAATGAAATAGCTTTATATAGTGCTCCAGGTTTTCACGATAGGGGGCATGGGCCATTTCCTCGCCGCTTTTCTTATCACTTCCGGTTGTTGTCGCTTGCCTATCCGAAAGTGAGATGACAGGCACTGGACCACCCCTCTTTCACACTGATGTTGCATAACTCAAAAGGAAAACAAGAACGATGTGGTATTATACCTCAAAGACCTTGCCATATAAAGAAAGAAATCACAAGAAGTCACTTCTACGATCATCCAAGTATGAGTTCTCCAAACAATTTTCAGACTTTGCATACACCGCTTACGCTCAAAAGGGAAGGTGTCTCTTTACAAATATATTCAATTCTCAATGACTAATAATTATCCTAAATGCGGAAATAAGTTGGTTCTTATTTAGTTTGATTCTACTACTTCATAAATGATGTAACTACTCTATGTATAATGACACCTGCGCTATCCTGAAACAAGGTTTCTCTTCAAATTATCTTGGACAACATGGATTTGCGTAAGATAAACGATTTTTACAAAAGGATTAGAATGGCACAGATTTGCCCTAATACCATGTAAAAACTACAGAAACCTCACCAATAAGATATAGCCTATCCAATACAAGGTCTTAAAAACCACAGGTTGGATATGGAGTTACGATATACGTAAGTTTATTCGTAACTACACTATTCAACCACGGCTTTCACAAATTTGTTACCCATTCAGAGGTTATATCAGATTATGGTGAGATACGACTGGAAAGCATGGATATGCTCATGAGTATGGACAGTAGTGCATGACCGTTTTTTTAAGTCGCCAGGGGTAGCATAGCATGGATTTGCTCTAACACATGCACACGTGTCCGCACCATTTCTTTTAGCGATAAGCAATATATATGGTGAAAACTATTCATACTTATGCTTTAAACAAAATGAACTGATATGGACCAATGCCCAAAAACTGGTCAGCATGGCACTCGCCCTGATACGGTAATGGCAGGGCTTGGCCTATCGCTAAAAAATCTTCTTTGCGTTTGGAAGGACTGGACTATGATTTAAAATGCTATTTGTCCTGATAAGTAGTATAACTTCTTTTGGACATGGATAACACCTAATGCTCAGCTATGACACCTGCCTTCTCCATTGTAATAACTCGTGCGGTTTTGTGTTATGGGACGGTGGCAAGTATCAGTTGGACGTTTTGAAAGTGGTTATGCTTTATGGTGTTTTACAGTACTGTATTTTACTTTTCAGCTATACTGTACCTTGGAGCGTGAACGCTTGGATTGTTTTGACCCTATGGGAATGTCCCATGCTTTGTCCGCAAGCTGCAGGTGTTGCTGGAGTTTGGGCCCGTTATGTAGTTGCTGTAGTGTGATATCCGTCATGAGATACCCGAGTATGGTTACGGGCTGTTTGTTTTTTAGACACTCATGAAGGCAGTTCAAAGCAAATTGTGCCCAATCATAGAGGTTCTGGACATGCAGTCGTGAATCTGCCATCATGTGGAACAGGGACATGAGTACTCTCAACACTTTTGTCCTTTGGTCGTTGTGTGCATCTAGTGAGATATGCACATGCCGCTTGCAGTTGCTGATCATTGATGGCCTCAACTTTGTACCCATCCTTATTCTTCCATTTGTCCACAGAGGGATCTATGTATTTGAAGTATGTTGTCTACTTGATCTTTTGGAGTGTCTTTGTGATAACATTTGGTCCTCGAGGGAACCCAAAGGGTTGCAAGTCGGACGCCACAAAAGATATGTTATAGACATAGTTCCTGATAGGGAGAACTATGAATTGGCACGAGCTTGCCGTAGCATTATAATTGGCATATGCCATATGTACCAGGTACATGCTTTGATATCCCGTCAGGACAGGGATCTGGAACTCAATGGTCTTGAAGAATGACTCTGCCTGTTGGTATCAAGTCTGCATCTCTGTAAGATCTAACTTGCATAGCTGGATGTCGAGCTTATTTGCCTCGGGGTTGTCAGAACTGGAACTGGGGTTGGATGACATGGTAAAAAAATGAAAAAAACATGGGTCTGAAAAAACTGTGCCAGTTGAGATTTCAGATAGGGTTAAGGGTGCGTCGGTTGAGATTTGATGGATGTGCTCCAGTTGAGATTTGAGACAGGGCTTCGGTCGAGGTTTGATAGATGGCGTCGGTCAAGATGGGATGGAATGGCTCCGGTCGAGATTGGAGATAGGGCTTCGGTCGAGATTTGAGACAGGGGCTTCGGTGGAGATCTGAGGCAGGGCTCCGGTTGAGATTGGAGATAGGGGCTTCGATCGAGATTTGATACAGGACTTCGGTCAAGATTTTACAGAGGCTCCGGTCGAGATGGAAGGTAAAAGCTTCGGTTGAGAAGAGATTGGAAGATGTGTGTGGAGTGATGTATGGTGCAGAAGGAAAGGTTTTGTGAAAGATGGAGGTTGGAAAGGAAGGTGTGTGAGAACGGAGGTGTTTGGCAAGGAAGAAATCGAAGTATGTCGTGGAATAAAAGATGGTGACGGAATGTGGCTGGGTAAGAAGATTGAAAGTATAAGTTCGAAAAGCGAAAAAGATGAAGATTTTGGGCAAGGATGGAGATGTGTGGAAATGGATGTATGGAGGTGGGAAATGAACTGGAGGTAAACAAAAAGTTTTGTGATGGTGATGATAGTGTATTCAATAGTGTAACGGGAGCGTGATGAATGCTTGCGTGACACTACTCCTCAACATGCGAAAAATTGTAAAATGATGTGTTTTCTGCAGGCGATGTTAGGTTTGGAGATGTTTGGTGATTGCGCTCTCAATGGTAAACGAACGATGGTGGTGGATAGTCGGTGGAGGTGTTGTGGAAACGATGACAAATGCAAGGAACAACAGAGCGCCAAGATTGTGCACATGAGCAAGGAAATCGCCAGCAGATCATCGCAAGAAGACGCCAGAATTTGCACTTCACTGAGGTGCAAATGGCATCGGGGTGATGGCATTTATTGACGCCGTCGTCTGGTTTTGGACGAGATGGGACGTGCCAGTTTGTTGAATTTTGAATTTGGAACCTCCAGTCAAGATTTGATAGGTTCTTCGGTCGATATCTGACAGGTGCTCTGGTCGAGATTTGATGGATGCTCTGGTCGAGATCTGATAGGTGCTTCGGTCGAGATCTGATAGGTGCTCCGGTCGAGATTTGGCAGGAGTCCTTCGGTTGAGATTTGACAGTAATCCTTTGGTTGAGATTTGACAGGAATACTTCGGTCGAGATTGGTCGTAAACGCTCCCGTTGAGATTTGATAGAACCCGTCGGCTGAGATTGGCAGGAGTCCGTCGGTTGAGATTTGACAGGAGTTCGTCGGTTGAGATCTGACAGGAGTCTGTTGGTTGAGATTTGATAGGAGTCCGTCAGTTGAGATTTGACAGGAGTCCGTCAGTTGAGATTTGACAAGAGTCCGTCAGTTGAGATCTGACATAAATTCATCTGTTGAGATCTGACATAAACCCATCGGTTGAGATTTGACAACAACCCAGTATGGAGGAATGGAGCTGTGTGATGCAAGGGAAGAACTTCAGGAGGAAACATATGACTGTGGCTCAGAGTAGAAGTTCTTATGGGAAAGGTGTATCTCCATGAATTATTGTATGCTTAACTAGGAATATTGAGATACCAGACAGACAGAAATGGGGAATATTTGATAAATGACCAGTAGGGTCGGTAACTCGTTGATCAACCATGCGAAGTTTGTATCGTGGTTGATCGAGGGTATGGAAGCCCCATGACTTTGCCAAGGACAAAGCCATTATATTTATACCTGATTCGCTATCAAGGATAGCAGATACTGCGGGATAGTATTTATAGGGCAGAGGCAAGGTGATGCTAGTCCCCTTAGCAACACCTATATTCAGCAGATTCATAGGAATCTGGGAAATTTCAGGAACCTTTTATGTTTTTCGCTGTTCATCAGGAATAGTAGGCAGCTGAAAACTACGATGGATATATCGTTGAAGCCCGGTGAAATATTTTAGCGCACTATGGAATGGCATAGTGAGTTGAGCTTGCAAGAGGTCAGAAAATACTTCAAGTCGCTATAGAGATTGTTCTTTGTCAGGGATCTGAGCATATAATAGACTTTCCGTATGTCCTTCCTCTCGCAAAAATTCCTCTTGAAATTCATTGAATTGTCTTTGTTCCACATTTGGGTCTGGGTAGTCTTTGGGTGATGTGGAAGCTGTCAAGTGGTTTCCATTCGGGTCAGCTGATTTTTCATTGTTTTGCTACTGTTCTTGTTGTTGGCGTTGTGCTCTAGTTAGAACTCTAACAGGTTCGGATGATATATGACGTGCTGGAAGGATCCTGTTAGGTTGTTTAGGGCAGTCTTTGAAACTGTGTTTGCGAACACAGTCTGGGCACTCCGCATGGTATTGGTTCTTAACTTTACAGTCAACCATGAAGTGGCCAGTTTCGCCACAAATAAAACAGTGGTTACTCATTGGGCCTGTGGCAATAGCATAACCATCTTGGATGGCTAGCTGTGCTGGATTTTCCGGTGGTGTGGAATACTCATTCCGTTTGCACGAGCATGAGTTGTCGATCGGATATTGTTGAGAACTAATGGATGGAAGTGTTGTATCATGATGATATGAGTGATCGTAGGAGTTTTCTACAAGATGTGTCTGTGCAAATTCTTGAGGGTGTCTATGTTTTTGTGCTCCTAGATCAGGTTGTCCTCTTGGAGGTGGTCCTAAGAGTGCCAACTGTGGTTGAGGGTCATGTCTAGATTGTCTAGGCAACTCTTGTATATGGACTTGGTTGTTCCATGATGGATAATGCTGATTTCAATTTTGGAAAACAAATTGGTGTCTGGGAGGTTGATAATGTCCCCCTGACTGGTTGTGAGGCTGATTCCTCAGGTTATAATAGCAATAAAGTGAGGTATGCCCCATAAAGTCACAGATGTCACATTTGATCAATGAAATATCTGGGACCGGTTGGTATGAAGGGCACTCATTGCCAGTGTGTGCACCTCGACAATGAGGGCACCATGTGTTCTCTCGTCTATGGTGGATTTGGCCAGTGGGTAACTGACCTGGCATCGAACTCTGGATAGACTTAAGAGTGTTTTGAAACTCTTTCCTGAGTTTCTCCATCTGTTGTTGGTGTTGCTGGTTACTACCTTTAAAGGAAAGGATGAACAAGGCAACAACTCAAAAAACGACCTACCAGTGAAAAATTGAACTTCTTCAGGGACTGATATGGTTGCAGGATTTCGAGGAAAAGGCAAAGAGGGAGGTGGTTACAAATTCAATCGACCGATTACAACTCAGTACTAGCAGAAATAAGGGGAAGCTTTTTTTACATTTATGCTATCGTAATAGGATTTTTGAGACTATCCATGTGAAGCAGTTTTACACTTATGTTTTGATGCAACTTTTTGGTATTGTTCACGACTTTTTTCATGATATTATCTTCGGCTGGTCTTATCTTCCCGATGTTAAACATGATTAGTATTTTCCATTCGATGTGTTCTGTGATTTTGAAATTGAAAACATGCAAAATTGCAGCTGTTCTACGATTAAGCGTGTGGCCGATGATTTGGATGATGGCCGATCTCGCACATCTCGCATCTCGAATATCAAAAATTCGAGTCCTTGAAAAAATTTCGAGTCCTTAAAAAAATTCGAACCTTCGAAAAAATTTGAATCTTCGAAAAAATTCTAGTCTTCAGGAAAATAAAATCAAGTCTTTCGAAAAATTTGAGTCATCAAAAAAATTCGAGTCTTTTAAAAAATTTGACTTGACAGTACAAACGTCCTTCAATCCTTTGGGAAAATTTGATCCTTTGGAGTTAAAGATAGTGAGTTTGGCTTGTGGTTAAACTTCATGAAAATGGTGGGCCAAGATAGAGATTTGAAGGATTGAAAAAAGAAGAAGCAGTTTTAAGTAGTCAAAAAAAAAATTTAGTTTATGATTTATGGGTAAAACTTTGGTAATTCAAAATAAATAAGAAATCCATGTAATAAAGATTATTGGCTAGAGTTTAAAACACATTGAAGTGTGTGAAGAAAGTAAAACCTTAACTTTAAACTTCAAATATTTGAATTTAAAGAAAGATATTTGAATTTAGTGATTGGGAGGAGGGGTGAAAATCTTTTTTGGGCCCACTCTTCAATGCACACAATGTGCAAATGTATGGGGATATGCACTTTCCCCATACATGCATCCTCCTTCCCAAGTTTTTTATAGTTAAAAAAAGCTCATGCATGGGTGAGGGGAGGAGGATGCATGGGTGCACCCATACACATGCGCAAAAGTGTACATAAGTAAAAAAAAAAATATAGACTAGTATAGAGTGCCCGTCGTTGACAAGGCAATGGACGGCCGACGGCGTGGGCAGCCAACGGACGACCGCGATGATCTGGGTGACGGCCAGTTTAGAAGTAAAGCCGATGGTCGTTGACGGGTGGCCGATGTGTGTGTGTGTCTGTGTATGTACGTGAGTGCATGTGTTTATGTATGTGTGTATTCGTGAGAGTGCGTATATCTCTGCATCCGTGTGGGTAGTCTAGCATAGTGTGCCCGTCGATGGTAGGCGGCCGGCCAATGATGTGTGCGTGTGTGTGTATGAATTTGTGTGTATGAGTGTGCGTGTGTATCTGTGTGTGTGGATTTGTGTATATGATTTGTGCTTGATGGTGTGTGTGATTTATGTGGTCGATGTGTGTGTGTGTGTGTGTGTGTGTGTGTGTGTATGGATTTGTGTGTGTGTGTGTGTGTGATTTATGTGGCCGATGAGACAAATTGATCAAACAAACTTTTGTAGCAAGAGAATAAAAAATTACAGAGCTAGGAAAAAAGAAAAAAGAAAACCCTAGAGGTAAGAACAAAGGAAAACTTCATGTCAAATTTCCATTTCAATTTATATTTATAAAAAAATGTCTAGTTCTAGACATTCAACTTCTACTATTTTCCACAGTCATTGCAAGGATGGGATTAGCAGATATGCTCCCTCACAGAGCATGGATGCTAGACGGAAAAAACTTTGGGTAAAACTTTTTGTTCATGATTTACGGGTAAAAATTTGGTAATTCAAAATAAATAAGAAAGCCATGTATGTTTATTTTTAATGGCATGGAGGCATCCCCTTGTTTTGTATATCCACACACACACACACACATACACACACACACACACACACACACACACACATTTTAACCTTCTTAATTTTTTTAGGGGCATGGAGACACCTCCCTCCCTCTATGGGTGGTTGGTCAGCCTGTGTAGAGAGAGAGAGAGAGAGAGAGAGAGAGAGAGAGAGAGAGAGAGAGAGAGAGAGAGAAGTGGGGCCCGTGGGAGGGAGAGAAGGAGAAAAAAGTACTCTAGACTCTATACTTCATACAATATACCTCATCCACAAAAAGTTTTTGATATGGAGATGTGTGTGTATGTGCGCGTGCGTGTGCGCACACACGCATTCGATGTGTCGAGGGAAGCTCTCACACACACACAATGAACACGCGCACACACACACACACACACATAGGCGCACACACACACACGCACGTGTGTTCCAAATCCGCCCCCCCCCCCCCCCCCCCCCCCTTATTTTTCTCTTTTTATTGTCTATTTTGCTCCCCTCAGAGCCCCATCCCGCTCCTTTCTGTGCATTTTTTGGGCCATGGATAAAAGCTTGTGGGTAATGATTTAGGAGTTAAAGCTAGTGAGTTTGGGCTTGTAGTTAAACATTTCTGAAAATGGCGGGCCAACATAAGAATTTGAAGGATTGAAAAAAAAAAAAACAATTTAAAGTAGTCAATAAAATATTTATGGATAAAACTTTGGTAATTCAAAATAAAGAAAGCCATGTATTAAAGATTATTGGCTAGATTTTAAAGCACATTGAAGTGTGTGAGGAAAATAAAACCTTAACTTCAAACTTCAAACTTCAAACTTCAAACATTTGAATTTAAAAAAAAGTATTTGAAATTAGAGAGTGGGAGGGAGCGGGTGGGGAATCTTTTCGAGCCCACCCCTCAATGCACAAAATGTGCAAATGTATGGGGATATGCACTTTCCCCATACATGCATCCCCCTCCTCATCATTTTTAGTTAAAAAAAACTCATGCATGGGTGAGGGGAGGAGGATGCATGGGTGCACCCATACACATGCGCAAAAGTGTACATAAATTTAAATATATATATATATATATATATAGACTAGTAAAGAGTGCCCGTTGTTGACGGGCAATGGAATAAAAAAGCCATGTAATTAAGATTATTGGCTAAAGCCATGTAAATAAGATTATTGGCTAAATAAGTGTAGTTCAAAATAAATAAGAAAGCCATGTAATTAAGATTATTGGCTAAAGTTTAAAGCACATTCAAGTGTGTGAAGAACCCCCAATGCACACAATGTGCAAATGTATGGGAATATGCACTTCCCCCATATATGCATCCTCCTCCCCAAGTTTTTTAATTAAAAAAAGCTCATGCATGGGTGATGGGAAGAGGATGCATGGGTGCACCCATACACATGCGCAAAAGTGTACATAAGTTTAAATATATATATAGCTATATATATACTTACTAGTAAAGAGTGCCCGTCGTTTACGGGCAATGGAGGCCGATTTTCATAGAAATGCATTTTTATTTCAACCTTTTCCGTGAAAAGTTTGATAATTTAAAAAATCCTTAAAGCACCCCTCAAATTTTTGATTATGAAAGTCTCATTTGTTTAACACCTTTCATTATGAAGCTATGTACATGCACTTCAAAACACTACGTGTACATACATGTATCTATATATATATCTCTCTCTCTCTCTCTCTCTCTCTCTATATATATATATATATATATATATATATATATATATATACTAGTAAAGAGTGTCCGTCATTGACGGGCAATGGAGGCCGATTTTCATACAAATGCATTTTTATTTCAACCTTTCCTGTGGAAAGTTTGATAATTTAAAAAATCCCTAGAGTACCCCTCAAATTTTTGATAATGAAAGACTCATTTGTTTAACACCTTTTACCATGAAAGTATGTACATGCACTTCAAAACACTATGTGTATTGGTAATGGATAATTTGAATTTGGAGTGGGCCCCTTAGATGCATGCATGGGGAGGAAGGCCATGCATCATTTTTTCCATACATGCATTTTCCTCCCCAAGTTTTTTTTAGTAAGAAAAAGCTCATGCATGGGTGAGGAGAGGAAGATGCATGGGTGCACCCATACACATGCGCAAAAGTGTACATAAGTTTTAATATATATATAGATTTGTGCGCATGTGGGGCGCATGTGTATGGGTGAACCCATGCATCCTCCTCTCCGAACCCATGCATACACATTTTCTTAATTAAAAATGATGGGGAGTGAGATGCATGTATGAGGAAAGTGCATATCCCCATACATTTGCACATTGTGTGCATTGGGGGGTGGGCCCTAGAAAGATTTCCCACCCCTCCCTCCCAATCACTAAATTCAAATTTTTTTTTTTTTTTTTAAATTCAACTATAAGTTTGAAGTTAAGGTTTTATTTTCTTCATACACTTAAATGTGCTTTAAACTTTAGCCAATAATCTTTATTACATGGCTTTCTTATTTATTTTGAATTACCAAAGTTTTACCCATAAATAATGAAAAAAGAAAATTTCTTGACATTCTAAAACTGCTTCCTTTCTTTTCAATCCTAAAAATCTCCCACCATTTTCATGAATGTTTAACCACAAGCCCAAACTCAGTATCTTTAACTCCAAAGGATCGAATTCTTCCGAGGCTCAAATTGTTTTGAAGGCTCAAATTTTTCCAAAGACTCGAATGTTTGATATTCGAGATGCGAGATGTGCGAGATCGGCCATCATCCAAATCATCGGCCACCACCTAGATCGGCCTCCATTGCCCGTCAACGACGGGCACTCTTTACTAGTATATATATATATATATATATGTATACACACACACACACACACACACACGTGTATACATATCTACATATCTATATATATATTTAAACTTATGTATAGTTTTGCGCATGTGTATGGGTGGACCCATGCATTCTCCTCCCCTCACGCATGCATACATAGTCTTTTCACTATAAATGACGGGGAGGGGGATGCATGTATGGGTAGGAGCATGCATGGCCCTCCTCCCCATGCATGCATGAATATTGGCCACCTTAATTTTTCAAAACACTGCCTGCCCTTCAATACACAGCCCTTCTCTTTAAAACACAACCACAACCACCTTTCATTAACGGCCTCTTTCTCTCTTTATTAACCACCTTTATGCATAATGGGCCTCTCTCTCTCTCTCTCTCTCTCTCTCTCTCTCTCTCTCTCTCTCTCTCTCATACACACACACACACACACACACACAAAGTCAGATTGCACTCTATGTGTGTGTGCATGAGGTATTTTCACTTAACAAAGATTATACCATTCAAGACCATTGACACTGATCACGGAGCTTCTCTCTCTCTCTCTCTCTCTCTCTCTCTCTCTCTCTCTCTCTCTCTCTCTCACACACACACACACACACACACACACACACACACACACACACACACACACACACACACACACACACACGAAGCTCATGTGACTATCTCTCTCGTGCGCGCACCATTCTTGAACATAATTAAACATACCTTCAAGCCATTTCTAGCAGTAGACCAGCGCATCAAAAACGGATTTCCAGCGATCTCCTACACTTGGTCGTTTTCTTATCCACTAGGTTGATGCTCCTCGTTGGCACATCATATTTGCGCCCATATTGAATTGTAGATCCGGTTTACTTAAAGTGAAAGATTCATTATAACGTGAAGCTATTGTTAAGATTCATCAAGCCACCATTACAAGATGTATATCATGTATTGTAAGTCGCTAAGCTCACGAGACCAATACACTCTGCCTGCTAGATTGGCTCCTGGCCTGCCGGAGCATTTGTATTGCCCATAAAACACAGTGCTACAATTGCCAACGAGATTGCTTGAACGTCTTTTTCAGTTTCTAGAAAAAAATAAGTCTATATATATATATATATATATATATATATATATATATATATGCTAAGCATCACAAAACAATTACAAGATGTCATGTATTGTAAGTGAATAAATAAAAAAAGAGAAGTCCTTTTGTAAGAACAATAAAAAAAGACTAGATGCCTTATGGAAATACCACATCCCTTTAGTTTCTACACAATCATGCTTTGTCCGTACAGTTGTAGAAACTCATCGAAAGAATCGCGATGCCGAAAATGCGAAGGGCCAACAACTGAAAAAGGCTCTCTAAAGCATATCTCACACCTTGTACAAAAAAAAAGAAAAGTCCAGAAAAAGCATTCAGGGACTCAACTTTATTTATATTTTTATATTTATTTTACTTCACCATTACCTATCCCCTGTACATATCCCTTGTACATATTCCCCGTACATATCCCTTTGCAACTCAACTTTATTAGCCAAATTTTCCTCACTTTTCACCACATTTTTTTTCCTTTCTTGTTAGTACGCATTTTTACTCTTTTTTGCCATGGTTTCACATCCACGCACGCCAATGCCAACGACATACGTAGATGCCAAGGGAATGTCACCAAAATTGTAGTGGGGGCATGTTAGAAAATTCTCGTGAAGATTCTTCAGACGAATATTTCTGGTAAACTTTCTTCTAACGGATTATAGGATGTTCATGTGAGCTATGAGGGGACTGTATCATTCAATTCAAATATGGAGGCATCAAAACTCAAAAAGAGGATTTCTCCATTGATCCATTGACAACACATTCAAAAGTTAAAGAGAGTGTAGAAATTATGTCAAATGAGCTAGTAGGGAAAGCCACTTTCTCCTCACTGAGTTGGTATGAAGAAAGTTCAACCTTTGATTTTATAACAAATACTGAAAGTGCCCAACAAATATTGCATGTTATTGTGGCGCCGAACTACACCAAGGAACGTTGACGAACAACCAAAAAGGAGTTCCAGAATTCAGATTCACTAAGAAAGCCAATATCAGGATGTCAACAAGATTGCAGATTGGCCGACGACGAGAAAAGACAAAGCCTAGCGTCTCCCCAATAGATTTTATGGCATTGGGAGTAAAAACATGGCCGAGTCAGCATAAGAATTACATCTATCATTAATATAATGTCAGACACCCTCAAATGGTACACTATACTTGTAAGCCAAAGGCGCGAGAAGTAGAGATAGATCTAAAATACCGATGGGCCAAAATGCGAAAGGACCCAAGTAGTTCTAAAATGCTTTTTGGCTTTTAAATTTTTATGATAGTCAAGACATTATGGCACATGGTTTTTGGGTGAACCAAAAACCCTAACTCTAACTTTGTCTATAAGTAGGGATGTGACACCATTTTGTAATCACTTTTTATTTGCAAGAAGAGAGAGAGAGAGAGAGAGAGAGAGAGAGAGAGAGAGAGAGAGAGAGAGAGAGAGAGAGAGAGAGAGAGAGAGAGAGACTGCCGTCTGTTCCGTAGAGTGCTGCACGTCGAGATGAATCCGAAGCACCAAACCAGGTTTCAAACGGTTCAGTACTCACTGAGAAGCGTGCACCCGAGCCAAAAACCTTGAAGGTAGTATAGGAAAATTAGGCCTGTCGGACCAGAAATTGGTCGGATTTGGTCGAATGCCCTTGGAATTTCAGACGAAAGTGGCTACAAGTTCATTTCGCCTGCTGTCTATTCCATACTATGCTACATACCCATAGCACCAAACCAGTTCCCAAACCGTCAGAATTATGCGTAAATGAACTTTTGTCCAAGCCAGTAACCCTAAAAATAGTCTAGGGAATTGTAAAGATATCGAGTTTTGGAGATCAGCTTGGGCTTTGCTGAGTTTAAAGCTCAGCCCAAACACACACACACTCCGTAAACACACGCATACACACACACACACACCCTCCATAAACACACACACAACACACACACACACACACACACACACACACACACACAAAGCCATTAGGGCACACACACACACACGCACGCGCGCATGCACGTCCGCCATCGACACACGTCCGCCATTGCCCGTCAACGACGGGCACAAGCAACTAGTATATATATATGTATATATATATATATATATATATATATATATATATAGGGTTATGAGGTTTTTGAAATATAGTCTTACTAACGACATCAAAAGTAAAAGCAAATTACCAAGTCTAGAATATGGCTCACTTTCTACATATGTTATTATTGAGTTGAGCAATAGCATTTGGCAACAATCTCCCTGTTGTCATGGAATCAAATTTTGCATGAATGGATAATGAAGATTGAGTATGAGAATTATTGTTATTCTCTAGATGATAATGAGACTTGATTTTGCTTTACAAATATGATTGGTTGCAAATTTTAGCCCTGAAAATAAGGAGCCCTCACTGATGCCAATATAGAGCTAACATAGATGGAATATTGTGCTTGACCTGGACTTGAAGACCTGGGTTTGATTTCTATAATCCCAATGGTTAATACCCTAGCTAAATATACCACAAACAATGGAACAAAAATCTTGACTGAAAAATGTGAGTATTTAAGACTACATGCAAGGTAATTTGCTAATTGCAAATCCTGGTCGCCTTGGAATTGTAACAAAATGGTTAGCATTTCATATTCTTATCTCAAAGATTGAACTGTGATTCAAAGTGTGCCCATGGATAAATATATGAGAACGATAAATAACATATATGAAATGATTTTGTGAATAACATATATGGAATGATTTTGTCAAATAGTTAATCTTTACTTGATTATTGTTGGTGGTGATGATGTTGATGTGTCGTGCAAGTTGAGAGTTTAGGGATGCATGAAAGAAAAAAGAGAGAGATGTGAATTTTTTGCTACTTATGACTTGCATAGGAAGGTGCATCTAAAGCATGGGCATGCAAGCAAGGAAAAGAGAAGGACATGATCTTTTGTTATTTATAACTTGCATTCAAGATGTGCATCTAGAGGACCTAAATCTTGTAATAAAGTTACTTTTCAAGACATTGACTTTGATGTTGACTTTTGCAACTCTATTGACCAAGTTAAACACATGGTATTGCCTTTTGTAAGAGATTGCCAAAAAGCATATCATGGAAAATAGTGGCTATACTCTCTTTGAACCACTAGGACTTTGCCATTATTTTGATCGATATGCCTCTCAAGACTCATTACTATTGAAACACGTTGCAAGCATTACGATCATTAAAGCGTGAGCAACTTCGTTAATAAGAAGACATGGGTGTTTACCTTGGTTGAAGTCCATTAGAGGGAGTTGTCACTTTGTCCAAAGAGTTACGAATTTAGGAAGTCCACATGGTCACTTGGGTGCGAGCACACCATCATTGGGTGGTGCAGCCACCACCCAACGATGGGAGTGGGTCAGACAACACACACCATCACGGGATGGTGTGACAACCATTCAATCGTGACGGTGGGTGTACGATCATTTCTTCACCATCGGAACGTTGCCAGATTATCCCTTAAGGGCATACACTAGGCAATCACTTGGTCTCATGCCACGTAGATGTTGGGTGCTTGGTGGATGAATTAGAGGCCATGATGTGACCAAGTGGAAAAGAGGGTTTTGTGCTCTTTTGTAGACGTGTTGAACGTGTACCTGCCTAGTCAGCCTTTCCGAGAAAAAAAGGACAAAAAAAAACAGAAAATCAAAACTGCGACCACGAAAAAGCGAATCAAAGAGAAGCAGCGAGGAAGAGAGCAGAGGAAGAAGAAGAAGAAGAAGAAGAGGAGGAGGAGGAGGACTCAGGATGAGAGCAAGAGAAGAGAGGAGAAGTAGTACCTCCTTTTTGTCCCTTTGCTCCCTTTCTCTTCTCTCTGCCATTGCCTGATCTTAGGCTCTCTTCCGCATTTGCAAATTTCTCCTTCTTTGATCTCAGTTTGGGTCGATTTGAACCCGTTTTTCTATCAGGCTGGATAGGTTTCTGCTCTCACGGTTTTGATCCATATCAGTTGTTGGATGCAGAGCATTTTAGAATCATTTGCGGTGGCGAATTCGCTCTTGCTCATCTGTCACTGCTCAATTCCTACTTTGTCGCTGCTCGATTTTTATTTCTAGATCCACTTGACGTCTTGCTAGAGTGACATAACATCTGAGGCTGTGAGGAATATTGCTGTCCCTCATTAATTTTTCTGTGGGAGCAAGAAAGGCAGCAATTCTCACGGGATTAGTGGTACTATTGAATAGCAATCAATGGCATGGTCACAGGCACTCAGACGGCGTTTCAAAGTGTTCATGGTGGCCTTGGCAGTATTCCTGGATTACAAGGTGCGCTCTGATTTTGCTCTAATTTATGCTGAGTGATAGGTTTCTTGCTTACAATTGAGCTACTGAGGATGCAGAACTGGAATTGGGCAGCATTCTATTACTTCTATTAAGATTTGATCCGCAAAACTGAGCTCTATGTGTTCTGATTTTTGGTGGGATGTTTATTCCTGTTGTGGAAGTAGGCGATTCAGAAGAAAGAGAAATTGATAAGGAAGCAAAAGAGGGATGCCCTGTGGGAACGCGCACATGAGCGGAATGCAAATCGTGTGCTCAAAACCATAACCGAGTTGGAAGGATTGTGGGTTAAGGCCGGCCAGTACCTGTCTACACGGGCAGATGTGCTGCCCAATGCATATATTCGTTTGCTTCGCCAGCTCCAGGATTCCCTTCCACCCCGCCCCCTTTCCGAGGTAACTGACCTGTTGTATAGTTTGGTTTTCTATGGAGTTTACTTAGTTTTTAGTTAGCATAGAATTTAGGTATTCAATTGGGTAGACTCTGTAGCATAAAGTTCTCACCGGAGGGCTATATGGGTTTGGGGAGTTGGGCAGGGCTTCGAGACCCCATAAAGCCCTCGAGGGCGAAGGCTTTACTGCTGTGCAAGGATCTCAGCAGTATTTCTTTTACCCTATTGGCTTATGGGGTTCCCAACTGTAATGCTTGATTACGCTCGAAGCCCAAGGCTTTCCAGCATAAAGGGCGTTATGGCTGGAAATCACATGGGCTTTCAGCATAATGTGTGGAATGGCGGGAATAAACTGAAACAGGGAGATTACGCAGGGTAATTTCCTGCAAATAGAACAAGAAGAGATTGCTAGGTCTGTACGCGTGAGTGAATTGAGACTCACTGCTTAATATTGGATCTTGATGTATGCAGGTGTATGCGACTATTGAAGAAGAGCTTGGAAAATCTCCTAAAGAGCTCTTTACCGATTTTGATAATGTTCCAATGGCTACCGCCTCTGTAAGTTCTTTCCTACAAAAAGCCATGTAAATCTAGAGTCGACTATTCCAAATGCAACCATGTAGTCATTGTATTATTTCCCCTAAATTAACCACTTGAATGTCTTTGTGCCACATCTTGTAGGAAAGTAGTAAATTGATCGTCTATAAATTGATCGTCTCATCAATATATTGTGGATGGTTGTCCACTTGGCACTGTATGGTAGGAATATAATTAGTAAATAGTACACGCAGTGGGGAGTAAAAGGTCACGGGGATGGATTTGCAATAGTTCATTTGAGAACTCACTGGTCTAGCATATAGTCACGTTGTACATAGTAGTTGGAAAGGTGAGAAATAAATTGGCATGTTTGTTACTATTGTTAGCTGATTAGATCTAGTCATAGATATCCCTCCCCAAATGGAATGTGACCTAATTAAGGCAGTTTTTATTAAAAAAATTTTGTAGTTTAAAAAAAAAAAACAATAAAATGTAGGGAATGACATTGAGCTGCCTTCTATACTGTTTAGGACTATTTGGCTGTCTTAAAAGATTGTTTAAGTTGCTCATATGGTGATAGGTAAATATCAATCAACTGGATAAATAAGTTGTTGAACAATACCATTGGCTCCCAAAGGAATGCGGTTAGGAAGTAGCGGTTTACATTATTAGCCTGAACAGTTATCGTCCCATTAGAGTTCAAAGTGCTATGACTAGGAGCAAGGTGAGGCCTTTCAAAATTTTCAATCTTATTATTTGGTGCAAGCTTGTCCTTATTGGGTCCCCACAATGATATGAATGCTACAGTTGCAGTAGCCTGCATGTCTGAATGAAAATTAGATGGTGCATTTCAATGAATTTGTCCAATGTATTCTGTTTAATGTTGCTGCCCAGTGTCTTGCAAAGGCTTAGAGTTGGGACCAATTCGTCGTTGTGGTCGCTGTTTTAAAAGTTCCCTTAAAATCCATTTATCATGTCCAAGAGCCTGATAACCTCATGCAAAATCTTCAATTGCTGTTCCCTAAACACAAATTTTAAGAGAAGGAATTTTTTTCAAAGGGAAAAAAATAACCCCCCAAAAAAAACTTGTTCCGAACATATGAAACATGTTCGATTTCGAATGTACAGAATGATATGTTTCGAACTAAAAGGTTCGAAACGAGTATCTATGGACCTAGTTATGAAGGTGAAGCATATCAAGAGCGAGATCTGAAATAGTAATTTTTTGATTTGTGGTAGTCATTCATGTCCAAGCTTACAAGTAACGAACTAGATATAAATCACACACGTTGTTGGACAAAGCCAATTATGGGGCATCTATCCACAATACTTTGGGCTATGGGCCTTTGGCTCATTATTCGACATTATAGTTTATGCTTTGGGCACTTGAGTCCCTATTTGGCATGAGTGGTATTTGGTCACGCATTGTTGTGCCCTTGGCTCTAACTTGCAAATAGTAGGGTGTCAGTTAGCCTCATCATTGATGGTTCATGAATTAATTGCTTACCTTTTAGTTTAGCTTGCTTAGGATTCTTGGTTTAGCATTAGATAGCTTGTTTAGATCGACTTATTAGATTCTTATGGAGTTCATTTATATCTCTAGTGATGATAATTGTTCTTCATTGCTATATCAATATTTTTGGTTAGATATTCATTTTTATGGGATCTTTAGATTCCTCTCTAATGGTTTTCCATCAATGTGTTTTGGTTTCTGATTAGCAAAAGGTAGGGTGCTGGAAATTGCTGTTTTGCTAGTTGATTTTAGTTTTGTCATTTTCACGATTTTTCGTGGCTATGTTTTTCACAACAAAGAACTTCTATCACTCTTTGTAGACCTTGATTTGGATCACTAGAAGTGGGTTCAAGATGGATCTTTTATCTTCCTATAGTAGAGTTATGGCCGACTCATTCTACTCACCTCACCATATTGCTATTACACATGTATAGCTCTTCTATTCATTTGTTGGCCATGGGCCCTTTTTATTCATGTACAGGCCTAAAAGCCTTTTTTATGCATTCATATTTAGGATTGTCTGAGAGCCCTACTTTTATTAGTTCAGCATTTGGAGTGGGGCCTTTAGCACACGATGTTCCCTCTAGATGTTTTGATTTTCGAATTCTATGTTTAGGATTCCTCAAGGGAGTGTAAATAGGCCCTATGTACAAACATTTTGTAGCGTATTGATTTGGTATTGCTCGGGCTCTTCATGGGAGAACTTTTGCCTTTGCTATTGCTTGTAGGGCTTTAGCCATTGATGATATGTGATGCTACTTACCATTCTTTATGGAAGATTGCTAGAATGCCTTTTGTGTTCTCAATTTATGCTTTAATGATACTAAGATCCATGATTTATTTCATATCTTTTAGGATGCTTTTAAAACACTTATAGGTTTTGAATTTGATAAGTAGAGACTGATTTTCTAATTTTCTAGTTTGTGCAAGTTTTGGGACTTTCATCTTTTCATCTTTTGTCATTTTTTGGATCAACGTTTTCCCAATTCACCTTTTTAGACTATGTTGAGCCTTTCATTCAACGTTTTTAGATTTATGATATAGTGAGTTTTTTTTGTTGCACTCCGCATCTTGTCAGTCTTACATGTAGAAGTTAGGGCAATCAGACTTCTATCTTTGTAGGATTTTTCTCACTTACATATTTTCGTCTTTCCTCACAACATACATTCTATAGATATGACTTCTTTGGAGTTCACTTGGATGTCTTAAATTAGAAATATTGGGCTTGTATGCTATGCTTATTGAGTTGGGCATAGTTTCACCATTTGACTCATTGTCACTCAAATAATCATTGGGAATAATCATCTAGCTATAAGTGATCCTTTATAAACCATTGAACTATGTGTAGTGGGACAAAAACGTTTCGAAGTTGAATCACGGCATCTGCAATTGGCGATCGAATATCAAGTTATGACATTCAATATAGTTATCGAATTTCTATATGCAACAATAGCAAGTTCATATACGAGCTGTTGAGGTAGCATTGAACTGCTCATAACAATATTAAAATTAGTGAGTTGTACCTAGAGCTAAATTGGGGTCAAATTTTTAACTTCATCCGATTGACCTCAAATTTGATAGGTAGATAGATTCCTTGGGGTCAATAATGAGTTGATTATTTTTATAAATAGAAGTATTTTGGCCACCTATCACATTATAACAATAGATGTAGCAAAAAGAGGATATCGTTTATAAAATACCTTGATATTTTATAAACGAGTTCTAGTTCACTACTGGACAGTCTTGAGTTTTGATATCGAAGATGATTTTTGGCCATCATTTGATCAAGAGAATCACAATTATCCAATTTTCAGATCAACATAGTTGTATGAGTACCATAAGACGGTATCCAATGGGGAAAACAAGGGGGAAAATTGTCAAACTCTATTGATTCAACTCAAATCTAACACACTTTGCTAGTGACTGAAGATACTTATTGCACTTTCATTTTTAATAATAGCAGCTATTGGGATCAATTTCTATGCTACACTTAACATAAATGATAGCATGGGGGGAAATTGATCATTTTAGATTAGAATTGGACCTAACAAGATTCTAGATGCACTACGATTCTGAATCGCGGTAGGAATCGCGATTCAGAATCACGGTCAGAATCGCGATTCAGAATCACGTTCAGAATCGCGGTCTCGCGATTCTGAATCGTGATTCAGAAAAAAACGAGAATAGTTTAGAATAGTTTTTTTTTTTTGAATTTTCTTTTGGGCAATATGGGTATTAGATGAAAGCTTTGATTAAGAGCATTATTACTGTGTAGTTTGCTGACTGTTTCAGGTGCAGGATGGTTCAGTTTAGGTGCATTAATCCATGTTGGGTTCTGTCAAGGATAAAAATTCAAAACTAACCTCTAGCCTGTTCGTTACGATCACAGATGGTTCTAGTGGGACAGAGACAGAGAGCTGTAGAGCAATTGTATCTCGCTTTTGGCTTTGGGGGGCATTGCCCCCCCGGACCCCCCCGGCCACAATAGCAGGGGGGGCGCTGCCCCCTCTGCACCCCCCTGTAGATAAAAATGGGGGTCCAAATGCACGCTGATAAGGGCCCAATATTTAGCCCAAACTGTAGCATTAACATTTACTGAGAACCAGAGCAAATAACAACCAAATAGCTACTGAAAATAAGATTTGTTTGTGCCCTATCTACTACACTTATGGGAGGCGAGGCGAAACGCTGGTCTGACCATTGCTCCCCTAAAAAAATGTCAACCAAGCTATTTTTCCAAATTTTTTTTTTTTTTTGCACAATTCTGGGTTCGAATCGCGATTCGCGGAATCGCGGTTCGCGAATTGTGGACCCAGCGAATCGCGATTCGCTGCAACTATGGTATGACTCAAAAGGTGACTATGCTAAAGTTTTGTTTTGCCATGTCATATTTCTCTGGATTTGTGAAATACTGGTGGCAAATAAATATTCATGAAATTTGTAGGTGAAACTGGAATGGATCTAAATAGGTTTGTGATAAAGTTCTCATTGAGTCTTTGTTTTGACAATAATGTTCTTTGAGACAAACAACTATAGTTGCGGCGTACAATCAGGAATTCTCAAGAATGTTTCCAAGTTTTGGGTTTGAAGAAACATTCCATGTACGATGTTATATCCATGGACTTTAGCCCCGTATTAAAAGTTATGTGAAAGTTGTAGATGCAAAAATGGTTATGTTATCATGCTACTTGGATTCAAATAATGTTGCTATTGTTTACAAATCTAGAAATTCGTGTGATTGTTTGTGGTTGTTTTGACGAAATTACTGCTATTGAATTAGGTACGAACATTTTCTCCCATTCATGACTTGATAGACTAGAACATGGCAGTCTTGTATCAATCATATGGTTGATTCACATTCTCTATATGCAATGGTGATTACATTTGTCTTTTAAGGTTGTGCTCTTATGCCATAACAAGCATCTTGGGTAGGTCAAGGAGAAACTATCATTGTGTCATGTATTATTTGAATGAATATGGTTGCGTGAGTTCAAGGACGAAGTATCATTCATTTCTTAAATTAAAATTGTATCTTAGATAGCACAAGTGCACCGTGCACGCACCAAGGATGGGGTTGATGTTGTCGTCAAAGTCCAACATCGAGGCATTAAAGAATGCATTTTGCAGGTATGTCTGTTATTTGATTTTTGCCATTGTTGTGAAAGAGATATTGAGCATCAGTTGTTTCCCTGATGAATTTTATGGAAATTTCACTTTACTTTTAAGTTTGTTATGCTCATTTGCAAGATTGAAGGAAGTTTAGTTGCACATGGGTCCTATAGGCCATAGAACACGATATTGGGCTCTTTATTTGAACATTTTGCTAAGGATTTTAGCTGTCCCTAAGGTAGACATTATATTTCTTCTTGTAAAGGTTAAAAAGATTATGGGGCCTGATTATCTGTTAAAATGTAGCTGTAATATAGTCACTAAAAGGGGGTCACTTTCTGTGCACTCTGCTCCTCCTAAAAGTGTGTCTGTGATTACTTATTCTTCTTCCTAAGTAGATGAGTGCTATACTTTTCTAAATGTAGCATTGACTTTGTGTCTATTTTAGCTAGTGAATCTTAACATAATTTGACAATAGTATGACCGGAAGCATTCTTTTTGTTTGAAATATCTGTTTCTTGACTGCTACATTGAGCTGCGAATTATAGCAATGAATGAAGTTAAATTGCTTAACAGCTTGTTGTAATGCAGCATCTTTTTTTATATACTAGTGTGACAGTAGTGTATAGATTTTGAAAGCGCTTGAAATACATTCTGTTACAACTTATTTGTAGGACCTAGAAAATGCTCGGACTGTAGTAAGATGGATTGCTTGGGCAGAACCTCAATACGACTTTGGGCCAGTTCTAGATGAATGGTGTGCAGAAGTTCCCAAAGAGCTAGATTTTAACTTAGAAGCAGGTATGTGCTTTTTTTATTATTCCAAGCAAATTTTTTGGCAACATAACTAATGTGGTGGCAATGGGATTTCAACACATGTAGTGATGACTCAATATTAACATCACTTGGAGGTTGCTTTTGCCTTGAGTTAGCTCATTCTCACCACTTTTTAATGGATGTTTTTAAGTTCAAGTGCTTGGGGTTGAGTCTTCTATTGTGTTAGCTTTATTATAGTTGTGATGAATATCCTAGTTCAGTTTTGAAAGCTCGGGGGGGTCATAGCTTATCTACCATATGGCCCCATAACTTACTATTGTACACATCAAAGAAAGGGACCTTGGGTGCTCTTATATTATTTGCTGTAGGAAGTGAAGATATGTTTTAACCCACAACCTTACAATTTGGATCTTTTTAATGTTGATCTCAGTAGTTGAGTTCATTTCTCATTCACATCTTTATTTGGTGCAAAGTGCAGTGTCTGGAATTTGAAGCATAATGAAGATGCTTATCCCATGACTAGGCAATACTAGGTTTCCAATAGCCAATGTTTTGGTCTTTGTTTTCCTTTTAAAACTACTTTGTAGGTCTGTTGCTCTGATTTTCTGCATAGCTCAAGCGATTTCTTGTACATTCAGTTAGTAGTAGCTAATCATTGGCCTGCAGCTTTGATGAATTACAGATAATACTCGTAAAGTGGCTCACAATTTAAGTCATAACAAAGATCAGATAGATTCTTCGACATTAACAGATGTGGATGTATTGGTGCCAGAAGTTGTGCAGGTTTGTCTTTTCACTAGCACCACTACCAGAGTCTGTTCTTGCTTGTTTTTTTGTCAATACTATTATATTAATATTGCCTGTTTTATGCATAGCAGTCTTCGGAGAAGGTTCTCTTGCTTGCTTACATGGATGGTGTTCGCCTTAGTGATGTTGATGCTCTCGATATACTTGGAGTCAACAAGCAAGATCTAGTCGAATCAATAACGCGTGCATATGCTCATCAAATATATGTTGATGGTTTTTTTAATGCTGATCCGCATCCAGGTACCTTTTAAGCCTTTCAGTTTGAAGTATCCTTTGTAATGAACTGTTAATGTTGTCCTGGTCCTTGGTTATTTTAAGTTTATTTTTGCTCTTCTGATATAATATTTGTATATGTAAAAGTACAGGGGTGATAAACAATTCATATGGATCATGGTGGAACAGTAGATAAACATGATTAATAGTAGAGTCTATGTAAATGGGAAGCAAAATTTTCAATATTCGATAGATTTTGTGTTTGTGTAGGTTATACCATATCTACTTGTCATTTTATGACTAAAGGTAATATAGAATCAGTCAATTGGAGGTTGATATCTTCTATCTAGGTCCCTTGTATGGTTGCTTCATCCATGCTATTTTAAGTGGAACACTTGTAGCATTCTTAATAGAATTTCTAATTAGAACGTTCAATTTCTTGTTTTTATTGCTCAATGGGTGCTCCAAACTCCAAAAAAGCTAGGAATAAATTCAGTTTTGTGGGATGGATCTAGTTTATGCACAAATTCAATTCAAGTGTATTCTGTATTTGAAGAAATAAATGAACAACAAACTTCTAGCTGCAAAATTCCTTCAATTGGATCAATCCTACAATGACTTTTGATGAAATTTTGATGCTACTAAGCATTAGACAACCCTCATGACTAGTTTTGAAGCACAATATTTGTTGGAAGGAAGTTTAAGCACTTTCCAAGCTTCTATGGTTCTCCATGAGTTATTTTGTAGGAATGGATGCTCTAATCTAGTATCTCTTGCCATCCATGCCTTGAATTACTTGCTAGTAGCATATTGGGACTACTAAGCCATCAACATGTGACTTTTCGACTACTAATCCACCTTCATCCATTAGGGCTTTTGGCTGGCACCATTTTTGTTTTTTCCTAGCCACAAACTTTGTCTAGCTCAAGTTATGGACATATGACTAGGACCGACATGGCCATTATTAGGAGTTACTCTGTATTTAACCCCTATTCACATGGTCATTTATTAAGTTGGACCCATGGTACCTATTTCTAAGTTGGCTTTTGATAACTTGTCTGGAACAAGGATGTTAATCATTGCTTCTTTTTTACAACATACTTGTTTTGGGAGAAAGTCTCGATGTTTTAAAATTTTGACTGTAGTTTTCTCTACAATGGTCAGATTTTCATTATGTTTGTATATTTGCTATTTTTTGATGTATTTGCTACTTTCATACTTTTTTGTGGACCTTTTGGTGATATTTTTGATCAGCAATCTCCTCAGAGTAGGGTGCCCCTGCTGCAAAAGTCCTATTTCTTGCAGCTTTTGGCTATTCTCTTTTTTGTACTTTTGCGTGCTTTCAAGATGTGCTTGTTTATTGTTCTTCCTATTATAGTAGGGTGCTAGTATTCCACTTTATAGCTTCTAATTGTGATATCTAGAAATTGACTTGCTGATTTTAAGGTTTTCACCAATTTTTGACCCTTCATCTTCTTTTTAATTTCCTTTAGCATGGTAGTAAAAAGTCAATATCTTAAAATTTTGTAGTCAAATAGTTTTTTATTGGAATGATGATTGAATCTCCAATTATCCGGAAAAATATATTTTTTGTTAACTTGGATTTCTATGATCTTTTGTTGCTGGTTAGTCCTTTTATATTGAATCCCATGTTACTGTTACGATCGCTTGGCATATGGAAAGGAGTCTGCATACCTTTTTGTAGATCATGCTTTTTCTGTCCTAATTTTTAAATGCAGAGAAAATGATGGAGATGATTAGGTGAACATTTTAATAGGGTACCATCCATGCAAGGTCACATCCTAACGATTCTGAGCTCATGAATGCAAGTCTGGTAAATTTTTTGATGGCTTATATGTTTGAACATTTGAAATATGCTAACAACATACTCATCCTTCTTCTAGGTAACTTCTTAGTAAGTAAGGAAGCACCATTTCGCCCTGTACTTCTTGATTTTGGATTGACAAAGGCACTTACCAGCACAACAAAGCAAGCCCTTGCAAAAATGCTTTTGGCATGTGCGGAGGTATGGACTTACAAAATATGCACATTGGCTTTGCAGCCTAAGGACAATGTAATATGGCTTTTCTTGTTGAAATCTGCGTTTGTATGCACATCTTTTTCATAAAGAGCATTTGGAAAATGTAATTTTCTTGTCAATGTATAAATGTGAAACCTAATGTATGACAATGGGTCCTACCAGATTAAGGCTAGAAGAATTATTACATGTTAATTTGACTCTTCTGGCTTTTTGAGCAAATCATGGTTTCATAATTATACAAATAGATTGACTTTAGGTGTGGAAGGTCAAACCTATCATGCATGAAGATCTGCTAGACCTAAATTATCACCTATACCTAAGCAATATCGCCTCCATGGCATCCACATTCCATACCAGTTATATCTCGGATCCTGATTATTTCCTTGCTAGTGCCTTCTAAAGGATCCATATTCACAGCAACAAAAATTTTCCCAATTGTAAAACACGTTGGAGCACAAAATCGAAGCTGGAACTAACTTGAACGTAGGTGATGATGGGCTGCCCTCTGCTACAACCAAGAGAGATCGATAATTCTGCCCCAAACAACTGATATTCAGCTGATTTTCCACCCGAAAACTGCAGGCCTGTGCTGGAACTTAACCCAAAAAAACGGGTTTGTATTTACTGTTTTTTTGGCAACTTAGGTGTTTCTGACCTGCGCACTTCTGACCAAAAATCTGTAGTCTTCTGTGGCCTCAGAGGTGACAAAAACTTCAAAGAAACTCAACGATGGAGGCTGTAGTCTAGGCCAATCATGATCGCAGCCCAGCAGGGAGGTTTCCACAAACTTTTTACCTCAATCTTGGACCAATTCCAGTGGACAGATCAACCTCTAACCAGCGAACTTGGACGGCAGGGATTACCAGTAGCTGTTGAGCCTCTAAAAGGTAAAATATTCTGATGATTTCTAGTGAATTCTGGTCACAGTGAAGCTGCTGTCCAGCAATGGTCCCAGCCAATAATATTTATGCCTAGAGAAAAGAGTTCTTGCAGCAAAACTGAGCCTTCAACCCAACTATGGCCTGATCTCACTTATGCTCTGACTACAATCTGAAAACACACCCAAAATATTGCACAAGTGATATAATAATTTTTTTTCTTTATTGTCTTTCTAACACTATAGGAGCCGGTCACTTTGTCTCCTCCCAACCTTTGTTGCATAGAAAGTGATTAGAATGCCTCTCTCTAGGCCCTTATATCACAATCCTTAAGCACCCAAGCACCCCTTGATTTTGACCTTTTCTAAGTCTGACACATGGCAAACTCCATGCATAGTTGACACTTGCCACTTGGCAGTACCCTGACACATAGGAAAGCAAGTAGGACCACCGTCCTGACCAATGTCGCTCATCAGCTAGGCCAAGTGCCCCAGTGAACATATGAGAAGTGTTCTATTGATTGGTCAACTCTTCTACTTTTAGGGGGTCAGTCCAACCAGTCATAATTGAAGACCCAATACCCCATACCCATGCCAAAGCTAAGCACGACTTTGAAAGTCCTATATCAATATGTAATTACAAAGGTCACCAAAGGCTGGTGCCAAGCCTATGATAACTACAATTAAACAACTAATTTTCACGAATATTTTCAAATGAGACAGGGAGTAAAAGCATCTAACATCCTTCCCCTTTCAAGAAATTCATCCCTTCCCCTTTGTAAAAGTCTATCACCGACTCTTGCACATGTCTTTCTATTCCTTGCTAGAATTCTATCATTGGTGTCAAGTTCAAGTGTGTAAGGTGTGGGGGAGACTTCAAGTTAAGTAGGGGTAAAGCAGAGGGAAGAGTTGAGGTGTTAGGGCAAGGGGGAGTTGTGGAGAGAGAGAGAGAGAGAGAGAGAGAGAGAGAGAGAGAGAGAGAGAGAGAGAGAGAGAAGGTAGGTAAGTTATCTTAGAAATGTGGCAAAAGTAGTTTGCCTAGCATTTGATGTTAACCACTTTGAAGTTGGAAATTCTTTGTTAAAACTTGGGAATTCACCCCAAGTGAATTATTTCTAAGTGAGAGGTCTAGCTAATTTGCTATAGACTTTAAGCCTTCATTATAGAATTTTGAAAAAGCTTTCATTATAGATTTGATAAAGCCTTCAGACTGTTAGCATGAAATACAGTGTCATAACTAAATCTCTTGGCTTCAGGTGCTGATACTTGCACATGCACCCAACCATTAGAGTCACAAGTTCATACAATATTCAAATGTCATTTGAATATGGTCATAAATATTTCGTCGTAACGAACACTTTGCATATTCAATCATAAAACAAATTTCATTTCATGCAAGTCTATGGGAATGGAAGAAGGGGTTCCTTTATTTCTTGGGCATTAAGCCAATACAATTTATAGTTCTGATATGTTTAACGGTTGGATGGTATTTCCTTATATGCAGTAGAGCGTCATTGATACCTTCTAGCAGATGCTATCACGATTGGCCAAGTCTTCTTGATTGTACTTGGTAGCCACTTTCCTCCATTGATTTGCATGTGCAACAAACACATAGATGGCATGTTCAAGCCCAAAATACTTATGATGCCTATGGTTGATCATAAGAGGCATCAGGGCATGAAGTTTGAGGTCTAGTGGTTTTCAGGAATCATTTGTACGGTGACTTGGCCTATAGGTAGCAATGTTACTTGGCCTATAGGTAGCAATGCATTAATGTGTGCAGCTCAATATTGCATAGTTGGTGCCATGACCTTCATAATGATGTCATTAGTTGGAATTCTTCGCTCATACAATTGACGTAGTACATACTTCTCAGATACATTGTCTATGACACTCATCTTGATGTCCATCCATGTAGCTTCTACAGCAGCTACAAGTTTAGCATATGCACTTTGTGATCAACACTAGGGCATTGGCATTCTGCAGCAACATCTTCAACATACTCAATTTTGCAGTTTCATATTCACTGCATTTACATAAGTTACATTTTAGCATTTATATGCAACATCCCCATTTATTGCCACATTGAGGGCAATGTTTTTGCTAGCGAGGGAGTGTAATGGAAATACATTACATAATGAGGGCATTTGTTGGTCCCTGAGTCAATGCTTTATTGATGACCCCAATATTTGAGTTATTGGTCCCGAGTACATTTAGATGGTTCTAGGAGTCTACAGATGGTTGAAGGTTAGTCTCAGCAATAGCTTCTTGACAACTTCCCCTATGGCTTTGAGACTAGGAATAATAGATTCCATGGCTTATGATTCTGATGTGTATGAACGCCTTTGTAGGAGATACTTAGCAGTGTCCTTTTGTGGAAGGTCATGCAGTTCAAATGGATCTGAATGAATCCAAACCACAATTCGTGAATGAATTGAATGGACCTGATTTGAACCACCAAGACTCGGATTCTTTTTTTTGGGAAAGAATTTCAAAATTTTTTTCTTGAGTCTTGAGTCTTGATTACATTAAGCTGTAGCCTGCTAGTTTAGAGTCTGGACCATAATGAGTCACATGGTGTGCACTCACTGTTCCGGTGTCAGGACTTGACAAGTAGTGACGAGTTTGTATCATGTAAGTGGTACTAAGAAGTAAGCTGTATGAAACTCAAAAATACGGTTTTTTGGTTTTCTAATGTTAGATGCAAGATAATTTGGCATTTTCTAAATAGGCTGATCGTTTTCGGGAGGGCTTGACTTTGAACCTCCTATTGCACTGATGTTTCCAATTCTGAAATGCCTGATCTGCACCGCCTGGAAACAATAAGAGAAGGGACGTGCACCCTAGTGTCATGTTGGCTGTATTGTGTTCTTTGTTGGGGATTACTATTCGATCATCATGGTATTGTTTGTTGTTCCTTCATGTGATGCCTTTCCGTGATGTGAGTTCATAACAACATATAGCGGATTTGTCAAAAGGAAGCCAAGGCTGCTCTATTTGTCCATTCTTGTACTTGTAGCATGTGTCTAGGATGGCTATCTTAAAAAAAAGGGAAAAGGACCTCAATTGTTCAGTATTGCGGTGGCAGTTTTAATAAAATGTGAAATTGACCTTTTTAAGGTAGGCTATGGGATCTCAATACATTACACCTGTTTCAGTTCACTTAGTTGGATTACTCACAACAGCTTGCCAAAGTGCAGGGAGATTATGCAGCTTTGTTGTCAGCATTCTCTGAGATGGGCTTAAAATTGCGTCTGGACATGCCGGAAGAGGCAATGCAAATAACAAACTTTTTCTTTCGCCGCTCTACTCCTGCCAAAGAAGCACTCGTAAGTGAAATCTTCTATATGCACATTATTAGCTGATAGCTTGATATCAAATCTGATTCATAATGCATGTGACTTAGGATGAATCAAAAACTTGGATCAAGGAGAGGGAGGAACGGATGAAGCGCATTCAAGAAAGAATGCAGGAGGAAAATGACAGGAAAAGCTTAAATCGCAACCCTGTATGTTTAGATATTTTGAAATACGTTATTTGATCTGAAATTCATGAGGCAGTCAAATTTACTTTGTTATTGATTACAAGGATGTCTATATCTGTAAAGACCATACAAACCTCTTGTAACTTCACTTGATGGTAACAGATTGAATTCACTGTAACAAGTTATGTCCATGTTAGATTGTCTTGTTCTTTAGTGCTACCATGCTTTATGCTGAAAGTTTTAACCAAGCATGTCTCACACAGAGTTATGGCCTTTAGGTTGATGCCTTTCCAGGTGAAGCTGTTTTTTTCATGAGGGTACTTAACCTGCTTCGAGGTAAGCGTGAGGTTCAACAGCCTCTGGATGCGTATGTGGCATATCTAGGATTTATGCAACCAATTTCAATATTCAGAACCTCATCAAACTCTTTTATGACGCTTGTGATGATGTTTGTGGTTGTAGGCCTTTCCTCAATGCTAGGTGCTCGAGTTGCGTATCTTGAGGTTATGCGACCCTATGCAGAGTCTGCTTTATCGAGGTAATCTGTAACCTTATACGAGGGGGTTCTAAAGGTCGAGGTTTCAAAGCTTTTCATTCTCTATGCTGATTAGAAGGGCGATAGGCTTGTTTGTAACAAAATACATTGCTTGCTCACTCTTTGTAACATTCTATCTGAAAATTGTCAAATTAAACTGCTCTTCCCACAGTGGAAATCTGACTCGGGTGGGACAACAACTTCAAAGTTATAATTGGATTCATAGTAATCCAGTACTATCTGAGGTGGAGCAGAAACTAAGAAACGTCTTGCTGAGCATGGGGCAGAATCAGCGAATTCTTGGAATTCAGGTGCTACTGCTGCTTATTCTTACTGAATATGTGTTGTTTAGCACTCTTTTTGAAATAAGAGCCTTGCTTCACCCCTATGGTGCTCCAAATCTATCTTGAAATACTTTGTCAATCCTGAAGCAACCCAGAACTCTATATGAAACCCAGAACTCTATCATATAGTGTCATCACTGCTAGGATTGCGTTTAATTCAGAAACCAAGATCTCGAAGCAGGCATGTGGCCTCCTAGTAAGTCTGATCTAGCCCTACAATGTCCACATCAAAGTTTTTTGTGGGGAGTTAATGACTTGGTTCCCATAACACCCATGCATTGTCCCTTTTGATTCCAAATTTCGTAAAAAAGATTTATTGGCCTTTATTTTTAAAAATTGATTGCATGGACTGCTTGATCTCCTCTTTCTATTGAGTCCTTACTCAATCCATTTGACCCATTAATAGTTTGGCAATTTGATTCGGAAGGTTAAAAGAAGTGTTGACTCTCCATAGATTTATTATTAAACCATCTCATCTAAGTACCTACCATGGTCTATCATGTGATTAGGCCATAATCACTTGACCTGAATATTCAATCCTTAGACTAGTGAATAGCTTTTGAAATTGACAGTTCTTGGCCTAATCACATGATAGATTGCTCAAAGCCTTCCATCGCGTAAGTAGTCCTTCATTTACATAGAGTAGTCATTCGTTCAACTACTCAACACCGAAAACATATTGGCGAGCTCAAACGTAAAGTCCTTAACATTTGATATTGATTTTTTCTCAATACATGCATGCAATTGATAGTCCACCATTATAAAGATAAATTCAAGTAAATTTTGGTAAAAATCCAATACTTCTTTGGGGTGCTAATGTCTCCCCTCTCAAGCATCCTTGTGCTCAACAACGAGGGACATAACTTGACAAAATTGTAATAACAGTTGATCCTTTACACACTTATAAGGGAACAGAGGGCTTCGCCCGAATCATACGAGCTAACATGGTGGTCTGTAATTGTGAGATGCTGGCCCAGTGTGATGAGGGAAGACCGGTACACCATGTCTCTGCTGCATACAATGCTGTGGGGGTGACAATAGTATCAAAAAGTCTGCACTTACTGCGAGCATCTCGAATGGCTTCTTGAAGCAAAATCGCTCTAGCTGAACAAGGGAGGAGTGCCCCTTCCCAAGTTGGGTGGTAGCTGCCTGTCGCATGCTGAAGGTAGGACCGGAGAAAAGTATCCCCAATTAAGTGTAAGAAGAAAACTACCTCTAAGGTCTGTCCATTGAGAGTGAGCTCCTGATGCTGCATGAAAGCTCGAGAAGTGTTGAAGACCATAACCTTGGTCTTCTCAATGTTCGCCCCCAATCCCCATTTGGTACAAAAGCCCTGTAAGCAATCCAGCTGCCTCTGTAGCCCCGCTCTGGTTGGAGATACTAGTACCACATCATTCGCATAAAGGAGGGTGGCAATCAAGATATTGCCAAGTCTGCAACCAGCTCCACCACACTGTGAGACAAATTTACAATCCAAAAAGAACCGGTGAAAGAGAGCAGCCCTGCTTCACCCTTTGGTGCTCCAAATAAGCTCAGAAATGCCACTGTCATGTCAAAAACATCCATAGAGAGCCATCACTGCCAGGATAATATCGGTGGAGAAGCCAAGGTCACGAAGTCTCTGAATGAGCAGGGAGCCGGGTACAGAATCAAAGGCTTTTTTGAAGTCCACAAAACAAAAATAAACCTTCTCTTTCCTGTACTTAGCTTCCTCAATCAAAGCTCAAAGTGTGAAGATTGTTGAAGAGTAATGCCTATTTTACCCCTTTTGGCTAAGCATTAGTTAAGTTGTACATAACTCATGGGGCATGTTTTAATTAAATGCATGACCCCCCTTTTTGTTAAGTTATGTAAATTAGTGCAAGTGGCCCACTTGGCCAAGTAGCTCACTCCCATGGTTGACACCTAGACTTTCCATGCATGTAAAGGAGGTGCTTGCCTCACAAGGGATTTGGAGGACCCACGCCCTCCTCTCTCTCTCTCAAGCAATTCATTTCTTCTTGAGACTTTTGAGTTTGTGAGATGCTCATGCAATTCTCCTTGTGTGTGATATTTCCATAGCCAAGTTTTTCTCAAGCTTTCATAGTTGATCTAGCATCTGAGTTAAGATACTCCATAGCTAGGTCTCATAATTCTTCATGGTATCAGAGCAGGTTGTCTAGCCTGTGAGTCTGAGAGTGAGAAACTTCAGTGCTTAGATTCTTGAGAAGATTCTTATCTTCTACAAGCACCTCAATCTTGAAAGAGGGAGCATTTGATCTACAGGTGTCAGATCAGGTGGAGTCTTGCACTTTGGTGAGCTATTGGCAAGGGGAGTGGGATGATCCAAAAACTTTCTAAATCTGGCTAAGTTTTGGAGAGTTTTTCTGGAGGAGCTTACACAAAAGTAGGGCGCACTTTCTGTAGGGGCTTCTGGTTTCTGTTCCAGTGGAGCCTAGTGCTTGTGCTAGTGAGGCCACACCAAGTGGCAAAGACAAAAGCAGGAGCTGAAGGGTTGCCTTGAAGTGGCTACATACCCTAGTTTGGGGTTAAACCCTTGTTGCTGGAAACTGTTCTTTTCTGATCTCTTTCAAGTTGAGCTTCTGTTTTTAAGCACAGATTTTAGCATGGCAAGTCTTGGGGAGAGTTTGCTGGGTGAATCTAGCAAACTAGATGGCACAAACTACAGAGTGTGGAAGTTCAAGATAGCCAATATCTTGATGGATAAGAATTGCTGGGAGGTCATGACAGGTACAGAACCTGTACCAACATCTGATCCTGAATTGAAGGACTACATGAACAGGAGACATAAAGCTCATAGGATAATCAATCTTTCTGTCAAGGACAATATTATTCCTCACATTTGCAATGCAAGGGATGCAGCTGATGCTTGGACAATTCTGAAGTCTATGTTTGAAACAGTGGATTCAGCCAAGCTGGTGTATTTGCAAAACAGGTTACATACTCTCAAGATGGAAGCAGGTGCAACAATTGGTGATCATATTACAAAGATCAAGGACCTATTGGATCAGCTTGCTTCAGTTGGAGAGAAAGTAAGTGACAGGAGTATTGTTCCCATAGTCTTGAACAGCTTGTCATTCAACTATCAAGACTATGTGATGTCCCTTTCTGCTAGGGAGAAACTCCCAACCTTTGGGGAGTTATGTGGTCTTCTTTTACAGGAGGAGATGAGAAGGAAGAATCTTTCTGAAAGGGAAGATAATCCAGAGCTTGCATTTGCTTCGAAGAAGAAGCAAAACTTTCAGAAGAAAGGCAAAGGCAAAAAGAAGAACTCAAAGCAAAGCTTGGAGCAGCAGGTGTCCAAGTTACAGGTTGGAGAGGAGTCAAGCACCAATTCCTCATCTACACCCAAGAGGAAGGGCAACTGCAACTATTGTGGTAAGTATGGGCATTTTGCTTTTGAATGCAGGAAGAAGCAAAGTGATCAGAAGAAGGGAAAGAACCAGCAGAGTCACTTTGTTGACAAAGTTGCAGAGGAGGAGCAATCTGGTGTGCTTGAGCTATTCACCGCAGCCCTATCATCTGAATCCACATTTGGTGGATGGTACATTGATTCTGGAGCCTCAAAGCACATGACACCTCATAGAGATTGGTTCAGCACCTATGAGGAGACAGAAGATAGCCAGCATGTTTGCCTTGGAGATAATTCTACACGTATGGTGAGGGGCAAAGGTACAGTTGCAATACAGCTATCATCAGGTGAGGTGAAGGAAATTAAAAGTGTGTTGCATGTACCAGGGTTGGCTAAGAACTTGTTATCTGTTGGTGCCATTACCAAACAGAACATGGTGGTAGAGTTTTATGATTCTAAATGTTTGGTAAAAGACAAAGAGAAGAACTTCCAAGTGGTAGCCAAGGGAATGCAAGAAGGAGGTCTTTACAAGCTTTTCACAACCATTCCTAGCCAAGAGGCCTTGTCTGCAAGAGATACTTATCGGGACAAGCTTTGGCATGAGAGATATGGTCATTTGAGTTACAAAAGTTTGCAAGTTTTGAACAGGCACAAAATGGTAGTAGATCTTCCTAGCATTAAGTCTTCTTCAGATACATGTGAGGCTTGTGCATTAGGGAAGCAACAGAGGAAAAAGTTTCCAAAGGAGAAAGCTACCAGGGCCAAGGGCATTCTTGAACTTGTGCATTCAGATTTATGTGGTCCCATGCAGGTCAAATCAGCAGGGGGGGCATACTATTTCATGACCTTCGTAGATGATTTCTCTCGGAAGGTATGGGTCTATTTTCTGAAACTGAAATCTGAAGCGTTCAAATACTTCAAACAATGGAAAGCTATGGTGGAAAACCACACAGGAAAGAGGTTAAAGACTCTCAGGTCAGATAAGGGTGGTGAGTATATTTCTGATGAGTTCAAAGATCTTTGCAAAGCATGTGGGATAAAGAGACAGTTTACTGCTCCACATACACCGCAGCAAAACGGCGTGGCTGAGCAGAAAAACAGGTCTATAGTTGAGTGTGCGAGGAGCATGCTCAAGGCAAAGGGGTTGCCAAATTCCTTTTGGGCAGAAGCGGTAGCAACTGCTATTTTTCTATTGAATATAGTCCAACCAAAGCAGTTGAAGGAATCACGCCAGAAGAGGCATATAGTGGCAAGAAGCCCAAAGTGGGCAGCCTTCGAGTATTTGGGTGTACAGCATATGCACATATACCAAAGGACTTGCGGAAGAAACTTGATGCAAAATCCGTAAAGTGTGTCTTTCTTGGGTATAGTGAAGGTGAGAAAGCTTATGTGCTATATGATCTCGAAAACAGGAGGAAGATCCTAAGTCGAGATGTCATCTTTGATGAAGAGCATGCACCCAAGATACAGGAGCAGGAGAAGGAAGGAATTACTGAGTTCATACCCTTGATTGATTCCACGGATGAGGATCCTAGTCAAGAGTCCTGTAAGCCTCAAGTGCAGGAGCAACAACAGGAAATCGAACCTACTAGTTCGAGACCTCTTTTTGGCCAAGTACCAGAAGCAGAAGTTGGGGACAAATGGAAGACTAAAACAGTACCATGGGATACGTGGTCACCATCCACATCACCTACTGCTAGGAAGAAGCTACCTAGGTGGTATTGGGAAACAATCAAAGAAGGTCAAATGATTGAAGAAGGAGAGAGCAGTGAACAGGGTGTCAGAAGATCTCTTAGGTCTCATGAGAGACAAGAGACTAACTTTGCTCTTATGTCCACTATTCTGAATGCAGATGAGCCACAATTCTTTCACGAAGCCGTGAGAGAAAAGGTATGGCAACATGCCATGCAGGAGGAGTACGACTCCATTGTCAAGAATGACACATGGGAGCTCACTACATTGCCAGAAGGGAAGCAACCAATAGGTTGCAAGTGGGTCTATAAGACCAAGTTTCATGCCAATGGAACAGTGGACAAGTACAAGGCAAGGTTGGTGGCGAAAGGCTATGCTCAGCAAGAGGGGCTAGACTATGATGAGACATTCGCACCTGTTGCTAAAATGACATCTATCAGGACCGTTTTGGCTATAGCCTCATATTTTGATTGGGATGTTCATCAAATGGATGTCAAGAGTGCCTTTCTTAATGGGCACCTACAGGAGGAGGTTTACATGGAACAACCGCAGGGATTTGACATAACAGGCAAGGAGAATTTGGTTTGCAGGCTTAGGAAAGTCTTGTATGGGCTCAAACAGGCGCCAAGGGCTTGGTATAGCCGAATTGATGAGTACTTTGCAAGGCAAGGGTTTGAGAAGAGTAAGTCTGATTGCAATCTTTATGTCTTCAGGGAAGGAGAAGAGTTTGTGGTTGTTGTGCTCTATGTGGATGATCTACTCATCACGGGAAGCAATAAGAAGCTTATTGCTTGTGTTAAGAAGAATCTTTCTAATGAGTTTGAAATGAAAGATTTGGGTTTGCTACACTATTGCCTAGGAGTTGAAGTTTGGAAAGGAAACCGTTGTCTTTTTATCTCACAGGCAAAGTATGCACAGAAATTATTGAAGAAGTTTAACATGCAAGAAAACAAACCAATCAGCACACCCATGGATGCAAGCAACAAGCCATCAAAAGATGATGGTCCAACATTTGCAGATGAGACGCTCTATCGTCAGTTAGTGGGCAGCCTGATTTACCTTACTACCACCAGGCCAGATATTGCTTATGCGGTTGGAATCGCAAGTCAATACATGTGTAAGCCTACCGAAGCACATTGGAAGGCAGCCAAGCGGATCCTACGATATGTGAGAGGGACAGTAACTTATGGGATTGGATACACGGATGACGGGAACCTTCAGCTGGAAGGCTATTCAGATTCTGATTGGGCAGGTGATAGAGACGATCGGAGATCGACGACATGCTATTGCTTCAGCCTAGGTTCAGGGGCTATATCGTGGTGCAGTAAGAAGCAGCCTACTATTGCTCTATCGTCTACCGAAGCTGAGTACAGGGCGACTACGAGGTCCGCCTGTGAAGCCATTTGGTTACGCCGTCTACTTGAGGACATGCAGATTGCTCAAGTAAGACCTACATTGTTACATTGTGATAACCAAAGCTGCATTCAGCTTGCAAGGAATCCAGTCTATCATGCACGGACAAAACATATAGAGGTGGACCAGCATTTTATACGAGAGAAAGTGCACAGTGGGGAGATCGAGCTAGTTTATTGCGACACCAACGACCAGACAGCTGATATTTTTACTAAACCACTTAGTAAAGATAAGTTTGAAAAGTTCAGAACTTTGTTGGGTGTCAGTTTGAATAAAATTGCCATTAAAGGGGGGTGTTGAAGAGTAATGCCTATTTTACCCCTTTTGGCTAAGCATTAGTTAAGTTGTACATAACTCATGGGGCATGTTTTAATTAAATGCATGACCCCCCCTTTTTGTTAAGTTATGTAAATTAGTGCAAGTGGCCCACTTGGCCAAGTAGCTCACTCCCATGGTTGACACCTAGACTTTCCATGCATGTAAAGGAGGTGCTTGCCTCACAAGGGATTTGGAGGACCCACGCCCTCCTCTCTCTCTCAAGCAATTCATTTCTTCTTGAGACTTTTGAGTTTGTGAGATGCTCATGCAATTCTCCTTGTGTGTGATATTTCCATAGCCAAGTTTTTCTCAAGCTTTCATAGTTGATCTAGCATCTGAGTTAAGATACTCCATAGCTAGGTCTCATAATTCTTCAAAGATGTGGTCAGTGGTAGAGTAGTGAGATCGTGAACATGGTTGTCCCAATGCATGTAATCTCTTGGATTCCGCCTCTGAGCTCACTGTAGACTGAAGTATGGTGTCATAGAGCTTCGCGAGAACATGCGCAATAGTGTGGTAGTTACTAGGAACCATGGGGTCACCATGGATACCTATGAGAGACGAATTCCCTATATATGTATGAGCGACGAATTCCCTCTATATGTCTTGTTGCTTCTACATCACAATCATTGGAGTTGGCTGAATTGTGGCATGCAAGGTTTGGGACATCTCAACTTTGCAAGTTTGAAGAAGCTGAAGACATTTAATATGGTAGAAGATATTCCTACTATTGAGCAACTGGAAGGACATGTATGCGAGGGGTGCATACTTGGAAAGTTTCAAAGGAAACCTTTTCCAATTGATGGAACTATAAGGGTTCTTAATAAATTTGATTTGGTTCATAGTGATGTTTGTGGTCCAATGAGGACCGAATCCATTGGAAAGTGCATCTATTTTGTGACTTTTATTGATGACTTTTCCCGTTTTACATGGATCTATTCTATGAAGGCTAAATCGGAAGTTTTTCAACATTTCAAAGATTTTCTAGCAATGGTGGAAAATCAGTTTGGGCATTCTTTGAAGACCCTACGCACCGATCGAGGAGGGGAATACATCAAGAGTACGTCCGGCGCATTTCTTTAAGAGAAGGGAATTCTACATCAAATGACAACTCCCTATATGCCTCAACAAAATGGTGTTGCCGAGCGAAAGAATCGCACACTTATGGAGATGGCCCGTTGCATGCTCAAAGCAAAGGGGCTGCCTCACAAGTTTTGGGCTGAAGCGGTTATAACGGCAGCATACATAAGCAATCGTCGTCCTACTAAAGCATTGAAAGTATTAACTCCTTATGAAGTTGGTATGGGAAGAAGCCTTCAATCTCTCACTTTCGCATTTTTATTTGTACGGCTTATGCTTTTGTTCTGGATAAACTTCGTACAAAGCTTGAGGATAAAGGAGTTAAATGCATTTTTGTTGGCTATAGTAGTGAAAGCAAAGGCTATAGGCTGTTCAATTTGACCACGAACAAGATTATTGTTAGTCGTGATGTGTATTTTGATGAAAAGAATTCATTAGATGTGGCCCCAACTCATATCTTGAAGGGGGACAGCCCACATAGTGTGAATGTTGAAGTTTTTCCAGATTTGGTATCATCTTCTATTTCTGCAGTAACTGTTGACAGCAAGGACCAGTTTTGGAAGATCTTGGACAACCAAGTGCAGTGTCGGAAGATTTTGGACAGCAAATTGCAAGAAGAGACATGGCTATTGGACAGCCTAAAACAGTCCCACGGTGGCTGTTGTCGACTTTGCGGGACAACAAAGTAAGTTCATTTTGTCATGGAAAGACACGTGCCTCTACAAAATCAGTGGACTATGCTGATTTTTCAGATTTTGCTCTTACATCTCATGGAGATGTCGCGGAAGAACCTAGTTTTTATGAGCAAGCCAAGGGAGTAAAATGTTGGGAGGATGCGATGCAAGATGAGTATGACTTACTCATGAAGAACCAGATTTGGGTTCTTGTTGATCTTCCTCATGGGAAGAAGGCAATTGGTTCTATATGGGTATACAAAATCAAGTATAAGGTAGATGGTACCATTGAAAGGTACAAGGCAAGGCTTGTTGCCATAGGCTATGCTCAGCAAAAGGGGATTGATTATGAGGAGAATTTTTCTCCTACTGCTCGAATGACTACCGTGAGGGTAGTAACCTCTTTGGCTGCCCATTTTGGTTGGCGTTTGCGGCAACTTGACATAAAGACAACATTCCTCAATGGTGATCTCAATGAGGAAGTGTACCTTCAACAACTTGCTGGTTTTTTGGTTGAAGGCCAAGAAGATAAAGTTTGTCTTCTCAAGAAGGCACTTTATGGACTGAAGCAAGCCCCAAGGATTTGGTATCAAAAGATACATGCCTACTTCTGTGATCGTGGGTTTACTAATAGTCCTAGCGAATCTACTTTTTATGTCAAGCATACTTCAAATTATATCATCATTATTTTGCTTTATGTTGATGATATTATTATTACGGGAAGTAATGAGCAGCAGATTGATGTCGTAATATTTGATCTTGGTATAGTTTTTGAAACCTTAGATTTAGGCCTATTGCACTTTTATCTTGGTTTTGAATTTGTACAAGAAAAGGCTGAAATTTTCATTTCTCAAGAATGCTACATTGGGCAGATTTTGAAGTGGTTCAAGATGGAAGATTGCAAACCGGTTGCTACACCTATGGAGACAGGCCTGAAATTAAGTAGTCAAGGTGATGGTGAACCATTTGATACTACTTTATATTGTCAAGCTATTGGCTGTCTCATTTACCTATGTAATTCAAGACCGGACATTTCTTATAGTGTCTCACTCATGAGTCAATTCATGCATGCCCCGATGACATCACATTGGAAAGCGTTGAAGAGGATCTTTCAATATCTTCAAGGAACAAGAAGTCATGGACTGGTTTTTCCTGCTTGTGATGATGCATGTTTGGTTGGTTTTAGTGACTCGGATTGGAGTGGAGATCAAGACACTAGATGCTCTACAAGTGGACATTGCTTTTTCTATGGAAATTCTGCAATTTGTTGGTCAAGTAAAAAGCAGCCCACTGTTGCTACTTCTTCTAGTGAGGCAGAATATAGAGTGATACCTTCAACCACAATGGAGTGTTTATGGCTGAGAAGACTACTTGTTGACATGAAGTTTGGCGAGCCCTCAGCCACTCTTATCTGGAGTGATAGTCAGGATGCTATTGCCATTGCACGGAATCCTATTTTTCATGCGAGGACGAAGCATATCGAGATCCATTATCACTTTGTTCGGGAGAGACTTTATGATGGCGACATTTTACTTGAGTATTGTCCTACAAAGGATAATATTGCGGACCTCTTCACTAAGGCGTTGCCTAGAGTCAGATTTGAAGCTTTATGCAAAACTTTAAATTTAATACCACATGTGGTGACTTTATTACATAGTGAAGATTTCAGTTTTTTTGCATTGTCATTTAAGGAGGGTGTTAGAAATAAATGACTATGCTAAAGTTAATCCATAGGTTACTTCGACCCAAAAGGTCGAGATTCGTGTAACCATGGGTATTTAGTTATTTAGGCCATGTTAAGTTTGTCTTAATTTGTGATGGACCCAATTTTGGTCATGTACTGACTCGTGGGTCCTTAGAGGTTCTAATTTGGTTTAGGGGCCCTATCTTGACTTTTGGGAGTGCCCTACATTCAGTAAGTAGGTAGAGTACATATTGGCTTATTGTGTCACATTTTTCAGTTTTGGCTAAGCATTGCTCTCCATTACTTGTGTTGCTGTTTTTTCTCTCTCTCTTAGAGGAGGGCGCCCAGCCTCTTCTCTCTTGTGTCTTGTGGAGATTGATTGATAGCTAGATCTTGGTGCCTTGACTCTTATTTTCCTTCAAACCCGTTTGCCAGACTCACGAGCTACCTGAAAGGCCTTACGCCTCTCTTCCACCTGGATATAGGTGAGGTCGTCATCCATATAGATAGTAGTACCACATAGCTTAGCTTTGCACTGCAAAGCCTCTCTGGGATTCTCCAAGGAAGTAAAGCGGATGATAAGTGTGGCTGCATCTTTGTCAGGCAAAGGAGGGCGCTGCCACACAAGCAGGTGGCAGCTCTGCTGATGTGGCAGGTAGCGCTGCCGCATCAGCAAGGGGAGTGAGGAGCGAGCATGGCGGCGAGGAGCATGAGAAAGAAAGAAAGAAAGAAAGAAAGAAAGCTTTATTGACGTCTTTTTCATGCCAAAAGCCGTACAAGTACATCAGATAAAGTGGAACCAAGACGGAACAATGCCGTCAAACAACATAACTAAACCAAAACTAACTAAGAAGAGGATAATGTCCAGGGTTATATGGTACGTAGACCATTTACAGATTCAATTGGCATGTCTTCAGTGTTCTAACTCTCTCACTAACTCTGAACAGTCTGAGAGAGAGAGAGAGAGAGAGAGAGAGAGAGAGAGAGAGAGAGAGAGAGAGAGAGAGAGAGAGAGAGCTTCATTAATGTCCTTTCCATGCCAAAAGGCATATAAGACTGGAAAATACATGTCAAGTATGTGTTATCGGTGGGAGCGTATGAAACGTCTTGGAAATAGTCATGAAAAAACAACATCTAATTACTATAAATATTGAGTTGAAATGAATGAGACCTATAGAGATATAGATGGTACTAATGTCAAAAAAGTAAGATAAGATTTAGCATGATCATCATGTCTTGCTAATGCTGTAGCAGGATGTGATACGAATCACAACATGAGGTAGATCTGGTAGCCGTTGACGTCGTCTAGGAGGATGAGATGTGTGTCCCCTCATGATAGGTTGTTAGAGGCTTTTTCAGCATGGGATTGGTCCAACCAAAAAGTCCTAAAGGGTTCGATGGGCGCCACTTCTGGTGGTGGTTATGCCCTTTGTGAGTCAGAGGTACCGCCACATCCAATCCCAAGGGCCTTCTCTATTACCCTGTGCTCCCTAGTCGATGAGAGTTTGTACACTCTCATAACTACAACTGAAGGAGGGGATTTTAGCATCTTGTATCAACGTTTGTCTAGGGTCGTATTCCATATCTTCATATTTAGCTAGATCTCTGGTTCCTAGATCTAGCTCAGGGCCTCCATCTATGTACAAGGGTTTCTTCCTAGTCCAAATGATCTGTAGATGGCCTTTAACTGCTAGGGGCCTGATTTGTAATGGTTAAGGGTGCTGCCGTTAAGATATGGATGTCATGGTCTTTAAATCTTAGGCTATACCTTCAATCATTGCAGCACGTGGTCTCTAGAGCTCTAAGTGCATTGCCTTCACGTTCTAAGGACACTAGGTTTAAGTAGGGAGGTCATGTCTTGAGCTTTTTAAGGACATCACTCTCAAAAACTTACCTCTAAATACCCAATTCAAGGTCTTTAATTTTCAAGGCTATCCTTTAAAGTCTAAGGACATGCGCTTACGGATATGACCTTTGAATGTTAAGGCTATGCCCTTAAAGTGATAAAGCACGACTCCTAATCAAGACGGTTTATTTCGACCGTCCGTCGTGATGGACTTCCCGCCGCTCTTCTATGTCAAGGAAGTCGGGGCCATATTCGCATGTAAAGTCAAGTAACATCCTTCTAGAAACAAAATGTGCATCTTATAGAAAGTTCCTTGCAACAAGTAGGCTACACATCTATATGTCATGAGACCAAACACAACGCTCAAAATATGATAACCAATATAGCACATGCGACATTTGTATATCATGTTAAGGTGTTCGTAACTACGAGCGAAAGATGTAAATGCTCCAGAAAATATTTCTTAGCTACAGTCAACAAATAATACCATCTCTTACACGTTTTCTCTCATGGAAAAGAACTAACCCCTTGGAGGTCTCGCTGCTGCTACTATATGAACTACTGCATAGATCTTCCACGGGGGAGGATGTTGAATCATCTCTGGAGAGCATCACAACCACGACCAAATCCGTTGGATGCAGGCAGGTTACACTGCAGTCGCGCCAGCACGCGCTCCATCGATCCTGCAAGGTGGGCAGGACAGGACCTCCGTGGCCCTGTGTGGATCATCTCCCAAGCTGGTGCTAATTCATCATAATCCCAAGGTAAGTATATGCATCTGGGTACTGCTGGACATTCCTGTAAACTGTTGTGCCAGGCAGACGACCAAGAACAACATGAAGATATTTCGAACAATTTGATATCTCGAACTTGATACTCTTGATACAGCTCCTTTAATACATCTATTGCAGTTGAATCATGTAGGTAACGGGTGACCTCTCATTGCCTGTATACCCTGATATTGGCACTGGTCTCGCTTTCTGCTGTGGCTGCATCAGCTAAGCGTTGAGCCTGGCTGCAGATTATAGCTGCCATAGTCCCAGGAAACTATTGTGTAGTGCGGCCCTCCTGCTGTAGAGATTCTCCATGCTCACAAGGTGCCAATAACCTGCTGTACGTACTGACCTTGCTCATGAATAATGCTTCTCACAAGTCATTACACTCTTTAACAGTAGCTCTGCAGACTGCTCTGAAGCAAATGGTGGCCATGACATACACCTCTGTGAGCTGTGTTCCATAGTTGGGTCTGCGTGGGAACCATCCACAGAGGATTCTGATGCTCCTGCTGAATGATTGAAGTCTTCCAAGTATATACGACTGCAAATAAGGTCCTCTGAGTCTGACTCATCTGTATGATGGCATTAGTGAAGGGAATGTCTTATGACCCAGGTGAGATAAGAGAGATTCAAAATGAGGTCCAGTTTACACGCAACTCCCTACTACAGCAATGAGTCAGTTTGCTGGCTTGCATGAACCTCCCAGAACAACTCAAGCCATGGGTTCTGATGAAAGTGAACCTTACATCTGGAGCAACAAACATTAGACTTTATTGCATTTATACATGTTTTTTGCTTGGCCCTAGAACTTCAGAAATATTTTGGTTAAAAAACTTGTATGGAAGATATCATAGGATGTATTCTTCCTTTGTTTGGTGAAATGCCTAAATTTTACTGAGTTGATTCAACCTTTTCACTTGGGAGTGAAAGGGATTGATAAAAAGTTCAAAAACAAAGAACTATGATGTCCTTTCTAGGTTGACTTATCTCTATGAGCCCTTTTATGGACATACGAATGGGATGGTTACATAGCTGATGAGCTGTGGAACTCCTTGGAGGAATTATATATCAATGATCGAGTACAATATCATATGAAAAGTGATATGAAGCTTTCTACTAGATGCATGTTTTGAGTGGCTTCCTGATTAGGCAACAAACTGAAAACTGTCCTTGGATATTCAGATTTTTTTTTCTTACTCTTCACTATTTACTTGAGGGAAACGATAACTGTTTTGTGGTATTGTTGACGATTGATGATACAGCTGTATAGTATCAGTTTTTGGGAAATCTTTTATGCATGTTTGATATTAACGGGAAAGGATTTGTTGCTGATGAACGCAAGGGGGTTTCTATGCTAGTAGATTCCTTTCAATGGGGTGAGTTTTAGTCATCTCCAAAAATGACTACATAGGGTATTTGTGCTACTATTGGCTCTTTACATGGAAAATGATTCATAGTTGGTTTTTCATTCAGAAACTAGTAGAAATTTTGGCAATGACACAACCGTCTTAGATTAGCACTTTGACTAGTCCTACTTATCTGGATGTAGCAAGGTGTTTTTCCTGATTTTCAACTGAATGATGTGACTATCATCCAGGTATGTGCATACAAGGATGGAAAGGTCATAATAGACACGGCCGCAGGAGTCCTAGGGAGATACGATCCCAGGCCAGTACAGCCAGATAGCTTATTCCCAGTATTTTCAGCAACTAAAGGTGTCACTGCAGCACTTGTTCACTGGTTAGCAGATCATGGGTGAGATAATTTTCATTTTATATGCTAAGTTGTGCTTTTTGAAATTATAGCCATCCTGCTTGTTGTCTTTATCTTGCTTGCTTACGAAGTTCTCGAAGGTCACAGCTTTTTCTTTCAGCAGGCTTTGAAAAGTTTGATTATCAAAAGTTTGCAATTGTAGGCTTCTTTTCTAACACCTGAGTGTTAGTTTTTCTTGTGCACAGTGGCACATTTCTTTTAGTTCAGTGAAGAATTTCAATGAATTCTGTTTACTTTTTGTGCAGAATGAGTACAGGCATCACTTGATGTTTATTGTATATCTTGTACATGCTTGTAGACATTATGTACATATGAGATTCAGAGCAGATGTTGCAAATTATTGCACATCAGTGTCTGCGACGATACGTTCGCGACGATACGTTCGCCCACTCATTTGTTGCATTAATGAACTCAACCCAGAAGTTTTAATTGTTTTATAAGTTGTGTATGGTATTTCTCATCTACTATTTTACTAGTCCGGATCTTTCTACCTTTTGGGAAAGTTATTCTTAGGGTAGTGGTACAATGGCTTCACCATTTATCTAAATGTGCCTGGGAAATCGTGAATTTTTTTCTTTAGCTTTCCTTCTTAATGAATCAGGAATCTATCTTGAAGAAGCATTCCCTTGATATTATTATGTGTCTTAGCATCCTTTGTTGGCCCTTTGTTCTTTTCAAGTGTTTCTAGTATGTTTGAGTATATCAAGGGATATCCGGGATGATTGGTTGATTGTATTGCATGTTTCAATCCAATAGGGTTAGGGAGGGATGAGCTTGGAAGAAAGAAAATCACTTCAATAGTCTAACTTTAATGAGGCGCAAGATTGGCAGAAAAGAGCTACTCTCTCACAAGGAGATAAAAAATTCCAGGCTAGTGTTAATCTACTTCTTTCCTTCTTTCGCTTCTTCTTCATCAATTCTTTTCTTCTCTTTTCCTCTTCTACTTCTACTTCTAGTCTCTACTTAACTATGATTCAAAGAGTCCTTAATGAGAATTTTCTATTTAACTAAACTAATCTTCTGGCTACCAAACAAGTTCTGTTCCATACAACACGACAGATTAAAGAAAGTTCCTGTGTTTTATGGAAAACTTCCACACACAAGCAAATGAGCCTTTTAAATTGGAGGCTAACATAATTCCAAACATGACATCACATAAGCTCAATAAGACGAGAAGAGACTGTCGTAAAGCAAACTCCAATTATGATTTTTGAATGAATCTCAATTACAGCCTGGTCAAGCGGATCTCTACAAGAATTGCAGATGAGTCGCATACATTGAACTGCATACAATGAACTCAAGAACTAGAGACAACGAACTACTATCTCAATACTAACTAGTGTATTTAACTCTGGACCCTAATGGAACTTTCCAAAAACCATCAATAAGAGCAAGATTAGGCCCAAATTCTCAAGCAATGAGAGTCTCTTGTGAGACTGCTGGCTGAACTGTTATAATTATGCTCAGCTAGACACAGATATTGATCCCAATAACCCTACTAGAAAGTGATATATATATGAGTGCAAACAATACTTAGCCTCAGAATGACGAGCATAATCCATAAGAATCTTAGCATGTGCGATCCAACTTTGTCCAGAATTCTGAGTCTGAACCTAATATCTCGATCAATGGGAATAGAGCGTGGTACACCACGAATACTTGGCCAATAAAAGTAGATTTTGAGGCAAGTAAAAAAATTGAGAATTCAAAATGGCCACCACTAAGGGAAGCATGGGCATATGACAATTATTGAGCTTGGAGTGGAAGTGAGCTAGCAATGCATACCATTCCACAATGATACAGTTTCTTGCCAAGAGGGGAGCATACTTGGTATGATGACGAAACTGGACTATGAGTTGTGGCAAACTAATGTTCCGGAAAGTCAATAATTGAGGGTAAGCATTATTTGGAAGTGTGTCAAACCAGTCTGGCATAATAGTAGTGGTAACATACGTAATCAAGACAATAACCCACCTGCAACATTACTTTTGCTAGGGTGATATTTGATGCCAAAAGAAATTGTTTGGAAAAAGTGCGGCCAACAGAGCTAGCAATCACTAAGAATTTATTTGGGTATAGGTATTCTAGAGATTGGTGGTTAGTTAGAGGTCAGAGTGCACACGATACATGTATTTGTCCAATTTTTTGGACAAGACGAATGGCAAGAAATTACTCGTTAGTAGAATATTGTGTCTTATGGGATCAAAGCTCCATAGACTCACAAGCCATTGTGCCTAAATTCTGGCAAAGGATGGCACTTTCTTCAATAACACTAGCATCAATCTCAGCAATGAAATGGTTACCAAAATCAGGTAGGAACTTAATTTGTGTTTTGCTCAACAAAGTTTTAAGTTTACCAGAGGAGCTTGACCCCTTAGAAGCCCATTAAAAAATATCTCGTTGTGGAGTAAGGCTATTAAATCTTAAATTGTGGCAAAATGAGGAATAAATTCCCAGAAATGATGGGACTAATCCAAGGAACAAGCGTAGATCACGCGTCTCAGTTGCATCATGCCAAAATAGAATAGATTGAACATTTGATGGGTAAAGATGAAGAGTGCTATCATTAGTAAGGAGAATGGGGAATTCAATTTCAAGAACAACAAAGGAGTACTTAAGAGCGTTTGGCATAAAGTTGGTGTTCAAATAGAAGTTTAATAGTTCACTCAATACGGATGACCTGATTGGCTAGATTGGAACCAAAAAGAAGAATGTTGACATAGTAAACTAAGAGACATTTGCCTAGGAGTGGTTGAGGATATTGTTTTTGGTAGTTTGAAGGTTGGAGAACCATTTATGACTTCAAAGGCTTGGCAGAGTGCAAAATGGCAACTTGTAATCATCTCTTGGATGTATATGTATCTAGTGATAGTTGGAAATCTGAGGGCCATGTGGCAATAATGGAAGTCTACCCCAAATGATCAAATAAGTCATCCATTTGGGGTATAGAATAATCCCAGTAATCACTATATAATTATGTGGTGCCATCTTTTTCTTGTCAATCAACAAAACAAGCTTCAATAAAGGAGTTTTTAGGAACTATCAAACCTCATCATAGTGAGTGTACTACCTAACACTCAGTCTTTTCCTAGTCATACTTGAATATGCAATATCGTGGTCTTGAGAATTGAAATTCGTTTAGAACATCTCTCGTATCATAACTGCAACACAACGGGAGTCGTTCTTGAAGGGAAGAGGAGTTGGCAGCAGAAGCATAGGTGATAGGAATGGGAAGGAGCCCAGTAGGAGGGATAGAAGAAGCATTAGAAAGAGGATTAGAACGAGGAGGGAGGGTAGAGGGCTGTGAGAGATAGAGCGGCAACAATGGCAAACCAGAAGGATCCAGAGAGAGGAAGTGTGTTTGGTAATAGCTCAGTCGAATGCAGGAAGGTGGGAGGGAGCTCCAAGTCTGCTGCATATATCGACGGAATAAATAGCCTCGGATATATGAATGCGTATCATGAGGAAAGTGACCATAATCACCATACACAGCTTCTCCTCTTGAAATTGCATTCTAACTTCTCTAGAGCATTCTCATGAAATTGGACGTATCTACTTGTTACTAGACTGTCTATGACATCTGTAAACCCCAAAATTTTTGTAGTATGTACTGGCAATGGGCATGAACAGATTCTCGCAACCTAATAACCTATCCATGACAGTATCAATAATTGATTGAGGAAAGTGACCATAGTCACCAGACACAGCTTCTCCTCTTGAAATTGCATTCTCTAGAGCATTCTCATGAAATTGGATGTATCTACTTGTGACACTGTGAGATGACTCGCTCTACCTCATCAATATACAATCCAAAGAGAACCGGTGAAAGAGAGCACCCCTGTCTCACCCCAATGGTGCTCCAAATGTGATCAGATAAGCCACTGCTATGTCGGAAACATCCCAAGACCTTGTCATAAAGAGCCATCACTGCTAGAACAATATCTGTGGAGAAACCAAGGTCACGAAGTCTTTGAATGAGCAAGGAGCGTGGTACAGAATCGAAGGCTTTCTTGAAATCCACAAAACAACAGTAAACCCTCTCTTTCTTGTACTTAGCTTCCTCAATCAAAGCTCGAAGTGTAGAAGTATGGCTAGTGGTAGAATAATGAGATCGGAATCCTGCCTGCCCCAATGCATGTAATCTCCGAGCTTCCGCCTCTGAACTCACTGCAGATTGGAGTATAGTACCGTAGAGCTTCGTGAGAACATGTCCGATCATGATGATGCGGTAATTACCAGGAATCGTGGGATCACCATTTTTATGAATAGGGTGGATGATGTTGGTGCACCAGGTTGAGGGGAAACCAGAGACAACGGCGTAATTGAGGAGAGTGGGAGAAGGAGGTTGGAAGCATGGGTTAGGAGTTCAGATTCAAGGTCTTCGATATCTCTTGCTTTATGGGACTTCATTCTCTTGATGGCCGTAAGCACCATGTGAGATGTGAAGAGGGTGAATCAGAGGGGCGTGGGGAGATAGAGATGGGTGCGTCAGTGGGTATGGTATATAGGTTGGTAGCGTATTCGGTCCATATGCGGAGGTCGTCTAGGAGGGGTGGTGGAGCACGAGGGATAAGCTCACGCCAAAAGGCGCCTGAAGAGGAACTGAAGAGAAGATCAACAAGACGCGTTCCTTTGGAGTCATCATAGATACGCTTTTTTCGGCGGAGTGTGCGATGGTAAGAGCGCCTGGCGGAGTGGAGGAGATGAGGATCGTGAGTACGGGCATGGGTGACAAGCAGATGAAGAGAGCGACATTCAACATCATACCACGCAGGGTGTGGGGGGGGGGGTCGTATCGATGAGGAACGGGTGCGTTTGCTTTTATGGGGTTTAGATGGAAAAGCAAGGGGAGCAGCGGTATGAAGAGAAGTGCTAAGAAAGGCAGCTTGAGTCTCGATTGTACTATCGTGAGGGAAGGAATGGAGCAAGGAGGTTAGGAACTCCTGGTAGACTGGTGTATAGAGAGAACTGAATGTATACTTGGGTGCCCGTGTAAGCAAGGGGTATGAGGATGGCTAGGGAGGTGGGAGGCGGCCGATAGCGAAGGAGAGAAAGGAATGATCAGAGAGAGTGGTGGGAGATACATGAAAATCAAAGATGAGAGGTATGTAAGATGGTGATCCCATGAGATAATCCACAACACTATGTCCACCACTGTGAGGGTGACAAGTATAACTGCAGGATTTTGGCCAACAAGTTAGGCCATTGTAAATGGCTAACTCATGGGCCTCTCCAAACTGCAATAAATGCTCACCATAAGGGGTAGTAGGTTCCAAGCTGTCCTCTGAAATCCTGGTAACTCCCATGTCATCGCTGTCAATGGCGAACGCGGAGCTGGTCGGTGATGTCATAAAACTCTGACTGCCGTGAAGAGGTTCGGGCATTAAAATCCCCAGTGAGGAGAATATGCCCCCGCTCTCCAAATCTGATAATATCAGGCGATAAATCAAGGTAGGGTGAACCTATGCCCTCAGCAAAGGACGAAGACTCTGGAGGAAAATAACATGCCTCCACAAAGAGGTCCTTGTCCAAACCAATATCCTAACCAACAATACGAATCCATATATACCGTGCATGCTCGTCGTGTCTGATGAACTCGATGCTCGGATGAAGAGACTCTCTGTATAAGCATGCAACACCTCGGGATTCACGACCGCTAGTTGATCTAGTCTCAAGTCTGTATACGGAATCCCATCTGTATTTTGAGAAAATAGGTAATCCTCTCTCATGACTCTCATGAGTCTCCATAAAGAGCAATAAATCTCTCTATCAGTGATGAAATCGATCAAGTCGCCAGCTATGGAAGATGAGCGTAAACCATCACAGTTCCGTACTCCAATCCGAAGATGGTGTGGATGGGGCCCTGGGGCACTCCCGAACTCGGGGACCCCAAATTCGTAGCACTGGGAGCTGCTAGTGTCGATGATCTGATAAGCACTATCAATCATTCATCATAAGCAATCACCATAAGAGAAGGAGGAAGAACACACAATCACTGTATCACACTAAATAAAAAGAGAGTACAATAAACCCTGAATATATAGAGAGAGAAAACTAGTAGGTGACTATAGACTAGCCTACAGCTACTTACAGCTGGTAACAGCTGTCAGCAGTAAATCGTAAACAATAACAAGTTTATCATTGGTTTCTAACACTCTCCCTCAATGATAAAATTACATTCTTCTATTCTTAATAAAGTACGAAACTTTTCAAATTTACATCTACCTAATGACTTAGTAAAAATATTTGCCATTTGATCTTCAGATTTACAAAAAACAAGATCAATGGTTCCATCAAGTATTTTCTCTCGAACAAAGTGATAATGTATTTCGATTTGCTTGGTTCGAGCATGTAGAACTGGATTTTTGGCAAGGTGAATGCAACTTTGGTTGTCGCAAGAAATAGTAGTTGCATCCACCTGTGATTGACTAAATCAACAAGCAATCTTCGTAGCCATACTGCTTCCTGTGTAGCATTGTTGAGTGCACGATATTCAGCTTCCGTCGAAGATGAGGCTACTGTAGGTTGCTTTTTGCTGCTCGATGAAACTGCAACTGTACCATAACTGAATGTATGACCACTGGTAGATCTTCTATCATCAATATTACCTGCCCAATCAGCATTCGTGTAACCTACCAACATTGGCGCTTCAGGCTGATCATACTTCAAACCAAAATTCAACGTCCCTCGAATGTACTTGAGAATACGTTTAGCAGACTTCCAGTGTGCTTGACTAGGATTTTGCACAAATTGACTAACAACACCAACAACATAAGAAATATCAGGTCGTGTGTGTGTCAAATAGATCAAACTACCCACCAGCTGCCTGTACAAGTAAGCATTTACTTTCTCAGATTCATCATATGCAGTAAGCTTTATGTTGACATCCATCGGTGTACTCAAAGGCTTACAATCCTGCATATTGAACTTATAAAGCAAATCTCGTGCATACTTGCTTTGTGTAAGAAAGACAACCTCTTCCTTTTGCCATACTTCAATGCCAAGACAATAGCGCATCAATCCTAGATCGCTCATGTCAAAAGCATTGGAAAGATCTGATTTGATTTCATCAATTAAACTCTCGTTACTTCCCGTAATAATCAAATCATCCACGTACAAAACAATGAACACTATATCTGAATCTTGCTTTAGGATGTAAAGATTAGGATCAACCTTACTCTTTACCATTCCCCTTTGCTTGAAGTGTTCATCAATGCAAGAGTACCACGCTTGCTTCAATCCATAGATAGCTTTGTTGAGCTTACAAACAAGATGCTCTCCTTGGCTCAACAAATCCTTGAGGTTGTACTAAATACACCTCTTCATCCAGCACTCCATTAAGAAAAGCAGATTTAACGTCCATTTGCTAGATCTTCCAACCATGGAAAGTAGAAATAGCAATGATAGAACATATAGTTACCATCTTAACTACGGGTGCGAAGGTTTCCTCAAAATCAATGCCTTCCTGCTGCTCAAATCCTCTCTCAAGCAAACGTGCTTTGTACTTATTGAGTTGCCCATCTGCTCCATATTTGATCTTATAAATCCATTTGCAAGTGATAGGCATCTTACCCTCAGGTAGCTCAACCAAGTTCCACGTCCTATTTTTTGATATGGCCTCCATTTCTGTTTCCATTGCTGCACGCCACTCCTTGTGCTCCTTTGTTTCATGAAAGGTTTTTGGTTCTTGAGCCTTTATCATGGAACCCATTAGGGCTAGATTCATTTCTAACCTTGCAGGAGGTTTCCGATTTCTGCTTGACCTTCTAAGCTCTCCCTGTTCGCTAGATTCGGGAGTCTCCCATCTTAGCATCACCTGTGACTGATAAGTACCATTTAGGTACTCTCTTAGGGATTTCAGCTTCAAACTTATCTTTTTCCATTGGATCTTCTGCATCAAAATCCACTTCTTTCTTGACCTGTACTTCCGCTCCCTCATCAAAAGGTTTAGTGATTTCTTCAGATTGTCCCCTTGACCCATCTCGTCAAATGTAGCATCCCTTGAAATCACAAGCTTCTGTGTGTTTGTATCATACATCCTATATGCTTTGGCCTTCTCATCATATCCAAGGAAAATACACTTGACAACTTTTGCATCCAATTTCCTTCGTTTCTCATCAGGAATATGAGCATACGCATCACAACCAAATACTCTTAAATGAGAAATATTAGGTTTCTTTCCAATAAAAGCTTCGTGAGGTGTCTTACCTTCCACAGATTTCGTAGGACGCCGATTCAGGATGCGCGTAGCTGTGCTGCAAGCTTCTGCCCAAAAGGTGTTTGGCATACCCTTGCTTTTAAGCATTGCCCTGGCCATCTGAACAATGGATCTATTCTTTCGCTCTGCAACTCCGTTTTGCTGCGGTGAATAAGGTGTTGTAGTCTGCCTCTTGATCCCTTGATCTTTGCAGAAATCAATAAATTCTGTCGAAAAATACTCCACCTCCATCAGATCTCAAAGTCTTGATGTAACTTCCTGTTTGCTTTTCAACTAATGCCTTTAATTCCCTGAACTTAGCAAAAGCGTCTGATTTCTTGCTTATGAAATAAATCCAAATGCATCTGCTATAATCATCAATAAAGGTAATAAAGTAATATCAGCCACTAAGAGATCTAGTCTGCATTGGTCCACATAGATCACTGTGGACAAGATCTAGGATGCCACTGGCTCTCCTTGCTCCACTTTTGGGAAATCTCTCTCTGTGTTATTTTCCCAAAATGCAACCTTCACAGATTTTTCCTTCAAAAGAAATATCAGGCAATCCAATAACTAGATTACCTCTTTTCAAAATCTGTAAACTTTGAGCACTGTAATGACCAAATCGTTGATGCCAAAGATCACTTCGACTATCAACAATGCTTACCATAGCTTGAGTAAAAGATCTCGCATTCAGTTTGTAGAGTCGATTTCCGTTGACTCTAGCTCCTGTAGCAATCACTTTGTAGTGAATCTTGATGTCCTTGATGAGACATTTGTCGCTATCAAACTCAACCTTGAGTTGTTGATCAGCCATCGTCTCAACTGATAGTAAATTGTTGGCTAAACCAGGAACATATTGCACATTGCTTATCCGCTTTATCATTCCGCTGGCTAGCTTCACTGGTACCACTCCAAATCCTTTCACAAGTAGCAATTGGCCATCAGCTTGTCCAATTTCATCGCCATTGTGGATTTCCTTGAGTTCCGAAAACCACTCCTTCCTTGAAGTCATGTGCTTGGACGCTCCACTGTCAATGTACCAGGTATCCTTTGCTTCGTCACTTGTCATTAGCACCGTAATGAACAAGTTTGAGCTTTCACCTGTATCATCTTCATATTGATCATCATTGAATTGATATTGATTAACATAATTTTCTTCATAATGATCATCATCAAATTGATGTTGGTCAGCATAATTGCCGGCCTGCCATTTGCCTTTTCTTTGTGCTATCTCCTTTTGTATCTTGAAGCATTCACGCTCCCAATGGTCAGGTTTGTTGCAATACCTGCAATTTCCAAGTTTATTTTGCTTGGAATAGCCACGTCCTTGACTTCGTCCTTGATTCCAATTGCCTCGATTCGGGCTATCATTGGCTTGCTCATGAAATTGTTGAAATGATCCCCGGCTTGAGTTTCCTCCTCTCGATTGATACCTACCACGGCCAAATCTTCCACCTCATCCTCTAACTGCAAGAGCTTGATCATAGCCCCTGTTACGATGATTCAAATTCTCTTGACGTTGCTCTTCCTGCAACAGTAATCCACCTAGCTCTTCATAGGTTGGAAGATTCTCCCATGTGGCAATGCTTGTCACAAACATCTGATGTGACTCACTCAAGCTGTTCAATGTCAATAGAACGATCTCGCGATCCTATACTCGCTCTCCAACGGCAGCTAGTTGATCACGGATCTTCTTTACCTTCAATAGGTGATCGGCAATAGTTGCACCATCATCCATCCGTAATGTGTGCAGCTTCGTCTTCAGGAATAGCACTCGAGATGTGTTTGTGGTCTCAAACAATGCCTTCAACGTATCCCATGCTTCTTTCGGTCCTTCCGAATCCGAAATCTAGGGAATGATAGCATCTCTGACTGACAAGTTGATGACATTCTGTGCTTTCCGTTTCTTCCTATCAATTGCCCGCTGGTCTTCTTCAATCATTGGCCTTGTCTCCTCACCTGTCACGATCTCCCATAGCTCCTTTTCCATCAGAATGTTCTTCAGTTTGAATTTCCAAACTGCATAGTTGCCGGCTCCTTCCAACTTGCTTGACTCATTGAGAACGCTTTCGCTTAGCGTTGCCATAACTGCAATTAGATGACTCCCGATTGCAAAAATGATTACAAAAATGGAAAATTTGCTACAAAATTGACAAATGACGTCTCCGACCACTTTCCAATCCGAGCTATGGATTGAAAGTTATGCCAAATTGAAGATTTTGGCCTTAAAATGGCTCACAACTGCCCTTAAGCCAAAAAAAAATGACAATTATTGCAAAACTGCCTTTTTTGAAAATTTCTTCTGTCGCGCACAGATCTCCGATTTCGAAGATTTTTATATCAGCGTGTAGGCAATTGCACCGGGATAGCTCCTGTCTCGTCAAATCTGCAAAACAGCCGCGTTCTCCATGCTCAAATATCACTTTGTTTTTCGCTTTTCTGCAAAAAACACCAGTGGACAGGGCCCCAAAGAGATAGGGGCAGCCCTCCAAAATATGGACAGAAAGTTGGGTCCCTTCAAAATGAAAATTTTTAATGAAGAATTTCAATTTTTTGCCCTTCAGTCCTTTGTAGACTGCACTTCAGAAACTTCAAATTTTTAAAAAATGAAGTTTTAGACCCAACGAATGCTGGCCGTCGATCTGCATCCAAGACTGGATGATCTCCACCGTTGAGTTATCCTGATCGAAATCCGACGATGTGGATAAATTTGGTGCGCTGAAGTTTGCACTTGGAGACACTGGACACTTATGTACGCTATGTACTCACTTGAACTGGGCGCGCGAACAGCCCGCGACCAGGGAGCCCGCGACCTGTGGGAGAGCGGAAGAGAGAGAGAACGACCTATGGCAATTCGGATCTAGCGCCTTAATCCCAGCGCGGCTGTCCACAGCCCTGTGGCACTTTCTTAGCAGTAGCAGGGCGTCCTCCTTCAGCCTTTTATAGAATAAAAAAATGTTGTCTACAGCTAAAGATCAATGATTTTGCACTGTAAACCCTTGCTTGAGAAAACAGCTTGCTTTGGACTTTCTTCCACCAAACACTGTGTTTTTCTTTGCAGGTTTGAGTTCCTTCAAGGTTGATCTGTTTCTCAGCTCTTGATTGTAGCTTCCAGCACTCAGAATGATCTAAAAATGATGCAAGTAGAGTTGTTACTACTTCACACTCTCTCACTGCAGCTTAAGCTACAAAATACTCAAATGTTTACCAAACTGATCCCAGTCAGTTGCCAATGGTTTCCCCACTGTATTTGCCTGCTTATCCTCTGAATAAACTCTTCAAAGAGTGTTCGAGCACTTTCTATCAATGCGTGCAATCTGCTCAAGAGACTGTTTTCATCAACACTGTAAGTTTTCTTGCTTTCACCTCCTGTGAAGGACTATCTCACCTCAGTACGGAGCCAGTGACAAGCTGAACCCAGTAGTCAAGCACTCAGGATCAAAGGAGCTCTGATACCATGTCAATGATCTGATAAGCACTATCATTCATTAGAAGCAATCACCATAAGAGGAGGAGGAAGAACACACAATCACTGTATCACACTAAATAAAAAGAGAGTACAATAAACCCTGAATATAGAGAGAGAGAAACCTAGTAGTTGACTATAGACTAGCCTATAGCTACTTACAGCTGGTAACAGCTATCAACAATAAATCGTAAACAGTAACAAGTTTATCATTGGTTTCTAACAGCTAGGTGTGCTGTCAAGAAAATGCACTCGTCCATCTCGGTAAATGACTCGTCTGCCAGACTCATGGGCTGTCTTAAAGGCCTTACGCCTCTCCTCTACTTGGATATATGTGAGGTCGTCGTCCATATAGATAGTGGTACCACGTAGCTTAGCTCTGCACCACAAAGCATCTCGGTGACTCTCAAGGGAGGTGAAACAATGCATCCTGTGTATCCAAAACTCCGCGAACTCTAATATTAAGGGCTTTTTGGTCTCGAGATTTCTCTTTCGAGATGGTGGTTGAGATAACCGAGGAGATGGGAGCATTGGGTTTGGTGCCCTTTTTCAAAACTGATGCCCAGGAAAGGGCCTCTTCGTGTTGCTTCTCAATCTTGGTTTCTAGCTCCCGTAGCATGTTGGTGGTGGATTTCGAAGTTGCGGCCTGTTTGATCCCGATGGATTGTTCGAGTGAGGCAACCTTGGACTGCAATAACTTCTTCTCGTTGAGCAAAGAAGTAATCGTTCCTTTCAGCTGTGAAATTTCATGCCGCAAAAACTGGAAATCTGCCTTGAATTGATCAATCTGCCAAGATGAAAAAAGTTCAGTTGATTTAGAAGGCGTATACGGAATATTGGCTGTGGACTGTGGTGTCGGGAAGGAGGAAGAGTGAGCAATGGTCGGTGTGGGAAGAATAGGGTCAGAAGACGGAAGAGGAGCCGAATCAGGGTAGCAGCCATCAGAGAGGGGGCTGGGAGTTGTAGCAGGAGAGGGAGATGGGTCATCGAGGGGGTGAGGTGAAGTGGCAGTGGGGGGGGTGGCTGGAATGACTGTGAGAGGAGGTGAGGGATCAGCGAGGGGGCAACGAGAGGGGGGGTTGGAGTGGCAGCGAGAGGGGGTGAGGAGGGTGGGTGGGTGGAGGGGTCAACGAGGGGGGTGGCAGCTATAGGAGAGGGATCAGGAGATCGGGGAGATCAGCGAGGGGGGGGGGATGGAGCAGCGAGGGGGGAAGGAGAAGGGGCAGTGAGGGGAGGAGGTGAATGGTGAGCGAGGGGGATGAGTGAGGAGGTGGCAGGGAACCTTGAGGACCTACAAGCAAGGGCGCGAGGAGGAGGGGCCATGATGTTGAGACAGGGCGGACCAGGGCAGGGCAGCAGCCATCGCTGAGAGAGAGAGAGAGAGAGAGAGAGAGAGAGAGAGAGAGAGAGAGAGAGAGGTGGGCAGATGTGGTGCAATATGAGTGATGATTAATGAACGTGTGCTACTCAATGCATTACCCTCTCTAACAAACCCATCTAGTACAAGCTAGTTGAGCAAGGCACCCTACAATATCTATGGATGGTAGAGCTTTAGCCTCTCTTGATTTGAGCACTCAACTAAGTTGTCCTCATGATCATCATGTAAACGTATGGTAGTTGAGCGATGAGGTGGTTGTTGTCTTCAATATCAGTTATTTCCCCTAGACATAGGAAAAATGTAGGACGAGATGTTGTAGAATGCCCTATTACTTGTACACGTAACCTCAATAGCAATAGTAGAAGCAATAGAACTCCCTTAAGCATACCTTGATTGAGCGGTTTTAGCTGAAGGTTTTGGTTTCTAGGCGATAGGCACTTGTTGATCTTTACACCTATATTGTAAAATAAAGGCCAAAGATATAGTTTTAGAAAGTTTGGTTGGCAGGAAAGAAGCAACGTCATATCAAAAAATACCTCTCAGTCCAGCTATTTAATGTGACACAACCTCCTCTATTGGAAAATTAGGAAATAGCTAAGAAAGATTCATTAAACATGTGCAAATACTATGTTAGTCTGTTGTGAACTCTACGTCGTTGAGAATTAATTGGAGTCTCTCTAATAACTGCCATGAACATGTCCTCTAGCAAGGAGCATCTTTTCCATCCAGATGTTTAGCTGCAAATTGTATCTTATTCTCATAACGTTCAAATACATGATTATACATCTTGAAGCAGGTTATGAGTTTTAATTAAATAATTTTCTGCTGATTCCCATTTATGAAATGCAGAGTAGAGAATTGTCGTAAAACTTTCAAAAAATATATATGGCGTAGGAATGAAACTATTTGCAACATCTGAATAGAAAAAAACTTGATAGGCGACATGGGTACAAGTACCTTTGATTATATTTATTGATAAATCATATGTAAAGACTTCTGCATAGTAACTTGCTACTTTTGATACCAGTTGTACCAAGTTGATGGAGAAGGAAAAGAGATCGTTGGGTGTGCGAATGAAAAATACCTTCTCCTAGTGGGGGAAGTCCTCTAATATAAAGTTATGAACACAATTCACGCATATGGTATCATAAAAGTGTAGTAATACAACAGGAGATGATCACAAAGAAAAACCTAAGTAAGATTATTGAGTAAACCTAAAATATAGCCTTTAGTAGCAAATTCCTACAAGGACTAAGAACTACAAACTAGTCACCGACAATGAACTCAAGAATTGGAGAGAGTGAACTACCAACTCAATAGTAATTACTATAGATATACTAATTTAGAGGACCCTAATGGAACCTTTCAATAACTAACAATAAGGGCAAGATTCTTCCTGAATGACTAAGCAACCAGGCAAACAAGTTATAATCTACGAGTTACACTAAAATAGAACTCTTTAGCAATTAAAGTGATCAATGGACCTAATTACTCAAACTAATATTTAGTAATGTTTAAGGCACTAAGATCTTCAAACTCTTCAAGTGGATCAAATATGATGAAGGGTTTGTAATAATGTAAAAAATCAGAGAGCATAACATTCATTATGATGCATAAAAAACAAATCATGATTATCATTCACATAAGACAATGAAGGAAACACTACACAACGTAGAGAGCAATCTCCCTCCTCCACTAGCTTCACCAAAATGAGGTATGTATGACCAACTTTTTATCCTATTTAGGGTTTCCTAAATTAGGGTTCCATGCCCTAAATTCTAACCATCCAAAATTCCAATGGTTTAGATTGACTAGTTTTAGCATTAGTTCTCCTAGAAATGGAAAAAAAAAAATGTCAACTAGACCAACTTAGCCTGATCCACATGATTCCACACGTGTGGAGTGCCCCACTTTGACCAAGGTCAAATATTCGAAATATGCACAAGTTGGCCTCAAGTTGACATTTTCCAATATCGGCTAGTTTTTCATAAAGGATACTGGAACTTGTCCCATGTTATATCTGGGGGCCTAGGCTATGTGATAGTTTTGAGAGTAAGTATTGTGGTGACTTTAGGCTATCGTCTCTCTCTAGAAAGTATGTCTGACAAAAATCAGCTTGACTCCCAGTTAGCCTTCTGACCAGTCCCTCTTGAGGTAAGCCTAATATAGAAACCATTGAATTTACTTGTGTCCCCTTGTCTAAGGAACCTAGTAAATGCAAAGCTTGAGAATACATGTGCTATCCCGGATCGCAAAAATATTTGCAATCTTTTTTTCTCATCAGGCAGGGTTCCACTGCTGGTTGCAATGCGAATGAATGGTAGAAATATTGAAGCAGATACAATTGAAATGAATAGCCAATGAATATATCTGCAAAAACGATTTGACTCAATGTTTGATATTCATTTGCAAATCTGGATCGATTTCAAAAACGTTTGCAAACAATTTGCAAAAATGATCCAGATTAGCTTCTGCATAAATGGTTTGCTTCAGTATTTGCAAGAACGATCCGGATTTGCTTCAATAATTGCGAATCATTTTTGCAGCCAAGGAATTGTTGGTTGCGATTGACGTGTAGATATTGGGGGCTAACCATTTGAAACCAAGCAACAAAACTGCTCTTTTGAAATCCTTTCACATGATACCAATATTGGTAGCTTTTTAAAAAGAAAAAACAAAAAAATCTGCGATCCGGGAAACCCCAATGGGATTTCGCGGATCGCATTCCAGATTATGTTCCGGAACAAAACGTGCAACATTGAGTGCCTCGTATCTCTCTCTCTACAGAGAGAAGGAGAGAAAGAAAGAAAAGAAAGCTTTATTAACGTCTTTTCCATGCCAAAAGGCGTATAAGATGAACGAGTACATCAGATAAAGTTGGACACAAGACGGATCAGTGCCGTCAAAGCAAAATAACAAGACTAACTAAGAAGAGATTCATTAGCCAGGATTATATGGTGCGTAGACCATTTACATGTTCAACTGGACATCTCTTCATTTCTCTATCTCAGACTCTATCTTAGAAATCTTCTCATTAACTATAGGCTTCCGATCGACAAGTCTGATAATACCATCACGATAGATAAGCCGCTTGCCAGTTGATAGAGCTTCTTGTCTTGCCTTCTTACGTCCTTGAACTTGGATGAAGGTAAGATCTTCGTCTAGGTAGACTTTGGTATCCGGCAATTTGAATCTCTTCCCTAAAACTTCACGCCGGTGAGACACTGATGTGAAGCGGATGACAAGAGTATCCAGGTCCTTAGGTCGCCAGGCAGTTTCCATACCTTTGCTATGGTGTTGAAGATTTCCTTCCAAAAACTTCTCAGCTTCTTTGACAGCATTTTGAGAGTTCGGAATACCTCTAACACGAACATTGAGAGCTTTATGTTCTCGCAGACGGCTCTCAATGAACATGGCTGAGATAAACGAAGGTGAAGGCGAAGGTGGAGAGATAATTGTAGACGAACCTTTAAGCACATCTGCCCATGACTGGATAGCCGTATGGTGCTGTTCCACCTGATTTTCGAGATGCTGAGAGAGAGAGAGAGCACATGCATTCAAATGAAGGTTGGCTTAAATTTCAATGCCCATTTTTTTAAACTTTTGAGTAACCCTGCTTTATTCTCGTTGAATAATGATGGGAGCTCAATGTCCTTCGAGGGAGAACCCATCAACTTTGTTTTGTCCAAGTTGAGAGATCATATTCCTCTCAAAATCATTGAGAGCTTCAAGATGTTGTTGGAGACTTTTCTGGCGTTGACCAAAGAAATACACCATTGATAAGGGGAAATTGTTTAATTACATAAGGTAGAAGTTTCTCCACACTAATTTCTCCAAAGGAGTCATAATTGTGCAAATTCATTTTTTTGAAAAATGTATATTGTTTGGGGTGAAGTAGCATGCCCTGCGAAGTAAATATTCATCTCTCCAGATGTAAGTTTCCACCATAAGTATTGATGTTTTTGACCTTTTTTGACCAAATGAACAACATCCTCTAAAGAGTTCCTCACATAGCATGCACCTTGCTCATAACTGTGACAACATATCCCTCAGTATGGACTGTATTTGGCGATTTTCAAACGAAATAACTATCTCATTATAGGCCCTAGTTGAGTTCCTGTTTTCCATCCAAACCAAGTGGTGATGGTACCCATCAACCTTAAATTTTTTGCACATTTCATGTCCCATAATTCCACTAAAAGGATATATCTAGGTTTAGGATGATAATTTGTAAGTTAAAGTCTTTTCTCAATTTCCTGGACTGGACTTAACTACTCCTGTAGCCTGAAGACAATAAGATAAACCTTTAAAAACATCAAACTTTGGTGGAAATTCCTTCCCTTAATATCACTTGATATTCTCCCCTACACAGTTATAGAATTTCAACTTTATCTTGCTGTATGGCCTTGTCATTATCTTAGCTGAATCTGTGGTTTTCTGGCTGATCCAGAAAGCTTAAATTGGAGGATGAAGTTTCAAAGTATTGGCCCGAATTTGCAGTGAATGGGAAAGCATCATGCACGGTATAGTGATTTTCTCTTTCCATCTTGTTATGATTTTTAGTCAAATTGCAGATGATGATATTTTCGATGTTTGAGAGTTTTTCAATAAGTCAAACTTGCAATGCTCCGTTTTCTTTTTTGTGGCACTTATAATATCAAATTCGCTTTGCATGGAACCAATGATTGTGACAATATTATGGCAGGTGGCTAATGTGCTAAATCACACAGCTGGACTACAAAATGCTATGTCAGATGCCTTGAAGGAAAATCCCCTGCTTGCTTGTGATTGGGACAAAATGCTTCAGGACATTGCTAGTATTGCACCACAATCAACACCTGGTTCAGAACAGAAGTACCACGCTTTATCATTTGGGTGGCTATGTGGTGGAATTATTGAGGTAATGCAGTCCAATTAATGTAAGGAGCTTGCATGGTTTAAGCTTAATAATCAGCTATTTGTTTCTGAATGTCTTTCTGACATTTTAATATCCTTTCTAAGGTCTCGTGACTTCTGATCTGAATCCAAATTGCAAATCCACCTTATTGGGTGCACAGATCTCAAACTCCAAATCAAAAAGGTTTCCCTATGCTGACCTAACATGCTGTTTGGGTTACATTTACAGAAGGCAGGAGGCAAAAATTTCCAAGGTTTGTTGGAGGAGGCCCTGGTGAAGCCATTAGGTGTGACAGGGGAGTTCTATATTGGGATCCCACCTGGTAATGCTCTCTGGCATTTCTGAGCTTGCTTCTCCCTCACTTTGATTCTAATCAGGTTATTAGATTGTTGTCAATAATCCATTCACCTTTGATGCAGATGTGGTAATTGTTTTGCAGGTGTGGAATCTCGTTTGGCTTCATTGACTTTGTCTGAAGAGTTGCGTAGTATCACTGCGAATTCTCAAACTGTGGCCTCCTTATCACAGGGCATTCAGAGCTCTGAGCAGCAAGATAGCAATGCTCCTAAACTCACTGGCGTTCTTAACACTGAAACATTTTCAGCAATCTCCACTATGCCTGCTGTATTCAACACCTTGTTCATCCGGCGTGCCATAATACCGTCTGCTAATGGGCATTTCTCTGCACGAGCACTTGCCAGATTCTATGCGATGCTTGCATCGGGCGGCATCATTCCTCCGCTGCAATCTAGTAGCAAACCCCCTCTGGGTAGCCATCTTCGCTATCCTTCAATATCCACTGAGGAGAAAAGCAAGAAGAAGTCAAAGGCCATATCCAGCAAGCGCCTCATTGAAGTGACTGCAAAAGATTCTCAAATAATCCCTGAAAGAAAATTCAATAAGGTTTTCAAGAATCCTAAGATCCATGATGCATTTATAGGTATTGGTAATTACAGAGATCTCATTACACCTGATGGTCCATTTGGGCTTGGTTTCCAAAGGTTTGTCAATGGTGGAGAGCCAAATAATTATGCTAACTATACATTTGGGCATTCAGGTGTAGGAGGTTCTCTCGGATACTGTGATCCGTCCAATGCATTCTCTATTGCCATCACTGTTAACCAAATGGCACTTGGTCAAGTCACACGTGACATCGTGCACTTTGTATGCTCTGAACTCGGCTTGCCATGTCCGTCGCAATTTACTTCTTCTGTCATGGCAGCTCCTGCACATGTATCTGTAAAATCCTAAATCTTAGTAGTATGTGTAGTAATAAAGTGAGATATTGCTTCATGATTCCTGAAGTGATAGCCCTGTCCAATGTATTTTCGCATAGATCAGGCTATTAATGCCCTGTAATGTCATATAGCTTTTGTTTCAGATCAGAAGCGAGTTAAGATTAAGTCTTCAAAGAAATGTTTTCTATAGGACAAAAGAACAGCTTCAACCTCAAACTGTTAAAATCATTATTGAGATGAAGCTCTTAGGAGCATATGATCCTGTTTCAGAAGGGCTCCCTCCATGACACATGTAATGGTTACACAATATCAATGCAAACTCTCTCATTTCTGTATGTGAGATTTTAATTTTCTGGGGTGGACACTTGATATATGCCATAGAAAGCCTCAATCCATCTCCATTTCCTGGTTGTGGGATAGAGGTCTTCCGCCTGAGAGACACGTGAAAGTTCATAGGACCAGAACTTAAGTTGGTGTACAATTTGCCATAACTTTTGTAATTTAACTTTTTTCTGTTTTGGGGGAGAGCACTACAAGTCTGGTCAGTAAAAAGATATACCGCACATATTGATGTCATAATATCCTCTACGTCGGTGAGCCCATGGGCTTTTTAGTGTTGTAATGTTAAAGCCAAGAAAATTATGGGAATTAAACCTTTTCAGATGATTATTTTTTAATTCAGTTAAGGTGAAAACGGAAAGTTGAAGTTTCTAACCTAGAATATATGATGATGTCCATCTTGGGGTAAATGAGAGATTGCTTTCAAAACATTACCCGATTGGCCTCAATGAGTTCCAGTTTGCTTGCATAGAATTGGTAGAACTGACACCTTATACGGATGAATGCACATTCTAATTGATGTACAATTTGGGGCTTTAACAGTTTATGAGCAAGCCTGGCTTTTAGTACTAGTAACCAGCATGTCAAAAAGATGTTCTTATGACATCCATAAGTGGTGGGTAAATGGTGTTGGCACGTCGGGGCGATCTGCAAGTGGCTCAAAAACTGGCTATTGACCATAGCCTATTATAGCATAGGTGCACCGGTCCATCATAGAACTTTAAGATGCCTTAGGTGCAACTTTTGCATTCTTGAGTGCATTGTTTTTAGCACTAGTGTGTTGCACATAATGAAGCAATTGCTGATTTGCACTTTGCAATTGTTGATTAGCAAATTGTAATTGCTGATTAAGACAAGATATGCTATGCATTTCAATATCACGCAACTTTTGACAATATCCAAGTTATCCACTATTTCCTTCACATACAAATTTGAAAAGATGAGTTACGGACTTAAAATCTGGACACAAATTGGTAGCTGGATCATTAGGATAAATTGATCTATCTATCCACAAATCTATATTTATATAATTACTCATTCTCAATTCTCTAACTATTGTAGCAGCATTTTCTATAACTTTCGAATTTTTTTTAATAATTGGAGTGCATTCCATAGGAAGAGTACCATGCAATGGAACATTGCCATTGTTGAAAGCTACAATCCGTAAATGCTTCAAACTACAGTAAATCAACATGAATAGATTTAGCATACCTTACTTTTGTAATGTTTATGTCGCGTTGAAAAATCGTTCCGCTTCTGTGATTTCAAAAGTTCTGCTACTCTCGCTTCAGTTTTTGCATTAAGCACACCAAGATTTTCAGTCTTAAAGCCCTAGTATTGAATTTTGGAACGAGCATGCAGAGAAGTAAGCACATTGAACTCAAGTATCACTATGTCAGAAACAAAGTTTTTGACAAAGAGGTCAGATTGCAATACTGTCGAACGCAAGAAATGACAGCAGATATTTTTACTAAAGCATTAAGCTTGGATGCACACAAAAAGTTTTGTGCAGATCTAAATTTAAAGGTCAAGGCATTCATAGATTTAGATTAAGGGGGAGTGTTGAATTATTCTTCTACTAATTGACTAATTGACATTTTAACCTTCGTCCAACTCATTATCCAGACTTGCAGTTTTCTTCGTGTTTCTACACAGTTTGCAAAAATTCTCGGAAATCGCTCACAGGTTGATCCGACTTATAAACGTTTGGTTATAGTCCGACAAATATCTTGTCGGGTGAAAGACAGTTTATTGTTCACCTTAATTGAATCTACAGAATTTTCGGGAAGATTCAACTAGACGGATGCCAGCTCACTATCAATTATGATTGACAACCTAATTAGCTGTCCTACTATTGGATGTTGTTGCATTTGCTTAGTATAAATAGCTGCTCATATTTCTACATTTAATAATGCGATCAATAGATCAGCAAGCATCGAATAGTTAGCTCTCTCTCGCAAGCCTACGAGCCTGAACACTCCTGAGCATTCTAGCTCACTTCTTAGAGCTATTTAGAGATTGTAGTTGCGCTTACTACTTATCAGCATTGTACCTAATTCAAACTTTCATTTTTAGCCGCTCAGATAGCTTAGAGTATGCGGCTTCAATCTGCAACTTGTTGTACTCATTTACTTCTGTTTCATACTGAATCAATATTATCTTTTATTGCGTTCAGGTTCGTCTCAAAATGTATGCATGTCTGTAGTTCTTCACGACTAATTATTTGTCTGATAATTCAATGCATTAATGTTTGGTTACGTAATCACTCTAGTACTAATGATTTCAAAGTTAGTTACCATAAGATCGAATGTGATTTCTATCACTATTGTTTTGTTCAAAATTGATAGGCGTAGTCATGCATGAAGAGAGAGAGGAAGATAGTTTATTCCGCTGCGCACGATAAGTTTTTATTCTTGTCATTCGAATACTTTTCGAATCTTATTCGACCTATCTTTCACACACCTCTTTCCAATACTCCTAACAATGAGGAGCCATCAATTTGAGTTTGAGTTTGCCAGGTGAATCAATTTGCAACGGAGCTCTTTCTATTACCCTCGACCTTTTCTCCAGTCATGAACGACGTTTGTATTGGTGAGCCATGGTCGACCAAGTAGTAACTCATAAGAATACGCGTTACTAGGAATATCGAGCACTACCGGATCTATGGTGAATTTCAGGCCTCCTAATTTGATCAGAATTTGGGGGACAAAACTTGTAGGTTGGGCCACACTTTGATCAGCCATCATGAACTGACAAGTGTGTTTGGTGAGTTTGTCTTTCATGTTCCATTCCAACATGAGAGATGTGGAGATGATGTTGACACTTGAGCCACCATCTAGTATAACTAATACTTCTCGGGATTGGCAATGAGTAGCTGGAATTTTGATGTTGTCCCTTTCATTGAGCGGATTGCATTAGGGCCCTTTTTGGACTAAAAAAGGGCCTCTTCCTTGCCTAAACAAGTTTGTTAATCATAATTAGTTTAGTGCTAATCAATCCTATGCGGCACCTTTACCTTGGGTTACCACATAGGGTGAGCAAGAGTTACGGGCTAAATGTAGGTCCCATCATCCATAGACTTTTGTAGGTTAGTCATTGCCTTGATTCCAATAGGACAACAACTAGGGCTCTAGGTGGGACATAGCTAGTTGCAGGCCTCATTTAATGCCCAAGTACATTTCAAATTTGAAAATTGCTTCTGAGTTTTATTCAACCCACTTTTGTGTGCCCCTTCACATTCAAACTAAGACTACATCACTTTCATTAGCCTTTCACATACCAAATAATTTATCTTTTTCAGATGTATATCATATAACTTAATTGATATCTTTGAATTGGTCCAAGGCAGTGTTCATGCTCTTTTTTTTTTTGCAACTACAGTTTCTTAAATCAATCGATCTTTTCTTTTTCAACCTCTAAGTTCCTACTACATGAATTTGAAGTACTACATTCTCATTTTTTTTTGTCCGAAATCACAATTTTTGGCCGTTTCACTTTATCAAAAGGCCAGAAAAAGGGTTTCAGATAAATACATAAAAAAATTGGGCAAAAAAATTTGACTTGTAAACACATTTTTAGGTTCTAATGAGATCAAACAGACAAAATTCATGATTTTTGATGGAAAAATGAAAACGTATCAAGAGGACAAATTTTCATTTTGTTCATAAATGTCTTTTTTAGCCTTCTGATGAAATGAAACTGCAAAAAATCGCAATTTTAGACAAAAAAAATGTTTAGAAGTCAATTTTTTTTTTTGTTTACAAATAAAAATGTATCCCGGAGGCTAAGTTCCCTTTTTTTTTTTTTCATCCGAAATCACGATTTTTGGCCGTTTCACTTCATCAGAAGGCCAGAAAAAGGGTTACGGATTGGATAATGATTGCGCCTCTTTGATTATCATACCATCAACAAGTAAATGTTGAACTAAAAAATTCACAAGTATGATTTACAACTCATTAGAGCTAAAAACAATTTGGAGAGGTTGTCAAGGACGGTGATAACTATGAAACTTGTGCAACCATACCCTTCTTGCCAACTCTCTATGATGTGAATAATACTAAATTTTAACACTAAGTTGTGTAACACTTCGGTGAGAGCCAAATGTGTACATGTAACCTTTGTGTGGTTCAACAATATCCAAATTTTTATCCCCAACACTTTGTTATGGAATTGTTTTATTGAGACAAACTTTTCTTTGGACCTTTGTAGATGCACATATGTCCAATAATCAATAATTAAGACATTTATTATTAAAATATTAATTGCATCGAAAAAATATACCTTAAAGCTATAAAAAAAATTCAATGTTTTTTTAGTACAATTGATATATGCCCATCAATCTTTGAGCATCCTTTGCAAATGTGGTGCAAAAGTTTTCCTCAATGATAGGCATATAATCTCTCTCTCTCTCTCTCTCTCTCTCTCTCTCTCTCTCTCTCTCTCTCTCTCTCTCTCTCTCTCTCTCTCTCTCTCTCTCTCTCTCTCTCTCTCTCTCTCTCTCCTTTTACCATTTCTCTATCCCTAAGGAAGCGGGTGGCGGACGCGGACGCGGACGCTCGTCCGCGTCCGCGTTTGCGTTCATTTTTTTTCAATTTTTTTTTTTGAAAAAAAAAAATACGGGCACCTGCCTACACCGTCCCCCATCCCAAAAGCAAAATAAAAACAATTTATGGCCCCTGTTTTTCCCCTGGATTTATTTATCAAAGAATGTCTGACACCCACCTGCCCCCTCTTGTTAAAAAATAGGAAAACGTTACCAAAAAATTTTGCAACAGACCTAACCACTAGGCCATGCCTCTCATAACTGAGATATTACTAAACAACCATGGCTAATGAGCAGTGACAAGCTATAGACTACTGTGACTCCGTTGATGAGATCGGTTTTTTCTCGGATGAACTTCAACAGCTTACTAATTAGTTATGGCACTACTTCAACACACTACAATAAGATGTCAAAATTTTGCGTAGCAGCATGGAGGCTCCGAAACATCTCCCAGTTTTCAGGTCCCGACCGGACAAAGTGTCCCCGAAGCCCTGTTTGACGTCGAACTTCGGACGGACATTGCGGGCCGACTGTCAATCAATTCCTCATCCTGTTTGTTCCCACAGGTTCATATTGAGGTTGTCCACTGGCCGAAACAGATGGCACCCGAATCGGATCCCGTTTGGAGAAACGGGACCGTCGGATGAAGAGTTGCAAAACTAGTCCATTTCGCTTGACCTAATTGCGCTTCTCTCAAGTGAAAGGGTAATTTTGACCAAACGATACCCAAATCGAGCCAGACTCGATCCCTTGGGTTCGTATCGAGATCACGAACCTGTGCACTATGTTCCCGGACCATTGATGCATTCTACACAGTACTAATTCAACAGCCTACTAATTACTTATGCGAAATTGTTTTATTCACTGCAGGCCGTTCGTCCGTTCCTCGTCCTGTCTGCTCCTATAGGTTCCTAGCGAGGTCGTCGGTTGGCTAAAACAGACAACACCCAAAATGAAGCCAATTTGGAGAAACTGGCCCGTCGGACAGAGACCGGAAACACTGGTCCATTTCACGTGACCTGATTGCGTTTCTGTCCCGTCGAACAGCCATTTTGACTGAACGACACCCGAATCGAGCCAGGCTCGGTCCCTTGAGATCATATCAGGATCACGAATCATTGGACTGTATTCCCGGACCATTCTGTCAAATCCGAATGTTTTCAAGTGCCATCCCGACAAAGTGTCCCCGAAGCCCTGTTTTGACCCTGAACTGGGCCTGCCGTCTGTCCGATCCTCGTCTCGTCTGCTCCCACAGGTTCCTATCGAGGTTGTCCACTGGTCGAAACAGACGACACCTGAAATGGATCCCGTTTGGAGAAACGGGACCGTCGGACGGATAGCTGCAAAACTAGCCCATTTCGACTGACCTAATTGCGTTTCTAGCCCGTCAAACGACCATTTTGACTGGACGATGCCCAAATCGAGCCAAGCTCGGTCCCTTGGGTACGTACCCGCTCCACGAACCAGTGGACTGTATTTCTGGACCATTGATAAGTGTATGCTACACAAGTGCAGTTTTGATATTGAATCTGCACATACTTGTGGTGCAATGCCTACGACACAATGAGGACGTGGGTGGGGTTGATGATGTTTGTGGATGTGGTTATGATGATTATGCTTGTGGCTTGTTTTGATGGTTATGGCTGTGGGGTTGTGGGTTTAGGATGATTTGTTTGGGTTTAGGGTGTTATATTAACTGTGCCATTTGTTGGGGTGTCGGGTTTAGCACGTTATGTTAAATGGTTGAACATGATGCATATGTATGAATGAGATGCAGATGTGCCGGTCTCTCTCTCTCTCTCTCTCTCTCTCTCTCTCTCTCTCTCTCTCTCTCTCTCTGCCATCGCCCCTGCCACAAGTGCCTGATAGGCTCCAACCTATGGACCAAACCACGTGGAGGCAACAGTTACATACCATCGTGCTGCGGCAGCAAGACGAAACAGAGTGAGAAATGGAAGTAAGGATGGCAAGACGGAAAAAGGTTATACCTGACAGGGTCCAGCTCAGAACGCTGGAGAGACTCACCTATGCGGTCCATGAACTCGTAAATGAGGCCCATCAAGCACCCCTCGCGATCAACGAGCCTCAGAACAGAGTAGATGGGACGCATGATGTCCATCAGCTGCTGGGGTCGTGGAAAGGTCCATGGCGGTGAACTCTGCCGAAGTGGCCATGTGCCGCAATTCACCCTTGAGCTTGTGTAGTCGCTCAAGCATGATGAACTGGTAGGTGAAGCGGGTGCGAGCGGGCTTCTTCAAGTCGAGCCTGCATTGACAAACGGAATGAGAGGCACACATGAAACGAGCAAAAAAGAAAAAGCATCTTGAACGAGCCAAAATATAAGTGGCAGCTTAACTGCTGAATGTGTGGAAAAGGGCTGTCATGCGGCGCTTGCGTGTGATGAAGTCCACAACCGCAAGTGCCCTTGTGAGAATCTCATTGACCCAAGGCATGCGCCCAATGGAATGCAGGAGGAGGTTTAGTGAGTGTGCGGCACATGGAGTCCACATAATGGAGGGGTAGTCTGCCATAAGAAGCTCCCCCATACCGCGGCAGTTGGACGCATTGTTCGTCACAACCTTTCGTGATGCGTTCACACGATTAGTTCACAGCTTGGAAACACATTGCAATCAATTGAAAACAACGCAAAACTTTTGTATGAACATTAAGCAGTAAATGACCAAGCAACCAATAAAAGAAAATTTACCTGGACAATGTGCTGCGGCCCGACCTCCTCTATCGCTGCGCGGATGATGCCGTAAATGTACTCGGCCGAATGCACTCTCCCTGCCTCGGAGGCGTCGATGCTGCGCAGGAACATGGAACCGTAACAACTAGAAACAATCACGTTGATGAGTGGATGTCTACGACGATCAGTCCACCCATCAGCCATGATGGAATAGCCGTATCTATCCCAAGCCTCGTGCAGTGCGGCCAGTCTCTCTCTGACTGATGCAACCCGGTCCTGGAGCAAAGGGCCACGTAGTGCGTCGGCTGTGGGTGGTGTGTAGCCAGGCCCGCAGACTGCAACTTTCGAGATAGCCTCTCGAAAGATGCGGGATGATGCCATGATAAAGGGGAGGTTTAGGTCATAGAACATTTGTGCTATGGTCCTGGTGGCCTCTTTGTGCTGCCCCTCTCTGAAAGATCCCAGCATGGACATCTGTTTGGTGCCTCGGGATGTGGATGACTGGGAGGATGCGGATGGACAATGCGGATCTGGAGGTGGTAGCATAGGTGCAGGTGCAGAAGCGGAGGATGTGCACGGGCCGTGCAGATCTGACGGTGATGGCAGAGGCGTAGGTGCAGCAGTGGAGGCTGTGGATCCATGAGGAGTACTGGCGGAGGTGGTGGCAGGGGCGGTGGCAGGTGCGGATGCAGATGCGACGGTGGGGGCGGTGGGTGTACCAGTGGCAGAGGCGGTGGCAGTGGGTGCACCAATAGAAATAGAGTCCGCGGCATCTGTGGACGGCTCGTCGGGCTCAGCAGTTGTCTTAGAATATGTCTCAATAATGCAAGCCCTCTTCGCAGTTGGGATGACCATACAAATGTCGATCCCGTAGCGTCTCCCCGTGGGTAGGACTCGCAACCCCCCCAGACGTGCTCGAACCCGAGAGGCGTTCCCTGTGAACTGCTTTTGACAAAAAGGGCAACGCCACTTTTTGTTGGGCATCACCTCTACCTCATACCAAATGGGACGAGCAGCCATCTCTCTCTCTCTCTCTCTCTCTCTCTCTCTCTCTCTCTCTCTCACACACACACACACACACACACACACACACACACACACACACACACACACACACACACACACACACACACACACACAGAAGCACGGAAATCCAAGCTCTCTCTCCCACTCTAAACCCTAAACCCAAAACCCAAGCACCCTTAAACCTAAATCCTAAACTCACACACACACACTGTGCACACACACAAATCCTCTCTCTCTCTCTCTCTCTCTCTCCGTCCCTCACACTCTTTGTCTGTTCCTCTCTCTCTCTCTCTCTCTCACACAGATCACGACACACACACAACTGTATGCACACAAATCAACAATAGAAAAGTCACACACACACAATTTTCACACACACACACACACACACACACACAAACACCATCTAACTCTCTCTCTCTCTCTCTATGCCTCTCCCACTCTCTCTCTCTCTCTCTCTCTCTCTCTCTCTCTCTCTCTCTCTCTCTCTCTCTCTCTCTCTCTCTCTCTCTCTCTCTCTCTCTCTCTCTCTCTCTCTCTCTCTCTCTCTCTCTTCCCCCTTTCTGCCCTCTCTCTATCTCGGGTTTTGCGGACGGTCTACAGGCCCGCGTGGTTTTGTTTTTTTTTTTTTAAAAAAAAGACGCGTCCGGGGCCCCGAACGCGTTCTGGGCCCCGGACGTGTCCAGCCTTAAAAAAAAGAAAAATTAAAAAAAAGGACGTGTCCAACCCCGCGTCCGGGGGTCGGATGCATCCGGGTCCGGACGTCAGACACGGACGCGGACGCGGGCACTTCAGCCCGCACCCTCATGTCTGCTCTATCCCTCTAATCTCTCTCTCTCTCTCTCTCTCATTCCTTTCACCATTTCTCTATCCCTCGTCACTCCCTCAAGATCTAACTCAAGCCTTCTATATTTTCCACTCCACTCCATATATATCTCTCCTCCAACACCATTTTCATTTTCCATTTTCAAATGTTGAAGTTCACTCTTGAGCTTTTTAACTACTTAGAACTTCCAATAAATTTGCAAATTCCACAACTTGTCTTCGCAATCTTTCTCAATATTAAAAATGTCATCGTTAATGATCGAGAAACGACAGTAGCAGTCTGTTGTTTGTTGCTAGGTTCTAATCATCCCTACAAGCGTTGTGGGCGAATAACCACTGAGATCAAAAGATATTCACAACAATAAATTAACTAATGAATGCATAGATCATAAAAACACACATCAAGTTAAGAAACAATAAGCAACATCAGAGGGCACAACCACCCTTTCATCAATTTATTTTATACCATAATTCATAGAACATGTGAAACTTCTTCAAGAAAAAATTCAAAATACACTTCCTACATCAAAAAGCTTTTGTTACCACATACATGTAACTAAATAGCTGACTTTTCAAGCTTAGGCTGAAGTGCCATCTAAGTGTCATGCTTCAAGTCATTAAAACAACCACAATAATCTAGATGCCCAAGGGCTCCATGCTTTAGGATGAGCATGGATGTTCAATGGTTGGATTAATGAATTGCATGTCTTAATTTATTGATTTGCTAGATGATTCTCTCAAGTTAGATCCTTGATAGCTATAAAAGCATTGCACTTAACACTAAACCTCAACCCAAATCAAATAAAGGTTTGCCCAATCAGAAAAGCCGGAAGAGTATAGGAATGAAATTGGGATCGTTTCTCAAAAACGAGCACTTTGAAAATGCTAACAATTTTCTTTAAATAGGGCTTTTATTAGTAATCCAAGGGCTAATTAGGTCTTTGTGACTTTAAGCTTTAAAGAGTTCTTCAGGGAGCTATAATTAGGGCCTTAGTACCACATGAGTGGCCATGATTAAAGGGTATATAATATGGCAAAAACATCATTCATCTAGCTAGTTCTTACATGGAAATCATCAACATTTTATGAGCAAATGCTACAATTGCTCTATACCTCGCTTTTTTCCTACCACCCTCTTTCATATACATGCATGCATCTAGGAAGAATATATCACTTTTATGACAAATAATAATAAATTCTATTGGAAAAGGATGATGCTGTTCTGAACATATCATTCGCCTGTATGGCAGTTTAATTCTGACGATCTCATTTCTTGCAAACAGAAAGACAATTAACAAGTGTTCTTATTTAATTTCACAAGGAGTTTGAAGGCTCCAGGACAAACATTTTATTTACAAAGCATTGTTGGTTGACCACACACTCTGTAATTGGGAGCCATTGCCAATGCTTCAGTGATACATTGAAGGCGAGAAATGCTGTGGTCATAAGTTGAAAAATAAACCAGCTCTCCATGACCAACGCATTTGAATGAATGCAAGCCATCACATTGCTGCAGCAGGCTTGCACACATGTCTGCAGGCATTGCTCCCAGCTCCTGCCATTCATTTCCTTTTTGGCTTAGCTCCCAGATTTTTATAGTCCGATCGTCTTCAACGTGTGCTGCATCCACTAGTGCTACCAATTGCAGAGTGCCCAAAATACTGAGTTGCAGACATGCAAGAAAATCAAAGCTCTTAGGAGTCACAACGACGATGAATACATCTCAAACGAGTTCAAGGACTACTGCTCACCCAATGACATCGAGCAACAATTTGCTGCTTCCTATTCTCCACAGTCGAATGGATATGAAGCATGCGGGGGAAATGATATTCGCCTCTTGATCCAAATTCCTTGCTTTATATCGAATGACAGCAATTCCTTCGTTAAAGAAGCTAAGGCATGAAGATAACTGCCAGAGACAATGCCGTCAGTCAGATCACTTTGATTATCATAAGAATACGCGTTGCTAGGAATATCGAGTACTATCGGATCTATGGTGAATTTCATGCCTCCTAATTTGATCAGAGTTTGGAGGAGGAAACTTGTAGGTTGGGCCACACTTTGATCGGCCGTCCTGAGCTGACAAGTGGGTTTGGTGAGTTTGTCTCTCAGGTTCCATTCCAATATGAGAGATGTGGAGATGATGTTGACACCTGATCCACCATCTAATACAACTTATGCTTCTCAGGATTGGCAATGAGTAACTGAAATTTTGATGTTGCCCCTTTCACTGAGCGGATTGCATTAGGGCTCTTTTTGGACTCAAAAAGGCCTCTTCCTTGCCTAAACAAGTTTGTTAATCATAATTAGTTTAGTGCTAATGAATCCTATGTGGCACCTTTACCTTGGGTTACCACATAGGGTGAGCAAGAGTTAATGGCTAAATGTAAGTCCCATCATCTATAGACTTTTGTAGGTTAGTCATTGCCTTGGTTCCAATAGGACAACAACTAGGGCTCTAGGTGGGACATAGCTAGTTGCAGGCCTCATCTAATGCCCAAGTACATTTCAAATTTGAAAATTGCTTATGAATTTAATTCAACCCACTTTTGTGTGCCCCTTCACATTCAAACTAAGACTACATCACTTTCATTAGTCTTTCACATACCAAATAATTTATCTTTTTAAGATGTATATCATGTAACTTAATTGATACCTCTGAATTGGTCCAAGGCAGTGTTCATGCTCTTTTTTTGCAAATTGGTCTCTGTGGGGGGTATTCCCGACGAAGTGTAAATAAATAAAATCGTCCAATAAAATGTGTTGCGAGGGCATGGTGTCCTGTGCGTATAAGCCCATGGCCCAATGAGCATGCAAGCTAAGTTGTAATTAAAATAAGAGGCTTGGGACATTTGTAAGTAAAATAAAACTTGAGGCCCAAAGTCATTTTTAAACTTAGAGATTACTTTTTAGAGTTGGGTCCAATTTGGGACTCACATGAATCTTGTGAACTTCAATGTACTTTTTGTGGACCCTTAAATGAAGTTGCGGCCAAGATGAATGGATAGGATTCATGTAAATATTAGCCAATAGGATTTTGGGGCAAGGGCCTTCCCCACTTTATAAAAAGACACCATTTGTACTCTAGTTGCATGCTTAATAGAGAGGGGGAGACTCTATCATTTTGGGAGCTTAAGCATTCTCATTTGCTAATCACTTTTGCTTATGCTATTGTTGTGGTTTGCTTGTTATTTCCATTTCCCATGCTTTTTGTTTATGCTAGTTAAGGTTTTTCCATAACCAATGAAATTGAGCATTTGAGCTAACCTCCATCTCATCTCTCTCTCTCTCTCTCTCTCTCTCTCTCTCTTCTCCTTCTTCTTCCTCTTCTATTTTATCCTTTCTCTTCACCAACAATCATGATGAAGTTAGTTTAGGGTGAGTAGAGGTAGTGTGAGTAGTGTTAGTGGAGGTAGAGTTAGATAAAAAGTAGAGAACTAACTAAAAGTAGCATCTATGCATAGTTAAGTGCCTATCTAGTGAACAAACCCTTGTTGACAGGCGGGAGGGCTATTACAACGTCGGACCCAAGACCCTACAGTCTCCTACAGTTTCTTAAATCAATCGGTCTTTTCTTTTTCAACCTCCAAGTTCCTATGACTTTCAAAGCTGGCCGTTTTTGCATTCAATTCAAAGTGCACTTGCAAATTGTTTATTGAAATTTTTGTAGGAAATTAATTTTGTGCAATTTGAAACTTGGTATAAAATTAAAATAGTCTACAACCCTCAATAACAAGCATAAATTTGAAGTACTTCAAGCTAAGTTTGCCAAAAGAAATCCAAAGAGTAATGCTATACTTTCTAAAAGTCAACATAAAATGTAATTGACTAGATGAAATGTCATGTATCCAAAAAAAAATCCTCTTACTTTTGAATCAAGGAGGTTATTAGACTTTTGGCTTCCTGCTTGTTTCAAACTCAATCGGTGAATTTTAAAACCAGTCGGTTGGTTGTAGGACTTTGTCAGTTCTCTGTGAGCACTGGTCCAAGGAAAGTAAATTTTCATTCTTTATGTGAAATCGCTAATTTAGGGCCATTTGACCCCCTTCAAAGACCATTTGAAAGTCATTCTTTTTCCACTCTGAAGTCACGGTAATGTATTGAAATCGGGCCTTCTCAAAGATGAAAATCACACCTAAAACAAATCTGTATTATGGAGGCCAAATTTTTTATTTTTTTTCGTTTGAAATCCTGATTTTTAGCCATTTCACTTCATTAAAAGGCCCAAAAGGCGTTTAGGAGCCACAAACAAAAATGTATCTCGGAGACTAAATTCTTGTTTTTTTCGTCCGAAATCACGATTTTTGGCCGTTTCATTCTATCAGAAGGCGAAAAAAGATAAATTAAAAAATTGGGCAAAAAATTTGACTTCTAAATACATTTTTAGGTTCTAATAAGATCAAACAGACAAAATTCATTACTTTTGATGGAAAAATGAAAACGTATCAAGAGGCCAAATTTTCGTTTTGTTCATAAATGTTTTTTTTTTTTTTTTGGGATCACGCAAGAGCGCGTCAAGGGGGGATTTGACTAGGTAAATCAATAATTAAGAATTGGATAATAATTGCACCTCTTTGATTATCATACCATCAACAAGTAAATGTTGAACCAAAAAATTTACAAGTATGATTTACAACTCATTAGGCCTAAAAACAATTTGGAGAGGTTGTCAAGGAAGGTGATAGCTATGAAACTTGTGCAACCATACCCTTCTTGCCAACTCTCTATGATGTGAATAATACTAAATTTTAGCAATGAGTTGTGTAACGCTTTGTTATGGGATTGTTCTATTGAGACAAACTTTTCTTTGGATCTTTGTAGATGCACATATGTCCAATAATCAATAATTAAGACATTTATATTTGAAATATTAATTGCATCGGAAAAATTTATCTTAAAGCTATCAAAAAAATTCAATGTTTTTTAGAACAATTGATATATGCCCATCAATCCTTTGAGCATCCTTTGCAAATGTGGTGCAAAAGTTTTCCTCAATGATAGGCATATAATCTCTCTCTCTCTCTCTCTCTCTCTCTCTCTCTCTCTCTCTCTCTCACTCACTCTCTCTCATTCCTTTCACCATTTCTCTATCCCTCGTCACTCCCTCAAGATCTAACTCAAGCCTTCTATATTTTCCACTCCACTCCATATATATCTCTCCTCCAACACCATTTTCATTTTCCATTTTCAAATGTTGAAGTTCACTCTTGAGCTTTTTAACTACTTAGAACTTCCAATAAATTTGCAAATTCCACAACTTGTCTTCGCAATCTTTCTCAATATTAAAAATGTCATCGTTAATGATCGAGAAACGACAGTAGCAGTCTGTTGTTTGTTGCTAGGTTCTAATCATCCCTACAAGCGTTGTGGGCGAATAACCACTGAGATCAAAAGATATTCACAACAATAAATTAACTAATGAATGCATAGATCATAAAAACACACATCAAGTTAAGAAACAATAAGCAACATCAGAGGGCACAACCACCCTTTCATCAATTTATTTTATACCATAATTCATAGAACATGTGAAACTTCTTCAAGAAAAAATTCAAAATACACTTCCTACATCAAAAAGCTTTTGTTACCACATACATGTAACTAAATAGCTGACTTTTCAAGCTTAGGCTGAAGTGCCATCTAAGTGTCATGCTTCAAGTCATTAAAACAACCACAATAATCTAGATGCCCAAGGGCTCCATGCTTTAGGATGAGCATGGATGTTCAATGGTTGGATTAATGAATTGCATGTCTTAATTTATTGATTTGCTAGATGATTCTCTCAAGTTAGATCCTTGATAGCTATAAAAGCATTGCACTTAACACTAAACCTCAACCCAAATCAAATAAAGGTTTGCCCAATCAGAAAAGCCGGAAGAGTATAGGAATGAAATTGGGATCGTTTCTCAAAAACGAGCACTTTGAAAATGCTAACAATTTTCTTTAAATAGGGCTTTTATTAGTAATCCAAGGGCTAATTAGGTCTTTGTGACTTTAAGCTTTAAAGAGTTCTTCAGGGAGCTATAATTAGGGCCTTAGTACCACATGAGTGGCCATGATTAAAGGGTATATAATATGGCAAAAACATCATTCATCTAGCTAGTTCTTACATGGAAATCATCAACATTTTATGAGCAAATGCTACAATTGCTCTATACCTCGCTTTTTTCCTACCACCCTCTTTCATATACATGCATGCATCTAGGAAGAATATATCACTTTTATGACAAATAATAATAAATTCTATTGGAAAAGGATGATGCTGTTCTGAACATATCATTCGCCTGTATGGCAGTTTAATTCTGACGATCTCATTTCTTGCAAACAGAAAGACAATTAACAAGTGTTCTTATTTAATTTCACAAGGAGTTTGAAGGCTCTAGGACAAACATTTTATTTACAAAGCATTGCTGGTTGACCACACACTCTGTAATTGGGAGCCATTGCCAATGCTTCAGTGATACATTGAAGGCGAGAAATGTTGTGCAGTCATAAGTTGAAAAATAAACCAGCTCTCCATGACCAACGCATTTGAATGAATGCAAGCCATCACATTGCTGCAGCAGGCTTGCACACATGTCTGCAGGCATTGCTCCCAGCTCCTGCCATTCATTTCCTTTTTGGCTTAGCTCCCAGATTTTTATAGTCCGATCGTCTTCAACGTGTGCTGCATCCACTAGTGCTACCAATTGCAGAGTGCCCAAAATACTGAGTTGCAGACATGCAAGAAAATCAAAGCTCTTAGGAGTCACAACGACGGTGAATACATCTCAAACGAGTTCAAGGACTACTGCTCACCCAACGACATCGAGCAACAATTTGCTGCTTCCTATTCTCCACAGTCGAATGGATATGAAGCATGCGGGGGAAATGATATTCGCCTCTTGATCCAAATTCCTTGCTTTATATCGAATGACAGCAATTCCTTCGTCAAAGAAGCTAAGGCATGAAGATAACTGCCAGAGACAATGCCGTCAGTCAGATCACCACGAATCTGAGGCAAGCTGCCGCTAACCTGCCAAGTTCTGGTCAGTGAATGAAACACATATGTTGATTTACGGCAATAGCCATTGGATCCAGTAACAACCAGGCTGTAGCTTTTGGTATCTCTACGCTCGAATATGCCTGCAACAAGAGGAGGACCAGAATGACCTTTAGCTTGAGGTATAGGTGGCAGCTCCGTCCACACTCTGGTAAAAGGGTTGTATAAGCAGTATGTGGACACATCAACACATCGATCATTCAGAAGAATCAATCCTGCTCCAGCTGCCACAAAGAAAACAGGTCGCTTGCTGCCACGGAAATTTAAACTTGATGATTGCCAGTTGTTTGAAGCGAGATTGAAAGCCGCAAGCGTGCATTTGGTCCCGACTGTTGTGAAACAAAGTAAGTGATCTTGGCGTCCGCAAGTCCGAGCGCAAAGCTCAATAAAGGGTTGGGAAAGGATGAGCGAGCTCCAAGCTTTGCAAACTGCTCGCATTTTAGGAAGCGTGGAGACAGGCAGTGTTGCTAAAACCTTCTCGATCAAGTCTTCAGGGAGGTTCTGCCACACAATCCCCTCCATCTTTCCTCAACTTAAGATCCTTTTCTTCAAGAAATCTGCAAACACCAATAATTCGAAAAGCTAACAAAATAATCCGTACTCACCCTACACAATCATTTATACTTCCATGAGATCGGAGACCGCCATAGTAGAATCTAGAAAAAGAACTAAAAGTAAGGGAAAATAAAGAGGCCCCAAAACCCGTCTACGATCCAACAGGAAAGAAATTGGTTCAGAGTTCAGACTATAATGGAGCTTAAAGCACTGAGGATTTTGGAGAGAGAGTACCCTTCTATTTAAAGCTCCATAGTCCAGAGTTTGTGACGTTTCAAACCTAAAAGCAATGGCAAGTCGCCACATGGCAAGTCTCCACATGGTAGACATCCACATGGTCCATTGGAGAGAGTGTATATATTTAAGTTGTTGCTAAGCGCCATGGGGAGCTCCCACGCCGTGCCATGTATGAGTTTTAGGAATAACCGTATTAGGGCGAGTGCCATACTCCTCAATGTTTGAAGAAAATTATCATAACGTATGCAAAAAGGTAGTCATACATAAGAACTTCTTACAAATAGGAGCAAATAGGATGAGCGACGAGGACACACACACAAAGGTCTTAAATTATCAAACTTCATAAGTTATTTGAGCTGAATGTAAGAAATTTAAAGTTGGCTAGTATAGTTTCAAAAGTACTGTTAGGGCAAATCGATGTCATGCTAACCCAAGCGACCATTAACACTCTTGCTCAAATCCATGCGTACCCAAGCCAAAATTAAACACTAATTAATAGACCAAAATATGCAAAAATGAATCGTTGGATGAGGTATCAAATAGGTCATCGCTTTGATCAAAGAGAGCTATGTAAATAATATGAAGTATATGTCTACTACAACTAGTTAAGAGATTTTGTTTGCCTTTCCTTGATAAGGGAACTTCACTAAGCATAGATGAGGCTCATACTTGAATGGAGTTGGATGTGTCTTCTTGTGAGGATGCTATTATTCTTCCACAAGTATTTAGTCTTTAAAAAAGCCAAGCAAACACATAACAACTAGTTAAGAGATTTTGTTTGACTTTCCTTGATAAAGGAACTTCACTAAGCACCCAGATTATGTGGAACTTGAGTAAAATTATTTGTGGTCAAGTAGTATTAATCGATTTCCCAGAGGAATTTTTTTTTTGAAGCCGATCTTGACGGAACTAAAGAAGTGGTACAGTTCTCATGCATACACCCAGTCTAGGCATAAATAGATTTAAGAGGATGATAGTTCTATCACTCAGGTTGAAAATATTCGAAGGAAAAGTCTTGTTTGTAATAGAGTGAATCCTTTTGTGGAATGCACTTATTACTGACTTTTCATGGATTTGGATATTTTCATATGTCATCTTTCCAGTTAACTTTTATGGAAATTGATAATTTCCTTAAAAGGAGGGGTGAAGTGATGGGATAATATTTTACCTAGGGATCTGTTGGTTGCATAGCTTTCGGAAGAGAACCAGTTGTGGTATAGAAATGAGATTTGGTCTGAAGGTAATTTCCGATAAATTCAGAGTAAGATACCTAATTGGAACTTTTCGAATAAGAGGATATCTATAAGTAGTATAGTGAAAGGTCAAAGGTTACTAATTCCATTTTGATTGGAATAGAAGTAAGTTTGATCAGGATTTAAGTATGAGAATTCTGTATTGGATCAACTTAATCTTAGTTTTAGTACTAGGATCAGAGAAGGGTTGATTGAGTGGAAGAAATTTTGCTATTAGAGAAAATTGGATTGGACTGCTGAGAATGAATTTTGTTCGTCTCAGATATTTTATGGATATGTTATTTATTCATGAGAAATAGAAAATCTTTTGTAGTTGAGTTACATCTCAATGAGATATGTGAGTAACATATGTAGGTTCTGGAGGAATCTACCAGATGAGAATGTGTTTACATAGTATGTACTGGGTCATAGTGAGATTACTCACATATGTGCACGATTAATCTTGTATGAATCTACTGTGTATTCCTGGTTACTAGGGTTATTTGGTGCACTTAATCTAGTTAGTGAACATAAGCATATGATCAAGTATTGATTTGACATATACTTGCAGAGTTAACAGATCTTTTTATGGAAGATTATGAGTTAACTAATAAGTAATTTAGATATGGATCTAAAGGTGGTGTTATGCTAGTATAATTAAGATCTGCACCTAGACATTTGAGATTCCTGAATCATTGGCAATTAACTTGAGTAGTTGATTACTCCAGGTGGAAGTTAGTTGGTAGACGATCAATGTGATAAGGATTCACCAGAGACTGATGTTTTTGATTTATATTGCTCGTAAGACGCATGATTAGTGAATCATCATGATTCATCAGTTAAAAATATGTGCATTGGATATACAATATTCTTTGGATAGAGTATTCCTTAATTAAGGAATAGACTCAGCTCATTAGTGATTGTATCCCAGAGCGCTCAATTGGATAACGAATCATAATGAATCCAAGAATGATGATTGAATTGATATTCAAAAGAACTTTGGTGTCTAGATTTGATTCTAGATTGTAATCTAAAGTTTTTTTTGTAGTTGAAGATGATTGTCATTTTGGTATGTGATCAGGCTTTAATTACCAGTGGTTTATAGAACTTGAAATCTTACACTTCAGTTATAGAATCCTGGTTTGAAAGTATTCCTAAATCTAGTATTTTTTTAATGGAAAGATTTTGGAATGATTCTTACTTTTCCTGAGTTATGTTAGACACATACTCCAGTATCCTATAAATGATTAATTGTGATTTTGGTTTTTAGGGAATTATGATTGACAAATCATATGAATCTAAATATTTATGGTTGACGAATCATAAACAGATACTTAATTATTGTCAGAGGAACAAGTATCTAGAAACTGGACCAGAGCACCACTTGGATGCTTTGCATGTGGAGAAAATCACAGAGTTGCAGAATGTCCAAACAAAGACAAATTTGTACCATTTTGTCGTGACTGTGGTTATGGGAATTGCTACAAGGAGTGCCCAGCAAGACCAAACCGTCGCTGATCACAGTTCCTGTAAATTTTATAACAATCAAACAAAGACCAACAGCTCAGAATGAACCAAGTGTACCCTTGATGGTAGTTACTAGAGCACGGAAGCAGAAAGAACCTGTAGCAAATCCAGTACCTGATGATTCTATACCATTAATTGATATACCAACAGCATCTGGAGTCTATCCAAATCTTCATGTAGAAAAGAGAAGATACCAAGATATGAGGCAGTGGATTAAATATTTGCAAGAGGAAGAGGAGCTTGAAGCTACTAGAGAAGCAACCAAAGTCCGTTCTTCACCAATGCAACCACCGAATAATCCACGTACATATATGAATGTTCAGTTGCATCATCACGAAGAACCCTTCAAGATGACTAAATCGGAAGCACCGCAAATAGAACAGCTCATGAATATTTTGTCTAGTAAGATCAATATTTTGTTGGAAGAGCTCCTGAAGTTGATGCCAAAAGCAAAAGAAGTATTGGTGCAAAGGTTAACTCAAGCTGAACCCGAAGTCCATGAAGAGCCACTTTTTGTGCTGGATTTGAAGAATCTAATGAAGTACTCCATGTTGGAACAGCTTGGGAAAGTGAACAAAAAAATTTCACCCTGCCTATACAACACATGCAATTTTCTAAAGAAGCAGTTGTGATAGATGGCGGTTTGGGAGTTAACCTGATTTTTACAAAGCTATGTGCAAATTGGGGCCTTACAAAGATAAAGCCTACGACTTTTGCCATTAAGTTGGCTGATCAATTGTCCACAATGAATGGTTGAAGATATACCTGTCAGAATTGTCGCAGTACAGTTTGTTATTACTTTCGTAGTAATGGAGTTACCATAAGCACCCAATGTCTACCGAGTCCTATTGGGATGCCCATGGTTACGAGTTACGCAAGTAATTCATAACTGGGGTACCGGGAAAATCACTTTTGAAAATCGTGAACATGCAGTCAAGGTTGATACTATAACTTGGACTATCAAACTAGTGGGTCAAAAAGAGGATGATGATTCATCAACAACGGATCATACTTGTGACCGACCAGTAAAAAATTGGGGAGTTCATTACAACTCTCAAACTGATACTGTCAACTGGAATCAAGCTTTTGCAACAATTGACTGTACAACAGGTTATATGTGTCAACAAGATAATCAATTAGATTTGAACAAGATTTTATTATTGGATCAAACTCTAGATACACTGATTAATTTTTCATTGAATGTGTTGAATGTAACTTGGATATCAACGGAGCCTATACCACATCCGATTGAAGATGAACTCATTCCTGTGAGTCATGCCTTGGCCTATGATGACAATGCAGAACTTACGGATGAGCAGATTCTAAATCATATGGATTCGACCAGATTTGGAGTGCGTAATATTCCTGATGAACCAACAATAAAAGTTTCAAAAGCAGTTATATTGAATGAAGACAGAACCACAGGTTCAATGACAAAGAAACAAGCCAAGAACCTTCATAATATGGTCCTGAAATGGGAAAATCCTCCTCAAAAGATTGATTCAAAGAATGTGCCACCCTTACTAGATAAAGGCAAAGGAAAAGTTGACGAAGATTCTTCAAGTCAGAGTTCTAGCAAGACATTACCATCTAGAAAGTCTTCACCTTTGAAGAAGAGTATCTTCTCGAAAGTCATCACATCCACGATTCCTGCTAAGAAGGATAAGCGAAGATCAAAGATAAATCCTTTTGACAAAGAACAAGCAGATGAAGTTCAACATGAAATACCCGAGCATTTTCAACGATATACACTGGATGATGTAGTTAGCATGTTTACCAAGCACATCGTGAACCCGAAGAACAAGTGCCAGAACCGAAAGATGTTTACGATGGCCCACCAGCTAGGACACAACCTATGAATCTTGCTGAACCAGGAGAACCAGAAAAGATTGTACAAGTTGGATCACAACTTAATCCTGAACAATTTTAAGCGATATGAATGTTACTTATTAAGTATCAAGATTGCTTTTTATGAACTTATAAGGATCTTAAGGATATTCCAATGTCAATTATTAAACATACTATACCTTTAATACTTGTCGATCGTGTCTCTTTGATGATGTGAGCTACCCTCATATTCAATCTCCTCTTCTTCTAATATTATCTCATCCAAACGTGGGGGCCTCAAATTACCCCCAATTTGGTCTTGTACGATCGTAGGAATCTCATCATTTTCATTTGTACCTTCTTCTCCCATCATTTCCACATCATTTGGAGTTTGGATGAGTGGTTCAGGTTCTTCCAAACGTCCTCAAAATTGGGTGGTGGTTCGTCGTGTGTATCCAATTCGACAATATCTTTTCCTTCAAACACACGTCGTTTTCTTGCATTAAGTTGGATCACATACCATCATCTTGGATCTATTCGATCTGGATGGAATGTAGTCTGCCAAAGAATCAAAAAAGTTAAGTTAGTCTTATAAGATTGATACATAAATAGTTGGATTGCAAATATTAATGAGATTGGAATTTTAGAGTCTCACCTGTTCGCAATGTCGTGGCAATACTAAAGTGTCATGAGAGTCCATCGACATACATTTTGTTGAGTCGATTTGAAAAAAAATTGAGTTATCCTTAAATCATTTTACGTCAAAAATAAAGTATTTGCCGTTAGTCTTGTAATCGACTTCATAAATATGTTGCAATGTGCCGACATAGTCTAGGTCGTCCGAAATGACATTAGGGTTCTTCGTACTAGAACGACTCTCTTGTTGAAAGTTGGCCATTATACCACAATCATATGTACGTCGCTTGTTGTCAACTCTCTCAACACGATAATGGTGTCCATATGCCCACATGGCAGTGTATGATGTATACTAAAACACAAAAAAAAAAACAAATGTGTGTATTTAAAAATACTATTTATATATTGAGTAGTACAAAAATAAAACTTCACAAAAATAATACTACACTAACCTTCCATCCACATCCACAAACAAATTTCCATTCTAATTTGGTCACTTGTTCTCCGATTTTAGATGCTTTTAGCATCGTATCAAAATCCCATTCATGGGAGCATTTTGAAGGTAAAGGCTCTAAAGGTTTGTCGTTCTCCAACACTCTCCTTTTTCTTCGATTGATGTTTCTTATTCATTTCAATGTTATGTTTCTTTCCTTTTTGGCTTCTTCATACCTTGAAATCCACTTTTCCATTTGCTCACAATTATATAAAATGAACGTGTCAATTTTCTCTTTTAATTGAGGTGAAAGTCTCTTTTGCACACCATTTCCTTGTGGTACTTCACCCTTAACACGTTCATATTCTTCACACCACATTTTTGAACTTGCAGGATGCAATTGTGAGATTATTTCAGTGATATAAAACAAAGATTCCAGTACAAGCCAACTTTTGTTAGAAATAAATGAATATGCTGAAGTTAATCCATAGGTTACTTTGACCCAAAAGGTTGAGATTTGTGTAACCATGGGTATTTAGTTATTTAGGCCATCTTAAGTTTGTTCATGTATTGACTCGTGGGTCCTTAGGGATCTAATTTTGTTTAGGGGCCCTATCTTGACTTTTGGGGGTGCCCTACATTTAGTAAGTGGTTAACCTTAGGGTTTGGTGGCATTTGGCCACATCCAAGTAGAGTACTTAGATGCTCATTGTGTATTCCATTTTAACATTTTGGCTAAGCATTGCTCTCCATTGCTCTTGTTGCTGTTTTCTCTCTCCCTCTTAGAGTTGGACGCCCAGCCTCTTCTCTCTTGTTTCTTGTGGAGATTGATTGATAACTAGATCTTGGTGACTTGACTCTTGCTTTCCTACATGGTATCAGAGCTACTAGATTTGCAACAAGCTTGTTTGTTGGCGGCCTACCAGAAGAGGAGCTTCTCTGCTTTTTGCTATGAAATTTCAGCATCTTGTTGATCTTTCCAAGTGGAGTTTGGATCAGCTTTTGTCTCTCTTTTCAAGTTGAAGGAGGGTGCCCATTAGAGATCTTGGAGGAGCAATTTGTGGCACCCAAAAATCAGAATCTCAAATCTGCTTTTTATGCAACCAGTTTTCAGCAAGTTTTGTTTGGAGGAGGGTGCCCAAAAATCTGCTACCGATTTTTGGTTGTGGTGTCTCCTTATCTTGTTGTTTTTGCTTTCAGGTTTGCATTTGTGTAGGAGGACGTCCAAAATTCAGCAAACCCTATTCAAGGTTAGGTCAACTTGTGGTTGAAAATTTGTAGATTCTCAACAAGCAGTAGGACGCTTTTAACAGCCCTAGTGGAGTGTGTGTTGATCACACTATTTGGCTTCCTAATTAGGTTTTGGTGTAGGCTTTAATAGAAGCTAGCCTAATTTTCAAGAAGCTGTTTTTTTTTGTGCAGAATGACAGCCATCTTTCCATTGTTTTTTGGGCACTTTGGTTGCAGATTGAAAGACATTTTGTGCTCCTACCTCTAGCTCTTTGTTTGCTGCAAATTTTTTGAGTAGATTTGGTTGAGGAAAGGCTCTCTTTCCTATCTACTACAAGCTGAAATTTAGTTGGAGGTAATGGCTAAATAATCGGAAGATATCGGTTCTTTGTTTAGTGAAGATAAGTTGGGTGGCACAAACTACTCCTTGTGGAGTTACATAATGAAGAATCTTCTCATAGCAAAAGGGCTGTGGGATTTGGTCAATGGTGATGAGGAAAGGCCTTCGTCTTTGGCACCTCCTACACCTCGTGGGTATATCATCATCAACATCATCTTCTCCATCTTCGGAAGAACAAAAGAAGTGGGATAGAAGGGATGCACAAGCACATTCTATGGTTGCTCTTGTTGTGAAAAGATCTATCTTACCTCATATTAGGTCTTGTAAGACATCTAAAAGTGCGTGAGATACACTTTATACTATGTATAGAGTAAAAAATTCAGCAAGAGTGGTGTATCTCAGAAATCAACTTTCTTTGTTGAAGATGCAAGAAGGAGATCAAGTGACCAATCACTTGACAAAGATCAAGGACTTCGTGAGGAGCTTTTCAATATTGATGAGATAATTGAGGATGCTCAATTTGTTTCCATTACTCTCAACTCATTACCTTCATCTTATCTTCCATTTGTTTCATCTTTGAGTATCTCTCTTAGGGGACAACAACTCTCCTTTGATGAACTTGTTGGGCTGTTTCTTCAAGAGGAGCAAACGAGGCAAAACTTTGCGGGTGACACTCAACAAGATCAAGCTTTCTTCACAAAAGGCAAGGGCAAAGGCAAGTCAAAAGGAAAGGGGAAGCCTCTTTCCAAGGATGAGCAAAAGCCCAATGGAGGTCAAGATGTCAACACTTAAAAGAAGAAAGAGAAGTGCCATTATTGCAAGAAGTATGGACACTTTATCAAGGATTGTAAGAAGAAGCTTGCGAAAGAGACGAGTAAAGGAATTGATACTAGTGCTTCACTTGCTACTTTGGAGCAAGAGCTTGAAGCTAGTAGTGATCTCTTCAACCAGAACTATGCTTTTTTGTCTAATATTCCTTCTACTAGTACTTCTACATCTATGAGAAATTCAGGTTCTGTTTTGCAAGTTGCTGATTTTCAGCCCATTGAATGGGTGATTGATAGTGGTGCTACTCGTCATTTGACTTCTCACAAAGAAGCATTCACTAAATTAGTGAAAGTGCAAAATGAAAGTAAGGTACAATGTGTGGATGATGCATCTTATTCTATTCATGGAATTGGAATTGTAGCCATCATTCTGCCTAATGGTGAAGAAAAGTACATTAAGAATGTCCTTTATGTTCCGGGAATAAAGGAAAATCTTCTTTCGGATTCAACTATGTTGAAGCAAGGACTAGTTGTTGAGTTCAAAGAAGATAAGTGTCTTGTCAAGGATCCTAAAAGATCACTCTTGATTATTGTTTCGGGAACAATGCATGCTGGCTTATTCATTATGGATACCTATGAGCGACAAATTCCGTCTACATGTCTTGTTGCTTCTACATTACAATCATTGGAGTTGGCTGAATTGTGGCACACAAGGTTTGGGCATCTCAACTTTGCAAGTTTGAAGAAGCTGAAGACATTTAATATGGTAGAAGACATTCCTATTATCGAGCAGCCGGAAGGGCATGTATGCGAGGGCTGCATACTTGGAAAGTTTCAAAGGAAATCTTTTCCAATTGATGGAACTAGTTGATAAATTTGATTTGGTTCATAGTAATGTTTGTGGTCTAATGAGGACTAAATCCATTGGAAAGTGCATCTATTTTGTGACTTTTATTGATGACTTTTCCCGTTTTACTTTGATACTACTTTATATTGTCAAGCTATTGGCTGTCTCATTTACCTATGTAGTTCAAGACCGGACATTTCTTATAGTGTCTCACTCATGAGTCCATTCATGCATGCCCCAATGAAATCACATTGGAAAGCATTGAAGAGGATCTTTCGATGTCTTCAACGAACAAGAAGTCATGGACTGGTTTTTTCTGCTTGTGATGATGCATGTTTGGTTGGTTTTAGTGACTCGGATTGGGGTGGAGATCAAGACACTACACGTTCTACAAGTGGACATTGCTTTTTCTACGGAAATTCTGCAATTTCGTGGTCAAGTAAAAAGCAGCCCACTGTTGCTACTTCTTCTAGTGAGGCAGAATAGAGAGCGATATTTTCAGCCACAATAGAGTGTTTATGGCTGAGAAGACTACTTGTTGACATGAATTCTGGTGAGCCCTCAGCCACTCTTATCTCCAAATCTTTCGATGGCCTCTGATAAAGTCCAAGACCAACTGCCGATCACCATGTTATATTATCGTGCAGCCATGTTGGGTGGGTCTTGGGAATCAAGGTTTCTAGCTTGGACAACTTCCAATTGGATTGCCGGAGTCAATAAGTGCTTTTTTTCCCACAAACACGACTTCAATACAGAGCACCTGGACTTCATGGAGAAGATGTAGTACTATCTCATCAAGGTACGACATGAGCAGAACCAGAGCCTGAAGTGAATACAGTATTCCCCACCAGTTTTGGTGGGGAATACTGTTGGAGGGTTTGTGGATCCCAAGGCAATCCTAATCCTAGTTAATAAGTGAGAGGGATTTGGTACCCCGCATGTGTAAGTCCAACCCGATGATCACATAGAGATTTGATAATTAGAAAGTCAATAAAAGGAGTTTAGGTATTATTGGTATTGCCATTTCTTATACTTTTTGTGAGAGAGAAAGGGAGAGAGAGAGAAAAAGTAAGCTATATTCATCATAAAGTTAATGGATGTAGTGCTAATGATCATAGTGTTAATGCTTAGGATTAATGGATGTTAGAGATAGATGTGGATTTTCCATTCATGTTGTAATCTGAAATATGTTATCACTCTCATGAAAATGAACCTACGCATGACAACTAAGTTCTACTCTTTGATGCTAGATTGCTTGGATCTTGGGTTGAGGTTAGGATAGGAAAGAAACCCACTACATGGACTCTCACGAATTATCAAACTTTTCAGTTCAAAAGTTGACTATTCCTATTGAAGGTCCAAGCTCGTCTACTCCTGACGAACAACTTATCAACAACGAATCTGAAGAAGATGATGTTGCATTTCACCGGCTACAACATGATGAAGATAATCAACTTCGACCATTACCTAGAAGATCTACAAGAGAAAGCATACCTCATATTAGGTATATCGACGAGTTTGTATCTTACCTTGTTCAAGAGTCGACGACTGTCAAAGAGGCACTCAGTCAGCCCAATTTTGATCCCTGAAAAGAAGCAATGGATAAAGAGTTTCATCTCTTATCAAGAATCAGACATGGACTATTGTCGAATTACCTGCCAGCAGAAATGTAGTTGATTGCAAATGGTTATTCAAAATCAAGAGATATGGAAGTACAGATCAAAGAAAAGATTGACTTGTTGCCATAGGATTTTCTTAGGTACACAACGTCGACTACATTGAGACCTTCAGTCCAGTAGTTAAACATTCTTCTATCAAACTTCTATTGTCATTTCTTGCTATAGTAGATTTGGAAACACATCAAATGGATGTACAAACAACATATTTCAATGGAGTTATTGAAGAGAACATTTACATGGTGCAACCTGAAGGATATAATATCGAAGGTAAACACAATCATGTGTGTAAACTCCAAAAGCACTTTATGGCTTGAAGCAGTCTGCTCGAGCATGGTTTCAAAGAGTCAATACTTTCTTTATCAATTACTCTACAGACCAAGCACTTCAGATTCAAATGTCTACTTTAAGTCAGTGCATCATTCTCTTATCATTATCACTTTGTATGTGGATGACACATTGCTTTTCAGCAACAATATCGATCTGATAAAAGAAGCCAAGACAATACTATCTTCTGAATTCGACATGATCATCTGGGAGAAGCTCATTACTGTTTAGGTATTCAAATCCAAAGATATAGAAAGCAAAATTTGATTTACATTATTCATCAAAGATACATTCACAATATCTTAGTCAATGTAGTGGCCTTGGGTCACCTGTCACACAAAGATTCGTTTCCAAGGGAATAGTGCTTCCCTTGCAAAGTTAGCTTGCAAATCCTACTCTAACCATACCTACATTCAGCACATCTAACTAACCACCCTACTTTAACCACAAGCAAGAAGAGCAAGAATAGAATACAATGGGGGAGGTGCTTACTTCCTATCCTCTCTCTCTCTTAGAAATCATTACCAGCATGAAAATAGAAAGAAAAAGCAAATGGGAAGAAAAAAATACAAAACAAGAGAGAGAGAGAGAGAGAGAGAGAGAGAGAGAGAGAGAGAGAGAGAGAGAGAGAGAGAGAGAGAGAGAGAGAGAGAGAGAGAGAGAGAGAGAGAGAGAGAGAGAGAGAGAGAGAGAGAGAGAGAAACAAGGATTTTCTAATCACATTTGGGAATAATCTCCTCCTCCTATTGAACATGGAAATATGGTTCAAAGGGTGCCTTTTTATGGATGGTGAAGGCCCTTGCCTCTTTATCCTATTGGTTAATTACAATGGCAAGGATCCTAAACAAGGATATTTTCGTAAAGGAACGCAGTGGACCTAGCATCTGCTCCGCATACTACTTTGGCTTCAACCCACTTTGTGAGATAATCTGTAGCCACGATGATATATCGGGCTTGGGTACTGCGAGCGGCTAGGTGAATAGGGCCGATGTAATCAAGTCTTCACTTCTCAAATGGCGCTTGAGCCAATACATGATGTAACGGCTCATAATTCGCTTTCGTTGGTGTATGTGCCCTCTGACATACATCACATTGCTTTATATGTGCCTCAGTATCCTTGTGCATTGTTGGCCACCAACAGTCGGATTGTAGAATCTTGTGTACTGTTATATCCATTGCAAAGTGTCTGCCTCCCATTGCTCATGTGAGAGGGACATGATTTGACTTGTCTCATGGGGCAGGATACAATGACGAATGTCATTATCCGCACCTCTTCGATATAGTTGGCCAACAATCAGCTGATATGGACGAGCTTTAAGTACAAATTTCCACTGTTGCGCCTCAGATAGTGACCGATCTAGTTGGTCATTCATCAAATACTCAACTATGTCTGTGGCCCATATGGTACAACATCCACGTAAAATAAAGCAGCATCTGATAACTCATCATTAGGTTGAGGATCTTTCTTCTTTGATTTGATTCTTGATACATGATCCGCCATATAATGTTGCTTGCCTTTGCATACCACTATTCAAAAATTGAACTCCAGCAACAAAAGTAACCATCTAGTGATTCTTCCAGTGTTGCAGGTTTTGTTGACTAGGTAGAGCAAAGGTTGATGATCAATGTAGAATGCAAAATGAGTTGCCATAAGATAATGATGAAACTTAGTCCTTGAATGCCTTTTTCATGACGCATTGGAAAGAGCTAGGGGCATTACAAAGACCGAATGGCATGACCTTGTAGGCATATGTACCCCATTTAGTAGCAAATGCAGTCTTGTGTTGGTCCTCTGGTGCAATCTTCACTTGGTTGTAGCCGCTGAAGCCATCCAAAAATCTATAGGCTTCTGCTCCAGCTACTCAATCTAGGATGCTTTTTGTGAACGGTAAGAGAAAGTGGTCCTTTTGCGTCACAACATTAAGTGCCTTTAGATTGACAAAATCCACATTTTGCCATTCTTCTTGGGAACAATGACTATGGGTGACACCCATTCTGTGTGCTCGATTTCATAGATGAAATTGGCATCGAGCAACTTCTGCAACTCTTGCTTGACTAGCTCGGTGTAGTTCGGGTTGCAGCGGTAATATCAGCTCACCTTTGGTGTTGCTCCTTCGACCAAAGATATGGTGTGTTGGAGTACCGATGATGGAATTTCCTTTAAATCTTTGTAAGACCACAGAAAGTAGTCTTTATACTCCATCAACAGTTTCTGGAGCTTGGTGAAATGTGAGGGCGCGAGTTGTGCTCCCACATGAACAATTTTGTCTTCTTTGCCTAGATTTGCTAGATTCATTGGTTGAGTACGGTCACTCATAGACTTGTTCTTTTTTTTTTATTCACATCAAGTTTCCATTGCGCTTTTGGCATCATGATCACCATGTCATCCAAGGTATAGCTCTTGAAGTTTTTTGGCACATCATGCATTGGTGCCTTACTCGTTTCTTCCTTCAAAAGGTTGATCTTAGCACGTGTGAGTGATAGCTTGTGCATTGCTTCTAACATTCCTGAAGTTGATGTGGAAGAGTGGTCGAATGACCCTTGAGCATGCGATTCAGCAACTTTCTTCTTGCCTCGTATATTGTTGTTGGTTGCTGCTATTTCTTTGCTCGTGGCCTTCTCTCGAGGTCCTTTGACATTCTCCACATGGTTTCGAATGTCTTCATCACTATTGCTATAGCCTCTTCGAGTAAATCGCTCCACTTGATCACTTGATTGTATCTTTGCTTTTGTTGATTTTCCTTTGGTACAGGTGCTTTCGGTGGTGGCATCTTTGAGATTTTATCATGTTGAGATTTTTGAGGTGGTTGAGCTGGTATTTGTTGAACTCCATAGCACATGGGATCCATGTTGTGTAGGATTTGCTCATCTGTCAGCTCAGCTTCCTTGTTATAGAACAATGCATGTTGGCAAGGAACTAAATCATCTTCAACAGGTTCCGAAATAGGTTTTGGTGATAGCCATGCTATGTTTATCATGTTCAACCCATATGAGATAGGCATGTCTAGGGTGAGTTCTTGTGGTGGTGATTTGCTAGGTTTTGAATCAGAATATGGATTTGGATGACATGTATGCCCAACAATACAATCAGTAGTTGCCAATGCATTTGTCCACAACACAATATCCATTTGTGAATCATAATGAATACCCATTGATACTTTCGGGTGATCAATGCTATGGTTCGTTGTGGAAGAAGTGTCATCAGCTTTGAGTGGTATAGGTTTCACCGCCCATGTGGAGGGATCCACCTTTACTGCCTACTCTCTATTCTCAAATGTGATTTTGCTGGTTTCCCAATCATGAACTACTTGTGCAATTCACAACCAGGGTCGTCCCCACAAAATTCGATAGGCAGTGGGTGTTTCAGGAATGTCCATCACCACAAATGTAATGACAAATTGTACCCCTGCTATCTTGACTGGAATGTGTTCTACAATCTCCTTCGGCCGCACACATGATTGATCAGCTAGTTTGATGGCAAACTTGGCAGCTTTCAGGCCTTGTAGATTCCATTTCTCATACAAAGTAGCGGAGATAAGGTTGACACTCGATCTTCCATCTACAACAGCAGCTTCTTCTCCGAAGAGCTTGTGCTTGATAGGAAGAGTTATATTGTGATGCTCACTCTCCCAAGCCACTCCCACATTCAGAACATTGTTGGCTTCTTCGAATCCAGCACAAAATAATAGTTCTTTGGAAGGTATGTCTGATTCAGTGTTCAGCCAATCTAATAAAACACCCTTTGCTTGAAGTGCAAGTAAAAGGAACTCTCCAATAGAGATGTTTATTCTGTTGGATAAGATGCTCGTCAGCAGTTCCGTCCTTGGAGCTTCGGGTTCTGTCATATGGAATGGTTCTTCCTGATGGTGTAGTTGCATGTTCGTTCGAGTAACAGCTAACACTAGAATGTTAGGACATGGAGGTCTCCTTGGTACAGTTGAGTGTGGAGTTGTGCTTGGGCCTGCTGATTAAACTACAATCCAATTCAATGGTGCAATGGTGGTGGCTCTCAATGGACAATTCTTGTAGTAGTGTCCATATCCACACTCATGGCAAAAGGGCATATAAATTCCTTTATTTGGACATTCAGCAGTGCTATCCATAACATCCATATAATATGCCCCCTTGACATTGTGGTTGTGCAGCGTATGTGGCATAGTACTCATTAATAGCAGGATCGATGAAAGGTTCATCAGGTCCATACCATTGTTGCATTTCCTGTTGGAAAAATGTTTCAGCTTCCGTCACCATGAGATTCACTTGGGTTGGGTTGCTTGAGGATTATTTGGCCCTGGTGGTGCTGGTAGTGCCATTCTTTTTGTTGCTAAGGGCCTAGTCCAAGCCTTGGTTTTGCGTTATGGTAAGCATAAGAGGTTTGAAATTGAGCTCTCTTTTGTTGTATGATCCGTGGGTTGTAGGGGCAATAAGCAGTGTCGTGCGAGGATGCATTGCACATATGACAATATCTATGCATTAGCTTCAAATTATGCTTCAGTACCAGGAGGTGTGATTCTGGGTACAAATGGGACACCAAACATTGTCATGTCGAGGTGTGAACTCGAGGTGCAAGGGCCTGTCCTAAGTGCTTAAAGGCCAAAAGAACAAATTGGCTTTTCATTCACATAAAGCTAGTCTCAGATCAACTTAATAAAAATCAACTAAGATTTTAAATGAAAACTCAAAAAAAACATTTCATCACAAAGATTCATTCACATAATAGTGGAAGCACCGAGGGGTCAAGATGGGGACGACCCCCCCCCCCCCCCCCCCCCAAAGGATTCTTTTTTTATCATTATGCAAATCCAATTGGCCAATGCCAATTACATATACAATGGATTCCACTAGGGTCTCAGATGTAGGAACATCAACTTAACATAGCCTCAATTCATATGCATAGATCTTAATTCCATACCTAGTTTAACAAAAGCATAAACATCTCTTCATCAATCTCAATCTTTTTGACATGCAATCATGTTGGATCTTAGATTCTTGTCATGTGATCCCAATGGATCTTAGATTCTTTACATGCAATCATAAGGGTTCATAGATTCTTGACATGCAGCTGTCATGAAGTGACATGCATGGCCTTTCAGGAATGCATGGAGTGACATGCAAGCTTCAATACTGACATGCAAGCTTTAAAACTAACATGCAAGCTCTACATCTGACATGCATAGACAATTGGCCATAGATACTATGACATGCAAGCTCTACATCTGACATGCATAGATAATTGGCCACAGATGCTATGACATGCAATAGTACTGATCAACCATTCTGACATAAGGGTAACAATATCAAGAGCATACCATAGTTTCGAGAGAAGGTGAAAGTGAGAGAGGGAGAGAGAGATCTGTGTGTTTGTGTGGTGATCTGAGAGTGAGATAGAAATCCGAGGGTCTGAGCTCCAAATAATCCTACAATCACAAAAATGACATAGTCTCCTTGAGGTGATGCCTCAATCCTCTTCTCCAGAGCACCTGTACACAACAAACAATAAAATGGCAGAGTCTGGTGTAGGCACACTCATGGCCGAGGAATCAAGGAGGAGCCAAATGCAAGAGAGGATGGATAGACTTTCCATCCAAGGTGGAGATGACCAAACTCTCTTCACCAAAGGCAAAGGCAAGTCCAAAGGCAAAGGATTAACATTCAAGAAGTCTTCAAATCTGGAGGATCAAGAAGGACCCTCAAAGGCATCTCCATCAACCACCAAAGTCAAGAAGGACAAATCAAAGGTGAAGTGCTACTATTGTAGCAAGATGGGGCATTATGCCTCGGAATGCTTCAAGAGGAAGCAAGATCAAAGCCAAGCCAACATGAGCAAAGAGGAGGAGGAGGAGGGTTCACATGAGGACTCTCTCATGATGTCCATATTTTTTTCAACAAGTTTCAAAGGAGAAGATCCTTGGTGGATTGACTCGGGTACTAGTTCACACATGACTAGCAAAAGGGAGTTTTTCTCTTCTCTCTTATCTTATGATGGACCTATAAAGTCTATCTATACAGCAAATGATGAAGCTTGTAAGATTGAAGGAGTTGGTAGCATTCCTCTTTGCTTAGGATCTTCCAAAAAGATCAACATAGAAGGTGTTTTGTACATTCCTACAATAACAAAGAATCTACTAAGTGTTGGCCAAATGGTAGACAATGATTTCAATGTTGACTTTGCTTCAAATAAATGTTTCATCAAGAAGAAGGGTAAGATAGTGGCTAAGGGCACTAGACTTGGCAAACTTTATAAGTTGGATGCATTTGTGGATACTAATGTTGTCATGTTGGCCGAGAAGAGCAAGATATCTACCTTTACTTTATGGCACAAAAGACTTGGACATGTCAACTCGGGTTCCATGGAGGCTATGATCAAGGAGGAGTATGCTTTAGGCCTACCAAGGTATATTGGGAAGGAAGACAAGGTTTGTGAAGATTGTGCCTTATCCAAGGCACATAAGAAGGTGTTTTTTAACTCCATCACAAAGTCATTTCATCCTCTTGAACTCATATAGTCGGATGTGCACATTGCTAGCACCAAATCTAATGGAGGTTCATCCATGTTTTTAACCTTCATTGATGACTACTCAAGATATTGGTGGGTGTTCTTACTTTCCTTCAAGTCTCAAGCATTTGATACTTTTGTAAAGTTCAATTTGTTTGTGGAAAAGCATCATAATCATAGCATCAAGATTCTTAGAAGTGACAATGGTGGAGAATTCATCTCCAATGAGTTCAAGGCCTTTTGTGAGGAGGAAGGGATCAAGAAAGAGACTTCTTGTCCTTACACTCCTCAACAAAATGGAGTTGCTAAAAGAAGGAATAGAACATTATGTGAATGTTCTAAGGCTTTAAGATTAGATGCTTGTTTGCCCAAATCCTTTTGGGGTGAGTCTCTTGTATGTGCAAACTACTTGATGAATAGGGTGTCTTGCAAAGCAATTGAAGGCAAAACTCCTTATGAGATGTTGTATGGAAAGAGACCCAATCTTAATCACTTGAAAGTTTTTGGGTGTATATGTTATGTGCATGTGCCATTGGAAACAAGAACCAACGAGGATCCATCTTCCACAAGAGGGATCATGCTTGGATATGCAAGCTCAAGCAAGGGCTACAAAGTCTATCTCCCATCCTTGAACAAATTTGTTGTTTCAAGGGATGTCATCTTTGATGAACATCATATGCATATGCTTGAAGAAGGCTCAAGTGCTCCAACAATCAAGAAGAAGATGGCCGAGGAGCAAGATCTTGGTTTTGAGGAGGAGCTCATGGAGGAGCAAGCACCAAACCCACCTATCGCACCAAGGAGATCTTCAAGGGCAAAAGTGGAGCCATCAAGGCTCACATATCAAGGCAAAGGACAGCAAGTTGAGGGTATATCATCCACTTCTTATGCTTTATCTAGTTTTGAAGAACCATCTAATGTTGAAGATGCATTGAACTCCAAAGAATGGTATAAAGCTATGTTGGATGAGTATGATGCCTTGATTGAGAATGAAACTTGGTTGCTTGTAATGTAATAGGATGCAAGTGGGTCTTCAAGCTGAAGTTGAATGCAAATTGGAGTGTTAACAAACATAAAGCAAGACTAGTTGCAAAAGGTTATGCTCAAGAGAGAGGGATAGACTATGAGAAAACTTTTGCACCCGTGGCCAAGATGGTCACAATAAGGCTAATCATTGCACTTGCATCACATTTTGGATGGATCCTATGTCAAATGGATGTCTCTAATGCTTTCTTGAATGGTTTTTTGGAAGAGGATATCTATATGGAGCAGTCACAAGGGTTCATCAAGCATGGAATGGAGAACAAAGTATGCCATCTCCAAAGAAGCATCTATGGCTTGAAGCAAGCCTCGAGATCTTGGAATTCAAGACTACATTGCTATCTCATTTCACTTTCTTTTGTTTAAAGTGAATATGATCCCACTCTTTACATTAATTTGATGATGTTGGTATTGTACTTTTACTCATTTATATAGATGACATCATCATTAGTGGAAATAGTGTTGATGGTATTGAAAAAATCAAGATAGATCTATCCTTAGAGTTCAAGATGGTAGATCTAGGGTGTCTTCACTTCATCTCAGGCATAGAGGTACTTAGAGGGTATGATTCTATTTTTATAAGTCAAGTAAACTATGCTCAAAGTCTTTTGAAGAAGTTTAAGATGGAAGTATGCAAAAGTGTTGACACACCAATGGAGCAAGATGTAAACGTGCCAAATGAAGATGATGAAAGATCCTTCATGGACATCACGTTGTTTAGACAACTTATAGGCTCCTTAATGTGGATCACTATAACTAGACCAGATCTTAGCTTTAGTGTATGTAGGTTGAGCCAATCCTTGCAAAAGCCATTGAATATCCATCGGAAAAAGGCTAAGAGGATTCTAAGATACATCTCGGGTACATTGGATTTTGGGATTCTATATAGAGGAGATGTGACTAACCTTCATGCATTTAGTGATTTAGATTTTGTAGGGGACAAGAGGGATAGGAAATCAACAAGTGCCTATTCAACTTTCATAGGAGAAGGTGTGGTTTCATGGCTTTCAGAAAAGCAAGAAACTATATCTCTATCTTCAACCGAGGCCGAGTACAAAGCTTTGACAACCACTACAAAGGAGGTACTTTGGATCAAGAGATTAATGGTGGAGCTAAAGATCATGGATTCAGAGAAGGCACCAATCATCTACAATGACAATATATCAGCCCAACGCCTTGCATCTAACCCAATCTTCCATGCAAGATCTAAGCACATTGAGATATGCCATCACTTTGTGAGAGAAATGGTGCAAGCCAAGGAGATTGCTTTGGAGCATGTTCCAAGCAATGAATGTGTAGTTGATCTACTTACTAAACCACTTCAAAAGACACCTTTTATGAAGTTCAGATCATCACTTGGAGTGATTAGTAAAGCAATGATTGAACCAAGCTAGATAGTGAGGAGGAGTGTTAAAAATTCACAATTCTAGCTTGACTAGTTTTGGTCATATGACTTGTAAATAGTTATATGGTCATGATGTTGCTTGTCACACGTGCCAAATAGCATAGGATTCCATTCATAAGGATGTTCTCAAGTAGACCTAAGTGTTAGAACCTTTGGAATGAGTCCAAATTATGCTTAGATACAAGAGAGAAAAAATAGGAGCTATTTTTGGTAGTTTTTGCATTGTTGAGGGATCTCCAAGATTCCAACCCTAACTTGGTAGGGATGAAAGATCCACCAAAATTAGCATTAGGGATAGGTTTAGGGCTACTCATACCTGCCCAAGACCATGATGGATGATGTATATATAGGTGATGATATCTCACCAAAATCAATCAAGCAATTTCATGATTTTTCTCTCATAATGGTGCAATTGCTCTCTATGTTCATAATTGTTTGAGTACTTGTGATTACTAATGATTATAGGATTGAATGTAGGTCTAGTGTACAATACTCAGACTGTGGGAGGCCGTACTTTCACACATGTGAAGCCTTTTTCAAGGATTTGGGCCATTTAGTGAGGTTCAAGCATAGATTTTTGATGGATTTTGATGGTTCAACTTGTGCTAATCTTATGAAATCATAATCTATTGTTTTCCTCATCATTTCAAGTGTTTTAGGATCCTTATTTTCTATAATTTTTACACTTTCTTAGCACCAATAGATTTAAGTTGTGTTTATTTTAAAGGCTTGGATTGAAATCCTTGCCCCAATGAAGTGGCCAATGAGAATAAAGGAGGCTCACCTCTAAAATCTATAAGAGAGAGTCATTTCCTTTGTATTGTATCATCTTTCATTCTCATTCTAAGAAAAATCACTTGGTTTTCCCATCTCCATCTCTCTCTCTCTCTCTCTCTCTCTCTCTCTCTCTCTCTCTCTCTCTCTCTCTCTCTCTCTCTCTCTCTCTCTCTCTCTCTCTCTCTCTCTCTCTCTCTCTCTCTCTCTCTCTCCCTACGTTGGGATAGAATTGCTTTGGGTAGGCGCTCGAGCCCCCAAAGCCTTTCTCAACCTAGGCATTCTCTCACTCCCTCTCTCCACTCTCTTTCTTCTCTCTCTCTCTCTCTCTCTCTCTCTCTCTCTCTCTCTCTCTCTCTCTCTCTCTCTCTCTCTCTCTCTCTCTCTCTCTCTCTCTCTCTCTCTCTCTCTCTCTCTCTCTCATCTTGCTATGCAAGTGAAGGCGAGGTTGCCGCTCCCAGTGACGGACCCCTATGCTACATCGACGACACAACCACCGGCCCTCCAGTATTCGAGATTGTTGGTCATGCTGTGATTTAATTCCATGTCAAAGACAGTTTGCAACTAATTACCTTGAGAGGACCCAGACACTCTAATTGAGACATATGGACTATTGCATGTTTGTGTGACAGATATAGGCCGGAAGACTGCATGAAGAGATGTGACCTAATTATAGTTGACCTGCATGGGGATTGCATGGTGTCATGCACAGGACTCTACTCTCTATATGATGAGGTAGGGATTCTCCCATCGACATATTGTGTTTAGGTTACCAATTTCTCTCTTCTACTCTTGCTTCACATGGCATGGCTTGGGGTCTAGATCCAGGTTTGGTCTAGGATTGGTTGGGCAATTTGGCTCCATAGTCTCTCCTATTGTGTTCTCCTATCCTCATCTTAGGGGTGATTCTTTAGGGTCTTTACGGTGCCCTTGTGCTTTCTTAAGAACCACTAGATTCATTTTGTGCTAGTTTTACATGGCTTGGATTAGGATCCTTGTCATTGTAACTAACCAATAGGAGAAAGGGGCAAGGGCCTTCTCCATCCATAAAAAGTCACCTTTTGAACCATGTTTTCATGTTCAATAGGAGGATGAGATTATGCCCAAATGTGATTAGAACATCCTTGCTTCCTTCTTCTCTCTGTCTCTCTCTCTCTCTCTCTCTCTCTCTCTCTCTCTCTCTCTCTCTCTCTCTCTCTCTCTCTCTCTCTCTCTCTCTCTCATTTTGTATTTTGTATTTGCTTTCCATTTGCTTTTTCTTTCTATTTGCATGTTGTTAATGATTTTTAAGAGAGTAGAGAGAATAGGAAGTAAGTACCTCCCCCATTGTATTCATTCTTGCTCTTCTTGCTTGTGGTAAAAAACCATGTGGTTTTGACAAACTGTCTAGAAAAAGAGCCAAAAAACACCTATCAAACCTCATAACTTCTTGATCTGATCAAGCCAACCTTTGCCCACCTGGAAGTATGTTATGCCCATCATCACTACCTACAGCTAGTTAGGTGAAGGTTATTTCCCAACCAATTTGTCAATATTGCCAAAAAACGGCCAAAAAAATGAAAAAACCTTTGTAAACAATGTCCAAAATCTCACAGTAACCCAAAACACCCCGGACAACCTTCATTCAGCTTCATTCTCAGCATCAGAGCCATCTTGGAGATCGGTGAAGATTAATACTGAGTGTACGGTCTCTGGCGAAGGTTATTAGACACCAAAAATAGGAATCTATCATCAGAACCCTCGCCAACTTTAGTATCAGCAAAAGTACTTACTGTAAACCTTCGCCAGTTTGCCAGTAGCTACTTTTCCATGTTTTCTAGCTTCAATGAAGTCGACGAAGATTAACATTGAGAAAAAGTGATCAGGCAAACGTTCCCAGTGCTCAGAGAAAAATCTATGTCCTTTGAACCTTCGCCAACCTTCATAAACCCTCACCAATATATCATTAATCTTCGTCGAGCTTTGAAAAGTAAAAAAACCATTGTTTTGAAGAATCTGTGAAGTGGGCAAAAGTTAATATTATCTGTAACTAGTCCAACGAACGTTCCCATCTCTCAAAAGTGCTAAATTGGCTTCTGAATCTTTGCCAGACTATTTCTCACCATGAGAACCTTCGCCTAACCCTCATTAGCAGCCCTCTGATAATCAATATGTACTTATTTGTAAGTCGGCAAAGGTTAGTCTCTGTCAAAAGGATAGTGCTGAAAGTTTCCAATACTAATCGTTTCCAAATTACTTTCAAAACCCTCTCTGAACCATCCTTTGTCAACAAGCACCCTCGCCGAGCTCCCGAAAGTGGTATTACACTGTGATAAATCATATATCACTAAGACGAAGGTTCCTGTTAAGAAAATCTGAAAAAATCCAAAACAAAATTGTTGAAACTACTAGTGACTTGACTCGCAAAATACTTGTTCGATCTTATACAAGTCATGACATTTAGTGCTGGGAGCTAGCGCAATCCCCCAGACCCCTACGCCCCACCCGCCCCGGACCCCACCCGTCCCGAAACCATCGAGGCCATCTATCACTCACCATTGTTACCAATTGTGCCATTACAATCCATTCTTTTGTGTGTGATCAGCACAATGAATAAGATTAAGATATGGTAGAATACTACACAGAATCCAGAGCTACATCAAGCAGCAATGGAAGAGATCCGACCAAATCAGCCAAATCCAATGGATCAAGGGTTCTTGGATTCATAGACCTTTTGCAAAGTCTCCCAAGCATTTTGAGCCGAAGTGCAATCTCCTACCTCTCTTAAGAGTTCATTTGCAACATTCGTTTTTATGCAATGTAGTGCAACATTGCACCTCTTGATGTATTTGGCTTTTTCTTGAGGATGAATAGGTCACCCTCCTTACCATTTACAATTTCCATCAGATCTTGCATGATCATGATGGATTCCATTCTAACTTTCCATATGGAATAGTTAGTTTTGTTGAGCCTTTCATTAGTATCCAAAAGATATGCATTTATAGATGCCATCTAGTCTCCTAATCAATGCCTTGACACAAATGAAGGTTACTTCTATTGATTTGATTGAAGATCTACCTTATCCCACTTCTTAGGGACCTGAAAATATCAGTAATAGACTTCCTATAAAGATCTAAGAATGATCTCTAACAAAATCAAATCATAGAATACTAGAAACAATGCACTTGCTTGATTGAAGTAGACAATACTAGTAGAATTGCCCCTCTTTCTATAAAGAATATTAAAGCTTCCAAATGATCTGATCAAGAGTGAATTTTAGAAACCTAATATACTTCCAAAATCACTTGTAAAATATCTAAATGTAATTTAATGAGGATGCAACACAATCTACTATCCAATCACAAGCAAAAAATGATCAAAATTGATCTAATTTGGTGCATAAGTCAAGCAATGGTTGGACTAAACCTAAATCACTTTAGGAGGTGTCCACTACACCTTAGAACAGCCTTGAAGAGTCCCCAGAACTCTGATCTTCCCTCTCCTTGAATGCTAGAAAGCCTCCTCTATGAAATCCCCTCCAAAACTCGCTTAGAAATCAATGCTTGGAGCAAGCAAAACTTGCTATCTTGGTAATGGGAATTGAATTCAACTTTGCCTCTGGTTTTAGACACCTACACACCTGCAAATGAAGTCACACAACACCAATCTCCAATGTATTTGACTCACTTTGAGTTCTAGAATCAATACTAGATGCTAAGATCCAATCTACACAAGATTTAGATCAAAAATTGTGATCAAATTGAATGAAAACCAGGGATTTAGCTCATTTAAACCTTTAGGCTCTGATACCATGTAAAAATTACAGCAAATAAGGATCCTAAAACACTTGAAATGATGAGGGAAACAATAGATTATGATTTCATAAGATTAGCACAAGTTGAACCATCAAAATCCATCAAAAATCTATGCTTGAACCTCACTAAATGGCCCAAATCCTTGAAGAAGGATTCACACGTGTGAAAGTACGGCCTCCCACAGTCTGAGTACTGTACACCAGACCTACATTCAGTCCTATAATCATTAGTAATCACAAGTACTCAAACAATTATGAACATAGAGAGCAATTGCACCATTATGAGAGAAAAAACATGAAATTGCTTGATTGATTTTGGTGAGATATCATCACCTATATATACATGATCCATCACGGTTTTGGGCAGGTATGAGTAGCCCTAAACCTATCCCTAATGCTAATTTTGGTGGATCTTTCATCCCTACCAAGTTAGAGTTGGAATCTTGGAGATCCCTCAACAATGCAAAAATTACCAAAAATAGCTCCTATTTTTTCTCCCTTGTATCTAAGCATAATTTGGACTCATTCCAAAGGTTCTAACACTCTGGTCTACTTGAGAACATCCTTATGAATGGAATCCTATGCTATTTGGCACGTGTGACAAGCCACATCATGACCATCTAACTATTTACAAGTCATATGACCAAAGCTAGTCAAGCTAGAATTGTGAATTTTTAACAATGATTGCCAGTTGTTTGAAGCGAGATTGAAAGTCGCAAGCGTGCATTTGGTCCCGACTGTTGTGAAACAAAGCAAGTGATCTTGGCATCCGCAAGTCCGAGCGCAAAGCTCAATAAAGGGTTGGGAAAGTATGAGCGAGCTCCAAGCTTTGCAAACTGCTCGCATTTTAGGAAGCGTGGAGACAGGCAGTGTTGCTAAAACCTTCTCGATCAAGTCTTCAGGGAGGTTCTGCCACACAATCCCCTCCATCTTTCCTCAACTTAAGATCCTTTTCTTCAAGAAATCTGCAAACACCAATAATCCGAAAAGATAACAAAATAATCCGGAATGCCCAGGGGAACAGAAATGGAAAAGAAAGATGCCCCAAAAACCGTCTATGATCCAACACGAAAGAAATTGGTACAGAGTTCAGACTCTACTGGAGCTTAAAACACTGAGGATTTTGGAGAGAGAGTACCCTTCTATTTAAAGCTCCATAGTCCAGAGTTTGTGACGTTTCAAACCTAAAAGCCATGGCAAGAGTCCAAATGGCAAGTCGCCACATGGCAGACATCCACATGGTCCATTGGAGAGTGTGTATATATTTAAATTGTTGCTAAGCACCATGGGGAGCCCCCACGCCATGTATGAGTTTTAGGGATAACCGTATTCGGACGAGTGCCATACTGCTCAGTGTTTGAGAAAAATTATCATAACATATGCAAAAAGGTAGTCATACATAAGAACTGCTTAGCAAATAGGAGCAAATAGGATGAGCAACGAGGACACACACACAAAGGTCTGAAATGTTATTTGAGCTGAATGTAAGAAATTTAAAGTTGGCTAGTATAGTCTCAAAAGTATTTTTAGGGCAAATCCATGTCACGCTAACCCAAGAGACCATTAACACTCTTGCTCATATCTATGCGTACCCATGCCAAAATTAAACACTAATTAATAGACCAAATATGCAAAATATGAATTGTTGGATGAGGTATGAGATAGGTCATCAAGCTTTGATCGAAGGGAGCTATGTAAATAATGTGAAGTATATGCCTACTACAACTAGTTAAGAGATTTTGTTTACCTTTCCTTGATAAAGGAACTTTACTAAGCATAGATGAGGCTCATACTTGAATGGAGTTGGATGTGTCTTCTTGTGAGGATGCTATTATTCTTCCACAAGTATTCAGTCTTTAAACAAGCGAAGAAAACACATAACAATATTGAATGTTGATCCTTAAGAAAGATGTACCAGGAGCTAGCCTCCAAAGACTTAATGAGCTGTGTAAACTTATGAGAAAAAAACCTTTGTTATGATCAAAAGCAACTATTAGCTTCCATCGGAGTGTGATTGTTAAACAAGAAGAACATATATCATAGGTAAGTAAGTGGGCTTGAGGTGTTGTATCCGAATCCAAAATACAGTAAACAATATATTTTTGATAGTATAATTAAGAATCAAACATAGCTATATGTATTAGAAGTAGAAGTCAATTCCTTAAGTATCATATGTGAAGAAAATCAGAGCACAAAGATGCCCTTTGATCTTTGGCTAGAATGGAAAGCACATCTAGCTTCATTAACAAAATAGAAATATTGCATCTACTACACATAGAAGATGTAAACTCAACAAGAACTTGTCAAAATCACTTGTGTAAGTTAATTTACTATTCCAGTCCATACAATAGCCATACAACAACTATACTCACATCTAGTAACTCATACATATAAGAAAAATAGCATTCTATACGCAAGAATCCACTATATCATCTCCAAAATGCAAAAATGGTTGTAAAATTCCAAAGAGATATTTGAATGAGAGAATAATGAGAGAGATGAAATGCTCTCATGCTTGTAGCCTATTTATAGCTGCCCTTTGGCTTGTTTGGATGATCTTGCTCAAGCTTATCAACTTATGGAAGGTTCTTCTCATTTTGAAGGGGGACACTTGGGATTTACTATAAAAGGAGGCCACTCTTTGTGTTAAGATATAGTTGGATAATAGTTGGCTAATAATGTGATAGTGAGTTGATGAGTGTGATGTGATAGTAGAATGCCATGTTCATTGAGAGTGTCATTATATTGAGAGTTAGTTAGGAGTCATTTGAGTTGGAAGTCATGTTGGTTGAGAGTCTTTTGGAGTGTGAGTTTGCTTGTTTGAGACAGCTTGTGGTTTAGTTCCATTTTGTGTTTAATGTTGCTCAAGTTTAGTATTACTTTGATGTTAGTTGCCTTGTGTAGTGCTTGAAGTTGGATGTTTGCAATGTGCATTAGTGATGTTGGAAGTGATGCTAATTTTGAGAGGGATGTTGTAGTTGGAAAGTGCATTGTTGAGTTCCATTGGTGGTGAGTAGGGTGTTTCTTACCATGCTTGTTTAGGGGTTGTGGTGGATGAAAGGATTAGCCATCAAATGAAATTCTGATTGTAAGGAAGGGCGAGCCCCAGTTTGACACTTCTTGGCCAAGCATTGCAGGACATAGGCTGTCAAACGGCTGTTCAGAAGCAATTAGAAAAAAGGTGGCGACCTGCTCTGGGAAACAAATATGTTACCAGGCTACCTCCACTGATTCCAATTTTGGATAAAGGTTTCTTGCACAAAACACAAGGTTTATAGGCAAAGAAAGTGATTTGCATGCACCAATTAGCTCGATTTTGACTAGATTTAACTCTCCTATGTTGTCTTACAAACATATCTACAAAATTTGTTAACTGACTTCACAAACGAAGCAAGATTTTGAGAGAGGTCTACAAAACACATAACTTTCTTCTTACAGAAAGAGAATTCAAGGAGTTAGAATTCTAAACTATCTCAGTCATAAACTCTAATGTTAATAGAGAATTTTACATGCAACTTCATTCTATGTTACAAACTGCAGGTCCAACAGGAGGATGAGTGTAAGAAAAACACCACACCTCACCATGCAATTATTAGACTCAAGAATCTCGGCCATGGACAGTTTACTACACCAGGATAGATTAATTTAGAATCAATTATCAATAAACATAACTAGATCCACTTGAATCCAACCACAAAACATTATGGAATTTGGCATGTAACCAAAACTCTAATAATATGCAAATCTAAGCAACAAGTTTTTAAAATTTGCTTATACAAATCATTCTACATGAATTGGAACTTCCCCAAGAAATCAAAAAATTAAGAATGAATTACCAAACTAATTACAAACATTTTTACCAAAATTTAAACATGTAAAAGGGCACTCTACCACAAACTTTGAAAAGCTCAAAGAATTAGCAACTCCAATTGTAAATCCAAGTGCCTCGATCTTCCAATCCGATGTATAGCTTGCCTCCCCTCTATCCAAAACTGCATCTTAGCTGAGCTCTGATACCAATGTAAAGACCCTAAAGAATCATCCCTAAAATGAGGATAGGAGAATACAATAGGAGAGACTATGGAGCCAAACCGCCCAACCAATCCTAGATCAAACCTGGATCTAGCCCCCAAGCCATGCCATGTGAAGCAAGAGGAGAAGAGAGAAACTGGTAACCTAAACACAATATGTCAACATGACAATCCTACCTCATTATATAGAGAGTAGAGTCATGTGCATGAAACCATGCAATCCCCATGCAGGTCAACTATAATTAGGTCACATCTCTTCATGCAGTCCTCTTGCCTATATCTGTCACACAAACATGCAATACTCCATATGTCTCAATTAGAGTGTCTGGGTCCTCTCAACCCTAAACCCTAAACCATGCAATCCCCATGCAGGTCAACTATAATTAGTCACACACTGGCCTTGACATGGAATTAAATCACGGCGTGACCAACAATCTCGAATACTGGAGGGCCGGTCTACCATATTAGGACTATTCCAAATCCTTACCCGAATATGGCCATAAAAGGAAATCACATCATTCATGTGAGTTCTAATTTGGGCCCTTTTGGCTTTCTTATTAAGAACTCGACTTAGGGCCTTTAATGTCATTTTAGAGTTTTAGGCCCCTAGTCACTTATTCCTAATTCTACAAGTTCTACAAAACCAAATTGCGTGCTCATTGGGTTGGGCTTATACACGCATGAAGCCAGTGCCCTCACACTTATTATTCTACCTGTATAGTGTACTCTGGCGGGGCCCACTTGGTAAGCTTAGCTAGTAGTACTTTAGTGGCGGGACCCACTAAGTGCCCAACAGTCAGATATAATCTGATGAATTGCAAATTAGCTCTCTCACCAATGGATCCAGGACTCAAGATGTCTAAGGACCAATGTTCTCGAACAATCGAAGAGAAGGGGCGGATTTGTGAGTATCCTTATCATTCAATAATATACACTCTCTCTAATGGACCATGTGGATACCTTGCCTAGTGGGCCCCGCCACAGCACAATAGAATAATAAGTGCAAGGCACTGGCATCCTGTGTGTATAAGCCCAGCCACCAATGAGCACAAGTAGCAAGTTGTAATTCCTAGGAATAAGAGACCAGGGGCTTCAAACTCTTAAATGACATTAGAGGCCCTAAGTCAAGTTGCAAATAAAAAAGCTAAAAGGGCCCAACTTAAAACTCACATGAATCATGTGAGTGCCCTTGTGTTTTCTATTAAAAATTCTAGCTTCACTAGTTTTGGTCATATGACTTGTAAATAGTTAGATGGTCATGATGTTGCTTGTCACACATGCCAAATAGCATAGGATTCCATTCAAAAGGATGTTCTCAAGTAGACCTAAGTGTTAGAACCTTTGGAATGAGTCCAAATTATGCTTAGATACAAGAGAGAAAAAATAGGAGTATTTTTGGTAATTTTTGCATTGTTGAGGGATCTCCAAGATTCTAACCCTAACTTGGTAGGGATGAAAGATCCACCAAAATTAGCATTAGGGATAGGTTTAGGGCTACTCATACCTGCCCAAAACTGTGATGGATCATGTATATATAGGTGATGATATCTCACCAAAATCAATCAAGCAATTTCATGTTTTTTCTCTCATAATGGTGCAATTGCTCTCTATGTTCATAATTGTTTGAGTACTTGTGATTACTAATGATTATAGGATTGAATGTAGGTCTGGTGTACAGTACTCAGACTGTGGGAGGCCGTACTTTCACACGTGTGAATCCTTCTTCAAGGATTTGGGCCATTTAGTGAGGTTCAAGCATAGATTTTTGATGGATTTTGATGGTTCAACTTGTGCTAATCTTATGAAATCATAATCTATTATTTCCCTCATCATTTTAAGTGTTTTAGGATCCTTATTTGCTGTAAGTTTTACATGGTATCAGAGCCTAAAGGTTGAAATGAGCTAAATCCTTGGTTTTCATTCAATTTGATCACAATTTTTGATCTAAATCTTGTGTAGATTGGATCTTAGCATCTAGTATTGATTCTAGAACTCAAAGTGAGTCAAATACATTGGAGATTGGTGTTGTGTGACTTCATTTGCAGGTGTGTAGGTGTCTAAAACCAGAGGCATTGAATTCAATTCCCATTACCAAGATAGCAAGTTTTGCTTGCTCCAAGCATTGATTTCTAAGCGAGTTTTGGAGGGGATTTCATAGAGGAGGCTTTCTAGCATTCAAGGAGAGGGAAGATCAGAGTTCTGGGGACTCTTCAAGGCTGTTCTAAGGTGTAGTGGACACCTCCTAAAGTGATTTAGGTTTAGTCCAACCATTGCTTGACTTATGCACCAAATTAGATCAATTTTGATCATTTTTTGCTTGTGATTGGATAGTAGATTGTGTTGCATCCTCATTAAATTACGTTTAGATATTTTACAAGTGATTTTGGAAGTATATTAGGTTGCTAAACTTCACTCTTGATCAGATCATTTGGAAGCTTTAATATTCTTTATAGAAAGAGGGGCAATTCTACTAGTATTGTCTACTTCAATCAAGCAAGTGCATTGTTTCTAGTATTCTATGATTTGATTTTGTTAGAGATCATTCTTAGATCTTTATAGGAAGTCTATTACTGATATTTTCAGGTCCCTAAGAAGTGGGATAAGGTAGATCTTCAATCAAATCAATAGAAGTAACCTTCATTTGTGTCAAGTCATTGATTAGGAGACTAGATGGCATCTATAAATGCATATCTTTTGGATACTAATGAAAGGCTCAACAAAACTAACTATTCCATATGGAAAGTTAGAATGGAATCCATCATGATCATGCAAGATCTGATGGAAATTGTAAATGGTAAGGAGGGTGACCTATTCATCCTCAAGAAAAAGCCAAATACATCAAGAGGTGCAATGTTGCACTACATTGCATAAAAACGAATGTTGCAAATGAACTCTTAAGAGAGGTAGGAGATTGCACTTCTGCTCAAAATGCTTGGGAGACTTTGCAAAAGGTCTATGAATCCAAGAACCCTTGATCCATTGGATTTGGCTGATTTGGTCGGATCTCTTCCATTGCTGCTTGATGTAGCTTTGGATTCTGTGTAGTATTCTACCATATCTTAATCTTATTCATTGTGCTGATCACACACAAAAGAATGGATTGTAATGGCACAATTGGTAACAATGGTGAGTGATAGATGGCCTCGATGGTTTCGGGACGGGTGGGGTCCGGGGCGGGTGGGGCGTAGGGGTCTGGGGGATTGCGCTAGCTCCCAGCACTAAATGTCATGACTTGTATAAGATCGAACAAGTATTTTGCGAGTCAAGTCACTAGTAGTTTCAACAATTTTGTTTTGGATTTTTTCAGATTTTCTTAACAGGAACCTTCGTCTTAGTGATATATGATTTATCACAGTGTAATACCACTTTCGGGAGCTCGGCGAGGGTGCTTGTTGACAAAGGATGGTTCAGAGAGGGTTTTGAAAGTAATTTGGAAACGATTAGTATTGGAAACTTTCAGCACTATCCTTTTGACAGAGACTAACCTTTGCCGACTTACAAATAAGTACATATTGATTATCAGAGGGCTGCTAATGAGGGTTAGGCGAAGGTTCTCATGGTGAGAAATAGTCTGGCAAAGATTCAGAAGCCAATTTAGCACTTTTGAGAGATGGGAACGTTCGTTGGACTAGTTACAGATAATATTAACTTTTGCCCACTTCACAGATTCTTCAAAACAATGTTTTTTTACTTTTCAAAGCTCGACGAAGATTAATGATATATTGGTGAGGGTTTATGAAGGTTGGCGAAGGTTCAAAGGACATAGATTTTTCTCTGAGCACTGGGAACGTTTGCCTGATCACTTTTTCTCAATGTTAATCTTCGTCGACTTCATTGAAGCTAGAAAACATGGAAAAGTAGCTACTGGCAAACTGGCGAAGGTTTACAGTAAGTACTTTTGCTGATACTAAAGTTGGCGAGGGTTCTGATGATAGATTCCTATTTTTGGTGTCTAATAACCTTCGCCAGAGACCGTACACTCAGTATTAATCTTCACCGATCTCCAAGATGGCTCTGATGCTGAGAATGAAGCTGAATGAAGGTTGTCCGGGGTGTTTTGGGTTACTGTGAGATTTTGGACATTGTTTACAAAGGTTTTTTCATTTTTTTGGCCGTTTTTTGGCAATATTGACAAATTGGTTGGGAAATAACCTTCACCTAACTAGCTGTAGGTAGTGATGATGGGCATAACATACTGCCAGGTGGGCAAAGGTTGGCTTGATCAGATCAAAAAGTTATGAGGTCTGATAGGTGTTTTTTGGCTCTTTTTCTAGACAGTTTGTCAAAACCACATGGTTTTTTACCACAAGCAAGAAGAGCAAGAATGAATACAATGGGGGAGGTACTTACTTCCTATTCTCTCTACTCTCTTAAAAATCATTAACAACATGCAAATAGAAAGAAAAAGCAAATGGAAAGCAAATACAAAATACAAAATGAGAGAGAGAGAGAGAGAGAGAGAGAGAGAGAGAGAGAGAGAGAGAGAGAGAGAGAGAGAGAGAGAGAGAGAGAGAGAGAGAGAAGAAGGAAGCAAGGATGTTCTAATCACATTTGGGCATAATCTCATCCTCCTATTGAACATGAAAACATGGTTCAAAGGGTGACTTTTTATGGATGGGGAAGGCCCTTGCCCCTTTCTCCTATTGGTTAGTTACAATGACAAGGATCCTAATCCAAGCCATGTAAAACTAGCACAAAATGAATCTAGTGGTTCTTAAGAAAGCACAAGGGCACCGTAAAGACCCTAAAGAATCACCCCTAAGATGAGGATAGGAGAACACAATAGGAGAGACTATGGAGCCAAATTGCCCAACCAATCCTAGACCAAACCTGGATCTAGACCCCAAGCCATGCCATGTGAAGCAAGAGTAGAAGAGAGAAATTGGTAACCTAGACACAATATGTCGATGGGAGAATCCCTACCTCATCATATAGAGAGTAGAGTCCTGTGCATGAAACCATGCAATCCCCATGCTGGTCAACTATAATTAGGTCACATCTCTTCATGCAGTCTTCCTGCCTATATCTGTCACACAAACATGCAATAGTCCATATGTCTCAATTAGAGTGTCTGGGTCCTCTCAAGGTAATTAGTCGCAAACTGTCTTTGACATGGAATTAAATCACAGCATGACTAACAATCTCGAATACTGGAGGGCCGGTGGTTGTGTCGTCGATGTAGCATAGGGGTCCGTCATTGGGAGCGGCAACCTCGCCTTCACTTGCATAGCAAGATGAGAGAGAGAGAGAGAGAGAGAGAGAGAGAGAGAGAGAGAGAGAGAGAGAGAGAGAGAGAGAGAGAGAGAGAGAGAGAGAGAGAGAGAGAGAGAGAGAGAGAGAGAGAGAGGAGAGAGAAGAAAGAGAGTGGAGAGAGGGAGTGAGAGAATGCCTAGGTTGAGAAAGGCTTTGGGGGCTCGAGCGCCTACCCAAAGCAATTCTATCCCACCGTAGGGAGAGAGAGAGAGAGAGAGAGAGAGAGAGAGAGAGAGAGAGAGAGAGAGAGAGAGAGAGAGAGAGAGAGAGAGAGAGAGAGAGAGAGAGAGAGAGAGAGAGAGAGAGAGAGAGAGAGAGAGAGAGAGAGAGAGAGATGGAGATGGGAAAACCAAGTGATTTTTCTTAGAATGAGAATGAAAGATGATACAATACAAAGGAAATGACTCTCTCTTATAGATTTTAGAGGTGAGCCTCCTTTATTCTCATTGGCCACTTCATTGGGGCAAGGATTTCAATCCAAGCCTTTAAAATAAACACAACTTAAATCTATTGGTTCTAAGAAAGTGTAAAAATTATAGAAAATAAGGATCCTAAAACACTTGAAATGATGAGGAGAACAATAGATTATGATTTCATAAGATTAGCACAAGTTGAACCATCAAAATCCATCAAAAATCTATGCTTGAACCTCACTAAATGGCCCAAATCCTTGAAGAAGGCTTCACATGTGTGAAAGTACGGCCTCCCACAGTCTGAGTATTGTACACTAGACCTACATTCAATCCTATAATCATTAGTAATCACAAGTACTCAAACAATTATGAACATAGAGAGCAATTGCACCATTATGAGAGAAAAATCATGAAATTGCTTGATTGATTTTGGTGAGATATCATCACCTATATATACATCATCCATCATGGTCTTGGGCAGGTATGAGTAGCCCTAAACCTATCCCTAATGCTAATTTTGGTGGATCTTTCATCCCTACCAGGTTAGGGTTGGAATCTTGGAGATCCCTCAACAATGCAAAAACTACCAAAAATAGCTCCTATTTTTTCTCTCTTGTATCTAAGCATAATTTGGACTCATTCCAAAGGTTCTAACACTTAGGTCTACTTGAGAACATTCTTATGAATGGAATCCTATGCTATTTGGCACGTGTGACAAGCCACATCATGACCATCTAACTATTTACAAGTCATATGACCAAAACTAGTCAAGCTAGAATTGTGAATTTTTAACACTCCTCCTCACTATCTAGCTTGGTTCAATCATTGCTTTACTAATCACTCCAAGTGATGATCTGAACTTCATAAAAGGTGTCTTTTGAAGTGGTTTAGTAAGTAGATCAACTACACATTCATTGCTTGGAACATGCTCCAAAGCAATCTCCTTGGCTTGCACCATTTTTCTCACAAAGTGATGGCATATCTCAATGTGCTTAGATCTTGCATGGAAGATTGGGTTAGATGCAAGGTGTTGGGCTGATATATTGTCATTGTAGATGATTGGTGCCTTCTCTGAATCCATGATCTTTAGCTCCACCATTAATCTCTTGATCCAAAGTACCTCCTTTGTAGTGGTTGTCAAAGCTTTGTACTCGGCCTCGGTTGGAGATAGAGATATAGTTTCTTGCTTTTCTGAAAGCCATGAAACCACACCTTCTCCTATGAAAGTTGAATAGGCACTTGTTGATTTCCTATCTCTATTGTCTCCTACAAAATCTAAATCACTAAATGCATGAAGGTTAATCACATCTCCTCTATATAGAATCCCAAAATCCAATGTACCCGAGATGTATCTTAGAATCCTCTTAGCCTTTTTCCAATGGATATTCAATGGCTTTTGCATGGATTGGCTCAACCTACATACACTAAAGCTAAGATTTGGTCTAGTTATAGTGATCCACATTAAGGAATCTATAATTTGCCTAAACAAAGTGATGTCCATGAAGGATCTTTCATCATCTTCATTTGGCACTTTTACATCTTGCTCCATTGGTGTGTCAACACTTTTGCATACTTCCACTTTTGTTAGCTTTGAAGAATCGAATCTATAGAAGCTATCAAAAGAAAGGAGAGAGTGCACATACTTTTGTCCTAAGAGTAAAGGAATTGAACAAAGAGCTAGCCTTTATAGGTGATCCTATCAAGGATGAAGAGCTTGTTCAACTCATATTGAATGGACTAAGCTTTGAATCTGACAATTTGGTTCAGTAAAATGCAATTATGGGTAAGCTACCCATACTTGAAGAACTCCAAGGCACACTCATGGCCGAGGAATCAAGAAGGAGCCAAATGCAAGAGAGGATGGATAGGCTTTCCATCCAAGGTGGAGATGACCAAGCTCTCTTCACCAAAGGCAAAGGCAAGTCCAAAGGCAAAGGATCAACATTCAAGAAGTCTACAAAGCTTGAGGATCAAGAAGGACCCCCAAAGGCATCTCCATCAACCACCAAAGTCAAGAAGGACAAATCAAAGGTGAAGTGCTACTATTGTAGCAAGATGGGGCATTATGCCTCGGAATACTTCAAGAGGAAGCAAGATCAAAGCCAAGCCAACATGAGCAAAGAGGAGGAGGAGGAGAGTTCACATGAGGACTCTCTCATGATGTCCATATTTTCTTCAACAAGCTTCAAAGGAGAAGATCCTTGGTGGATTGACTCGGGTGCTAGTTCACACATGACTAGTAAAAGAGAGTTTTTCTCTTCTCTCTTATCTTATGATGGACCTATAAAGTCTATCTATACAGCAAATGATGAAGCTTGTCAGATTGAAGGAGTTGGTAGCATTCCCCTTTGCTTAGGATCTTCCAAAAAGATCAACATAGAAGGTGTTTTGTACATTCCTACAATAACAAAGAATCTACTAAGTGTTGGCCAAATGGTAGACAATGGTTTCAATGTTGACTTTGCTTCAAATGAATGTTTCATGAAGAAGAAGGGTCAGATAGTGGCCAAGGGCACTAGACTTGGCAAACTTTATAAGCTGGATGCATTTGTGGATACTAATGTTGTCATGTTGGCCGAGAAGAGCAAGATATCTACCTTTACTTTATGGCACAAAAGACTTGGACATGTCAACTCGGGTTCCATGGAGGCTATGATCAAGGAGGAGTATGCTTTAGGCCTACCAAGGTCTATTGGGAAGGAAGACAAGGTTTGTGAAGCTTGTGCCTTATCCAAGGCACATAAGAAGGTGTTTCCTAACTCTATCACAAAGTCATCTCATCCTCTTGAACTCATACACTCGGATGTGCACATTGCTAGCACCAAATCTAATTGAGGTTCATCCATGTTTTTAACCTTCATTGATGACTACTCAAGATATTGGTGGGTGTTCTTACTTTCCTTCAAGTCTCAAGTATTTGATACTTTTGTAAAGTTCAAGTTGTTTGTGGAAAAGCATCATAATCATAGAATCAAGATTCTTAGAAGTGACAATGGTGGAGAATTCATCTCCAAGGAGTTCAAGGCCTTTTGTGAGGAGGAAGGGATCAAGAAAGAGACTTCTTGTCCTTACACTCCTCAACAAAATGGAGTTGCTAAAAGAAGGAATAGAACATTATGTGAATGTTCTAAGGCTTTAAGATTAGATGCTTGTTTGCCCAAATCCTTTTGGGGTGAGTCTCTTGTATGTGCAAACTACTTGATGAATAGGGTGTCTTGCAAAGCCATTGAAGGCAAAACTCCTTATGAGATGTTGTATGGAAAGAGACCCAATCTTAATCACTTGAAAGTTTTTGGGTGTATATGTTATGTTCATGTGCCATTGGAAACAAGAACCAAGGAGGATCCATCTTCCACAAGAGGGATCATGCTTGGATATGCAAGCTCAAGCAAGGGCTACAAAGTCTATCTCCCATCCTTGAACAAATTTGTTGTTTCAAGGGATGTCATCTTTGATGAACATCATATGCAAATGCTTGAAGAAGGCTCAAGGGCTCCAACAATCAAGAAGAAGATGGCCGAGGAGCAAGATCTTGGTTTTGAGGAGGAGCTCATGGAAGAGCAAGCACCAAACCCACCTATCACACCAAGGAGATCTTCAAGGGCAAAAGTGGAGCCATCAAGGCTCACATATCAAGGCAAAGGACAGCAAGTTGAGGGTATCTCATCCACTTCTTATGCTTTATCTAGTTTTGAAGAACCGTCTAATGTTGAAGATGCATTGAACTCCAAAGAATGGTATAAAGCTATGTTGGATGAGTATGATGCCTTGATTGAGAATGAAACTTGGTTGCTTGTTGAGAGACCTCAAAGGAATGTAATAGGATGCAAGTGGGTCTTCAAGCTTAAGTTGAATGCAAATGGGAGTGTTAACAAACATAAAGCAAGATTAGTTGCAAAAGGTTATGCTCAAGAGAGAGGGATAGACTATGAGGAAACTTTTGCACCCGTGGCCCAGATGGTCACAATAAGGCTAATCATTGCACTTGCATCACATTTTGGATGGATTCTATGTCAAATGGATGTCTCTAATGCTTTCTTGAATGGTTTTTTGGAAGAAGATATCTATATGGAGCAGCCACAAGGGTTCATCAAGCATGGAATGGAGAACAAAGTATGCCATCTCCAAAGAAGCATCTATGGCTTAAAGCAAGCCTCGAGATCTTGGAATTCAAGACTACATTGCTATCTTATTTCACTTTCTTTTGTTCAAAGTGAATATGATCCCACTCTTTACATTAATTTTGATGATGTTGGTATTGTACTTTTACTCATTTATGTAGATGACATCATCATTAGTGGAAATAGTGTTGATGGTATTGAAAAAATCAAGATAGATCTATCCTTAGAGTTCAAGACGGTAGATCTAGGGTGTCTTCACTTCATCTTAGGCATAGAAGTACTTAGAGGGTCTGATTTTATCTCTATAAGTCAAGTAAACTATGCTCAAAGTCTTTTGAAGAAGTTTAAGATGGAAGTATGCAAAAGTGTTGACACACCAATGGAGCAAGATGTAAAAGTGCCAAATGAAGATGATGAAAGATCCTTCATGGACATCACTTTGTTTAGGCAAATTATAGATTCCTTAATGTGGATCACTATAACTAGACCAAATCTTAGCTTTAGTGTATGTAGGTTGAGCCAATCCATGCAAAAGCCATTGAATATCCATTGGAAAAAGGCTAAGAGGATTCTAAGATACATCTCGGGTACATTGGATTTTGGGATTCTATATAGAGGAGATGTGATTAACCTTCATGCATTTAGTGATTCAGATTTTACAGGGGACAAGAGGGATAGGAAATCAACAAGTGCCTATTCAACTTTCATAGGAGAAGGTGTGGTTTCATGGCTTTCAAAAAAAGCAAGAAACTATATCTCTATCTTCAACTGAGGCCGAGTACAAAGCTTTGACAACCACTACAAAGGAGGTACTTTGGATCAAGAGATTATTGGTGGAACTAAAGATCATGGATTCAGAGGAGGCACCAATCATCTACAATGACAATATATCAGCCCAACACCTTGCATCTAACCCAATCTTCCATGCAAGATCTAAGCACATTGAGATATGCCATCACTTTGTGAGAGAATTGGTGCAAGCCAAGGAGATTGCTTTGGAGCATGTTCCAAGCAATGAATGTGTAGCTGATCTACTTAATAAACCACTTCAAAAGACACCTTTTATGAAGTTCAGATCATCACTTGGAGTGATTAGTGAAGCAATGATTGAACCAAGCTAGATAGTGAGGAGGAGTGTTAAAAATTCACAATTCTAGCTTGACTAGCTTTGGTCATATGACTTGTAAATAGTTAGATGGTCATGATGTGGCTTGTCACACGTGCCAAATAGCATAGGATTCCATTCATAAGGATGTTCTCAAGTAGACCGAAGTGTTAGAACCTTTGGAATGAGTCCAAATTATGCTTAGATACAAGGGAGAAAAAATAGGAGCTATTTTTGGTAGTTTTTGCATTGTTGAGGGATCTCCAAGATTCCAACCCTAACTTGGTAGGGATGAAAGATCCACCAAAATTAGCATTAGGTATAGGTTTAGGGCTACTCATACCTGCCCAAAACCGTGATGGATCATGTATATATAGGTGATGATATCTCACCAAAATCAATCAAGCAATTTCATGTTTTTTCTCTCATAATGGTGCAATTGCTCTCTATGTTCATAATTGTTTGAGTACTTGTGATTACTAATGATTATAGGATTGAATGTAGGTCTGGTGTACAGTACTCAGACTGTGGGAGGCCGTACTTTCACACGTGTGAAGCCTTCTTCAAGAATTTGGGCCATTTAGTGAGGTTCAAGCATAGATTTTTGATGGATTTTGATGGTTCAACTTGTGCTAATCTTATGAAATCATAATCTATTGTTTCCCTCATCATTTCAAGTGTTTTAGGATCCTTATTTGCTGTAATTTTTACAATCATCAAGTCTAAATTTTTGTGTCAACAAGCGACCTGTTTTCTTTGTGGTTGCTGAAGCAGGATTGATTCTTCTGAATGATCGATGTGTTAATGTGTCCACATATTGCTTATACAACCCTTTTACCAGAGTGTGGACGGAGCTGCCACCTATACCTCAAGCTAAAGGTCATTCTGGTCCTCCTCTTGATGTAGGCATATTCGAGCATAGAGATACCAAAAGCTACAACCTGGTTGCTGGATCCAATGGCTATTGCCATAAATCAACATATGTCTTTGATTCACTGACCAGAACTTGGCAGGTTAGTGGCAACTTGCCTCAGATTTGTGGTGATCTGACTGACGGCATTGTCTGTGACAGTTATCTTCATGCCTTTGATCCAAGATTGAACAAGATAGCTAGGAAAATGGGCCTTGACAAGTTCTAGCTCAAGATTGATGAAAATTTTTCACTTAGATGGATCAAAATGCATGGTAACCTTAGGTAGGCTCTGATACCATGTTGAATTTCACACGTGTGGACTGTCCACTACATGTACTTGTGATCTCCTAAGGTGTGTAGATGCACCAAGATCAAGACTAGATTGAGATTCATGATCTATCTTTGAATCTATGGCAAAAACACACTACATGCATTCAATCACTTCCAATTCTCACTCACACGTGTGGGAAGTATTCAAAAAATAATCTAAGTAAAAACAAACTGCTCTCCTCGGGTAGAGAGAGAAAAAGCATCATGAGCTCTCGGGTAGAGAGAGAAAGCTAGAAATCCAGTACTCACAAAATCCATGAAATCACCAAATCAATTAGCTTCAAAATGAGGAGTACAATGGTACTAGTAGATCAACGAGTTACCACTATGCTTAACTATTATTGGACCATACTTTGTCACCTCTTGATTCTATTGGACCATTGATCCATGCACCTCTTAATTCTATTGGACTATATTCAAGCACACCTCAATTTCCTATTGGACCTCACAAGGTTCCACCTCTAAATCCTATTGGACCTCTTGGAGTTCATCAAACAAAAGCTTTACACTAGTCTACATTCTAATTGGCACGTGTTTAGCCTCTTACTCGATTTTGGCTCAATAGTGGCATTACAAGTGGAAATGCATAATTTGCCATCTATGCCAAATTTATTCCTATCAACATCCTACACCTAGATGCTTGATGTAAAAAACATAAGACGCCTATATCTAACATAGATAATCTTTTTCAATTCTTCACACTCCTCCTAAAAAATTATCTATGAAGATTTGAGCATTGATCTTGATATAACTCCAAGATTAGATCTATGCTTGATGAAAGCACTTTTGCTCAAAGGCTTGGTGAGTAGATCGGCAATACAAGAGGACGAGTTGACATGCTCCAAATAGATTTCTCCTCCAATAAGATTTTCTCTCACAAAATGGTGTGCCACTTCTATGTGCTTGCTTCTTGCATGAAATATGGGACTATTGGCAAGAGCTTGGGCCGAGATGTTATCACACTTGATCATTGGTAGATCATCCTCCTTGATGCACTTTAGCTCCATTAATAACCTCTTGATCCAAAGCACTTCTTTGGTAGTTGTAGTGAGTGCTTTGTACTCGGCCTCACATGAAGAGAGAGATATAGTATCTTGCTTTTTGGAAAGCCAAGATATCAACATAGAGTGAGCATATCTAGATTGGCATATAAAGACATGATTGTCATAAAAATCAATATCTAGGCCTAGGATGTAATGCATCTCTCCTAGATCTTGCATTTTAAACTCACATCCAAGTGCTAGCTTGGTTTCATCAACTAGCTTGATACAACTTCCACAAAGAATAATGTCATCAGCATAAATTAGAAGAATGACAATATTGCTATCAACAAACTTTAGATACATGGAAGGATCATAGTCACTAAGAGTAAATCCTAGTGAGATAAGAAAAGAATTACGTCTTGAATACCATGATCTTGGTGCTTGCTTGAGTCCATAAAGACTTTTGAAGAGCAAGCACACTTTGGACTCATCCTTGATGAATCCTTGAGGTTGTTCCATATAGATCTCCTCCTCAAGATAACCATTTAGAAAAGCACTGGATACATCTAATTGAAACACCTTCCACTTGAAAAAACAAGCAAGAGAAATACGAATTCTTATTGTCACCATCTTTGCAATGGGTGCAAAGGTCTCCTCATAATCAAGACCATGGATTTGAGCAAATCCTTTGGCAGATATTCTTGCTTTATGCTCGTTGATGGTGCCATCATGATTGAACTTGATCCGAAATACCCACTTGCAACCAATCACATGCTTGTTGGATGGAGGATCCACAAGCTCCCAAGTATTGTTGGTGATCAATGCATCATACTCTTGCTTCATGGCATCATACCACTCCTTGGTATTGAGTGCCTCTTGTACATTCTTTGGCTCTTCATGAGAGACAAAAAAAACATAATTAGTGGAATGAAGATCCACTTGTTTGCCTTTATCAACATATGAGAGCCTCTTAGGCTCGGATCTATCTCTCATGGATCTTCTTGGTGAGAAAATCCGAGAAGAGTCTTCTTCAAATCTTGACCCCATCACATCATGATTGTCTTCAAAATCAATAATTGATGATGCATCCATAGATTTCTTGATCTCGGCCTCTTCAAAAGATGAGTGTTGATCTTCATGAAAGACAACATCTCTACTTTCAATAACTCGAGAAGTAGAGAGTATAAAGACTCTATAGGCCTTCTTGGTGGATGAGTATCCAACCATGATCCCTTTGCATGCACTAGGATCTTCCTTCTTCCTTGTTTCCAAGGGAATATGGACAAAGCATAAGCATCCAAAAACTCTAAGGTGATCAACTTTAGGCTTCTTAAAAAATAAGATTTCATATGGTGACTTTCCTCCAAGAGCTATATGTGGGAGCCTATTGCAAAGATAATTTGCACAATTAATGGCTTATCCCCAAAAATATTTGGGCAAAGATGCCTCAATTCTCATAGATTTTGCACATTCACATAGAGATCTATTCTTTCTCTCAGCCACTCCATTTTGAGATGGAGAGTAGGCAAAAGAGAACTCTCTTTTAATGCCTTCAAGCTCACAAAAATCTTCAAATTTATTGGAGATATATTCACCACCTCCATCACTTCTAAGAGCTTTAATCTTGAATGAAAATTACTTCTCTACATAAGCTTTGAAAATAAGGAAATGATCAAACACCATAGATTTAGAAGCAAGAAGATATATCCAAGTGAATCTTGTGTAATCATCAATGAAAGTAACAAAACAAGTGGCTCCTCCCTTGCTTTTAGTTGATGAGAAATGCACATCCGAGTGGATTAACTCCAAAGGATGCTTGATTTTGATAGAAGATCTTGTAAATGGCTTTTTGTGAGATTTAGCATAGCACAAGCCTCACAAGGCTTGATCTTCTTGAAGAGTGACTTTGGCAAGCCAATCGCTTTGGCTTCTTTGATCATAGAGAGCATGGATTTGTAGTTGGGATGTCCCAACCTCCTATGCCATAATTCCTCCATAGAGAGCTTGTTTACAAGAGCAACATTACAAGCATTCACAGACTCATTTGGATCTAGTTTATAGATGCCACCAAATCTAGATCCTAATGCAAGTATCTCATCATTCTTTTTGATAGTGCAAGTATCAACATTGAATTTTGCATCAAGGCCATTATCAAGCAATTGGCCAACACTAATAAGATTCTTGGTAAGCTTAGGTACATAAAGAAATCTAGAGAGAGAAAGAACTTTAGAGGATGCAAGCTTCAAGGGAATGTTCCCTATGCCTTCAATAGGACATTCAAAATCATTTGCAGTGTATATTGATTTCTTGACTCCATCATAAGGTGCACTAGAAGAGAAAGTGTCCTTGGAGTTACACATATGTGAAGAGGCTCCACTATCAATATACCATAGGCCGTCCTTCTTGAAAGGAGTAGATGAGAAACTAGAGACCATAAGAGATCCCTCTCCATCACTTGCAATACTGTCTTCCTTCTCATTGGTAATGTTGGCTTGCTTGAGTTGATTCATCTTCTTGAAGCAATTGGTGGCATAATGACCTTTCTTGCCACAATAAAAGCACTTGATCTTCTTCTTATTGAGCTTGGATGATGAAGCATTAGAGGAATCATCTTCCTCCTCACCTTTGTCTTTATATTTGACTTTGTCCTTTCGTGAGAATTGTTGATGCTGGTTCTTGCTCCTCCCTTTGTGCTTATCCTTGTCAAAGAGAGCTTTGCCATCATTATGAGTGAGAGAAAGCTTGTCCATCCTCAAGAGATTGTACTCTTGTCTTGATTCTTCCGAAATTAGCACACTTTGGAGAGCCTTCAAACTGGGTAGCTCCTCCTTAATGGCATAGGATTGGACAAGGTTATCAAATTCACTTCTCAAGCCATTGAGAATGACTTGAACTAGCTCATTTTGATTGATGGAATCACCAATACAAGCAAGTTCTCTATGAATATCTTTGACTCTCAAAACATAACTAGATGCACTCTCATCACTCTTTTGGCTACTTTGAAAGATCTGATTCCTAGGAGTGAGAAGCCTAGAGGTATTCTTAGCCTCATAGATAGTCTTGAGACAATCCCAAGCTTCTTTGGCTGTTGTACAAGTACCTATCTCCCTCAATATCTCATTAGAGACATTCATCTTAATGTAGTGGAGAGCCATCCTTGCTCTCTTTTTGTATTTTTGAACCTCTTGAAGAACTTGTGGTTCTTCTTCAAGGCCAAGAACTATGTCCATCATGTCTTGAAGGATCAAGATGGACTCCATCCTCATTTTCCAAATTGAATAATTTGAAGTGGTCAATCTTTCACTTGGTTCCAACAAGGATGAACCCATTGAAGACATTTGAAGTGAAGAAAACTCAAATGATGAACAATAAATATTGCTACACACTCTCAATATGATCCAATAATAGAGTACTATCTCCTCCTATGAAAGATCTTGCAACTATTTGTGAATTGATTCTCACTAGCTACACAAATCTCTCTAAAACAAGATCTATTTCACATCAAATGATGGAGTATAGGCAAAGTTAGGATCAAACACTCTTAGCACGTGTGAAATATACTAAGAAACCAAATTTGACTCAAATACAATGATATTGCATGAAACAAAATGGCTAAGATCTCAAAATAGTGCCTAGATCACATACAGATGAGATTGGTAAAAAACATAAGACCCCTATATCTAACATAGATAATCTTTTTCAATTCTTCACATAGGTCACTTAAACATGAGGTCTATCTTGTACATGCATCATAATAGTATGGTCAAGGATATGAGAATTAATGTTCTCTTCAGAAGAAATTAGACTGTTTGTGAAATGTACTTACTAGGAAATTAACCTAGAACAAGATTTCCAAAAGGACAAGCCAAAAGAGCTAAGTTTATTCCTGAATTAATCCATAGTGATTTATGTGGTCCTATGAGCGTGCCCTCTTTGGGTCAAGCTTTATATTTCATCACTTTTATTGATGACCTCTCCAGATTCACCAGAATCATGTTCATCAAGAACAAGTCTGAGGCATTCAACTATTTCAATAGTTTAAACGGTTTGCTGAGACTCAAACTGGTCAGAGGATCAAGACCCTCTAGTTTGATTCAGAGGGAGAGTACACGTCTAATGAAATGACGGACTACTTATCTTCATGCAACGTGCACCATCATTTCACTATCAACTATACTCCATGATAGAAAGGCGTAGCTGAACGAAAGAATAAAACACTTTTGGAAGCAACACGATCCATGATGTCAAATGCTTAGCTACCCAAGAAATTTTGGGTGGAAAGCAATTTCTACAGCTTGCTATGTGCAAAATCATTTCAACACAAAGGCAATTGACACTAAAACTTCGTTTGAGGTCTACTACAGCTACAAACCAAGCCTCAAACACCTATGTGTGTTTGTGTCTCTCTGCTACGCACAAATACCGTCTAATCTGTATTAGAAACCAATGATAAACTTATTACTATTTATGATGTACTGTTGACAACTCTTACCAACTGTAAGTAGTTGTAGGCTAGTCTATAGTGAGCTACTAGTTTTCTCTCCATATTCAGAGTTTATTGTAGTCTTCATTATTCAGTGTATGATAGTGATGGTGTGTTCTTCCTCTTCCTTGTGGAGATTGCTTATGGTGATTGATTGATAGTGCTGTAGTGGGTTTCTTTCCTTGCCTATCCTCACACCCAAGATCTAATCAATCTAGCATCAAGGAGATGAAGTTAGTTGTCAAGCGGAGGTTCGTTCCCATGAGAGCAATAACATTCTAATTATCAAATAACTATGTGATCATCGGGTTCGACTTACACACGCAAGGTGCCAAATCCCTCTCACTTATTAAGTAGGGTTATGGTTGCCTTGGGATCCACAAACCCTCCAACAATATCCCCCACAAAAACTGGTGGTGGTCCCACAACACTTGCGAGATGCAGTTGCTGTGGGCTTTTATTTGCATCACAAATAGCATTCCGTACTTCCTTGGCTTTAGTATATTTTGAAATATCAAGCAACAAACCTTCAGACAAGGAAATGCTTATGATGACAAGAGCCTTGTCATTTTTGTCTCTCCAGTCCTTCAATTCTTTACCTGTAGATTGAGGCATCTCTTCTGTGCCATCAACCCATAGCCTCAAAAAACCTTCTCCCTTAAGAAGTAAGTTTGTCTTGATTTTCCAAACTTGATAGTTGCAGCATGAACATTCAAATATGGAAGTAATTTTCTGTTGTACAGTACCAAATGTTGACATCTCTGAAATCTCAAGAACAACCGACTCTAATACCACTGTTAAGAATTTATTAAGGAGAATATGTGATAGACTATTTTGTAGTCTATGAAATTATCAGTCAAACAATGATCTAACGACACGTAACAGTTGTCAAATATAGATCTGAAATTATTGAATGAAGATTCAGATGTGATTTTAATCACTACAGAATACTGTGCACTGACTTCTGGTCAGTTTTATGTTTATGTATCAGCTTATCCATGTTGGACAAGTATCATACTGATATGTGGCATGACCTCTGTGATTCAAAACAGTCCTAGTAGAATAGAAATCGCCCTATCTCCACTTTACAAAACTTGTTTTGGAACATTCATCAAAAAATTATGGATAAAAATGTGAAATCCTTCACAAAGTCTTGTAAAAAGTAAACTGATGATTGATTCTCATTCATGTGATATAAGTATTGATGTTTGAATATCATTTACATACTATTAGGATATTACTTATAAAATGAATCAAACAGAAACATTAGATATTCAATGTATGATGGATTTCATGATAGAAATCTTCATTTTAAAAAATAGAAGAACGTGAGAGAAACTCAAATGTACAGGGCATCTAAAATGAAGTCTATAGCTTCTGTAGAGCGATTTATTGATCTGAATTTTTTCTCCATTCAGTTTTGATCATTCTCCATTCAAGAATTATTAGTTGTCCTAATAGACTGCATACTAAAAAATTTCTTCTCTCTACGTTCACTCTCTCTCTCTAGGAGTGTTATTCAAAAAATAGATCCTACTCTCTATTTTAATTTTTTTTAAATAGGTCTAGAAGCTAAACATTCTAGATTATTCTACTCTAATAGGAATTTCTAGAATCTTCTACCACTATGTAAAGTTAATATAGAGTGTATTATTAAGTAGGACTCGTGAATTTAATTCAATGTATAATAGGGGTCTACTTAATTATTTTGGTATTAATTATTGACCCTTATGATGGCCTCATAATTAAAATACCAACATTTTATATACGTGACATCAATCGCAGGCGGGATGTGGGTCTCTCTTTCTCCATCAGGCCTCCTTCGTCTTCTTGCTCTCTTCTTGTTGATTGCATCCGCCAACTGCAATATCCATATCCATATACATGCTACAAGGTAAGGTTTGTAACTTAAGAAGCTTGAATACTTTAGTTTACGGTTACCTCACAAGAGTGTTGAACTTGCCAGCCTTCTCAAGCATGCTGATCAGGTCCACCTGGCCTGCTGCATTGTTACTATCACCAATAGGTGTCAATATATGATCAATCTAAAAAATGGATAACTAGCGCTTCTTTCACTTTGCCAGGCTGAGGAATGTTTTCTTGGAGTTTAAGTTCGTTCGTGTGGATGTAGCTCAGTTGAAGCCCTGCATGTTGATCTGCGGCAGGATGAGAAAGCTGCAATGGACTGTCAGCTCAAATGGCATTACATTTCAGAACAATGACTCATGTTTGGAACTGAATATACAAAAAGTTTGATGTCACTTTTCTTTAAAAAAAATAGTCTGTTTTCGTGTTAGGCTTCTTTTCACATCGTTTCACACTGTCAGACTTCTGTTGACATAATCGACTTGCTTTCATGTTCCTTTAAATACATCTGTTGAGAAATGGGCCACATCTGAATTTTCACCTCTGAAGGCCTTTTAGAAGATAACTCAAACCTTTACCAAGTTAAGGATTAGCTTAAGTTGATTACTATAGTTGCCTTAAGAAAGAATCACAACCTATGTGCGATGTTTCAAATCACTACGTTTGTAAATGTTCTGAACAAACATCTTCCTCGATTAGTTATCTCAATTCAGCTGTGTGATGTGATAAAGCAATCTTATCTACTTCTATAATTTTTGTCTTGCATTATTACTTTCACTCTAAGAACAATATGGAGTGCTAGATCCCTTTCATATGTATAAATGTATATCAATTCAGGAGGTTGGGCTTGGACCCTTAAGTCGTTGTTTACCTTTCTTTGTGTGATGCAACTTAACTTTGATCGATGTGTGGATTGTTAATAATTTATTAAGCAGAATATGTGATAGACTATTTTGTAGTCTATGAAATTATCGGTCAAACAATGGTCTAACAACATGTAACAGTTGTCAAATATAGACCTAAAATTATTGAATGAATATTCAGATGGGATTTTAATCATAAAAATCACTACAGAATATTGTGTACTGACTTTTGGTCAGTTTTTAGTTTCTGTATCAGCTTATCCACGTTGGACAAGTATCATACTGACACATGGCATGACCTATGTGATTCAAAACAGTCCTAGTAGAATAGATATCTCCACTTTACAAAACTTGTTTTGGATCATTCATCAAAAAATTATGGATAAAAATGTGAAATCCTTCACAAAGTCTTGTAAAAAGTAAACTAATGATTGATTCTCATTCATGTGAGATAAGTATTGATGTTTGAATATCATTTATATACTATTAGGTTAGTACTTATGAAATGAATCAACCAGAAACATTAGATATCCAATGTACGATGGATTTCATGAAAGAAATATTCATTTTCTTGAAAATACAAAGAAAATTGAAGAACGTGAGAGAAACTGAAATGCATTGAGCATCTAAAATGAAGCCTATAGCTTCTGTAGAGCAATATACAGATCTAAATCTTTCTCCATTCAATTTTTTGATCATTCTCCACTCAAGAACTATTAGTTCTTCTAATAGACTGCACAAAAACATTTCTCCTCTCTACATTCACTCTCTCTCTAGGCGTGTTATTCAAAAAGTAGATCCTACTCTTTATTTTAAAAAAAAATTAGAAAAGTCTAGAAGCTAAACATTCTAGATTATTCTACTCTTATAGGAATTTCTAGAACCTTCTACCACTATGTGAAGTTAACATAGAGTGTATGATTAAGTAGGACCCATCAATTTAATTCAATGTATAATAGGGGTCTACTTAATAATTTTGGTATTAATTATTGACCCTTATGATGGCCTCCTAATTAGATTACCAACATTCTATATACGTGACAACTCCCTCTTAAAACTTGGTAATTCAATTATTCCAAGACTGATTCTGTGTTTCTCAAATGTGTCTTTGTTCATTGCCTTGGTGAATATATCTGCCACCATCTCTTTGGTTGAAATGAAGCTGCTATAGATTAGCTCTTTGTCTATGAGATCTTTTATGTGATGATATCTCATAGCAATATATTTGGTTTGAGCATGATACATCGGATCCTTTGTCAAGTGAATTGCTGAAGTATTGTCCATTAGAAATATACTTGGTTCATCTTGAGTGATGCCCAAACTTTCAAGCATATATCTGATCCATATCACTTCATTTGCCACCTTAGATGCAGCAATGTATTCAGATTCGCAAGATGATCTAGCAACTATCGATTGCTTCTTACATGTCCAACTAATAGCACCTCCTGCTATAATGCTGCATCCTCCAGTCAAGCTTTTAGAATCTTCTTTGAAGGTCAGCCAACTGGCATCACTATAGGATAGAAGAATGAAATTTTCATTCTTTGTCTCCAAATTCATGGCTCCATGATTAAGAATCTCTTTGATCCGATAAGGACCTTCACTTGTGAATTTTAATTTCCTCTTGATCGCCTTGGTCTTATACATCAGGACTAGATTTTCGGATTGAAGATCTTTATTTTGTAACCTGCGATCGTGCCATGCTTTGCGTCTTTCCTTTTCAGCTGCCAATGCATGTATAGCTTGTAAGCGTGTTTCACAGAGCTTATGTAGTTATAGAGATTCAGATTCATCAAGACGTTGCGTTGTGGCAATCTTTAATGAAGGGACTAAAAACTCTATCGGCATTACAAAATCCTGACCATAAACCAACTGGAATGGCATTTGATCAATGCTTCTCTTATTTGATGTCCTGAATGCCCACAGAGCAGCATGCAACTTGTGTTCCCAATCCGATCTACTAGTTTCAATTGTTTTTGTAAGTACACTACACAAGATCTTATTGGACGACTCTACTTTCCCATTACCACAAGGATAATAAGACGTACGGGTTCTATGGATCATGAAGAATTCCTCCAACAGGACCTTGATGGTTTCATTGATGAAATGACTTCCGCGATTGCTAACTATCTCCACCGGGCATCCAAAGCGCACAATGATATTCTCATAAACAAACTTGACAGTGGACCTAGTGTTAGCTACTCTAACTACCTTGGCTTTGTCCCACTTGGTGAGGTAGTCGGTGGCCATGATTATATATCGGGCCTAGGTACTTCTTGCTGCAGGTTGGATTGGACCAATATATCCAATAACCACTTTTCAAATGGTGCTTGGGCAGGTGTAGCAGGTCATAATTCAATCTCGTTGGTCTCCTCGCCCTTTGGCACACATCGCATTTCCTCAGGTATTCCTTTGTATTCTTATGAATCGTTGGCCACTAGCATCCTGATTGCAAGATCTTGCAAACTGTAACTGACCTCCACCCATGCCTTCATGTGAAAGCAAAATGATTTGGGTGGCCTCATGAGGAAGAATACATTGTCGAAAAATCCCATCTGGTCCTCTTTGGTACAATTGGCTGGCAATCAGCTGATAAGGTCTAGCTTTCAAGATCAATTTTTGCTGATCCACCTTTGGTAGTGATTTGTCTGGTTGGCCCCTCAATAGATATTCAACTATGTCGGCACCCCATTCCGGTACTATGTCAACATATAATAAGATAGCATCGGGTAGCTCATCATCGGGTTGGGTTGCAACCCCCTTCTCCTTGATACGCGATAATGATCTACCATGTAGTGTTGTTTTCCCTTGTAAACCACTATCCGAAAATCAAACTCTAACAATAAAAGTAGCCAACGAGTGATTCTTCCTGTGTTGCAGGTTTTGTTAACAAGATAAAGCAAGGGTTGATGGTCTATATAAAAGGCAAAGTGTGTGGCCATCAAGTAATGTCGCAACTTCTTAACCACATAAATAATTGTCAGTGCTTCTCACTCTGTGGTTGAGTGATTTGTTTCAGTATCAGTAAGATGTCAGCTTGCAAATTGGATCAAAAAATCCTTTTTGTGTTCTCCTAACTGGGTTAAGACTGCTCCAACTGCATACTTCAATGCGTCCATATGCACATGAAACTCAATGGACCAATTGGGTGGGCATAAGATTGGTGCTGAAACCAATGCATCTTTAAGCTTTTGGAAAGCCTTTAGGGATTTCTCATTCCAATGTGGATCCGTTGTGAGTTTATAAATTGGTCGTGCTAACTCCGCAAAATCTAGAATGAAAATCCCATAATAGTTAGCATGACCCATAAAGATGTAGACCTCGTGGATCGTTCTCTCTATGGATCAACGATCTTGTAAAGCTCATGTAGCATACTAATGAGACATTATCCGTTACTTTGTCTATGTTATACAACGAAGTGGCTATTGTCCTGATCAACCTCAAGTTGCTAATTTTCCACTTGCAACACAACTTTCAAGCAGATGACAAAGATACTTCTATTTTCAATGTCCAAGATTCAAATGGGAATGTGCAATTAAGTCAAAGATTTGAGGCCAAAAAAAACAGTTCTCCACAACAGTAACATATTCAATTGAATGCAAGGTCTTTGAAAACCTTTTCTCACAACAAGAAAAAAAGACAATATTCTAATAAGTTGTTGATTTACGCAAGCAATAAAATGTCTACGCTTTTTCAACTGCAAAGTCTTCACAAGTCACCAATAAAATCATTTTCAATAAATCTCCTCATCCAATACTGTAGAGGGCCAATGTTGTTTGAGAAGGGGGCAATGTTGGCAGATTCCTTGAGGCCAACATTAACAATAAGTTGCGAGGGTCATGGCATCCTGCGTGCGTAAGACCATGGCCCAATGAGCACTTGTAGATCATCTATTTTGGAATAAACTAGACTTTGGGCCATGTGATTAAAATAATATTAAAAGGCCAAAGTGGAAGTTAAACTTAGTAAGTTCCTAAGTTTTTGTAGTTAGGTGGGGTGTGCTTCTTTGTACATTGTAAATTAGTTTGTGCTTTCTTGTGAAGGGTGTGGATTTCAGTCCCACCTCCTTCCAAGTAGCCAATAGGAAGCAAGGGGCAGGGGCCACCCCAAAGATAAAAAAGACACCTATTGTACACCATTAAGAATCAATACTATAGGAGAAACTATACTCATTTCTGGTGCCTCTCCTCTCTCGTGGATCCTCCCCTCTTCTCCATCTCTCTTCCCCTCTCTACTTCTTGGTTCTTGATCTCTCTCTCCCTCCTCTTCTTGGAAGATCCAAGCTCTCTCTCTCTCTCTCTCTCTCTCTCTCTCTCTCTCTCTCTCTCTCTCTCTCTCTCTCTCTCTCTCTCTCTCTCTCTCTCTCCATCGGTGGTTAATGTAGGTGGTTGATTTAGCATAGATATGGATGATGCTGCTGCTGTTGATTGAAGATAATTGCTCCCAAGGTCCAATGTCAGGAAGTGGGTGAGTTGTTGGACTATTCTCCTACTAATCGACTAATCAACATTTTAATCTTCGTCCAACTCATTATCCATACCTGTAGTTTTCTGCGTGTTTCTACACAATCTGCAAAAGTACTCGGGAGTTGCTCACAGGTGGATCCGACTTATAAACCTTTAAGCATGGTCCAACAAATATCTTGTTCCATGAAAGACAGTTTATTGTTTGGCTTAATTGAAGCTAGAGAATTTTTTAGAAGATTCAACTAGACGGATGCCAACTCACTTTGGATGGATGCCAACTCACTATCCATTATAATTGACGACCTAATTTGCTATGCTACTATTGGACGTTGTTGCATTTGCTTAGTATAAATAGTTGTTCATATTCCAACATTTTAGCCGCTCAAAAAAGGATTGAAGTTTTGCTCAATAGATCAACAAGTATTGAATAATTAGCTCTCTCTATCTCTCAAGCCTGCGAGCTTGAACACCGTCCTGAGCATTCTAGCTCACTTCTTAGAGTTGTTTAGAGATTGCTATTGCGCTTACTGCTTATCAGCATTGCGCTTAATTTAGACTTTCATTTTAGCCGCTCAGAGATAGCTTAGAGTACGCGGCTTCGATCCGCAACTTGTTGTACGCATTTACGTCTGTTTTATCAATACTATCTTCTTATTGCGTTCAGGTTCGTCTCAGAATGTATGCATTTCTGTAGTTCTTCGCGACTAATTATTTGTTTGATAATGCAATGCATTAATGTTTGGCTACGTAATCATTGTTGTACTGATGATTTCAAAGTTAGTTACTATAAGATCCAACGTGATTTCTATCACTATTGTTTTGTTTGAAATTGATAGGCATATTCATGCTATAAGATCCAATGTGATTGCTATCACTATTGTTTTGTTTGAAATTGATAAGCATATTCATGCATGAAGAAAGAGGAAGATAGTTTATTCCGCTGCACATGATAAGCTTTTATTCTTGTCATTCGAATTCATTTTTTTCGAACCTTATTCGAATCTTATTTGACCTATCTTTCACACACCTCTTTCCAACATGGTATCAGAGCATTGATTCTTCAAGGCCTAATACTATATCAGAGCGCAAGTATGAGAATTGATTCCAATTGCAGTGCATCACTGTGTCTTTTTCTCAACGACAATCGAACTATCGACAGTCTGAAGTTCTAGATGGATTCTCAAAGAAAGTCGATTTTATCACAGACAAGCTGAATGCATCCAATTATCATCTATGGAGGTTTAAGATGAAGACCTTGCTAATCGCCAACGAGTTGTGGGATGTTGTTATTGGTATCGAATGAAGCCTGAAGATGACACAGATGACTCAAAATGGAAGTCGAAGGATGGTAAAGCTTTTGCGTTTATTATCCTCAATATATCACATACTCAAATTGGCCACATAGCTGAAGCCAAAACTTTGAAAGAAGTTTGGGACATCCTGAGCTCACTATATGATGTGAGAGACGTAACTACTAAGTTACATCTTCGAAGGAAATTCTTCACACTCAAGATGTCGAATAATGATTCTCTTCAGAATCATATTACCCAGTTTAAGAATCTCTTGCAATAGATGGCCGCTGTCGGATCAGTTTTTTTACTCAGTGGTTACACAGATGCAAGTTGGGCAGGAGATGTAGACACTCGTAAATCTACTTCTGGTTTTATATTCTTCCTCAACAATGGTCTTGTTTCGTAGAACAATCACAAGCAATCTACGATAGCTTTATCTTCTATAGAATCACAGTATATTGCAGCCTCACAAGCCACCAAGGAAGCAATTTGGTTGAGAAACTTACTCTCAAATATTAGTCTGAATCAATATGGTCCGACATTATTATTTTGTGATAATCAAAGTGCTATTGCCTTATCAACCAACCCTAGATTTCATTCTAGGAGTAAGCACATTGAACTCAAGTATCACTATGTCAGAAGCAAAGTTCTCAACAAAGAGGTCAAATTGCAGTAATGTCGAACACAAGATATGACAGCAAATATTTTTACCAAAGCGTTAAGCTCACTTCTTAGAGTTGTTTAGAGATTGCTATTGAGCTTACTGCTTATTAGCATTGCGCTTAATTCAGACTTTCATTTTAGCCGTTCAGAGATAGATTAGAGTATGCGGCTTCGATCCGCAACTTGTTGTACTCATTTACTTCTATTTCATTTTCATACTAAATGAATACTATCATCTTATTGTGTTTAGGTTCATCTCAGAATGTATGTGTTTCTGTAGTTCTTCGCGACTAATTATTTGTCTGATTATTCAATGCATTAATGTTTGGCTACCTAATCACTGTAGTACTAATGATTTCAAAGTTTGTTACTATTAGATCGAACGTGACTTCTATCACTATTGTTTTGTTCAAAATTGATTGGCGAAGTCATGCATGAAGACAGCAGAAGATAGTTTATTCCACTGCGCACAATAAGTTTTTATTCTTGTCGTTCGAATTCTTTTTATTCGAATCTTATTTGACCAATCTTTCACACACCTCTTTCCAACACGCGTATAGTGTGGGTAGGGCATGGGGTTGCGGACTTTACGTCCATCTGACGTAGATTCCATCCAAATAGTGCCGCCAAAGCAATCACCATGCAAAGTGTATTCCACTTGGCCACAAGAGCGAAGGTCTCTTCGTAGTCAATGCCCTTACTTTGCGCATAGTCCTTCACTACAAGCCTTGCTTTGTGTTTTGCAATAGTTCTATCGGCATTGTACTTTGTCCTGTATACCCATTTGTTGCCAATGGCCCAATCGAAAAGCTGGAAGAGTATAAGAATGAAATTGGGATCTTTTCTCAAAAACCAGCATTGTGAAAATCCTAACAATTTTTTTTAAATAGGGCTTTTATTAGTAATCCAAGCGCTAAGTCTTTGTGACTTCAAGCTTTCAAGAGTTCTTCAGGGAGCTATAGTTAGGGCCTTAGTACGACAGTGGCCATTTAAGAGTATATAATATGGAAGAAAACACCATTCATCTAGCTACAATTGCTCTATACATCGCTTTTCTCCTACTGGCATCCTCTTTCATATACATGCATGCATCTAGGAAGAATATCATTTTTATGAAAAAGGATGCTGTTCTGAACATATCATTCGCCTGTATGGCAGTTTAATTCTGACGATCTCATTTCTTGCAATCGGATTAGAAAATTTCAATGTTGGTGACAGAAAGACAATGAGCAAGTGTTCTTATTTAAGTTCACAAGGAGTTTGAAGGCTCCAGGACAAACATTTCATCTACAAAGCATTGCTGGTTGACCACACACTCTGTAATTGGGAGCCATTGCCAATGCTTCAGTGATGCATTGAAGGCGAGAAATGTTGTGCAGTCATAAGTTGAAAAATAAACCACCTCTCCATGACCAACGCATTTGAATGAATCCAAGCCATCACATTGCAGCAGGCTTGCACACATGTCTTCAGGCATTGCTCCCAGCTCCTGCCATTCATTTCCTTTCTGGCTTAGCTCCCAGATTCTTATAGTCCGATCGTCTTCAATTTGTGCTGCATCCACTAGTGCTACCAATTGCAGAGTGCCCGAGCATCGGGTCAAGTGCAGATATGAAGCATGCGGGGGAAATGATATTCGCCTCTTGATCCAAATTCCTTCCTTTAAATCGAATGACAGCAATTCATTCGTCAAAGAAGCTAAGGCATGAAGATAACTGCCACAGACAATGCCGTCAGTCGGATCACCAAGAATCTGAGGGAAGCTGCCGCTAACCTGCCAAGTTCTGGTCAGTGAATCAAACACATATGTTGATTTACGGCAATAGCCATTGGATCCAGCAACAACCAGGCTGTAGCTTTTGGTATCTCTACGCTCGAATATGCCTGCAACACGAGGAGGACCTTTAGCTTGAGGTATCCTGCTCCAGCTGCCACAAAGAAAACAAGTCGCTTGCTGCCACGGAAATTTAAACTTGATGAGTACCAGTTGTTTGAAGCGAGATTGAAAGCCGCAAGCGTGCTTTTGGTCCCGACTGTTGTGAAACAAAGGAATTGATCTTGGCGTCCGCAATTCGAGCGCAAAGCTCAATAAAGGGTTGGGAAAGGATGAGCGAGCTCCAAGCTTTGCAAACTGCTCGCATTTTAGGAAGCGTGGAGAAAGACAGTGTTGCTAAAACCCTCTCGATCAAGTCTTCACGGAGGTTCCGCCACACAATCCCCTCCATCTTTCCTCAATTTAAGATCTTTTTCTTCAAGAAATCTGCAAACTCCAATAATCCGAGAAGCTAACAAAATGATCTGGAACGCCCACGCCCAGGGAAAGGGAAAAGAAAGAGGCCCCAAAAACCGTCTACGATCCAACACGAACGAAATCGGTTGAGACTTTACTCAGGATTTTGGAGAGAGAGAGTAAACAATATGTTCTTGATAGTATAATCAAGAATCAAACATAGCTATATGTATAGAAGTAGAAGTCCATTCCTGATGTATCATATGTCAAAGATCTAATTATGCCCTTTAACAATCAAGCTTCATTAACAATGTAAAAATATTGCATCTACCACACATAGAAGATGTAAACGAGAACTTGTCAAAATCACTTGTGTAAGTTAATTTACTAGTCGAGTCCATACAACAGTTGTACAACAACTGTACTCACATGTGGTAACTCATACATATAAGAAAAATAGGATTCTATACATAATAATCCACTATCATCACCAAAATGCAAAAATGGTTGTAAAATCCCAAAGAAATATCTTCCATAAGATTGAATGAGATAATAATGAGAGAGATGAAATGTGCTCATGCTTGTAGCCTATTTATATTAGCCCTTTCACTTGTCTGGATATCTTTGCTCAAGCTTATCAACTTATGGAAGGTTCTAGATCTCTTCCAAACCCTAGATCTAAAATGGCTAGATTCAATGCACATGAATAAGCCAATTACAATAAGTCTATATGCAACCTTATCAACATGCCTAAGTTGCCAAAAATAGTAAATCCACTATTCTTATGTCTTATTAACTTTGTAAGATCCATCTCTTAGTTTAAAATGCATATTGAGCTCAAAGTTGCCAAATAAACTCAACATGAATATTCTTAAACTAATTGACAATTTTTCACACTCCCTCTTCAACCAGTTTTAACATAGATTTAGGTAGTACTCCAAGTTGAGTTCTATACTTCATAAACAAGCCCTTTTCTAATGCTTTGGTGAATGTATCAGCCACACACTCCCTTGATGAGATATGTTAAGGCTCCATCTCCTTTTCCATGACTTGTGCTCTCACAAAATGTTAAACTTGCATGAAAGACATGCTTATTTGCCAAGCTTTGAGATGAAAGTTTATCATAAAAGATGATTGGACACTTTTGAAAATCCAGCAAGTTAAGATCCATTATCATCCTTTTGATTCCCATAGCATTTCCTAGATGGAAATGAAAATTTTGGAGGTGGCATGCAGAGTTCAAGTTATACTTACCAGAAGGCCATGTGAATATTGAGGAATTCAACAACGCAGGTTTGCTGTTAAATATTAATATGACATACCCAAAGTTGTACAATATATACACCGACTTGAAGCGTAATGTTTCAAGTTATTTTGCGGAAATCAAACACAATCTACAGGACAGAGTCAAATCCCGCGAACATAAAGCCTTATGTACATATACTTACTGGCAGTTCGACACTTTTGCAGCTAAAACATTATCTTTTGTTTAGAATTTATTTGTAAAGTGTAAATTTGTTCAATTCTCATCTACTAACAGATTACACTTAGGAAAGATTCTGAAGAAGACTTCTAGTTAGTACAGGAATGATTTGACGGGGCTTTATTCCCTGTAAGGTTGTCACCATATGGCAATCTACCCATCGGAAGATACACCAGAGCAAAGGAATGGCGTTGCTAATTATGTGATGCTGAGCTTTCATATGTGAATGTTGTTGAAAGACAATTCAATGTTTGATGTCTGCTGAAATATATTTCACATCAACATTTGATTCTGAAATACCAAGTAAAGGTCATATATTCAACGAGTGAAGAAAGATCTTTACATTTGACCTAACGAAGATTTAATAGGAGATATATTCAATGACATGAAAATATTCTTTTCTAGGGAAGAATAATTTTCGAAACGAAGATTATCTGTTCATGACGACATTTCACATTTCACGACACCTTTAGAGAGTCTTGGCATCTTCTCTCTGAGTTGACGAACTCCATGGTGATCTTCTGGTGGTACTTGTCCAACTCATAAACTTCAGCCACTAAGTTCTTGGCTCTTTCGATCATGGTGCGAAACCACTGGGGCTGGTTGTCTGGTTCATCTTCATCTTCCACAGGTGCCCTAGTGTTGCCTTCAGCAGCTGCTCGAGCCTTTTCTGATGTATCGGATTGAGTTGCATCGTCGTCCGAGGTAGATGCACTCTACTGCTTCTGGGATGTGGAAGCAGATGCTGGCTTTGAAGAATCAGCAGCGACATCGGTATCCATTGCCATATCTGGAACTGTATCTGGTTGGGATGGTGCAGCATCAATCTCCATAGCAGTGGTAGCTGCCACTTCGACTGCTGGTGCAACATCTGATGTAACCGGGATAGGGACAGGTAGGAGGCTGAAAAGATCAATTGGATTTGGAGCCAACAACCTGCCCGTCAGCATGGTTTGTTCTTGCTCAGTCAAAATTTCAAATGAGCGCACAATCGAGAAACATGGTGTTTAATCCATCGCAAAAAGGCCTTGTATGTAATAACACCGAAGCAAACTGGATTTCCCGCTAATGCGTCCAATATATAGCCAAAATTTTGGATTGAAATTGTCGCATTCGCATGTGTCAAAAATATTGCCTGATTGGCATATTTACAAAACAGCTTGAATGTCGTATCTCTGATCATTGAAATTTTGTACTTCTTCATGGGTACGAAACAATTGCTCAAAAAATGTGCCGCTTCATCCAATGAGTCTTTGTTTGTCGAAACAATCTTTCCATCCAATTGTAATCCAAGGGCTGTGCTGAACAGGTCTTCAGTAATGGTGAAAAATTTTCCTCACACATGTACTTTGAAGTCTACCTCAAAGATGGAGTGGATGGAGTTCACAAATTCTGTACTAACTTCTCCCCTTGGCCGGGAGAAGTCGAATTGAGAATGCCTCTTCTAGTAATTTATTGTCCTAAATAGTACTCAAAAAAGTCCATCTCTTTTTTCTTTATATACTCTAATGCATACAATAATGTACATCCTACATATAACTCTACACTACCAAAAGGTATGACCAAAAAAATTTTCTGCAAAATTGCCTAGCATAGGCATCCCTTCTGCTCGATAGTGAGATTATTCCACAGACACTAATTCTGCTTTCTCCCAAGGGGTTTTTCAGTTGGCCCAAGTAAAACCCATTAGACTTGGCAAAAAGAAATAATCCACACGCCATTGCAACTCACTGTTAGATTGGAGTGGCAGCCAAACACGAACTTTTTCAATAAAAATTTTGAATTTGCGTGCTAGTACCTTATCCGATTTCTTGGATTTGGTTGCACGGGTTCGTTTGGGCTTCTGCATGTCAGCTGGATCTGCCTCAGCTTCTATCTCCTTCACATAGATGGCATCTTTTATCTGAGTTTTTAGTGACTCCAATTCCCTCTTCAGGCAGTCATTCTCGGCCACAGCAGTGCGAAACTTCTCATGGACTTCCACACCGGTGCAACTGAAAACTTGTGCACTGTCAAGATTACATGAATCCACCTACTTTCCCTTTCTGTAGTTTGCAATCTCTGCCAACAAACTGTCAATATTTTTGAGGGCCTACAAATATTTTTCGTGTGAATTCACACCCGAACATGTGGTCTCTGACAATTCTTTCAAATTGATCAGCTCTTCTTCAAATCTGTTCTCCTCCTCATATAATGGTTGGAGAAGCTCAACTTTGAATGTTTCTTGCAGAGATACCTGCACCTGCTTCCATTTGGTAGCATCCACCTTGATGGTGCCCCCATCTGAACAACACTGCAAGGTATTGTCGGCGCTGATTCTTGTCAACTTCTCTACGTCAAGTTGCTACTGCAGGTCTTCAGCCTTCTTCTGGTAGAAATCTACGTTATTTGATAGAGCAACGCGCTCTAAATTAAATGAAACAATTTGCTTCTGGGCAACAAATAATTCATCTTTGCTCTTGTCCAATTTGGACTGAAGAGACAAAGAATAATCATTAGATTTTCTTAAAGTAACTTCAAGCTTTTTTATGGCTTTGCTCCATGGCGTTGAGCTGTGCCAGGAGTTTCGTCATCTTCTTCTTCAAGTCTACATTCATTTCTTTGAGATTGGTGATTTTCAGCTCATACCCTCTCTACACTACATCAGTATTGCATAGAATACCCTGTGATTCACATCGGCCAGCCAATTTGGAGTATCTGGCTCTAGCGTCTGATCTTTCTGCTCATTAGGGATGTCTTCAGTGTCGGTAGCAGTGGCAGTAGCAATAGCAGTTGTATCGACAACAACATCAATAACATTATCATTAACATCCTAAACCTGCTCAATTCGCAATCCTGCAGCATCCTGGTTGTCCTCTTTCTAGTTCTGCATCGACCGCGAAATCCGACATAGCAGCATCCTTGGGCACGGAATCCGGCACAGAGTCTTGTATGGCTGACTCGGGCCTGCATCAACATCAATGATCTCAATAGAGCTAAGATCGACTTGCTGAGGTACTGCAAGTGCAGTCTTCCTCCTCTCAAGTAGTGCAAGCTCCCTTGTTGACAAGATTCCAAAATGAGAGCACAAGTGTGAAATATTTGCTGCATATGCTGCATACTTACCATGCTTCATTGACCTATGAAAGACTTTGAGAGCAATGGCCGCAAAATTGATCTGTTCCTCTTTTATGGATGAGAGCAGGTAACCAATATTGCTTACAGCTATTGTAGCATCCACATCCGTCGCAAACAATACCTGATTACAATATTTACAAAAATTTCCAAGTGCAGCATCTCTAATCATAGAGATCTTGTAACCTTCTCGGCATGAATTTTTTTTTTGAAATAAATTGGCTTCATCTACATCCTCCCTGGATAGAGCTGGAGGTACAGTCCCATCTGTTGGTAAATGAAGAGCAACAGCACACACAACTTCAGTGATGTCTAGTCTAGCACCTCGGACTTGCAACGAGACAGCAACGTCCGTGACCTCTACCAAGCTCAGGATGAGTTCGTTACTGACATCAATAAGAACTGAAGATGGATCCACAGCCAAGGTCTCCCCAAGTCCACACCTTTTCACAAGCATCTGGAATTCCTCCGAGTTCAATATGCTACGGACCTTCCAGTTCACGTTAGCTGGTATCGCTGTCATTGCTTGGGATCATTCAAACAAAAGCTTGATTGATCGCGAGTAAGCAACAATTGATCGCAAAAGAAATTAGTAGCACACGAGAGCAAGTATACAAGCATAAAACTTGAAAGCTTGATCGCGAGCGCTGATGAGATAAATGAAAAATGATGCAAAACTCAGAGTAAGTAGCAAAATGGTAAAAAGTTCAGCAATAAAGGTGGCACATGGTCTTATGTGTACACGTGTCAACAAAAAAGATGTTCGTCGTCATGCACTAACTAAAGGTCCAATGTATAAACAAAATAATAATTATAGTACTAATAGGCTTTAGCTATTTACTGTAGAATATTTCCTTAAGATACCGGATGCTCAGGATAAAAAAAAAAAAAATGAACAATTAGATATGACTTATCTAGTGTATCGATCAACATTATGAACGAACAATTGGAATAAAATAAAAAGAAGAAGAAGAAAAATAAATAAAATAGAAATCTTTACACATAATATTTCTTTACGCGAGATCCATTTACTCTTGTTGGCTACAAATTCCCTTGTAAATCCGCTAGCTGAAGGGATCCATTATCAAAGATTTCAATTACTTTGTATGGACCCATCCAACGAGTATGCAACTTCCCAGGAAACTTGAGATGTTGGTTATCATACCGAAGAGCAAAGTCTCCTTCGCGCAAAATGACCTTTCTTAATGTGGTATCAAAGGCTCTCTTTTGACTTAATTGGACCTTTGTCGTGTCGATCAACGCTTGTTTATGACTCTCTTCTAGTTCTCCAATAGCTAAAGACCTTTCGTCTAAGCTCGATTGTTCGTCACATCTAGCTTCAACTTGAACACGATCTGTCAGTACCTCAAACTCTATCGGCAATATTGGGTGCATGCCATAAGTATAATAAAACGGAGTTTGTTTTGTAGTCATTGTGAAAGATTCAACTAGTTTGATCATTTTGTCAATATTTTCATATTTGGCATATTGAGGCCAAAACTTGTTTTAGACTTAGAGAATAACTTTTCAAAGTTCATTAGTCTAAATTGCATTTGGATAAACACTAATTGAAAGTGTGGGAAAGTTTGGAGGCGAGTTTTAGGAGATTCAAATTTGAATAGCTGGGTACATTGAATCTAGACCCAAAAATAGTAGGGTTAGCATTTTGGAGGGAAAGCCAAGTGGCCAAATAGGGTTTGGGTCTGTTATAAATGGAAGTAACTTGTGGAGAGAATAATATTCTCTCTTCTTGATCTCATTTCATGCTCATACATGGTTCTCTTGGGTTCTACTATCCATTGGTGCACTATACTAGTGATTACTTGCAATTCTATGTGTAGAATGGTTCATATTTGCTATTTTTGGATCCACACATGTGAATTACAGTAGCTTGTTGGTTTTGTACGGACATCAACAATACTTTTTCATTTCATTCAAGTTTGATCAAGTTCTATTAGTGTTTACATCTCATTTTGTGTGTAGATGCTGATTTTTCTACATTGGTGAGATTGGTAGTATATTTCTCTTTGTAACCAAAGATCAGGGACATGGTTTGGATCTTAATGATCTGAAACTTTCACATAGTATCAGAGCTTGTGTTTCAGGTTATGAAGGAGAAAATCATATCTATCAATGATTTGGTGAAGATATCAAGTCTAGAGCAAGCTAGAGAGGAATTTACACCAAAATCGAAGTTTTCTGCTTTTGTAGATTGGATCCTTTGTAGATCAAAACCCTATATAGGTCTATAAACTTGATCAATTCTGATTTTTGAGTTCACATACAGGATTTGGCCGATTTTTGGATCATTGGATCAGCCTTAGTGGTGGTTATTAGATTGCATAATCAAAATTTCAGCATTTGCATGTGGATTTGGAATAGTCAATCTTTTGTGATTTTGACAAAACCCTTCTTTTTTTTTGATCTCTAGATAGTGAGGTTGTTGGCCTTCATTTGAGTGTGTTTCAATCCTAGGAAGTATCAAAAGTCATTAGATTGAGGATAGATCATAGGTTGATCAAGATTACATAATTCTGTGTGTTGATTTGCTTGGTATAAGTGCTAGAAGAGAATTTTTTGAGATAGTTTCAAATCTTTGTGATCTCTTTTGAAGGAATTTGTTGTTGTTCAAAGGAGTGCTTTGTGCATTGGAATAGGTTGAAAAAGAAGATCAGGTCACATGACAACCTCAATTGGAGTCATGTTGGAAGCCAATGATAGGCTTACCTCAAGCAACTATTCATTGTGGAAAGTGAGGATGGAGTCACTTCTTGAGATGAATGATGTTTTGGATGTTGTTGTAGGTTTGGAGGAGAGACCAGCAACACAACAAGATCAAGTGAGGTATGACAAGAGGGCCAAGAAGGCTCTACACATGATAAAGATGAATGTTACCAATGAGCTTTTCAAGAAAGTTGGTAAGTGCACATCATCTTTGGAAGCTTGGAATTCATTGAAGAAGCTTTATGAATCCAAGTCTACTTCTAGAGTGTTGACTCTAAGAAGGCAAATCTTTTCTTGTTTGCAAAATAATGAAGAAAGTCCAAGGAATATAGGTTTCAAGCAAGAAATGGATCTACATCGACACTTTAAGAGGATGTTATGTCCACAAAGGGCAAATTCAAGGGCAAAACCAAAAGTAAGTGGTCTAAAGGGCAAGATCAAGTGAATGCTTCTTCAAGTGGCAAAAAAAGAAGCATAGATCAAAGCTCAAGTGCTTCTATTGTGGCATCAAAGGACACTTTGCAAGTGAATGCTACAAGAAGAAGAGAGATCAAGGAGACAAGCAAGGTATTCTTACTCTTCATGAGGATGGTTTGGATGTTCAAGATTCAAATGATGATTCTTTTGTGATGTCTTCATGTATGCTTGCTAATGATGGAGATCTAGATTCTTGGTGGATTGATAGTGGAGCAAGTTCACACATGACCTTTCACAAAGAGTACTTCACATCTTTGTTCGCATATGGAGATGACAAGATGGTTATCTACACAACAAATGATGGTGAGTGTGCAATGAAAGGGATAGGAAAAAGATTGTGATAGGTCTTCCAAGTTCCTTAAGTCGCATCATGACAAAATTTCCAGAATTCACATGTGTGGAGAATGTCCATAAGAGTGACTGATCTTAATTAAGCTTTGTGATTGGCACTATAACCTGATTCTAGATTGATCAACAAAATATAGTTCAGAAGAAATGACTAATCCACAATCTAGCATGCTAATCAACAGAATATAATAGCAATGAATCAAAGAATGAATAGAAATACAAGATTTCAGTGTATGAGCATTAGCCTCAACACGAGTTAGAGAGAGAGAGCTAGAGAGATAACAAGCAATATTTGTTTAGATCCAAAATGGCATGAGATAGCTACAAAACTTTGGTTCTTCATTATTGATTGTGTGGAGAGCTACACATATTTATGGAGATTGAGGTAGCTCGAGCTAGAACCATATCTATCCATTCGAAAATGACATCTAAAGTGACATCTAGAGTCTTTGTGACATTTTTCACTTGTCATGCATGAAATTCTACCAACTTTTTACAAGTGTACTAGTTCTAACTAGAAATGTCCAAATCATCATGCATGTGTCCATTAAACTTTGTGCATGCCTTGCATGTCACTATGGATCACTTACAATTAATGCATGTGAGTTGCCACGAGCTTCTACAAGCATAATCATGCTAATTCTATGTCTACAAACTATATGCAAGTTGCATTTATCAAACTAGATAATACATAACCATGTAGCTCGAGTTCTATGTAGGCCAAACTAGGCATTTTGCATTAATGAGCTACATACTTGCATGGTACAACATTTGTAGCAAGCCAAGAAATCAATATGGATTGTTTTTCAATTTTAACACTCCTCCTAAAAATGATCTATATTGATTTGAACATGGATCTTGGTATAACTCCAAGGTTGGCTCTATGCTTGTTGAAGGAACTTTTGCTCAAAGGTTTGGTGAGCATATCTGCAATGCAAGATGATGTGTCGATGTGCTCCAATTTGATTTCACCTCCAATGAGCTTCTCTCTCACGAAGTGATGTGCAACTTCAATATGTTTGCTCCTTGCATGGAGTATTGGGTTGTTGGCAAGGGCTTGAGCTGAGATGTTGTCACACATGATCATAGGTCTATTTTCTTCCATAATTATCTTTAGCTCCACTAGTAACCTTTTGATCCATAGGTGTTTCATAGAACATGTGAAACTTCTTCAAGAAAAAATTCAAAATACACTTCCTACATCAAAAAGCTTTTGTTACCACATACATGTAACTAAATAGCTAACTTTTCAAGCTTAGGCTAAAGTGCCATCTAACTATCATGCTTCAAGTCATTAAAACAGCCACAATAATCTAGATGCCCAAGGGCTCCATGCTTTAGGATGAGCATGGATGTTCTATGGTTGGATTAATGAATTGCATGTCTTAATTTATTGATTTGCTAGATGATTCTCTCAAGTTAGATCCTTGATGGCTATAAAAGCATTGCACTTAACACTAAGCCTCAACCCAAATCAAATAAAGGTTTGCCCAATCAAGAAAGCCGAAAGAGTATAGGAATGAAATTGGGATCGTTTCTCAAAAACCAGCACTCTGAAAATGCTAACAATTTTCTTTAAATAGGGCTTTTATTAGTAATCCAAGGGCTAAGTCTTTGTGATTAAAGAGTTCTTCAGGGAGCTATAGTTAGGGCCTTAGTACCACATGAGTGGCCATGATTAAAGGGTATATAATATGACAAAAACACCATTCATCTAGCTAGTTCTTACATGGAAATCATCAACATTTAATGAGCAAATGCTACAATTGCTCTATACCTCGCTTTTTTCCTACCACCATGCATCTAGGAAGAATATATCACTTTTATGACAAATAATAATAAATTCATTGGAAAAGGATGATGCTGTTCTGAACATATCAATCGCCTGTATGGCAGTTTAATTCTGACGATCTCATTTCAATGTTGGTGACAGAAAGACAATTAACAAGTGTTCTTATTTAATTTCACAAGGAGTTTGAAGGCTCCAGGACAAACATTTTAGTTACAAAGCATTGCTGGTTGACCACACACTCTGTAATTGGGAGCCATTGCCAATGCATCAGTGATACATTGAAGGCGAGAAATGTTGTGCAGTCATAAATTGAAAAATAAACCACCTCTCCATGACCAACGCATTTGAGTGAATGCAAGCCATCACATTGCTGCAGCAGGCTTGCACACATGTCTGCAGGCATTGCTCCCAGCTCCTGCCATTCATTTCCTTTTTGGCTTAGCTCCCAGATTCTTATAGTCCGATCGTCTTCAATGTGTGCTGCATCCACTAGTGCTACCAATTGCAGAGTGCCCGAGCATCGGGTCAAGTGCAGATATGAAGCATGCGGGGGAAATGATATTCGCCTCTTGATCCAAATTCCTTGCTTTATATCGAATGACAGCAATTCCTTCGTCAAAGAAGCTAAGGCATGAAGATAACTGCCACCCGATCAAGTCTTCAGGGAAGTTCTGCCACACAATCCCCTCCATCTTTCCTCAACTTAAGATCCTTTTCTTCACGAAATCTGCGAACACCAATAATCCGAAAAGCTAACAAAATAATCCGGAACGCCCAGGAGAACGGAAAGGGAAAAGAAAGAGGCCCCAAAAACCGTCTACGATCCAACAGGAAAGAAATTGGTTCAGAGTTCAGACTCTACTGGAGCTTAAACCACTGAGGATTTTGGAGAGGGAGTACCCTTCTATTTAAAGCTCCATTGTCCAGAGTTTGTGACGTTTCAAATCTAAAAGCCATGGCAAGAGTCCAAATGGCAAGTCGCCACATGGCAGACATCCACATGGTCCGTTGGAGAGTGTGTATATATTTAAATTGTTGCTAAGCTCCATGGGGAGCCCCCAGGCCACGTATGAGTTTTAGGGATAACCGTATTGGGGCGAGTGCCATATTGCTCAGTGTTTGACGAAAATTATCATAACGTATGCAAAAAGGTAGTCATACATATGAACTGCTTAGCACAAAGGAGCAAATAGGATGAGCAACGAGGACACACACACAAATGTTTGAAATGTTATTTGAACTGAATGTAAGAAATTTAAAGTTGGCTTGTATAGTCTCAAAAGTATTTTTAGGGCAAATCCATGTCTCGCTAACCCAAGAGACCATTAACACTTTTGCTCAAATCCATGCGTACCCAAGCCAAAATTAAACACTAATTAATAGACCAAAATATGCAAAATATGAATCGTTGGATGAGGTATCAGATAGGTCATCAAGCTTTGATCGAAGAGAGCTATGTAAATAATGTGAAGTATATGCCTACTACAACTAGTTAAGAGATTTTGTTTACCTTTCCTTGATAAAGGAACTTTACTAAGCATAGATGAGGCTCATACTTGAATGGAGTTGGATGTGTTTTCTTGTGAGGATGCTATTATTCTTCCACACGTATTCAGTCTTTAAACAAGCCAAGAAAACATACCAGGAAAACTCCTTGTGACTAGTCATGTGTGAACTGGCTCCACTATCAATCCACCATGAATCTTTGTTACCTTCACTTGAAATTGGACTTGAAAAATATATCGAAAGAGAATCACCACCACCTAAGATCCTCATCATTAGTAGTAAAGTTGCTTTGCTTGCTACCTTCATCTCTTTGTTTCTTCAAACATTCATTTGCAAAATGCCCTTTGATTTCACAATAAAAGCATTTCAACTTAGACTTGTCTTTCTTTTTGCCAAAAGAGGAAGTCTGACCTTGATCTTGCCCTTTAGACCACTTGCCTTTGCCTTTGCCCTTGAACTTGCCTTTGATGAACATAGCACCCTCTTCATAATGAGATGTCGATGTAGATCCACCTCCTCTTGATTGAAGCTTAAACTCCTCATTCAACAAGATCTCTTGAAAATCCACAATACTTGGCAAAGTCTTTTAAATAGCAAAACTTTGAACAAGATTAGCATGATCATCCAACAAGCCATTAAGTATAACTTAAACAAGTTCTACCTCCTTAATGCTTTCATCAATACATGCTAACTCATCGTTGAATGCTTTAACCCTCAAAACAAAAGCATGAGTACTCTCTTCCTTCTTTTGAAAACTTTGAAAGATTTGCCTCCTAAGAGTAAGCACTCTTGATGTAGACTTGGATTTATAAGGCTTCTTCAAAGCTTCCCAAGCCTCCAAAGATGATGTGCACTTACCAATCTCCTTGAGAAGTTCATTGGTAACATTCATCTTTATCATGTGTAGAGCCCTTTTGGCCCTCTTATTATACCTCATTTGATCTTGTTGAGTTGTTGGTCTCTCCTCCAAACCTACAACAATATCCAAAACATCATTCATCTCAAGAAGTGATTCCATCCTCACTTTCCACAATGAATAGTTACTTGAGGTAAGCCTATCATTGCCTTCCAACATGAATCCACCACTTGTAGCCATGTTGCAATGACCTGAACTTCTTCTTTCAACATGTTCCAATGCACAAAGCACTCTCTTGAATGTCAACAAATGAACTCAAGAAGAAATCACAAAGATATGGAACCTTTCAAATCTCTTCTAGCACTTCTAACTAGAAAATCAACACATAGAATAGTGAAATCTTGATCAACCTATGATCTATCCTCAATATAATGATTCTTGCCACTTCCTAAGATTGAAACACACTCAAATAAAATTTAGTAACCTCACAAACTAGAGATCCAATCAAAATCAGGGTTTTGACATAATCACAAAAAATTGAATATCTCAAATTCTACATGCAATTTCTAAAAAACTTGATATATCTTCGTTTAGCCTCTAATGAGACCTTCCTAATGCACCAAAAATCATCTAAATACAGGAAACCAAGTGTGAAATCAGAATTGATCAAGTATATAACCCTATATTGAGTTTTGACCTACAAAAGATCGATTCTACACATGCAAAAATACTGATTTTTGAGTAGAGATCAATCTAGCATGCTCTAGCATTGGTAACTCCTCCAAATCCTTGCTAAAGATGGCTGATCCTTTTATAATCTGAAACTCAATAGCTCTGATACCATGTGAAGGATTTCAGATCATTCAAGATCCAATCCATGTCCCTGATCTTTGGTTACAATAAGGAGCAAACCAACAATCATGCCAATGTAAAAAAATCAGCATCTACATACAAAATGAGATGCAAACTCTATTAAACAGAAAGCCCAACCCGTCTCACGTCAGAATATTTGGCTGTGCAGCATATGCACATATTCCTGATAAGCTTTGTAAGAAGCTTGATGAGAAAGCCGAGAAAGGATTTCTGGTAGGTTATGACAATAATTCGTCATACTACAGAATCTACATGCCAGACAAGAACACTGTGAAAATAGTGAGGGATGTCAAATTCGATGAGAGCAGGACAATGGCCAACAAAGACCCTATTAGGTATGAAGTTATGGAAAGACAGTACTATGACCTGCCGCCAATGTCAGAGGGAGCAGAGGACGAATACGAAAACGAAGATTTTTGAGTCATCTCCCATTCGGACGACAAATCAGATGAAGAAAGGTTCGAGAGGCAACCTTTCGCCGCAGTTCCTGTAAACCAAGATGGTTCCGGACCGAGCAAAGCAGACAAGGGCAAAGACATAGCTATTTCGGGAGGATCTCCCAGAAGGTTGACCCGACCACAAAGATTTGTGCCAGGCAGCTCAGCTTTCACATCAGAAGAATTTTGCGAGTTCAGTGGCAAACCACAAACATTCTAGGAGGTGATTGAAGGTTCAAAAAAGGAGAAATGGATCCAAGCCATGAACGAAGAGATGGAGTCCATGAGGAAGAACCAGGTATGGACGTTGGAGCCATTACCTCATAAGCACAAGACTGTCAAATGCAAATGGGTTTTCAAACTCAAATATGGACCAGACGGGAGTGTGACAAAATACAAGGCAAGACTGGTAGCGAAGGGTTTCTCTAAAAGATACGGTATTGACTATTCTGAAACCTTTTCTCCTATCGTCAAACATTCATCCCTACATCTATTGTTTGCATATGCAGCAGCTTATGACCTTAGGATCCACATTGTGGACGAGAAGACAACCTTTTTGCATGGCGCATTAGACAAAGAGGCCTACGTGGATCAATCCCCAGGATTTGTTTCAAATTCACTTCCTGACTATATATGCAGAATGCATAGAAGCATCTAAGGTCTGAAGCAATCAGCCCGACAATGGTACAAGAAGAAGGATCAGGCCCTGAAATCATTGGGATTCTAGCCTCTGTTGACTGACTCCAATGTGTATGTCAGAGTTACAGATGGGTAGATCATCATAGTGGCTGTATATGTGGACGACACTCTGATACTTTGTAGGAGTGAGCAGCTAATTACTGAAGTAAAGACAGACATCTCGAAGCATTTCGAGATAGTGGATCTGGGAGAAGCCAGGTGTTACCTAGGCTTACAAATTGAAAGGGACTATGAGGGAGGCAAATGTAAAAATTACAGCAAATAAGGATCCTAAAACACTTGAAATGATGAGGGAAACAATAGATTATTATTTCATAAGATTAGCACAAGTTGAACCATCAAAATCCATCAAAAATCTATGCTTGAACCTCACTAAATGGCCCAAATCCTTGAAGAAGGCTTCACACATGTAAAAGTACGGCCTCCCACAGTTTGAGTACTGTACACCAGACCTACATTCAATCCTATAATCATTAGTAATCACAAGTACTCAAACAATTATGAACATACAGAGCAATTGCACCATTATGAGAGAAAAAACATGAAATTGCTTGATTGATTTTGGTGAGATATCATCACCTATATATACATGATCCATCACGATTTTGGGTAGGTATGAGTAGCCCTAAACCTATCCCTAATGCTAATTTTGGTGGATCTTTCATCCCTACCAAGTTAGGGTTGGAATCTTGGAGATCCCTCAACAATGCAAAAACTACCAAAAATAGCTCCTATTTTTTCTCCCTTGTATCTAAGCATAATTTGGACTCATTCCAAAGGTTCTAACACTTAGGTCTACTTGAGAGAATCCTTATGAATGGAATCCTATGCTATTTGAAACGTGTGACAAGCCACATCATGACCATCTAACTATTTACAAGTCATATGACCAAAACTAGTCAAGCTAGAATTGTGAATTTTTAACACTCCTCCTCACTATCTAGCTTGGTTCAATCATTGCTTTACTAATCACTCCAAGTGATGATCTGAACTTCATAAAAGGTGTCTTTTGAAGTGGTTTAGTAAGTAGATCAGCTACACATTCATTTCTTGGAACATGCTCCAAAGCAATCTCCTTGGCTTGCACCATTTCTCTCACAAAGTGATGGCATATCTCAATGTGCTTAGATCTTGCATGGAAGATTGGGTTAGATGCAAGGTGTTGGGCTGATATATTGTCATTGTAGATGATTGGTGCCTCCTCTGAATCCATGATCTTTAGTTCCACCAATAATCTCTTGATCCAAAGTACCTCCTTTGTAGTGGTTGTCAAAGCTTTGTACTCGGCCTCAGTTGAAGATAGAGATATAGTTTCTTGCTTTTTTTGAAATCCATGAAACCACACCTTCTCCTATGAAAGTTGAATAGGCACTTGTTGATTTCCTATCCCTCTTGTCCCCTGTAAAATCTGAATCACTAAATGCATGAAGGTTAATCACATCTCCTCTATATAGAATCCCAAAATCCAATGTACCCGAGATGTATCTTAGAATCCTCTTAGCCTTTTTCCAATGGATATTCAATGGCTTTTGCATGGATTGGCTCAACCTACATACACTAAAGCTAAGATCTGGTCTAGTTATAGTGATCCACATTAAGGAACCTATAAGTTGCCTAAACAAAGTGATGTCCATGAAGGATCTTTCATCATCTTCATTTGGCACTTTTACATCTTGCTCCATTGGTGTGTCAACACTTTTGCATACTTCCATCTTAAACTTCTTCAAAAGACATTGAGCATAGTTTACTTGACTTATAAAGATAAAATCAGACCCTCTAAGTACTTCTATGCCTAAGATGAAGTGAAGACACCCTAGATCTACCATCTTAAACTCTAAGGATAGATCTATCTTGATTTTTTCAATACCATCAACACTATTTCCACTAATGATGATGTCATCTACATAAATGAGTAAAAGTACAATACCAACATCATCAAACTTAATGTAAAGAGTGGGATCATATTCATTTTGAACAAAAGAAAGTGAAATAAGATAGCAATGTAGTCTTGAATTCCAAGATCTCGAGGCTTGCTTCAAGTCATAGATGCTTCTTTGGAGATGGCATACTTTGTTCTCCATTCCATGCTTGATGAACCCTTGTGGCTGCTCCATATAGATATCCTCTTCCAAAAAACCATTCAAGAAAGAATTAGAGACATCCATTTGACATAGAATCCATCCAAAATGTGATGCAAGTGCAATGATTAGTCTTATTGTGACCATCTTGGCCACAGGTGCAAAAGTTTCCTCATAGTCTATCCCTCTCTCTTGAGCATAACCTTTTGCAACTAATCTTGCTTTATGTTTGTTAACACTCCCATTTGCATTCAACTTAAGCTTGAAGACCCACTTGCATCCTATTACATTACAAGCAACCAAGTTTCATTCTCAATCAAGGCATCATACTCATCCAACATAGCTTTATACCATTCTTTGAAGTTCAATGCATCTTCAACATTAGATGGTTCTTCAAAACTAGATAAAGCATAAGAAGTGGATGAGATACCCTCAACTTGCTGTCCTTTGCCTTGATATGTGAGCCTTGATGGCTCCACTTTTGCCCTTGAAGATCTCCTTGGTGTGATAGGTGGGTTTGGTGCTTGCTCCTCCATGAGCTCCTCCTCAAAACCAAGATCTTGCTCCTCGGCCATTTTCTTTTTGATTGTTGGAGCACTTGAGCCTTCTTCAAGCATATGCATATGATGTTCATCAAAGATGACAGCCCTTGAAACAACAAATTTGTTTAAGGATGGGAGATAGACTTTGTAGCTCTTGCTTGAGCTTGCATATCCAAGCATGATCCCTCTTGTGGAAGATGGATCCTCCTTGGTTCTTGTTTCCAATGGCACATGCACATAACATATACACCCAAAAACTTTCAAGTGATTAAGATTGGGTTTCTTTCCATACAACATCTCATAAGGAGTTTTGTCTTCAGTTGCTTTGCAAGACACCCTATTCATCAAGTAGTTTGCACATACAAGAGACTCACCCCAAAAGGATTTGGGCAAACAAGCATCTAATCTTAAAGCCTTAGAGCATTCATATAATGTTCTATTCCTTCTTTCAGCAAGTCCATTTTGTTGAGGAGTGTAAGGACAAGAAGTCTCTTTCTTGATCCCTTCCTCCTCACAAAAGGCCTTGAACTCCTTGGAGATGAATTCTCCACCATTGTCACTTCTAAGAATCTTGATGCTATGATTATGATGCTTTTTCACAAACAACTTGAACTTTACAAAAGTATCAAATACTTGAGACTTGAAGGAAAGTAAGAACACCCAACAATATCTTGAGTAGTCATCAATGAAGGTTAAAAACATGGATGAACCTCAATTAGATTTGGTGCTAGCAATGTGCACATCCGAGTGTATGAGTTCAAGAGGATGAGATGACTTTGTGATGGAGTTAGGAAACACCTTCTTATGTGCCTTGGATAAGGCACAAGCTTCACAAACCTTGTCTTCCTTCCCAATAGACCTTGGTAGGCCTAAAGCATACTCCTCCTTGATCATAGCCTCCATGGAACCCGAGTTGACATGTCCAAGTCTTTTGTGCCATAAAGTAAAGGTAGATATCTTGCTCTTCTCGGCCAACATGACAACATTAGTATCCACAAATGCATCCAACTTATAAAGTTTGCCAAGTCTAGTGCCCTTAGCCACTATCTTACCCTTCTTCTTGATGAAACATTCATTTGAAGCAAAGTCAACATTGAAACCATTGTCTACCATTTGGCCAACACTTAGTAGATTCTTTGTTATTGTAGGAATGTACAAAACACCTTCTATGTTGATCTTTTTGGAAGATCCTAAGCAAAGGGGAATTCTACCAACTCCTTCAATCTTACAAGCTTCATCATTTGCTGTATAGATAGACTTTATAGGTCCATCATAAGATAAGAGAGAAGAGAAAAACTCCCTTTTACTAGTCATGTGTGAACTAGCACCCGAGTCATTCCACCAAGGATCTTCTCCTTTGAAGCTTGTTGAAGAAAACATGGACATCATGAGAGAGTCCTCATGTGAACTCTCCTCCTCCTCCTCTTTGCTCATGCTGGCTTGGCTTTGATCTTGCTTCCTCTTGAAGCATTCCGAGGCATAATGCCCCATCTTGCTACAATAGTAGCACTTCACCTTTGATTTGTCCTTCTTGACTTTGGTGGTTGATGGAGATGTCTTTGAGGGTCCTTCTTGGTCCTCAAGCTTTGTAGACTTCTTGAATGTTGATACTTTGCCTTTGGACTTGCCTTTGCCTTTGGTGAAGAGATCTTGGTCATCTCCACCTTGGATGGAAAGCCTATCCATCCTCTCTTGCATTTGGCTCCTTCTTGATTCCTCGGCCATGAGTGTGCCTTGGAGTTCTTCAAGTATGGGTAGCTTACCCATAATTGCATTTTACTGAACCAAATTGTCAGATTCAAAGCTTAGTCCATTCAATATGAGTTGAACAAGCTCTTCATCCTTGATAGGATCACCTATAAAGGCTAGCTCTTTGTTCAATTCCTTTACTCTTAGGACAAAAGTATGTGCACTCTCTCCTTTCTTTTGATAGCTTCTATAGATTCGATTCTTCAAAGCTAACATTCTAGTTTGGTTCTTGGATTCATAGACCTTTTGCAAAGTCTCCCAAGCATCTTGAGCTGAAGTGCAATCTCCTACCTCTCTTAAGAGTTCATTTGCAACATTCATTTTTATGCAATTTACTGCAACATTGCACCTCTTGATGTATTTGGCTTTTTCTTGAGTATGAATAGGTTCACCCTCCTTACCATTTACAATTTCCATTAGATCTTGCATGATCATGATAGATTCCATTCTAGCTTTCCATATGGAGTAGTTAGTTTTGTTGAGCCTTTCATTAGTATCCAAAAGATATGCATTTATAGATGCCATCTAGTCTCTTAATCAAGGACTTGACACAAATGAAGGTTACTTCTATTGATTTGATTGAAGGTCTATCTTATCCCACTTCTTAGGGACCTGAAAAGATCAGTAATAGACTTCCTATAAAGATCTAAGAATGATTTCTAACAAAATCAAATCATAGAATACTAGAAACAATGCACTTGCTTGATTGAAGTAGACAATACTAGTAGAATTGCCCCTCTTTCTATAAAGAACATTAAAGCTTCCAAATGATCTGATCAAGAGTGAATTTCAGCAACCTAATATACTTCCAAAATCACTTGTGAAGGAGCTAAATGGAACTTAAAGAGGATGCAACACAATCTACTATCCAATCACAAGCAAAAAATGATCAAAATTGATGAAAAATTGATCTAATTTGGTGCATAAGTCAAGCAATGGTTGGACTGAACCTAAATCACTTTAGGAGGTGCGTACTACACCTTAGAACAGCCTTGAAGAGTCCCCAAAACTCTGATCTTCCCTCTCCTTGAATGCTAGAAAGCCTCCTCTATGAAATCATCTCCAAAACTTGGTTAGAAATCAATGCTTGGAGCAAGCAAGACTTGCTATCTTGGTAATGTGAATTGAATTCAACTTTGCCTCTGGTTTTAGACACCTAAACACCTGCAAATGAAGTCACACAACACCAATATCCAATGTATTTGACTCACTTTGAGTTCTAGAATCAATGCTAGATGCTAAGATCCAATCTACACAAGATTTAGATCAAAAATTGTGATCAAATTGAATGAAAACCAAGGATTTAGCTCATTTCAACCTTTAGGCTCTGATACCATGTAAAAATTACAGCAAATCAGGATCCTAAAACACTTGAAATGATGAGGGAAACAATAGATTATGATTTCATAAGATTAGCACAAGTTGAACCATCAAAATCCATCAAAAATCTATGCTTGAACCTCACTAAATGGCCCAAATCCTTGAAGAAGGCTTCACACATGTGAAAGTACGGCCCCCCACAATCTGAGTACTGTACACCAGACCTACATTCAATCCTATAATCATTAGTAATCACAAGTACTCAAACAATTATGAACATACAGTGCAATTGCACCATTATGAGAGAAAAAACATGAAATTGCTTGATTGATTTTGGTGAGATATCATCACCTATATATACATGATCCATCACGATTTTGGGCAGGTATGAGTAGCCCTAAACCTATCCCTAATGCTAATTTTGGTGGATCTTTCATCCCTACCAAGTTAGGGTTGGAATCTTGGAGATCCCTCAACAATGCAAAAATTACCAAAAATAGCTCCTATTTTTTCTCCCTTGTATCTAAGCATAATTTGGACTCATTCCAAAGGTTCTAACACTTAGGTCTACTTGAGAGCATCCTTATGAATGGAATCCTATGCTATTTGAAACGTGTGACAAGCCACATCATGACCATCTAACTATTTACAAGTCATATGACCAAAACTAGTCAAGCTAGAATTGTGAATTTTTAACAGCAAGTTATACCTTCACCAGTCTAGATACACCCAGAAGATCCTAGAGGACTTTGGAATGCTGAATAACAAAGGAGCGAACACTCCAATGCTCACAGGAATGGTGCTAACAAATGACGACTATCCAAAGACTGAGGAAGAAAGAGAAAAAATGCAGCTCACTCCCTACAGAAGGCTGATAGGTTCACTGATGTACCTTGCAGACAACAAACGTCCTGATATTGCTTATGCAGTATTCAAGATGAGCCAATTCTATACGAATCCAAGCTCGACACATTGGAAGATTGCAAAACAAATTTTGCAATATCTTAAATTAACAAGGGATTATGGCTTGTTGTTGTCGTGGTGCAGGTCTCAAGATACTTTCCTACAACGACGCTACCTGGGCATCTCTCAGAGACGATTGTAAAAGTGTCTCAGGAGGATGCACCATTGCATCAGGAGCAGCAGTTCTCTAGGTCAGCAAGAAGCACACCATTGTAGCCCAGTCATCCTGTGAAGTAGAGTATGTAGCAGCAGCAAAGATGGCCAACAAAATAATTTGGCTAGGGTAGTTCCTGGACAAATTGGGCGAAACAAGGAATGAGCCATTGGTCTTGTACATGGACAACACCTTTGTGATACACCTGACAAAAGATCCTATGTTCCAATCAAGAACGAAGCACATTGCGATCAAGTATCACTTGATTAGGGATCTGATTGAAAGGAAGATGATGCAAACCACCTTCTGTGAACGCGTAGTGCGAGGGCCTGTCCTAAGTGCTTAAAGGCCAAAAGAACAAATTGGCTTTTCATTCACATAAAGCTAGTCTTAGATCAACTTAATGAAAACCAACTAAGATTTTAAATCAAAACTCGAGAAAAACATTTCATCACAAAGATTCATTCACATAATAGCGGAAGCATTGAGGGGTCAAGATGGGGACCCCCCCCTGGAAGGATTCTTTTCTTATCATTATGCAAATCCAATTGGCCAATGCCAATTACATATACAATGGATTCCACTAGGGTCTCAGATGTAGGAACATCAACTTAACATAATCTTAATTCATATGCATAGATCTTAATTCTATACCTAGTTTAAAAAAAACATAAACATCTCTTCATCAGTCTCAATCTTTCCGACATGCAATCATGTTGGATCTTAGATTCTTGTCATGTGATCCCAATGGATCTTAGATTCTTTACATGCAATCATAAGGGTTCATAGATTCTTGACATGCAACTGTCATGAAGTGACATGCATGGCCTTTCAGGAATGCATGGAGTGACATGCAAGCTTCAATACTGACATGCAAGCTTTAAAACTGACATGCAAGCTTCCAAATTGACATGCAAGCTCTACATCTGACATGCATAGACAATTGGCCATAGATACTATGACATGCAAGCTCTACATCTGACATGCATAGACAATTGGCCATAGATACTATGACATGCAAGAGTACTGATCAACCATTCTGACATATGGGTAACAGTTTCAAGAGCATACCATAGTTTTGAGAGAAGGTGAAAGTGAGAGAGAGAGAGAGAAAGTGTGTGTGTTTGTGTGGTGATCTGAGAGTGAAATAGAAATATGAGGGTCTGAGTTCCAAATAATCCTGCAATCACAAAAATGACATAGTCTCCTTGAGGTGATGCCTCAATCCTCTTCTCCAGAGCACCTGTACACAACAAACAATAAAATGGCAGAGTCTGGATGCATTATCCCTTCATCCCCTTGGTAGAGGGATGCATTTCCACTTATATAGAGAGTGGAGAGGCCTTCAAAAGTGAGTGATGTGTCAAGTTCAAGTGTATGAGGTCTGAGGGAGACTCCAATTGGACTTAGGGAGAAGTGGAGGGCATGGATGAGGTGTTTTAGTTAGGGAGGGTGAATGGGAGATGTGTACTAGCTTGGGAGAGTTATTTTGGTGATTTGGTCATGAAGTGAGAGTGTAGGAGGGCGTCCCATTCTAGGTGTCAATTAGCCTAGAATGCATGAAGGAAGGTAGGTGGGAGGTAGGTGGTACAAGGTTCAAACTTGACTTTTAATTACACACAATTTTACATGATTACAACTTGGGAATTCACCCAAGTGCAATCTTCCTATGGAAGAGCCAAGGTATAAGTATGGCAAGAGGCTGAAGAAAGAGACTGATTTTCCAATGCTTGTGTTTCCCTTTCTGAAGGAACTTCGTCGTGACTGGGGTACTTCTTTTGATTGAGTCTCTTTGGAATACCCATCTGTCTTCTTTGGCCTTGTATTTTCATATTTGACTTGTGACCTTGGCTGTCGATCTTGTTGATGTTGTTGTTGGCAGCGTAACTGCTCCAGTGGATCCAAGCAGATTCGCTCTCTCCCCCTCCCCAAAATCTGTTGGTGGGGATGTTGTTGCTGGTAACTGTTCATGCTCAGGATTGGATCGGCATGTGGAACACGTAGTTGAAACTCGTTGAACATGCGACTGGACTAAAGATTGAACAAATTTTAACTAAATTTGTTTCGATCTGGCTGTAGTTGACTCAAAAAATAATATGGCAATGAAATGCTAGAATCAATTCTAATTTGACATGGATTTCTCATATGTCTCAAAAATCCGAAAATGATGTACAAGGGAATTTGAAGATGGATAGATGAATGAAAATGTGTTCTAGAGATGCTCTACAGAAGACTCTCGTGCAATAGCTATTCCTCAAGCAAAAATCAATCACACAGAATAGGTAAGAGAGACAAGGAAATAAACAACGTTACAGAGAGTGAGAATTGCATAGCACTTGTCAAACAAAACTTGCATTCATCAACATTGATAATGTACCTTGATAGTTACAATATTTCAGTTGTTTCGTAGAGTAATGTGACTTACTCTGACATGCCCTTGTCAAAACAAGCCAGGGTGGGTGACGCTAAAATCTACCATCATATGCTGTAAGATATAGCTTGAGATTCAGGTATTATTGAGGTACTATGTTCTGAGGACCTATGTGAACAAGAGATTCAGAACCGAATCTCTATTTGGATTTTTGAATCCGAGAAATATTGTGTATCGAGACGATAGAATATAGGTTTCGCTTTTCTTTCGACAAGGACTCATTTCATATTAGTGTCTTTTGTATTATGGAGTTGGTGTATTGGACGGTGTTGTAGAAGTTTGCAAGAAACTTCTCGATTGAGCAGCAGGTTTAATTGCTGGTTGCTATGGTGCTCGTGTTGTTGTCGTGAGGATCCTATCGAGATTCATAACTGACATGATGGGCAAGTAGGATCTTAGTTGGTTGTTTTGGACAGTCTTTGAAACTGTGTTTTCTGATACAGTCATGACACTCAGCATGGTACTTGGTCTTGACTAGACAATCAACCATGAAGTGGCCAGTTTTACCACAGATGAAACATCTGGTGTGCAATGGCCCTTGTATATCAGCATAGCCATCTTGTATGGCTAATGGTTCTGGACTTTCAGGTGGATATTCATGATAAGTCAAGTCATTTTTAGACTGTGATGATTGTTCTTCATATTGTTGAATTGTATGTGCTTGGATAGGCCGATATGAAGGACAAGCATCAGCAAGATGCGTAGCCCGACAGTGTGGGCACCATATTGGTTTTCGTCTATAAGGTAACTGTTTGGCTCACTAAGCATACTGCTTTGGATAGACTTCAAGGTTGTTTGAAACTCATTGGTGAGTTTCTCCATTTGAAGTTGGTGTTGCTTATTCAGCAACTCCAGCTATCATTTCCAAAGCTGATCTCGGGTGTCCTCGATCGGCTTCGACTCATGGACATGAGCATGTGGTGCTCTTCTTTCCTTGGATTCGTCAACACCTGAGCATCTGTTTAGAGGGCTGTTCCTGTACTTGACTTCTGAGCTGTTTGAAACGCTCGATATAGTCTCATACACGTTCATCCTTTGCCATGTTGATGTTACTCAGTTTGACAAAAGGACTCTCGATCAAGCACTTATTCTCATAAGAAGTTTACAACTTGCCTTTAGGATTGAAAACATACAATTTTCATCTTTATGAATGAACACATCATTCATGATCTTATTGAAACCAAAAGATCCTACATTATGAAGATATTTCCATTTCCTTGACTTCATAACAAATGTAAGCTTACAAGGAAAACATATTTTGCTATCTTTTAAGGCATCACACTCAACTAGTATTTGCCTTAATCCACCTTTGAAATACAAAAATCTCTTCAAAGCAAAATGGTTCTTCATAAATTGACATGATAGCATAAATGAAACTATTTTCATTTTGTGATTGCTGCTCCTTATTCTTGATTGATTTCCCTTGAATCATAACAATAAGTTTGAACTTATCTAAAGTTCCAAGCAAAATACTTTCCAAGGACATAAAATAAATCCAAGTTACTTTCATAAAAATGACATCTATCTTTGCATCTTGAACCAAACAATGCACTTCCAAATGAAAAATTTCAAAAGCTTTGAGATGTGTTGTGATGGACTCTTGAAGACAAATCTTGCAAGTCCTTGTGAGACTCCAAGCCTCATTCACCTTTCCACAAAGGAAACACCTTTCCTTGGACTTGTCCTTCTTGTATTTTCATTTTGAACTTGAAGCTCCATCCTTCACCTCATCCCCCTTGCTTTGGTTCTCCTTGGATGGATTGGTCTTCTTTTTGTAGCATCTTGAGAAAAAATATCCTCCCTTGCCACAAAGGTTGCACTCTGGATCCTTTCTTTCCTTCAATAGGATGCCACCTATTGATGCCATGTGAGTAAAAACCTATGATATGATTCTAAAAATGTAATTTGTGACTTTCAAGAGACTAGATTTGAACATCTTCAATAATCTAGAATGATCTACAAAAGATCTAGCTCACATACCTAAGAACCAATCTTCACAGTAATGACTAGTCACTTGGAAACTTTGCTTTGATCACTAAGACAAAAGCACACAATCTTTGAGTCAAATCACTAAAGAAATCAGATCCAATCTCCTATTGGACTCATCAAATACCAATGACTCTTTCTTTTGAAAGTTGAAATGGATATGAAAAAGATTTGACACCTAGATTTTCATTTTCACTTGACTAGTTCTCTCAACACTTGAGATTCTTGAACAAAAGACGGGTTTTGTTTCAAACACATGAAAAACAAACTTAATCACTTCTTTTGGACTCACTCTTGACCCAAATAATCTCACTCTTGAGATTTAGAATGAATTTGATTTGATTTGAAAACAAACTATACCACCAATTTTTCACAAAGCTTCAAAATTAGACAACTAGAGATTCACAAAGATCTCAACCATGCATGAATACTCAAATATGGACTCCTCCTCATTCTAGACATCAAATGGGATCACAAATTGACCCTCACACTCTCACAAAGAAAGCTGAATAGAACTAATTTGAGTTTCATACGTTCTATGTCAATTTTTGCTCAAGAAATTGAATTCAATCACTCCTATTGGATTCCACCAATTACTCTACTTTTTAAGACTTGGAATGAAATTCAAAATCAAAAGTTGTGATTTCTCTCACTAAGCTATTGCGCTTCAAAGAGCTAATACCACTCAGAAAGATTTGATCACCTAGGAGAAGACAAATTCTTCACCAATAACAACACATAATGAGCTTCTAGATCTTGCCCTCTACAAAGGAAGGAACTCTTAGAAAATTGGATCTCTCTCTACACATTTGTCATAGACACCTAAATGACTCTTTTCAAACCTTACAATCACTCAAACAAATTGAGTAGGGTTGAACAATGTGACTTGGATCTCAATCTCTTTTCTAGAACTCTCAATTTAAGCCAATCTATGTCAAATTCTACAAAAGATTTGCATAGATGGTCTATATGCACTAGAAACTCTCAAAGGTTTCAATTGGAGGACAGATCCAAGGATGTTTTCTAGCAAATTGATGCTTCTAAACTTGACCCTATCACTCTTGAACAAATCTAGAGTGATGGTACAATGGATTTCAACCTTTCACCTTGCATATCACTCCTTAATCTATGATTTTTAGCAAAATCTCTCTCAACTTCAACATGCACTCAAAAAATCAGAGATAATCAACTAATGCACCTAATTCAAGCTTCAAATTTAATTTCTTGGCTGATCTAATCCAAAAACTAATCATGGGATTAGATTCTCTATAAAAAATGCTTGATTTTGCACCAAAAATCACTCAAATTGGGTATGTGAGTCAAATTCTACAAATTTTTGAAATTTCTCAGTCAAAACTGGAGCTGTATGGCGTCACATGTGTGAAAAGGGTTCCTACAGTCCACAACAAGATCTGGACCAAAAATTTTGAGGATAGCTATCAAATCCAACTGAGCACACAAAATTTGACTAGTTTCCAAAAAACTGCTAATTTGGCTTTGATTTGGATTAACCCTATCAATTTCAACAAAACCTCTTGTACTAGGCTCTGATACCATGTGCAGAAAGTACAAAAAGGACCAAGAGTGGATCCTAATCTGATCCTCACGAGGGATTGGTTGTTAGATTACTTGATCTATCAATCTACTTCAGATTAAGATCAATCTAGATCAATTCTAGACACAAAATCCTAACAAGAACAATCATTAATTGAAGGTAAGTGTACTTTATGGTTTCACATGTGTGAAACACTATCGGAGTATGGAATCCAACCTGAAAATCAAGTACACATTGATAGAACCTCAAAACAATCAAAACAAATGTAGACAAATGGAGAGAATCACTCAAAATTGCTTCCAAAACCAAGATTGGTGTCTCACATTGATTATGGCCAAATGTGGCTCTATATATACAATAAGTGGGAGCTCGTGGTATTGATCATCCCTTTGATCCCACATGTGTGAAGGTGCTCTATCATATGATGATTCATCATGCAAAACTGACACTTGGACAAAACCTTCTATTTTGAGCACTTTTGGTCCATTTTTCTTCTATACGGAGATCTACTTGAAAATCGTCTAGAAGTCAAAATTCGTCCACTTCAGCTTATTCCACACATGTGAGCTGTCCTCTACACATGGGATGTGACACCTAACCAAAATATTTGGCTCATGCAATCAATAGATTGATGTCATGTGTCATATATCTAGAAAACTAGTTTTTTGCCTTTTTAGCCACTAGAACTTGAATTAAATCATATGTACAACCTATATGATTATAGTACATGACAAGTACACTATTTTCACACGTGGGAATAGGCTCCACACATGTGTGTCTATCTATATACAAGATTTTTGGCCTCTACCAAGCTTATTTTTGCATTTTTTACAATGAGGAGACCTTTGCCCCCAGTTGCAAAGATGGTGTCCATTAGAATCATAATTTCTCTTGCTTGTTTTTTCAATTGGCAAATTCTTCAACTAAATGTTTCTAATGCATTTCTAAATGGCTATCTAGAAGAAGAGATCTATATGGATCGACATATTGGGCTCATCCATGATGAGGGAAAAGTTTGCTTGCTCTTCAAAAGTTTATATGGATTAAAGCAAGCTCCAAGGTCATGGTATTCTTGACTTAACACCTTTCTTGAGTCACTAGGATTTAATCTTAGTAACTATGATCCTTCCTTATATGTCAAGTTTTTTAATAAAGATATTGTTATCCTTCTTATTTATGTTGATGATATCATTTTGACAAAAAGTTGTATCAAGTTAGTTGAGAAAACCAAGATTGCACTTGGAAAAGAGTTCAAGATGCAAGATCTTGGAAAAATTTACTATATTATAGGATTAGAGATTGAATTTCTTAAAGATAAAGCTTTTGTATGTCAATCTAAGTATGCTCTTTCAATGTTAAAAAAGTTCAATATATTGAATTGTAAGAGTATAGAAACACCTATGGAGCAAAATGTAAAGGACCTTAACAAAGGTGATGAAAGATCCTTCGAGGACATCACACTTTTTAGAAGTCTTATAGGCTTCTTAATTTGGCTCACAATAACTAGACCTGACATAAGCTTTAGTGTTCATAAGTTGAGCCAGGCTATGCAAAATCCTTCAGTTTATCATTGGAAAAAGACCAAGAGAGTGCTTAGATATATATCTTCAACTTTTGATTTTGGTTTATTGTATAAAAGTGAAGATGTTTCTATTATTGGTTATTTTGACTCGGATTTTGCAAGTGATAGAGCAGATCAAAAATCTACAAGTGCTTATGTCATATATCTCGGAGGAAACTTGATATCTTGGCTTTCCAAAAAGCAAAATACTGTATCACTCTCATCATGTGAAGCTGAGTACAAGGTGCTCACTACAACAACAAAGGAAGTGATCATTAACGACGACATTTTTAACATTGAGAAAGATTGCAAAGACAAGTTGTGAAATTTGTAGATTTATTGGAAGTTCTAAGTAGTTAAAAAGCTCAAGAGTGAACTTCAACATTTGAAAATGGAAAATGAAAATGTTGTTGGAGTAGAGATATATATGGAGTGGAGTGGAAAATATAGAAGGCTTGAGTTAGATCTTGAGGGAGTGACGAGGGATAGAGAAATGGTAAAATGAATGTGAGAGAGAGAGAGAGAGAGAGAGAGAGAGAGAGAGAGAGAGAGAGAGAGAGAGAGAGAGAGAGAGAGAGAGAGAGAGAGAGAGAGAGAGAGAGAGAGAGAGAGAGAGAGAGAGAGAGAGAGAGAGAGAGAGAGAGAGAGAGATTATATGCCTATCATTGAGAAAAACTTTTGCACCACATTTGCAAAAGTTGCTTAAAGGATTGATGGGCATATATCAATTGTACTAAAAAACATTGAATTTTTTTGATAGCTTTAAGGTAAATTTTTTCGATGCAATTAATATCTCAAATATAAATGTCTTAATTATTGATTATTGGACATATGTGCATCTACAAAGATCCAAAGAAAAGTTTGTCTCAATAGAACAATTCCATAACAAAGCGTTGGAGATAAAAGTTTGGATATTGTTGAACCACACAAAGGTTACATGTACACATTTGGCTCTCAGCGAAGTGTTACACAAGTTAGTGTTAACATTTAGTATTATTCACATCATAGAGAGTTGGCAAGAAGGGTATGGTTGCACAAGTTTCATAGCTATCACCTTCCTTGACAACTTCTCCAAAGTGTTCATAGCTCTAATCAGTTGTAAATCATACTTGTAAATCTTTTGGTTCAACATTTACTTGTTGATTGTATGATAATCAAAGCGGCGCAATTATTATCCAATTCTTAATTCTTGATTTACCTAGTCAAATCCCCCCTGGACGCGCTCTTGCGTGATCCCAAAAAAAAAAAAAAAAGACATTTATGAACAAAATGAAAATTTGGCCTCTTGATACGTTTTCATTTTTCCATAAAAATAATAAATTTTGTCTGTTTGATCTCATTAGAACCTAAAAATGTGTTTAGAAGTCAAATTTTTTGCCCAATTTTTTTATTTATTTATCCGAAACCCTTTTTCTGGCCTTCTAATAAAGTGAAACGACCAAAAATCGTGATTTCGGACGAAAAAAATGAGAATTTAGTCTTCGAGATACATTTTTGTTTGTGGCTCCTAAACGCTTGTTTGGGCCTTTTAATGAAGTGAAACGGCTAAAAATCACGATTTTGAACGAAAAAAATAAAAATTTTGGCCTCCATAATATGGATTTGTTTTAGGTGTGATTTTCATCTTTGAGAAGGCCCGATTTCGATACATTACCGTGACTTCAGAGATGAAAAAGAATGACTTTCAAATGGTCTTTGAAGGAGGTCAAATGGCCCTAAATTAGCAATTTCACATAAAGATTGAAAATTTACTTTACTTGGACTAGTGCTCACAGAGAACCGGCAAAGTCCTACAACCAATCGGCTGGTTTTAAAATTTACCAATTGAGTTTGAAACAAGTAGGAAGCTAAAAGTCTAATAACCTCCTTGATTCAAAAGTAAGAGGATTTTTTTTGGAATACATGATATATTTCATTTAGTCAATTACATTTTTGTTGACTTTTAGAAAGTATAACATTACTCTTTGGATTTCTTTTGGCAAACTTAGCATGAAGTACTTCAAATTTATGCTTGTTATTGAGGGTTGTAGACTATTTTGATTTTATACCAAGTTTCAAATTGCACAAAATTAATTTCCTACAAAAATTTCAATAAACAATTTACAAGTGCACTTTGCATTGAATGCAAAAACGGCCAACTTTGAAAGTCATAGGAACTTGGAGGTTGAAAAAGAAAAGACCGATTGATTTAAGAAACTGTAGGAGACTGTAGGGTCTTGGGTCCGACATTGTAATAGCCCTCCCACTTGTCAACAAGGGTTTGTTCACTGGATAGGCACCTAACTATGCATAGATGCTACTTTTAGTTAGTTCTCTACTTTTTATCTAACTCTACCTCCACTAACACTACTCACACTACCTCTACTCACCCTAAACTAATTTCATCATGATTGTTGGTGAAGAGAAAGGATAGAATAGAAGAGGAAGAAGAAGGAGAAGAGAGAAAGAGAGAGAGATGAGATGGAGGTAAGCTCAAATGCTCAATTTCATTGCTTATGAAAAAACCTTAACTAGCATAAACAAAAAGCATGGGAAATGGAAATAACAAGCAAACCACAACAATAGCATAAGCAAGAGTGATTAGCAAATGAGGATGCTTGAGCTCCCAAAATGATAGAGTCTCCTCCTCTCTATTAGGCATGCAACTAGAGTACAAATGGTGCCTTTTTATAAAGTGGGGAAGGCCCTTGCCCGAAAATCCTATTGGCTAATATTTACATTGATCCTATCCATTCATCTTGGACCCAACTTGATCCAAGGGTCCACAAAAAGTACATTGAAATTCACAAGATTCATGTGAGTCCCAAATTGGACCCAACTCTAAACTTGGAAAACTCAAACTCGCACGATTCCAAGACAATGATTCATCTACCCAAGAGAAAGGTCATTATGTTGAATCTACTGATATCATAAACTGAAGCCACAATTTGGCTATGATTGATTGTGTGAATGCTGATTATTGTGCTCAAAATTAGGCTGATTGTACCTATACTCCCGTGGGCGATGACAAACAACCTCTTGATCTTGACACACTTGTCATTAATATCAATTTTATTGATAAATAAATAAACAAAATTAGAAAATTAAACAAACTTAGTACATATCAAGTTAAAATCATGGTTCATTGTACTTTATGAGTCTGCTTCCATTGACCACAATATCCAAAGGTATCACCTTGTAGGACTGGAGTTGTACATATTCTGAGGCAAATATCTTTTGAATTACATAAGGTCCTTGTCTAGTAAATTTTAGTTTTCCCTTAAAAGTTTTGGCTTGGTATAAGAGGACATTGTCTCCGATCTGGAACTCTTTGAGTTTTAATGATCGACCAGCCTACAAGCAAACCTGTCACAAAATACACTGTTGTGAGTTGAGTGAGAAAGTTTGTGAGCTTCGGAGAAACATTTGGATTATTGGTTACTATTTTTTTTAAGAACTCTATTTTTTTATGTCATTTTCAAATATCATATGCGCACGTATAAAGACTTTCAAAAAATGGCTACAAAATATGGACATTTTTCAATTTTGAAGCACGTTACAAGATTTAAAAAGTATACAATTTTTGTCAATTTTTTAGTTAAATAAAAAATAGGCATAACTATATTCCAAAAAATTATAACTATTTTAAGAATTTCAAAAATTATTTCTATGCATTTGTATAAAACACTCACCTATTAATCATTTCATACATTCATATACAAGGTCACACAAAACTTTCAAAATTTTGGATATTTTTGTTCCATAAGGTTTTGCTCTCACAGGTATGGCACCATCCTGTAAAGGGATTGTATGTACTGCAACGTTAGGAGGAACACCCTTCATTTCTTTATAATTCCATGCAAACACATTTCTGTATTTGTGCAACAACTTTTTCAGATCCTGCAATTGGGTTGGATTCAGGTGAGCTCCTACGTGCACGATAAGATCTATGTCCTCATCACTATCATTCAGATTTAGAGGTATGGTCATTGCAGGTCCCTCATATATGGATGTCGGATGGATCAGTCTCTCCTAGCAGATGCAGAGGTCAATAGTAGCTCAAACAAAACATAAGCAAGATCAAGCCTATTAGAGATCATTGCATACATAAGAGATTCAACAATTGACTGAAATGGATATTCCTTCATTTTTTCCTTCTCCTCTCTAGTTTGAGGGCATTGCTCTCTAAATGGTTTAAGACCTATCCATAGGAGAATGTACAAGCTTGCAATTCATGAAATTGAATTTTAAAAGCATGCTAAAGATTACCTCTACTGAGTGATATAGAGTAGCTTCTTGTTTATGAATGTGTGGATTTGAATCCTGAGACAATAATGAGCTTCTCCAAGGTCTGTGATTTTGAATTTTTGAGATAACATCATTTTGGTATTCTTTATCAATTCGATATGATTGTTGTATAGCAATGCATCATCGACATATAGTGTCATGATGAATGGCCTTAAAATAGACATTACAATATGCAAAGCTTGGTTCGAATTATTGTTCGATAAGAAATGAATTGATTCGATGAAACCATGCTCTCGAAGATTGTTTAGACATGTACAAACTTTCGATTTAATCAAATTTCTTCTCGTATATTGAGTCTTGTCATGTCAACGTGTTGTTTGCATTGTTCTCTGTTTTGTTTGAGCCGTAGTTTGCACATAAGATAATTTGTAAATTAGATTGTTCTTATGACTAATGGTATATGTCAATAGTAACACTTTTCCACTTATTCGCTTACCGCTTCCACAATCGAATGAATTCATGTGTGTTTATCGTACGCAAGATCTACCCAGCTCCATCAACATATACACCTGATGAGGGATTCCTCATCATAGACAGATCCGATCACCTTGATGAAGATGTATATAGAAATAATAATTTGGTGATAGAAAAGGATCATTTATAGAAAGAAATCATCACATGATGATGCATAGAAGATATATGCAATATAAAAAAAACAAAAACCCAAATGGCTAGTATTGAAAGCCACATATTTTTTTATTGATTTTTTTAACCATGTACATTCTCAAAAATATTTAATACTATAGATTTGAGACAACCTTGAAGTCATTTGAAACATTGTTTTCTTTCTTTTTTTGAAAGCTTGTTGTTCAAAGTTATGAAGATTGTATATTTGTAGAGATTTTGGCCTAAACCTACAAATGAAAATATTACAATAGAATTCAAGAGAGAATAGAGTAACAAAATGAAATTCAATAGATGCAATCAACCTATGAAGTAATTGTTGGATTTATTCTCTCCTTAAATCCCATAGTTCATCTGGTTTCATTCATGTTGTTGCATATTAACTCACATTGTTGCACAACCTATAGATATACAAAGAAGTATCTACATGATAGTCAAACTATCGAACGAGTATCAAGTGTCGACTATCAACTATCGACTATTGACAGAAGCTTGAATGTTCGATTCAAACAACTATTGAATTGAACATTCAAACCTTTGTCAAACTCAGCTCCATCTCAAATCTGTGAAATTCACACGTGTGGAGTGTCCACCACATGTGATTGTGATCTCCTACGTTGTGTGGATGCACAAAGATCAAGACTAGATTGAGATTCAAGATCTATCATCAATTCAATGGCAAAAACACACTACTACATGAATTTACTCACTTACAAAGCTCATTCACACGTGTGGGAAGTGTTTAAAAAATAAACTAAGTAAAAATAAGGTACTCTCCTTGGGTAGAGGGAGAAAACTACCAATAGCTTTCGGATAGAGAGAGAATGCTAGAAAACACTTAGTCTCCAAAATCCTCACAATCTCCAAATCAATTAGATCAAAATGAGAAGTACAATGATACTATAGATCCACGAGCTAACACATTGTTCAAACATGCAAGAGAGGGGAGAGAGCTTGGATCTTCCAAGAAGAGGAGGGGGAGAGAGATCAAGAAGTAGAGAGGGGAGGAGCCATGAGAGAGGAGATGCACCAGAAATGAGTAAAGTTTTCCCTATAGTATTGATTCTTAATGGTGTACAATAGGTGCCTTTTTATCTTTGGGGTGGCCCTTGCCCCTTGCTTCCTATTGGCTACTTGCAAGGAGGTGGGATTGAAATCCACACCCTTCACAAGAAAGCACAAACTAATCTACGGTGTACAAAGAAGCACACCCCACCTAACTACAAAAACTTAGGAACTTACTAAGTTTAACTTCCACTTTGGACTTTTAATATTATTTTAATCACATGGCCCAAAGTCTAGTTTATTCCAAAGTAAATAATTTACAAGTGCTCATTGGGCCATGGTCTTACACACGCAGGATGCCACGACCCTCGCAACTTATTGTTAATGTTGGCCTCAAGAAATCTGCCAACAAACCCACTCAATATGTTCGATTTCATAGATGAGCGTTGTAATTCTTCTTTGATTTTGGCACTCAATGATAGAGTGATGGTTTGTGCAGGGCCTTCGTAAGGTGAATTCCCATTCGTGTTGAACTTGTGGTAATTGGATAGTTAGATCTATACTCTTTAAAGTATGCAGACACATCATGTGAGGGTGATTCAAGAAGAGCCTTGCCTTTCAACTGTGTAGATGGGATTTTGGGAGGTTCTAGGATTGGCGTATGAGCTAAAGCAATTATAGAAATTTCCTGAGCAGTGGGAAGATCTCCAGGAAGTTTGATTAGGAGCAGTTTCTTCATCTTCTCCTTCATGTTATTGCCATGAGGTTGTGGCTTTGGAGGACATGAGGTGTGCCCTTGAGGAATTGGTGGCACATCATGGACAATTTCATCATCGATTTGAAAAATGGTTTTTTTCTCACATTGGTCCCACGAATAATTGGGTCGTTTGACACGGTATAGTTTAGTATCCGGTTTTTCGACTATAACCTTGGCAATTGGTTCCACCTTGGATAAATGTTGCGGGAAAGCTTTGAGTGGAAGTGCCTCCATGTAGTCGAGGATCTGAATCTTTTGGACAATTCTGAATTCTTAAGACATTTTCGTCATCTATGAATAAATCGGTTGATTCATCAGTAGGTAGCCATGCAACGTTTAACAATTCATCATTGTGTGGAAGAGTGTGTGTATGACACAGTCTTCTGGTGATATATTCCATTGGACCTGCAGAAATTTTCAAATTCCTTGGACATATACTCTCCTCCTCTGTCATTCCTGAGTTGCCTCAACTTCTTGTTTGTGGCTTTTTTAGCAAAATACAAATATTTTTTGAAAAATTCGAAAGCTTCTGATTTATTCTTCAAGAAATATATCACTGTGAACCTTGAAACATCATCAATGAAAGTGATGAAGTATTTTCCACCTCCAATGGATTCAGTAGATATAGGACCACATAAATCAGAGTGTACAATTTTCAATATATCTCTGGCTCTGTAACTTTTTTTATTAAAAGGCTATCTGCGCAGTTTCCCCAAGCAACAAGCTTCACATGGAATGAAAGAATTTGTATCAGTATATTGTATACCTGATATGTATCCTTCTTGGCAAAGCTCTACCAATCTCTTATGGCTGATGTGGTACAATCTTCGATGTCATAAATTATTCATAGTCTCTGTAGAACTATGAATCTCATCTTCATCTGCATGTACTTTCAAGATATAGAGATTTTGGTTTCTTTCTGCCACTGCCATAATGCTGCTGATTTTTGTATCAATCACTCTGCATAGGTCATTAGCAAATGACACTTTCATGCCATCATCAATTATCTTGGCTACAGAAAGTAAATCTTTCTTTATTGACGGAACAAAGAGTGCATCCTTAAGGACTTTTATGCCTTTACCAATTTTTAGATTGACGTTGCATAGACCAATAACTCTGTGTCTATTTCCATCACCTAAGATTACATGTCTTTGGTCATTGGTGTATTGGAAGTTGGACAATAAACCTCTATCCGAAATAATATGTGAAGTAGCACCTGAGTCTAGTTCAACATCAATGTCTCCATTAGAACAAGAGTCATCAGTACAAATAGAGGCTAAAGTTCTCTCTTTTAGTTCTCCATCTTTGGAGTATACTGCATAATCTTCTTGTGCTTCTTTCTTTTGTTTCTTTACTAGGTGAGTTTTCTGTTGTTTCTTTTGATTTTTCGGATTCCTGAAGCAAACAATGGCTACATGTCCCACCTTTTGACAATGACAGCAAGGGATTTTTGGATTGAGCCAACATTTGTCAATAGCATGTCCTTTTCTCTTGCATCTGGAGCAAATTACTTTATCTTTGTCTTCCTTTGCATCATTCATGCTTGAAGGCTGACATTGTTGTTGTTGATTTGGACCTTTTTTTATGTTCACTGACTAGATTAAGTGCACCAAATAACCCTAGTAACCAGAAATACACAGTAGATTCATACAAGATTAATTGTGCACATATGTGAGTAATCTCACTATGACCCAATACATACTATATAAACACATTCTCATCTGATAGATTCCTCCAGAACCCACATATGTTACTCACATATCTCACTGAGATCTTGTAACTCAGCTACAAAAGATTTTCTATTTCTCATGAGTAAATAACATATCCATAAAATCTCTGAGACGAATAAAATTTATTCTCAGCAGTCCAATCCAATTTTCTCGAATAGCAAAATTTCTACCACTCAATCAACACTTCTATGATCCTAGTACTAAAACCAAGGTTAGGTTGATCCAATACAGAACTCTCAGACTTAAATCCTGATCAAACTTACTTATATTCCAATCAAAATGGAATTAGTAACCTTCGACCTTTCAGTTTACTATTATAGATAATGATTCAAATATCAAACCTGTTCTAGTTCCAGATTGTCCACACAATCCCTAGAGAATTCCTCTTATTCAAAAGGTTCCAATTAGGTATCTTACTCTGAATTTATCCGAAATTACTTTCAGACCAAATCTCATTTCTATACCACAACTGGTTCTCTTCCGAAAGCTATGCAACCAACAGATCCCTAGGTAAAATATTATCCCATCACTTCACCTCTCCTTTTAAGGAAATTATCAATTTCCATAGAAATTAACTGGAAAGATGACATATGAAAATATCCAAATCCATGAAAAGTCAGTAATAAGTGCATTCCACAAAAGGATTCACTCTATTACATCACTCTTTCCGTTCCCCTGGCGTTCAGGATTATTTTGTTAGCTTTTGGAAATATTGGTGTTTGCAGATTTTTTGAAGAAAAGGATCTCAAGTTGAGGAAAGATGGAGGGGATTGTGTGGCAGAACCTCCCTGAAGACTTGATCGAGAAGGTTTTAGCAACACTGCCTGTCTCCACGCTTCTTAAAATGCGAGCAGTTTGCAAAGCTTGGAGCTCGCTAATCCTTTCCCAACCCTTTATTGAGCTTTGCGCTCGGACTTGCGGACGCCAAGATCACTTACTTCGTTTCACAATAGTCAGGACCAAATGCACGCTTGCGGCTTTCAATCTCGCTTCAAACAACTGGCAATCATCAAGTTTAAATTTCCGTGGCAGCAAGCGACCTGTTTTCTTTGTGGCAGCTGGAGCAGGATTGATTCTTCTGAATGATCGATTTGTTGATGTGTCCACATACTGCTTATACAACCCTTTTACCAGAGTGTGGACGGAGCTGCCACCTATACCTCAAGCTAAAGGTCATTCTGGTCCTCCTCTTGTTGCAGGCATATTCCAGTGTAGAGATACCAAAATGCTACAGCCTGGTTGTTGCTGGATCCAATGGCTATTGCCGTAAATCAACATATGTGTTTGATTCACTGACCAGAACTTGGCAGGTTAGCGGCAGCTTGCCTCAGATTCGTGGTGATCTGACTGACGGCATTGTCTGTGGCAGTTATCTTCATGCCTTAGCTTCTTTGACGAAGGAATTACTGTCATTCGATATAAAGCAAGGAATTTGGATCAAGAGGCGAATATCATTTCCCCCGCTTGCTTCATATCTGCACTTGACCCGATGCTCGGGCACTCTGCAATTGGTAGCACTAGTGGATGCATCACAAATTGAAGACGATCGGACTATAAGAATCTGGGAGCTAAGCCAGAAAGGAAATGAATGGCTGGAGCTGGGAGCAATGCCTGAAGACATGTGTGCAAGCCTGCTGCAATGTGATGGCTTGGATTCATTCAAATGCGTTGGTCATGGAGAGGTGGTTTATTTTTCAACTTATGACTGCACAACATTTCTCGCCTTCAATGTATCACTGAAGCATTGGCAATGGCTCCCAATTACAGAGTGTGTGGTCAACCAGCAATGCTTTGTAAATAAAATGTTTGTCCTCGAGCCTTCAAAATCCTTGTGAAATTAAATAAGAACACTTGTTAATTGTCTTTCTGTCACCAACATTGAAATTTTCTAATCCGATTGCCAGAATTAAACTGCCATACAGGCAAATAATATGTTCCGAACAGCATCATCCTTTTCCAATAGAATTTATTATTACTTGTAAAAGTGATATATCCTTCCTAGATGCATGCATGTATATGAAAGAGGGTGGTAGGAAAAAAGCGAGGTATAGAGCAATTGTAGCATTTGCTCATAAAATGTTAATGATTTCCATGTAAGAACTAGCTAGATGAATGATGTTTTTGACATATTATATACCCTTAAATCATGGCCACTCATGTGGTATAAGGCCCTAACTATAGCTCCGTGAAGAACTCTTTAAAGCTTAAAGTCACAAAGACTTAGCGCTTGGATTACTAATAAAAGCCCTATTTAAAAAAAATTGATAGCATTTTCAAAGTGCTTGATTTTGAGAAACGATCCCAATTTCATTCCTATACTCTTCCGGCTTTCTTGATTGGGCAAACCTTTATTTGATTTGGGTTGAGGCTTAGTGTTAAGTGCAATGCTTTTATAGCCATCAAGGATCTAACTTGAGAGAATCAATAAATTAAGACATGCAATTCATTAATCCAACCATAGAACATCCATGCTCATCCTAAAGCATGGAGCCCTTGGGCATCTAGATTATTGTGGTTGTTTTAATGACTTGAAGCATGACATTTAGATGGCACTTCAACCTAAGCTTGAAAAGTGAGCTATTTAGTTACATGTATGTGGTGACAAAAGCTTTTTGACGTAGAAGTGTATTTTGAATTTTTTCTTGAAGAAGTTTCACATGTTCTATGAATTATGGTATAAAATAAATTGATGAAAGGGTGGTTGTGCCCTCTAATGTTGCTTATTGTTTTGTAACTTGATGTGTGTTTTTATGATCTATGCATTCATTAGTTAATTTATTGTTGTGAATATCTTTTGATCTCAATGGTCATTGGCCCACAACGCTTCTAGGGATGATTAGAACCTAGCAACAAATAACAGACTGCCACTGTCGTTTCTCGATCATTAACAACAACATTTTTAATATTGAGAAAGATTGCGAAGACAAGTTGTGGAATTTGCAACTTTATTGGAAGTTCTAAGTAGTTAAAAAGCTCAAGAGTGAACTTCAACATTTGAAAATGGAAAATGAAAATGGTGTTGGAGGAGGGATATATATGGAGTGGAGTGGAAAATATAGAAGACTTGAGTTAGATCTTGAGGGAGTGACGAGGGATAGAAGGAATGAGAGAGAGAGAGAGACATTATATGCCTATCATTGAGGAAAACTTTTGCACCACATTTGCAAAGGTTGCTCAAAGGATTGATGGGCATAAATCAATTGTACTAAACAACATTGACTTTTTTTTATAGTTGTAAGGTAAATTTTTCCGATGCAATTAATATTTCAAATATAAATGTCTTAATTATTGATTATTGGACATATGTGCATCTACAAAGATCCAAAGAAAAGTTTGTCTCAATAGAACAATTCCATAACAAAGCATTGGAGATAAAAGTTTGGATATTGTTGAACCACACAAAGGTTACACGTAAACATTTGGCTCTCAGCAAAGTGTTACACAACTTAGTGTTAACATTTAGTATTAATCACATCAGAGAGTTGGCAAGAAGGGTATGGTTGCACAAGTTTCATAGCTATCACCTTCCTTGACAACCTCTCCAAATTGTTTTTAGCTCTAATGAGTTGTAAACCATACTTGTAAATTTTTTGGTTCAACATTTTCTTGTTGATGGTATGATAATCAATGAGGCGCAATTATTATCCAATTCTTAATTCTTGATTTACCTAGTCAAATCCCCCCTGGACGCGTCTTGCGTGATCCCCCCCAAAAAAAAAAGAAAAAAAAAAAAGACATTTATGATCAAAATGAAAATTTGGCCTCTTGATATGTTTTCATTTTTCCATAAAAAATAATGAATTTTGTATGTTCGATCTCATTAGAACCTAAAAATGTGTCTACACGTCAAAATTTTTGCCCAATTTTTTTATTTATTTATCCGAAACCCTTTTTCTGGCCTCCGAGATACATTTTTCTTTGTGGCTCCTAAACGCTTTTTTGGGCCTTTTAATGAAGTGAAACGGCTAAAAATCACGATTTTGAACGGAAAAAAATAAAAATTTTGGCCTCCATAATATGGATTTGTTTTAGGTGTGATTTTTATCTTTGAGAAGGCCCGATTTCGATACATTATTGTGACTTCAGAGAGGAAAAAGAATGACTTTCAAATGGTCTTTGAAGGAGGTCAAATGCCCTTAAATTAGCAATTTTACATAAAGAATGAAAATTTACTTTCCTTGGACCAGTGCTCACAGAGAATCGGCAAAGTTCTACAACCAACCGGCTGGTTTAAAAATTTACCGATTGAGTTTGAAACAAGCAGAAAGCCAAAAGTCTAATAACCTCCTTGATTCAAAAGTAAGAGGTTTTTTTTTGGAATACATGATATATTTCATTTAGTCAATTACATTTTTGTTGACTTTTAGAAAGTATAACATTACTCTTTGGATTTCTTTTGGCAAACCAGCTGTAAGTAGTTGTAGGCTAGTCTATAGTGAGCTACTAGTTTTCTCTCCATATTTAGAGTTTATTGTAGTCTTCATTATTCAGTGTATGATAGTGATGGTGTGTTCTTCCTCTTCCTTGTGGTGACTACTTATGGTGATTGATTGATAGTGCTATAGTGGGTTTCTTTCCTTGCCTATCCTCAACCCAAGATCTAATCAATCTAGCATCAAGGAGATGAAGTTAGTTGTCACGCGAAGGTTCGTTCCCATGAGAGCGATAACATTCTAATTATCAAATAACTATGTGATCATCAGGTTTGACTTACACACGCAGGGTGCCAAATCCTCTCACTTATTAAGTAGGGTTATGGTTTCCTTGGGATCACAAACCCTCCAACAATATCCCCCACCAAAACTGGTGGTGGTCCCACAACACTTGCGAGATGCAATTACTGTGGGCTTTTATTTGCATCACATTGAAGTTTTATTGAATGATACTGCATCTTCTCCATGAATTCGAGTCAGGCAGTGCTGAAATCTAGGTTGTGCGACAAAAAACAATAATGGGCTCCAACAATCCACTTTGAAGTCGTCTAAGTTGTGAATCGAGATTCCCAGGAGCCTCCCATCATTGCAGCACAGAAATATAATCTGGCCATCGGTAGCTGATCCTTAATGCTATCCGATGCCACTGGCTTATCTGGATCAAATGCCAAAGTGGGAAGGCAATCATCCCATCGTGTTGCAACAGATGTCAATAGAGTTAGATCTTTTGCGAACAGTGCCGATTGTCTCACTGTTGGATCGGGAGAGTGAATATACTCCCGCTGGTATGCCTGTAGAGCTTGATGGAAGTCTATTGATATCTCCCAGCTATAAGGCTGGTGGATGATTGGCCAGTTTGGCGCATGGATGGTAATTTTGTCCATGGCCAGTCCCAAATTCTTCCACTTATTCTGCGCGGCATTGGTACGTAGTATGGATCTAGGCACAATTGGCAAGGGTTGGCCACATAACTCCTAATGGATTCCGGAGTTTTCTCAAAAATTGTAATTCTCCAAGTCGACTGCTCTCCCAATGCAGATATCTTATCCACTTCTTTGCCAACCTCAATTTCAGAGGTTTTAAATTTGATGACCCAACCACCACGCAAGGACTCATGGAGATGTTGCGCTAAAAAGCTCTGGATCTGGTCCTCGATACTGATTGGTTGTCTATACAATGGTCTAATCCTTGAAGTGGATGGACCTGTCATTCTTGTCATGTTGATCATTGCTGAATTGGTGGAGCAGACTGCCAAAACTTGCATAATCGGCTGCCATTCATGGGAGTATCAAAGTGTTTTCCATCTAAGTGTTCAAGAATCACTGCTCCATAGTTCAGGATTCTCTTTACTCTATACGGGCCTTCACCGGTAAACCTCAATTTTTCTTTGATCAGTTTGGTTTTGTACATCAGTGCCAGATCTCCTTCTTTCAGATTCTTTTTGCGCCGCAAATAGAACTGCTCATGAATATGTTGTCTAGTAAGATCATTATTTTGTTGGGAGAGCTCCTGAAGTTCGTGCCAAAAGCAAAAGAAGTATTAGTGCAAAAGTTAACTCGCGTGAATGTGTTGAATGTAGCTTGGATATCAACGAAACCTATACCACATCCGATTGAAGATGAACTTATTCATGTGAGTCGTGCCTTGACTTATGATGACAATGCAGAACTTACTGATGCGCATATTCTAAATCATATGGATCCTACCAGATTTGGAGTGCGTAATATTCCTGATGACCCAACAATAAAACTTCGAAAAGTAGTTATATTGAAGGAAGACAGAACCACATGCTCAATGACGAAGAAACAAGCCAAGAAACATTATAATACGGTCCTGAAATGGGAAAATCCTCTTCAAAAGATTGATTCAAAGAATGTGCCACCCTTACTAGATAAAGGCAAAGGAAAAGTTGACGAAGATTCTTCAAGTGAGAGTTCTAACAAGACATTACCGTCTAGAAAGTCTTCACCTTCGAAGAAGAGTATCTTCTCGGAAGTCATCACCTCCTCGATTAATTCCTGCTAAGAAGGCTAAGCAAAGATCCAAGACAAATCCTTTTGACAAAGATCAAGTAGATGAAGTTCAGCATGAAATGCCCGAGCATTTTCAACGATATACACTGGATGATGTAGTTAGCATGTTTACCAAGCACATCATGAACCCGAAGAACAAGTGCCAGAATATAAAGATGTTTACGATGGCCCACCAGCTAGGACACAGCCTATGAATCTTGTTGAACCAGGAGAACCACAAAATTATCAAGATTGCTTTTCATGGACTTATAAGGATCTTAAGGATATTCCAACATCAATTATTGAACATACTATACCATTAATACTTGATGCAGTTCCAAAGGTTACAAAGTTCTATCACTGTAATTCTAATATGACGGATCTGATAAAGAAAGAGCTTCAGAGATTGTTTGACGTCAATTTCATTCATGAGATCGAACATACCGAATGGGTTTCACCAATTGTCATTGCTCCTAAGAAAAATGGGAAATTGAGAATTTGTATGAATCTCAAGGCCTCGAACAAAGTGATGTGAAAGGATCACTTTTTGTTACCTTTTATTGAAAGCATTTTGGACCACCTTGCTGGAGCGGAAGCTTGTAGTTTTTTGGATGGCTTTAGTGGATACAACCAAGTCAACCAGATATGGCTTCCCACAGAGTTGTTCTTGGACACGTGATATCAAGACATGGCATTGCCACATATTATTCCATAATCTAGCTCATTGTGGAATTGCCACTGCCAACAACAATTCGTGGAGTTTATGTGTTTATGGGTCATGCAAACTATTACCAAATTTTTATTATCTTCTTTGTGGATTTAGCAAAACCTATATACAAACTGACTATTGTTTCTATTTGGACAGTAGAGGCGTTAGAAGCCATTGAAAAATTAAAAAAAGCATTAGCTTCAGCACCGATACTGTGCTCTTTAGATTGGACGATTGAGTTTCATTTTGGATCAGTTTTGACACAGCCATGTGAATAATATAAGGACTATCCAATCTGATTTGCAAGCAGACAACTTACAGACCTAGAGAAGAACTATTCCACAACAGAACGTGAATCGTTAGCCATGATTTTTTCTGTACAAAAATTTTGACATTACCTCATGGAAACGCACTTTGCATTTTATTCCGATCACTAGCAGTTATTTTACTTGGTAAACAAGACATGCAATACAGGACATATTGCAAGATGGTTATTGTTATTGACTGAATTTGGCTTTCAAATTGTGGTTTGTAAGGAAAAGCAACATTATCTAGTCGACCACGTTTCGCGAATTGAATTCGCACTAGTTAATACTAAAGTGGATGATAAATTACCAGATGCTGCATTATTCTACGTAGAAGTAGTGCGTGAGTGGGTAGCGAATATTGTTGAATACCTAACGCTAGGACAACCGAATGACTCTTTGACAAAAGTACAGAAGAGGCAATTGATTCATAAGGCTCAACCTTATCAATTGATTGCAAGACATTTGTATCATCGTGGATCAGACAATATTCTTCAAAGATGTGTTTTACCGCATGAAATATCAGATTTTATCATGTTTTCACATGATGGCATGGGCGGAGGACACTTCTCTATAGATATTACTATTCGTAAACTTTTGCAATTAGGTTATTGGTGGCCTACACTTCATAAGGACACAAAAAATTATATTCAGACATGTGATGTTTGCCAGTGAGCACGACAGCCTACTAGACAGAACTATGAACCCTTACATTTGGTTTTATCGCAAGCGCCATTTGAAAAATGGGGCCTAGATTATATTGGCCCTATTCATTCTACTACACGAGGATCTCAGGCCCAATACATTATTGTAGCAACTGATTATATGACCAACAGGGTTGAAGCCAAAGCTGTCAAAGTTGCTGATGCGAAAACTATGGCCAAGTTTCTCTATGAAAATATTATTATCAGATTTGGATGTCCGATCGAGATTGTCAGTGACCAGGGTACACACTTTGTTAATCAAAAGATTTTTTTGTTATACACAGATTTGGTACTCCAAATTATCCCAGAGGGAATGGCCAAGCTAAATCTTCCAATAAGATTCTCTGCACTATTATGACGAAAATAGTTGAAGCAAGTCGATCTGATTGGGAACATAAACTGCATGCATCATTATGGGCATTCAGAACCGCTTACAAGAGTAGTACAAATCAAACACCCTTCAACTTGTTTATGGTCAAAATGTTGTCATGCCGGTTGAATTTTTAATACCATCTTTACGTATAGCAGCAACAGAGCGGTTAAATGATAATAAGTCTTTACAACTACGTCATGAAGCTTTGCACAAATTTTGTGAAGCAAGATTGATGGCAGTCCATGCGTTAGCAGTAGAGAAAGCCTGTCGTAAGGCATGGCATGATCGTCATTTACACAAAAAGGATCTGAAAGAAAGAGATCTAGCACTAATGTACAAAACCAAGCTGATCAAAGAAAAATTGAGGTTTACCAGTGAAGGCCCGTATAGAGTGAAGAAAATCCCGAACTATGGAACAATGATTCTTGGACATTTAGATAGAAAACGCTTTGATAATCCCATGAATGGCAGCCGATTACGCAAGTTTTGGAAGTCTGCTCCGCCAGTTCAGCAATGTTCAGCATGACAAGAATGACAAGTCCATCCACTTCAGGGACCAGACCATTGTTCAGACAACCAATCAGCGTTGAGGACCAGATCTAGAGCTTTTAAGCACAACATCCCCATGAGTCCTCACGTGGTGGTTGGGTCATCAAATTTAAAACCTCTGAAATTGAGGCCGACAAAGAAGTGGATAAGATACCTGCATTGGGAGCGCAGCCAACTTGGAGAATTACTATTTTTGAGAAAACTCCGGAATTCATTAAGAGTTATGTGTCCAGCCCTTGCCAATTGTGCGTAGATCCATACTACATACCAATGCCGCGCAGAAATAAGTGGAAGAATTTGGGATTGGCCATTGACAAAATTACCATCCATGCGCCGAACTGGCCAATCATCCACTAGCCTTATAGCTGGGAGATATTAGTAGACTTCCATCAAGCCCTACAGACATACAAGCGGGAGTATATTCACTCTCCCGATCCAACAGTGAGACAATCGGCACTATTCGCAAAAGATCTAACTCTATTGGCATCTGTTGCAACACGATGGGATGATTGCCTTCTCACTTTGACATTCAATCCAAATAAGCCAGTGGCATCAGATAGTATTAAGGATCAGCTACCGATGCCCAGATTATATTTCTGTGCTGCAATGATGGGAGGCTCCTGGGAATCTCGATCCACAACTTGGACGACTTCAAAGTGGATTGCCAGAGCCCATCGTTGTTTTTTGTTGCACAACCTAGATCTCAACACTGCCTGAATCAAATTCATGGAGAAGGTGCAGTATCATTCAATAAAGATTCGACGTGATGCAAATAAAAGCCCACAGTAGCTGCATCTCGCAAGTGTTGTGGGACCACCACCAGTTTTTGTGGAGGATATTGTTGGAGGGTTTGCGGATCCCAAGGCAACCGTAACCCTACTTAATAAGTGAGAGGATTTGGCACCCTGCGTGTGTAAGTCGAACCCGATGATCACATAGTTATTTGATAATTAGAATGTTATCGCTCTCATGGGAACGAACCTCCGCGTGACAACTAACTTCATCTCCTTGATGCTAGATTGATTAGATCTTGGGTTGAGGATAGGCAAGGAAAGAAACCCACTGCAACACTATCAATCAATCACCATAAGCAATCTCCACAAGGAAGAGGTAGAACACACCATCACTATCATACACTGAATAATGAAGACTACAATAACCTCTGAATATGGAGAGAAAACTAGTAGCTCACTATAGACTAGCCTACAACTACTTACAGTTGGTAAGAGTTGTCAACAGTACATCATAAACAGTAATAAGTTTATCATTGGTTTCTAATACATATCAGACGGTATTTGTGCAGAGACACACAAACACACATAGGTGTTTGAGTCTTGGTTTGTAACTGTAGTAGACCTCAAACAAAGTTTTAAATTCCATTGCCTTTGTGTTGAAATGATTTTGCACACAAGCTGTAGAAATTGCTTTCAACCCAAAATTTCTTGGGTAACTAAGAATTTGACATCATGGATCGTGTTGCTTTTAAAAGTGTGTTATTCTTTCTTTCAGCTACACCTTTCTATCATGGAGTATAGTTGATAGTGAACTGATGGTGCACGTCGCATGAAGATAAGTAGTCTGCCATTCCATCATGCAGTCATGTGCTGAGAAGCACCTGAATCTAGATTTCATTCATAGGCATCTTTGCTTTGTTAATCTTGTACCATAAGTTTCTTTTCTTCTTCTTGGAAATTTTTTACAGAGTCAGAGTCTCCTTCTTGGTGTTGTTGCATCTTTTTTCTCACTTTATTGTGCTTGAGGATCTAAAATTGGATCTCTTGCAGTATCTGCAAAAGAGTTTGGTCTTGACAGGTTGTTGTCAACTATGATATTGTTGTTGTTGCATTGAATCTATCTACTCAACCTTTGTCTTCTTATCCTTGGAGTTCTTCTTCTTGGAATGCTTCTTATTGGAGTATAAGGCCGTTGTCTTGTTACTCGAGGTAGATAAGCTTTTTCTCTTTACTTCTTCCTGCAATAAACTTGTTGTCAGCTTCTGGAGCGATAGTGCAGGAGTATTGATCAAAAGCAATACTAGATTGTCGGAGGAGGAAGAAAGATTTGCAAGAAAGGACATAGTAGAGTTCTCTTTTGAACTAGGCAAACCTCTAGTAGCTAATTGATTCAGCAACTATTTGAAACTTATCACTGACTGAGGTGCCTTCTATCATTTTGAGAGTAAGGACCTTCTTTCTCAGAAAGAGATGAGTCGATACATTTGAAGTTTCATAAATGCTTGTCAAAATGTCTCATACTTCTTTAGAAGTGGAACAATTAGATAAATGAGATATCTGAGTATATTTCAGGCTTAAGGATACAATGGAAGAGCTTTGCCATCATTTGCTTCCCATATGGTTAGCAATTCTGGTTCTACTGGTCTGGCTATTGAAGCATTGGCATATCCCCATAGCTCCTTTTTTATCAGTATTGAACTTGTTGATCAATCGGATTTCTGAGGATGATCCTTCTATGAAGATCAAGGAATATAAATTGTACACAAATCTAATAAACTAGCTCTAAAAATATGAAGCAATTTAGGTTCTAAAAATTCTTGTACATCCAAAACCATGCTTTGATACCAATCTGATAAGACGATAAAAACCAACAAGACACATGGTGCCTAGGCCATAGCAGAAATGAAGGTCGTCATCCCAGCAAATGAAAACAATGAAAAAATAATGAGATATTGGATCACTTAGAAAACTTGAAATAGATAGAGCAGTTCTGGTATGTGTTGTTAATGAGTATCAACGTAGGTGTTGTGGACAACTGTAAAGAATTGCTAATAGATTAGGTGTCTACGACAACCATGCAATTCTATGTTACTCATACTCATGACAGTAGAGGAGAAAGAGCGAGAGGCATTCAAGCATTTAACATGAGCACAACATAATATGAAAAACAGCAATTTTGTATAATGAGTGTTGTAGTAACAACGATCAGATCACAAAGTAATAGCACCGAGTGCATGATTCTACTTATAGAATCGAATAAATGCTATCTTTCAAAGTACTCTTTACTCTCTCTATAATCTCTTATTCTGAGGAGTCAAATACTGAAAACCAATTTTGGTCATTTGATCCTTGTCATAGAGTGATCAATTCTTGTCTATTCTTGATTGATATTGATGTCTTGTCTCTACTCGCTCAGTTCCTTATATAGTTGTTGGATGATCTTATGTTATTCTAATTACAATTACAAGATCATTTATAGTTTTGTACTTAATTAACATAAAGCTTATCTAGCAGAGCGTGAAGGCATAAACAACATGATCTCCTTCATACGTGAGCGGTAGCCTGATATTGCGGTGTCGTCGCAGCCGCATGTTAACCGCAAGCGTTGACTTGCAGCATTCCTTTAGTCAGTTCTCTTTGTAAGCTGTAGTTCGTCCACTTCACACGTTGACTACAAGTAATGACTTGCGGTTCTCGTCCACTTCGCATTGTGACCATAGGCTAGACTCTTGTGGTGGCTAGGCGGTGCCTTAGTAGTGTCTTGGAGGTTCCTTGCAGTGCCTTGGGTGGTGCCTTTCATTTTGAAGTTTGCATGTAAAACTATAGATTGTGGAAAAATAGCTCATTTCTGTAGACTGCTTGAGAGAGTGATTTCCTTGAGTGAAGCGGAGGGCAGTTAGGATGAGTAGGAGTAAGATTAACTCCAACAACACTCCCTTGATGAGACATGTTGAAGCTCCACCCCTTTTGTCCTTCCTTGATATGTCTTCACGATGAAAAGATACCATACAAATGGATTGATGCTCCTAAATGTATCTACTCGAGGTAGAGGGGAGTGGAACATCATTGGACCCCTTCTTGTCCTCCTCAAAATCCTATTGATTGAGTGACATATGAGCTTTTAGTCTTGATTGGACCATTTTGATAGATTCTAGTTTTTTGATTGGTCACTAACTCTCATGCCAACACATGGAGACATGTCCCACACCAAACCTAAACTTGACAAATGTCATAAGCCTAACTTGGCTCAAGCTACATCACAACCAACTTTTGGCCTAATCAGTGACTTGCCATGTGTATTTGCCTATTTTGCCTCTAATGCCAAAAATGGCCTAATCAACATCACACACTTGGCTAGATCTCTACTAAAAACTTGAGTACCCCTAGCTCAACATAACTAAGATATTTTTGTTTATTTTCCACATGTGGAAACATGCTCGACATGTGTGAGTGTTTCTCACAAACAAGAATTGCAAAATAACAAAGTAGATTTTGCCATATTTTCACAAGAGGTATGTGACAAGAGATTGGGACATCTTAACTACAAGTCACTGGAGGTGATGGAAAAGAGGCAAGTTGTTTTTGGTCTTTATTAAGCATTAACCATTTTTGTGAGCAATGTGCTTTATCAAGTCACATAGGTTACCTTACAAGAGATCTATGTCAAGATAAAGTAAGCCTTTTCAACTTGTGCATTCCGATATTCATGGTGTAACTACAATTCACAATGGAGGTGCTAAGATGTAATTGACTTTTATTGATGATTTTAGTAGATTTTGTTGGGTGTATTTACTAAAGAGCAGAGATGAGGTGTTTGATGTCTTTGTCAAGTTCAAGATGTCAAGGGAGGTCCAATTTTCTACGAAGATCAAGTGCTTGAGGAGTGACAATGGTGGTGAATCTACTCACCAAGCCATTGAGCAAGCATGTCTTCATCAAGCATAGATCTAACCTTGGAGTTATATCAAGATCAATGCTTAATCTTCAATAGATAACTTTTTTGGAGGAGTGTGAGAAATGCAAAAAGGTTATCTATGTTAGTTGTAGGGGTGTGTAAAAGCATCTTGGTGTAGGATGTTGATAGGGTCAAATTTGGCATAGATTGTTGAATTTCACACGTGTGGATTGTCCACAACATGTACTTGTGATCTCCTAAGGTGTGTAGATGCACCAAGATTAAGATTAGATTGAGATTCGAGATCAATCTTAGATCCTATGGCAAAAACACACTACTACATGCATTCAAACACTTCCAACTCTCACTCACACGTGTGGGAAGTATTCAAAAAATAATCTAAGTAAAAACAAGCTGCTCTCCTCAGGTAGAGAGAGAAAAAGCATCACGAGCTCTCGGGTAGAGAGAGAAAGCTAGAAATCCAATAACTCACAAAATCCATAAAATCACCAAAATCAATTAGCTTCAAAATGAGGAGTACAATAATACTACTAGATCCACGAGCTACCACTATGCTTAACTATGATTGGACCATACTTTGTCACCTCTTGATCCTATTGGACCATTGATCCATGCACCTCTTAATTCTATTGGACTATATTCAAGCACACCTCAATTTCCTATTGGACCTCACAAGGTTCCACCTCTAAATCCTATTGGACCTCTTGAAATTCATCAAACAAAAGCATTACACTTGTCTACACTCTAATTGGCATGTGTTTAGCCTCTTACTCTGTTTTGGCTCAATAGTCGCATTACAAGTGGAAATGCATAATTTGCCATCTATGCCAAATTTATGAGAGTGCATCTAGTTATGTTTTGAGAGTAAAAGATATTCATAGAGAACTTGCTTGTATTGGTGATTCCATCAATCAAGATGAGCTAGTTCAAGTCATTCTCAATGGCTTGAGAAGTGAATTTGATAACCTTGTCCAATCCTATGCCATTAAGGAGGAGCGACCAAGTTTGGAGGCTCTCCAAAGTGTGCTAATTTCGAAAGAATCAAGACAAGAGTACAAGCTCTTGAGGATGGACAAGCTTTCTCTCACTCATAATGATGGCAAAGCTCTCTTTGCCACGGATAAGCACAAAGGGAGGAGCAAGAACCAACATCAACAATCCTCAGGCAAGGACAAAGTCAAATCCAGAGACAAAAATGAGGAGGAAGATGATTCCTCTAATGCTTCATCATCCAACCTCAAGAAGAAGAAGATCAAGTCTATGATTAAAGAAGCCAAAGCTATTGGCTTGCGAAAGTTACTCTCCAAGAAGATCAAGCCTTGTGAGGCTTGTGCTATTGCTAAATCTCACAAAAAGCCATTTACAAAATCTTCTATCAGAAGCAAGCATCCTTTGGAGTTAATCTATTCGGATGTGCATTTCTCATCAACTACAAGCAAGGAAGGAGCCACTTGTTTTGTTACTTTCATTGATGATTACACAAGATTCACTGGGATATATCTTCTTGCTTCTAGATCTATGGTGTTTGATCATTTCCTTATTTTCAAAGCTTATGTAGAGAAGCAATTCTCATTCAAGATTAAAGCTCTCAGAAGTGATGGATGTGGTGAATATATCTCCAATAAATTTCAAGATTTTTGTGAGCTTGAAGGCATTAAAAGAGAGTTCTCTTGTGCCTACTCTCCATCTCAAAATGGAGTGGCCGAGAAAAAGAATAGATCTCTATGTGAGTGTGCAAAATCTATGAGAATTGAGGCATCTTTGCCCAAAGATTTTTGGGGAGAAGCCATTAATTGTGCAAATTATCTTTGCAATAGGCTCCCACATATAGCTCTTGGAAGAAAGTCATCATATGAAATCTTTTTTTTGAAGAAGCCTAAGGTTGATCCATGACAAATAATAATAAATTCTATTGGAAAAGGATGATGCTGTTCTGAACATATCATTCGCCTGTATCGCAGTTTAATTCTGGCAATCGGATTAGAAAATTTCAATGTTGGTGACAGAAAGACAATTAACAAGTGTTCTTATTTAATTTCACAAGGAGTTTGAAGGCTCCAGGACAAACATTTTGAAGGCGAGAAATGTTGTGCAGTCATAAGTTGAAAAATAAACCACCTCTCCATGACCAACGCATTTGAATGAATGCAAGCCATCACATTGCTGCAGCAGGCTTGCACACATGTCTGCAGGCATTGCTCCCAGCTCCTGCCATTCATTTCCTTTTTGGCTTAGCTCCCAGATTCTTATAGTCTGATCGTCTTCAATGTGTGCTGCATCCACTAGTGCTACCAATTGCAGAGTGCCCGAGCATCGGGTCAAGTGCAGATATGAAGCAAGCGGGGGAAATGATATTCGCCTCTTGATCCAAATTCCTTGCTTTATATCGAATGACAGGAATTCCTTCGTCAAAGAAGCTAAGGCATGAAGATAACTGCCACAGACAATGCCGTCGGTCAGATCACCACGAATCTGACGCAAGCTGCCGCTAACCTGCCAAGTTCTGGTCAGTGAATCAAACACATATGTTGATTTACGGCAATAGCCATTGGATCCAGCAACAACCAGGCTGTAGCTTTTGGTATCTCTACGCTCGAATATGCCTGCAACAAGAGGAGGACCAGAATGACCTTTAGCTTGAGGTATAGGTGGCAGCTCCGTCCACACTCTGGTAAAAGGGTTGTATAAGCAGTATGTGGACACATCAACAAATCGATCATTCAGAAGAATCAATCCTGCTCCAGCTGCCACAAAGACAACAGGTCGCTTGCTGCCACGGAAATTTAAGCTTGATGATTGCCAGTTGTTTGAAGCGAGATTGAAAGCCGCAAGCGTGCATTTGGTCCTGACTGTTGTGAAACAAAGTAAGTGATCTTGGCGTCCGCAAGTCCGAGCGCAAAGCTCAATAAAGGGTTGGGAAAGGATTAGCGAGCTCCAAGCTTTGCAAACTGCTCGCATTTTAGGAAGCGTGGAGACAGGCAGTGTTGCTAAAACCTTCTCGATCAAGTCTTCAGGGAGGTTCTGCCACACAATCCCCTCCATCTTTCCTCAACTTAAGATCCTTTTCTTCAAAAAATCTGCAAACACCAATAATCCGAAAAGCTAAAAAAATAATCCGGAACGCCCTGGGGAACGGAAAGGGAAAAGAAAGAGGCCCCAAAAACCGTCTACGATCCAACACGAAAGAAATTGGTTCAGAGTTCAGACTCTACTGGAGCTTAAAGCACTGAGGATTTTGGAGAGAGAGTACCCTTCTATTTAAAGCTCCATAGTCCAGAGTTTGTGACGTTTCAAACCTAAAAGCAATGGCAAGAGTCCAAATGGCAAGTCGCCACATGGCAGACATCCACATGGTTCATTAGAGAGAGTGTATATATTTAAGTTGTGGCTAAGTGCCATGGGGAGCCCCCACGCCGTGCCGTGTATGAGTTTTAAGAATAACCGTATTAGGGCGAGTGCCATACTGCTCAATGTTTGCGGAAAATTATCATAACGTATGCAAAAAGGTAGTCATACATAAGAACTTCTTAGCAAATAGGAGCAAATAGGATGAGCGACAAGGACACACACACAAAGGTCTTAAATTATCAAACTTCATAAGTTATTTGAGCTGAATGTTTGAAATTTATAGTTGGCTAGCATAGTCTCAAAAGTACTGTTAGGGCAAATCCATGTCATGCTAACCCAAGAGACCATTAACACTCTTGCTCAAATCCATGCGTACCCAAGCCAAAATTAAACACTAATTAATAGACCAAAATATGCAAAAAATGAATCGTTGGATGAGGTATCAGATAGGTCATCAAGCTTTGATCAAAGAGAGCTATGTAAATAATATGAAGTATATGTCTGCTACAAGTAGTTAAGAGATTTTTGTTTGCCTTTCCTTGATAAAGGAACTTCACTAAGCACCCAGATTATGTGGAACTTGAGTAAAATTATTTGTGGTCAAGCAGTATTAATCGGTTTCCCAGAGGGATTTTTTTTTTGAAGCCGATCTTGGTGGAACTAAAGAAGTGGTACAGTTCTCATGCATACACCCAGTCTAGGCATAAATGGATTTAAGAGGATGATAGTTCTATCACTCAGGTTGAAAATATTTGAAGGAAAAGTTCTATTTGTAATAGAGTGAATCCTTTTGTGGAATGCACTTATTACTGACTTTTCATGGATTTGGATATTTGCTTTCGGAAGAGAACCAGTTGTGGTATAGGAATGAGATTGGGTCTGAAAGTAATTTCGGATAAATTCAGAGAAAGATACCTACTTGGAACTTTTCGAATAAGGGGAATTCTCTAGGGATTGTGTGGACAATCTGGAACTAGAACAGGTTTGATATTTGAATCATTATCTATAATTAGTAAACTGAAAGGTCAAAGGTTACTAGTTCCATTTTGATTGGAATAGAAGTAAGTTTGATCAGGATTTAAGTCTGAGAGTTCTGTATTGGATCAACCTAATCTTGGTTTTAGTACTAGGATCATAGAAGTGTTGATTGAGTGGTAGAAATTTTGCTATTGGAAAAAATTGGATTGGACTGCTGAGAATGAATTTTATTCGTCTCAGAGATTTTATGGATATGTTATTTACTCATGAGAAATAGAAAATCTTTTGTAGCTGAGTTACAAGATCTCAATGAGATATGTGAGTAACATATGTGGGTTCTGGAGGAATCTACCAGATGAGAATGAGTTTATATAATATGTACTGGGTCATAGTGAGATTACTCACATATGTGCACGATTAATCTTGTATGAATCTACTATGTATTCCTGGTTACTAGGGTTATTTGGTGCACTTAACCTAGTAAGTGAACATAAGCATATGATCAAGTATTGATTTGACATATACTTGCAGAGTTAACAGATCATTCTATGGAAGATTATGAGTTAACTTATAAATGATATAGATATGGATCTAAAGGTGGTGTTATGCTAGTATAATTAAGATCTGTACCTAGACATTTGAGATTCCTGAATCATTGGCAATTAACTTGAGTAGTTGATTACTCCAGGTGGAAGTTAATTGGTAAACGATGAGTGTGATAAGGATTCACCAGAGACTGATATTTTTTATTTATATTCAAAAGAACTTTGGGTATCTAGATTTGATTCTAGATTGTAATCTAATGTTTTTTTTGTAGTTGAAAATGATTGTCATTTTGGTATGTGATCAGGCTTTAATTACCAGTGGTTTATAGAACTTAAAATCTTACACTTCAGTTATAGAATCATGCTTTGAAAGTATTCCTAAATTTAGTATTTTCTTAATGGAAAGATTTTGGAATGATTCTTACTTTTCCTGAGTGTTGAACACATACTCAAGTATCCTATAAATGATTAAGTGTGATTTTGGATAACAGGGAATTATGATTGACGAATCATAAATAGATACTTAATTATTGTCAGAGGGTTTAAAGGAATGGTGATGATTCTTAAGTGTGATGATTTTTCTTGATCTATTATTTGAGTAAGAATTCAAATCAGTGTTTTGAATCTCTCTAATCTAGTATCTTATTGCTATTCTACTACAGTTTATGGTCTACGGATGCTTGAGTACAGTTCTTTATTTTATTGGATCTCCAGTTGTCATAGGAGACAAACAAGTCTATTAAGATGAATCAATGCTATTTTCTTGCATTTGGTGATAGAAATAGGAGCATTTAACTCAAAAGAGTATTTGGGATACTGAGAGTTGAGTTTTAATCATTCTATATCTTAATGATTCTCCTAGATATTCTAGTTGAATGAATTATCATATCTTAGAATTAGATTCTAAGGATAGTTGTACTTGGAAGTTTTTTATGAATTTTTTGCCAGAGTTTGTGGATAATTTTAGACTGTAATTATTATTATTTTTCTTTAACTTTAATCTCCTAAGTTAGGGAATATTTCAGTCAGTGGTTCATGTAAGTGTTTTACATGAAGGTAATGTTACTAACCTGTGTTGAGAGTAACCCGGTTGAAAAAATATATCTCTTAGTGTACTTTTCCAAACCAGAGTTTGTACTCCAGAACAAAGATTAACGTTTGAAAACAATTTTTCTCCAAGTACATGTTTGATATGCAAGTCAGACTAAGGATAATGATTTTCTCAGTTAATATTGAAAGTTAAAGGAACTATAATTCTTTTCTGTTTTGAGGAGCTTCTAAGAATAGAAGCAGCTTAAGGAGGGAAGAATGTTATGGCCATATTCGGTTAAGGACCTGGAATAGTCCTAATATGGTAGACTGGCCCTCCAGTATTCGAGATTGTTGGTCACGTCGTGATTTAATTCCATGTCAAGAATGACAAGTCCATCCACTTCAAGAAACTTGGAAAGAACCAGCAGAAACAGATGGAAAAGTTGCAGTTGCAATTTGAAGAGAAGATCAAAGCATTGAAAGATTTCCATGGACAAGCGAACAAGGAACTTGAGAAGTTTGCCAAGACTTTTCCTACCAGGGAAAATGTCCGGTGTTCCATTTATACGGGAAATCACATAGTGAATGAGTGTCCTCAATTGAAAAAATGAATGGAAATCAGTATATGCCATTTGTACAATTCGCCTGATCATGAGACTGATTTTTGCAACTTCAATCCTCCGATTATTTAGCAATGGAATGCCCAGATGGGATATCAAGAACCACTTTATGGAGGAAATCCGACAGCTAGATCTCGTCAATCTGCTCTTGCATACCCGAACCGATTAGCCTTACCTGCCCCACCAACACAATCTGCTCCTCCTACCAATTTGATGGAACCAGAACCTTACAAAAGCATCGAGCAATGGAACTACAGTAATAATCATGCAGGTGGATCTTCAGAACAATATGTTATTTATGCTGCTGCGCAACAACAAGCATCTAGAAACTGGACCAGAGCACCACTTGGATGCTTTGCATGTGGAGAAAATCACAGAGCTGCAGAATTTCCAAACAAAGAGAAAGTTGTACCACTATGTCGTGACTGTGGTTATGGGAATTGCTACAAGGAGTGCCCAGCAAGACCAAAGCCATCGCTGATCATAGCTCCTGTGAATTAGATAACAATCAAGCAAAGACCAGCAGCTCAGAATAAACCAAGTGTACCCTTGATGGTAGTTACCAGAGCAGAGAAGCAGAAAGAACCTATAGCAGATCCAGTACCTGATGATTCTATACCATTAACTGATATACCAACAGCATCTGGAGTCTATCCAAATCTTCATGCATAAAAGAGAGGATTAAATATTTGCAAGAGGAAGAGGAGCTTGAAGCTGCTAGAGAAGCAACCGAAGTTCGTTCTTCACCAGTGCAACCACCGAATGTACAGATATGAATGTTCAGTTGCATCATCATGAAGAACCCTTTAAGATGACTAAATCGGAAGCGCCGCAAACAAAACTGCTCATGAATATTTTGTCTAGTAAGATCAATATTTTGTTGGGAGAGCTCCTAAAGTTGGTGCCAAAAGCAAAAGAAGTATTAGTGCAAAACTTAACTCACGCTGAACCCGAAGTCCATGAAGAGCCACTTTTTGTGCTGGATTTGAAGAATCTAATGAAGTATCCTATGTTGGAACAGCTTGGGAAAGTGAACAAAAAAATATCACCATGCCTATACAACACAAGCAATTTTCTAAAGATGCAGTTGTGATAGATGGCGGTTTGGGAGTTAACCTGATTTTTACAAAGCTATGTGCAAATTGGGGCTTTACAAAGATGAAGCCTACGACTTTTGCCATTAAGCTAGCTGATCAATTGTCTGCAAGGAATGGTTGAAGATATACTTGTCAGAATTGTCGGAGTACAGTTTGTTATTACTTTCGTAGTAATGGACTTACCAGAAGCACCCAATGTCTACCGAGTCCTATTGGGATGCCCATGGTTACGAGTTGCACAAGTAATTCATAACTAGGGTATATTGAAGAAAGACAGAACCACAGGTTCAATGACAAAGAAACAAGCCAAGAAACATTATAATACGATCCTGAAATGGGAAAATCCTCCTCAAAAGATTGATTCAAAGAATGTGCCACCCTTACTAGATAAAGGCAAAGGAAAAGTTGACGAAGATTCTTCAAGTCAGAGTTCTAACAAGACATTACTGTCTAGAAAGTCTTCACCTTCGAAGAAGAGTATCTTCTCGGAAGTCATCGCCTCCACGATTAATTCCTGCTAAGAAGGCTAAGCGAAGATCCAAGACAAATTCTTTTGACAAAGAACAAGCAGATGAAGTTCAGCATGAAATGCCCGAGCATTTTCAACGATATACACTGGATGATGTAGTTAGCATGTTTACCAAGCACATCATGAACCCGAAGAACAAGTGCCAGAATCAAAAGATATTTACGATGGCCCACCAGCTAGGACACAACCTATGAATCTTGTTGAACCAGGAGAACCACAAAAGATTGTACAAGTTGGATCACAACTTAATCCTGAACAATTTTAAGCGCTACGAACGTTACTTATCAAGTATCATGATTGCTTTTGATGGACTTATAAGGATCTTAAGGATATTCCAATATCAATCATTGAACATACTATAACTTTAATACTTGATGCAGTTCCAAAGGTTACAAAGTTGTATCGCTGTAATTCTAATATGGCAGATCTGATAAAGAAAGAGCTTCGGAGATTGCTTGACATCAATTTCATTTATGAGATCAAACATTCCGAATGGGTTTCACCAATTGTCATTGTTCCTAAGAAAAATGGGAAATTGAGAATTTGTATGAATCTCAAGGCCTTGAACAAAGTGACGTGAAAGGATCACTTTCCGTTACCTTTTACTAAAAGCATTTTGGACCACCTTGCTGGAGCAGAAGCTTGTAGTTTTTTGGATGGCTTTAGTGGATACAACCAGTTTTATCGCAAGCGCCATTTGAAAAATGGGGCCTAGATTATATTGGCCCTATTCATCCTACTGCACGAGGATCTCAGTCCCAGTACATTATTGTAGCAACTGATTATATCACCAAGTGGGTTGAAGCCAAAGTTGTCAAAGTTGCTGATGAGAAAACTATGGCCAAGTTTCTCTATGAAAGTATTATTATCAGATTTGGATGTCCGATCGAGATTGTTAGTGACCGGGGTACACACTTTGTTAATCAAACGATAAAGTGTTTACTGGAAGATTTTTTTGTTAAACACAGATTTGGTACCCCAAATTATCCCAGAGGGAATGGCCAAGCTGAATCTTCCAATAAGATTCTCTGCACTATTATGACGAAAATAGTTGAAGCAAGTCGGTCTGATTGGGAAAATAAACTGCATGCATTATTATGGGCATTCAGAACTGCTTACAAGAGTAGTACAAATCAAACACCCTTCAACTTGTTTATGGTCAAGATGTTGTCATGCCAATTGAAATTTTAATACCATCTTTACGCATAGCAGCAATAGAGCGGTTAAATGATAATAAGTCTTTACAACTATGTCATGAAGCTTTGCACAAATTTTGTGAAACAAAATTGATGGCAGTCCATGCGTTAGCAGTAGAGAAAGCATGCCGTAAGGCATGGCATGATCGTCGTTTACACAAAAAGGATCTGAAAGAAAGAGATTTAGCACTGATGTACAAAACCAAGCTTATCAAAGACAAATTGAGATTTACTGGTGAAGGCCCGTATAGAGTAAGGAAAATCCTGAACTATGGAGCATTGAATCTTGGACATTTAGATGCAAAACGCTTTGATCCTCCCCAGAATAGTCTGCTCCGCCAGTTCAACAATGATCAACATGACAAGAATGACAAGTCCACTTCAGGGATCAGACCATTGTTCAGACAACCAATCAGCGTCTAGGACCAGATCTAGAGCTTTTTAGCGCAACATCCCCATGAGTCCTCGAGTGATGGTTGGGTCATCAAATTTAAAACCTCTGAAATTGAGGCCGACAAAGAAGTGGATAAGATACCTGCATTGGGAGCGCAGCCAACTTGGAGAATTACAATTTTTGAGAAAACTCCAGAATTCATTAGGAGTTATGTGGCCTGCCCTTGCCAATTGTGCGTAGATCCATACTACGTACCAATGCCGCACATAAATAAGTGGAAGAATTTGGGATTGGCCATGGACAAAATTACCATCCATGCGCCGAACTGGCCAATCATCCACTAGCCTTATAGATGGGAGATATCAGTAGACTTCCATCAAGCCCTACAAGCATACCAGCGGGAGTATATTCACTCTCCCGATCCAATAGTGAGACAATCGGTACTATTTGCAAAAGATCTAACTCTATTGACATCTGTTGCAACACGATGGGATGATTGTCTTCTCACTTTGGCACTCAATCCAAATAAGCCAGTGGCATCAGATAGTATTAAAGATCAGGTACCGGTGGCCAGATTATATTTCTGTGCTTCAATGATGGGAGGCTCCTGGGAATCTCGATCCACAACTTGGACGACTTCAAAGTGGATTGCCGGAGCCCATCGTTGTTTTCTGTCGCACAACCTAGATCTCAACACTGCCTGAATCGAATTCATGGAGAAGGTGCAGTATCATTCAATAAAGATTCAACGTGATGCAAATAAAAGCCCACAGTAGCTGCATCTCGCAAGTGTTGTGGGACCACCACCAGTTTTTGTGGAGGATATTGTTGGAGGGTTTGCGGATCCCAAGGCAACCATAACCCTACTTAATAAGTGAGAGGATTTGGCACCCTTCGTGTGTAAGTCGAACCTGATGATCACATAGTTATTTGATAATTAGAATGTTATCGCTCTCATGGGAACGAACCTTTGTGTGATAACTAACTTCATCTCCTTGATGCTAGATTGATTAGATCTTGGGTTGAGGATAGGCAAGGAAAGAAACCCACTACAGCACTATCAATCGATCACCATAAGCAATCTCCACAAGGAAGAGGTAGAACACACATCACTATCATACACTGAATAATGAAGACTACAATAAACTCTGAATATGGAGAGAAAACTAGTAGCTCACTATAGACTAGCCTACAACTACTTACAACTGGTAAGAGTTGTCAATAGTACATCATAAACATTAATAAGTTTATCATTGGTTTCTAATACAGATCAGACGGTATTTGTGCATAGAAGAGACACACAAACACAATAGGTGTTTGAGGCTTGGTTTGTAGCTGTAGTAGACCTTAAACAAAGTTTTAGAGTCCATTGCCTTTGTGTTGAAATGATTTTGCACACAAGCTGTAGAAATTGCTTTCAACCCAAAATTTCTTGGGTAACTAAGAATTTGACATCATGGATCGTGTTGCTTTTAAAAGTGTGTTATTCTTTCTTTCAGCTACGCCTTTCTATCATGGAGTATAGTTGATAGTGAACTGATGGTGCACGTCGCATGAAGATAAGTAGTCTGCCATTCCATCATGCAGTCATGTGCTGAGAAGCACCTGAATCTAGATTTCATTCATAGGCATCTTTGCTTTGTTGATCTTGTACCATAAGTTTCTTTTCTTCTTCTTGGAAATTTTTTACAGAGTCAGAGTCTCCTTCTTGGTGTTGTTGCATCTTTTTTCTCACTTCATTGTGCTTGAGGATCTAACATTGGATCTCTTGCAGTATCTGCAAAAGAATTTGGTCTTGACAGGTTGTTGTCAACTATGATGTTGTTGTTGTTGCATTGAATCTATCTGCCCAACCTTTGTCTTCTTATCCTTGGAGTTCTACTTCTTGGAATTCTTCTTATTGGAGTGCAAGGCCGTTGTCTTGTTACTCGAGGTAGATAAGCTTTTTCTCTTTACTTCTTCCTGCAATAAACTTGTTGTCAGCTTCTAGAGCGATAGTGCAGGAGTATTGATCAAAAGCAATACTAGATTGTCGGAGGAGGAAGAAAGATTTGCAAGAAAGGACATAATGGAGTTTTCTTTTGAGCTAGGCAAACCTCTAGTAGCTAATTGATTCAGCAACTATTTGAAAATTATCACTGACTGAGGTGCCTTCTATCATTTTGAGAGTAAGGACCTTCATTCTCAGAAAGGGATGAGTCGGTACATTTGAAGTTTCATAAATGCTTGTCAAAATGTCTCATACTTCTTTAAGAGTGGAACAATTAGATAAATGAGCTATCTGAGTATTTTTCAGGTTAAAGGATACAATGGAAGAGATTTGCCATCATTTGCTTCCCATATGGGTAGCAATCTGGTTCTACTCGTCTGGCTATTGAGGAATTGGCGTATCCCCATAGCTCCTTTTTGATCAGTATTGAACTTTTTGATCAAGCGGATTTTTGAGGTTGATCCTTCTATGAAGATCAAAGAATATAAATTGTACACAAATCTAATAAACTAGCTCTAAAAATATGAAGCAATTTAGGTTCTAAAAATAGCAATTTTGTATAATGAGTATTGTAACAGCGATCAGATCACAAAATAATAGCACTGAGCGCATGATTCTACTTATAGAATCAAATAAATGCTATCTTTCAAAGTACTCTTTACTCTCTCTATAATCTCTTATTCTGAGGAGTCAGATACTGGAAACCAATTTTGGTCATTTGATCCATGTCATAGAGTGATCAATTCCTATCTATTCTTGATTGATACTGATGTCTTGTCTCTACTCGCTCAGTTCCTTATATAGTTGTTGGATGATCTTATGTTATTCTAGTTACAATTACAAGATCATTTATAGTTTTGTACTTAATTAACATAAAGCTTATCTAGCAGAGCGTGAAGGCATAGACAACATGGTCTCCTGCATACATGAGCGGGAGCCTGATATTGTGGTGTCGTCACAGCCGGATGTTGACCGCAAGCGTTGACTTCCAGTGTTCCTTCAGTCAGTTCTCTTTGTAAGCTGTAGTTTGTCCACTTCACACGTTGACTGCAAGTAATGACTTGCGGTTCTCGTCCACTATTGTGACCATAGGCTAGACTGTTGCGGTGGCTAGGCGGTGCCTTAGTAGTGTCTTGGCGGTTCCTTGCAGTGCCTTGGAGGGTGCCTTTCATTTTGAAGTTTGCGTGTAAAACTATAGATTGTGGAAAAATAGCTCATTTCTGTAGACTGCTTGAGAGAGTGATTTCCTTGAGTGAAGCGGAGGGCAGTTAGGATGAGTAGGAGTGAGATTAACTCCAACAACACTCCCTTGATGAGACATGTTGAAGCTCCACCTCTTTTGTCCTTCCTTGATATGTCTTCACCATGAAAAGATACCATACAAATGGATTGATGCTCCTAAATGTATGTACTTGAGGTAGAGGGGAGTGGAACATCATTGGACCCCTTCTTGTCCTCCTCAATGAGTGACATATGAGCTTTTAATATTGATTGGACCATTTTGATAGATTCTAGTTTTTTGATTGGTCACTAACTCTCATGCCAACACATGGAGACATGTCCCACACCAAACCTAAACTTGACAAATGTCATAAGCCTAACTTGGCTCAAGCTACATCACAACCAACTTTTGGCCTAATCAGTGACTTGCCATGTGTATTTGCCTATTTTGCCTCTAATGCCAAAAATGGCCTAATCAACATCACACACTTGGCTAGATCTCTACTAAAAACTTGAGTACCCCTAACTCAACATAACTAAGATATTTTTGTTTATTTTCCACATGTGGGAACATGCTCGACATGTGTGAGTTTTTCTCACAAACAAGAATTGCAAAATAACAAAGCTAGATTTTGCCATATTTTCACAAGAGGTATGTGACAAGAGATTGGGGCATCTTAGCTACAAGTCACTGGAGGTGATGGAAAAGAGGCAAGTTGTTTTTGGTCTTTATTAAGAATTAACCATTTTTGTGAGCAGTGTGCTTTATCAAGTCACATAGGTTACCTTACAAGAGATCTACGTCAAGATAAAGTAAGCCTTATTCAACTTGTGCATTTCGATATTCATGGTGTAACTACAATTAGCAATGGAGGTGCTAAGATGTAATTGACTTTTATTGATGATTTTAGTAGATTTTGTTGGGTGTATTTACTAAAGAGCAGAGATGAGGTGTTTGATGTCTTTGTCAAGTTCAAGATGTCAAGGGAGGTCCAATTTTCTACGAAGATCAAGTGCTTGAGGAGTGACAATGGTGGTGAATCTACTCACCAAGCCATTGAGCAAGAGTGCCTTCATCAAGCCTAGATCTAATATTGGAGTTATATCAAGATCAATGCTTAATCTTCAATGGATAACTTTTTTGGAGGAGTGTGAGAACTGCAAAAAGGTTATCTATGTTAGTTGTAGGGGTGTGTAAAAGCATCTTGGTGTAGGATGTTGATAGGGTCAAATTTGGCATAGATTGTTGAATTTCACACGTGTGGATTGTCCACAACATGTACTTGTGATCTCCTAAGGTGTGTAGATGCACCAAGATTAAGATTAGATTGAGATTCGAGATCAATCTTAGATCCTATGGCAAAAACACACTACTACATGCATTCAAACACTTCCAACTCTCACTCACACGTGTGGGAAGTATTCAAAAAATAATCTAAGTAAAAACAAGTTGTTCTCCTCAGGTAGAGAGAGAAAAAGCATCACGAGCTCTCGGGTAGAGAGAGAAAGCTAGAAATCCAATAACTCACAAAATCCATAAAATCACCAAAATCAATTAGCTTCAAAATGAGGAGTACAATAATACTAGTAGATCCACGAGCTACCACTATGCTTAACTATGATTGGACCATACTTTGTCACCTCTTGATCCTATTGGACCATTGATCCATGCACCTCTTAATTCTATTGGACTATATTCAAGCACACCTCAATTTCCTATTGGACCTCACAAGGTTCCACCTCTAAATCCTATTGGACCTCTTGAAATTCATCAAACAAAAGCATTACACTTGTCTACACTCTAATTGGCATGTGTTTAGCCTTGATCTTGATATAACTCCAAGATTACATCTACGCTTGATGAAAGCACTTTTGCTCAAAGGCTTGGTGAGTAGATCGGCAATACAAGAGGACGAGTTGACATGCTCCAATTAGATTTCTCCTCCGATAAGCTTTTCTCTCGCAAAATGGTGTGCCACTTCTATGTGCTTGCTTCTTGCATGAAACATGGGATTATTGGCAAGAGCTTGGGCCGAGATGTTATCACACTTGATCATTGGTGGATCATCCTCCTTGATGCACTTTAGCTCCATTAATAACCTCTTGATCCAAAGCACCTCTTTGGTAGTTGTAGTGAGTGCTTTGTACTTGGCCTCACATGAAGAGAGAGATATAGTATCTTGCTTTTTGGAAAGCCAAGATATTAGATTGCCTCCAAGAAAGATAGTGTATGCACTAATAGACTTTCGATCCATCTTGTCACTTGCAAAGTCCGAATCCGAGTAGCCAACAATGGATAGATCTTCACTTTTATAGAGTAGACCATAATCACAAGATGAAGATACATATCTTAGAATCCTCTTGGCCATCTTCCAATGATAGATCTTAGGATCTTGCATAAATTGACTCAATTTGTGCACACAAAAACTTAGATCGGGCCTAGTAATGGTAAGCCAAATCAAGGAGCCTACAAGACTCCTAAAAAATGTGATGTCCTCAAAGGATCTTTCATCACCTTTATTAGGATCTTTTACAATTTTCTCCATTGGAGTATCTATGCTCTTAGAATTTTCCATATGGAATTTTTTCAACATAGAGTGAGCATATCTAGATTGGCATATAAAGACATGATTTTCATAAAAATCGAATTCTAGGCCTAGGATGTAATGTATCTCTCCTAGATCTTGCATTTTAAACTCACATCCAAGTGCTAGCTTGGTTTCATCAACTAGCTTGATACAACTTCCACAAAGAATAATGTCATCAACATAAATTAGAAGAATGACAATATTGCTATCAACAAACTTTAGATACATGGAAGGATCATAGTCACTAAGAGGAAATCCTAGTGAGATAAGATAAGAATTAAGTCTTGAATACCATGATCTTGGTGCTTGTTTGAGTCCATAAAGACTTTTGAAGAGCAAGCACACTTTGGACTCATCCTTGATGAATCCTTGAGGTTGTTCCATATAAATCTCCTCCTCAAGATAACCATTTAGAAAAGCATTGGATACATCTAATTGGAACACCTTCCACATGAAAAAAACAAGCAAGAGAAATAAGAATTCTTATTGTCACCATCTTTGGAACAAGTGCAAAGGTCTCCTCATAATCAAGACCATGGATTTGAGCAAATCCTTTGGCACATTATCTTGCTTTATGCTTGTTGATGGTGCCATCATGATTGAACTTGATCCGAAATACCCACTTGCAACCAATCACATGCTTGTTGGATGGAGCATCCACAAGTTCCCAAGTATTGTTGGTGATCAATGCATCATACTCTTGCTTCATGGCATCATATCACTCCTTCGTATTGAGTGCCTCTTGTACATTCTTTGGCTCTTCATGAGAGACATAAAAAACATAATTAGTGGAATCAAGATCCACTTGTTTGCCTTTGTCAACATATAAGAGCCTCTTAGGCTCGGATCTATCTCTCATGGACCTTCTTGGTGAAAAAATCCGAGGAGAGTCTTCTTCAAATCTGGACCCCATCACATTATGATTGTCTTCAAAATCAATAATTGATGATGCATCCATAGATTTCTTGATCTCGGCCTCTTCAAAAGATGAGTGTTGATCTTCATGAAAAACAACATCTCTACTTTCAATAACTTGAGAAGTAGAGAGTATTAAGACTCTATAGGCCTTCTTGGTGGATGAGTATCCAGCCATAATCCCTTTGCATGCACTAGGATCTTCCTTCTTCCTTGTTTCCAAGGGAATATGGACAAAGCATAAGCATCCAAAAACTCTAAGGTGATCAACCTTAGGATTCTTCAAAAATAAGATTTCATATGGTGACTTTCCTCCAAGAGCTATATGTGGGAGGCTATTTCAGAGATAATTTGCACAATTAATGGCTTCTCCCCAAAAATCTTTGGGCAAATATGCCTCAATTCTCATAGATTTTGCACACTCACAAAGAGATCTATTTTTTCTCTCGGACACTCCATTTTGAGATGGAGAGTAGGCACAAGAGAACTCTCTTTTAATGCCTTCAAGCTCACAAAAATCTTGAAATTTATTGGAGATATATTCACCACCTCCATCACTTCTAAGAGCTTTAATCTTGAATGAGAATTGCTTCTCTACATAAGCTTTAAAAATAAGGAAATGATCAAACACCATAGATTTAGAAGCAAGAAGATATATCCAAGTGAATCTTGTGTAATCATCAATGAAAGTAAGAAAACAAGTGGCTCCTTCCTTGCTTGTAGTTGATGAGAAATGCACATCCGAATGGATTAACTCCAAAGGATGCTTGCTTTTGATAGAAGATCTTGTAAATGGCTTTTTGTAAGATTTAGCAATAGCACAAGCCTCACAAGGCTTGATCTTCGTGGAGAGTGACTTTGGCAAGCTTATAGCTTTGGCTTCTTTGATCATAGAGAGCATGGATTTGAAGTTGGGATGTCTCAACCTCCTATGCCATAATTCCTCCATCATTAGAGGAGTCCTAAATCCAAAAAAGACCCTTTGTAAAGATTCTTTTAATATTTTTTCTTAAATTTTTCTTACACATGGACCAATCGAAACACTCAAATTTGAAATCTACGGAACTTAACTTTTTGAGTCCACATTTTGATTCCACACTAAAAATGGCATAACTTTTTAGTGGTAAGTCCAAATTTAGCAAAGTCTGGTGCATTGGAAATCGCTCAACAACGGCTTTCCAATGATGTGTTACATGACATACTTCTGAGATATGATTAAAAACTTATGGCAAGTCAAAAATATTAGTGTTACAATATTTTAATAATATAAAAGACATCTTGCACGAATTCTTAAAGGGTCTTTTTGGAGCTCAAAACTCCCCTAATGAGAGAGCTTGTTCACAAGAGCAACATTACAATCATTCACATACTCATTTGGATCTAGTTTATAGATGCCACCAAATCTAGATCCTAATGCAAGTATCTCATCATTCTTCTTGATAGTGCAAGTATCAACATTGAATTTTACATCAAGGCCATTATCAAGCAATTGGCCAACACTAATAAGATTCTTGGTAAGCTTAGGTACATAAAGAACTTTAGAGAGAGAAAGAACTTTAGAGGATGCAAGCTTCAAGAAAATGTTCCCTATGCCTTCAATAGGACATTCAAAATCATTTGCAGTGTATATTGATAGGATTGGACAAGGTTATCAAATTCACTTCTCAAGCCATTGATAATGACTTGAACTAGCTCATTTTGATTGATGGAATCACCAATACAAGCAAGTTCTCTATGAATATCTTTTACTCTCAAAACATAACTAGATGCAATCTCATCACTCTTTTGGCTACTTTGAAAGATTTGATTCCTAAGAGTGAGAAGCCTAGAGGTATTCTTAGCTCCTTCGTCTTCTTGCTCTCTTCTTGTTGATTGCATCCGCCAATTGCAATATCCATATCCATATCCATGCTACAAGGTAAGGTTTGTAACTTAAGAAGGGTCAATAATTAATACCAAAATAATTAAGTAGACCCCTATTATACATTGAATTAAATTCACGGGTCCTACTTAATAATACACTCTATGTTAACTTTACATAGTGGTAGAAGATTCTATAAATTCCTATTAGAGTAGAATAATCTAGAATGTTTAGCGTCTAGACTTTTTAAAAAAATTTCAAAATAGAGAGTAGAATCTACTTTTTGAATAACACTCTTAGAGAGAGAGTGAGTGAACATAGAGAGGAGAAATTTTTCTGTATGCAGTCTATTAAGAGAACTAACAATTCTTGAATGGAGAATGATCAAAGCTGAATGGAAAAAAAATTCAGATCAATAAATCGCTCTACAGAAGCTATAGACTTCATTTTAGATGCTCAGTACATTTGAGTTTCTCTCACGTTCTTCTATTTTTTAAAATGAAGACTTCTATCATGAAATCCATCATACATTGAATATCTAATGTTTCTGTTTGATTCATTTTATAAGTAGTATCCTAATAGTATGTAAATGATATTTAAACATCAATACTTATATCACACGAATGAGAATCAATCATCAGTTTATTTTTTACAAGACTTTGTGAAGGATTTCACATTTTTATTCATAATTTTTTGATGAATGTTCCAAAACAAGTTTTGTAAAGTGGAGATAGGGCGATTTTTATTCTACTAGGACTGTTTTGAATCACAGAGGTCATGCCACATGTCAGTATGATACTTGTCCAACGTGGATAAGCTGATACAAAAACATAAAATTGACCAAATGTCAGTGCACAGTATTCTGTAGTGATTAAAATCACATCTGAATCTTCATTCAATAATTTCAGATCTATATTTGACAACTGTTACGTGTCGTTAAATTATTGTTTGACTAATAATTTCATAGACTACAAAATAGTCTATCACTTATTCTCCTTAATAAATTCTTAACAGTGGTATCAGAGCCGGTTGTTCTTGAGATTTCAGAGATGTCAACATTTGGTACTGTACAACAAAAAATTACTTTAATATTTGAAAGTTCATGTTGCAACTATCAAGTTTGGAAAATCAAGACAAACTTACTTCTTAAGGGAGAAGGTTTTTTGAGGTTTAATTATGAGGCCATCATAAGGGTCAATAATTAATACCAAAATAATTAAGTAGACCCCTAATATACATTGATACAAATTCATGGGTCCTACTTACTAATACACTCTATGTTAACTTTACATAGCGGTAGAATATTCTAGAAATTCCTATTAGAGTAGAATAATCTAGAATGTTTAGCTTCTAGAGTTTTCTAAAAAAAATTTAAATAGAGAGTAGGAACTACTTTTTGAAAAATACTCCTAGAGAGAGAGAGTGAACGTAGAGAGGAGAAATTTTTCTGTGTGCAGTCTATTAGGAGAACTAACAGTTCTTGAATGAAGAATAATTAAAAAAACTGAATGGGAAAAGATTCAGATCAGTAAATCGCTCTGCAGAAGCTATAGACTTCATTTAGATACTCAGTATATTTGAGTTTCTCTCATGTTCTTCTATTTTCTTTGTATTTTCAAGTAAATGAAGATTTCTTTCATGAAATCCATCATACATTGAATATCTAATGTTTATGTTTGATTCATTTCATAAGTACTATCCTAATAGTATGTAAATGATATTCAAATACGAATGAGAATCAATCATCAGTTTACTTTTTACAAGACGTTGTGAAGGATTTTACATTTTTATCCATAATTTTTTGATGAATGATCCAAAACAAGTTTTGTAAAGTGGAGATAGGACGATTTCTATTCTACTAGGACTGTTTTGAATCATAGAGTTCATGCCACATGTCAGTATGATACTTGTCCAATGTGGATAAACTGATATAGAAACTTGACCAAAAGTCAGTACACAATATTCTGTAGTGATTTTTATGATTAAAAGCACATCTGAATCTTCATTCAATGATTTCAGATCTATATTTGACAATTGTTACGTGTTGTTAGACCATTGTTTGACTGATAATTTCATAGACTACAAAATAGTCTATCACATATTCTCCTTAATAAATTCTTAATATTAGATGCACATGTCAAGAAATCGAGAACATTATTCTCATCTCTTAAGCTAGCAGAAAAAGAGCATGAAATTTTAGATTCTCAAAAGTATACTATCTTTTTGAGATCTCTGCCTAGTACTTATTCTATAGTAAGGACTATTATAAGTAGGACCGTGCATCTAGACTTTGAAGAAGCAGTTAAAGTTGTACAAGAGGAGGACTTCCTGAGAAAGCAAGCTAATCATTCCAACAATGAGAAAGCCTTCTATGTCAAGATGAGTACAAAGAAAGGATTCCTGAAAAATCCAAAGCATATGATCAAGTATTGATTTGACATATACTTGTAGAGTTAACAGATCTTTCTATGGAAGATTATGAGTTAGCTAATAAATGATATAGATATGGATCTAAAGGTGGTGTTATGCTAGTATAATTAAGATCTGCACCTAGACATTAGAGATTCCTGAATCATTGGCAATTAACTTGAGTAGTTGATTACTCCAGGTGGAAGTTAATTGGTAAACGATGAGTGTGATAAGGATTCACCAAAGACTGATGTTTTTAATTTATATTGCTCGTAAGGCGCATGATTAGTGAATCATCATGATTCATCAGTTAAAAATATGTGCATTGGATATACAATATTATTTGGATAGAGTATTCCTTAGTTAAGGAATAGACTCAGCTCATTAGTGATTGTATCCCAAAGCGCTCAATTGGATAACGAATCATAATGAATCCAAGAATGATGACTGAATTGATATTCAAAAGAACTTTGAGTATCTAGATTTGATTCTAGATTGTAATCTAAAGTTTTTTTTGTAGTTGAAGATGATTGTCATTTTGGTATGTAATTAGGCTTTAATTACCAGTGGTTTATAGAACTTGAAATCTTACACTTCAGTTATAGAATCATGCTTTGAAAGTATTCCTAAATCTAGTATTTTCTTAATGGAAAGATTTTGGAATGATTTTTACTTTTTCTGAGTTATGTTGGACACATACTCTAGTATCCTATAAATGGTTAAGTGTGATTTTGGATTCCAGGGAATTATGATTGACGAATCATATGAATCGAAATATTTATGGTTGACGAATCATAAATAGATATTTAATTATTGTCAGAGGGTTTAAAGGAATGGTGCTGATTTTTAAGTGTGATGATTTTTCTTGATCTATTATTTGAGTAAGAATTCAGATCAATGTTTTGAATCTCTCTACTCCAGTATCTTATTGCTATTCTACTACAGTTTATGGTCTACAGATGCTTGAGTACAGTTCTTTATTTTATTGGATCTTCAGTTGTCATAGGAGACAAACAAGTCTATTAAGATGAATGAATGTTATTTTCTTGCATTCGGTGGTAGAAATAGGAGCATGTAACTCAAAAGAGTATTTGGAATACTGAGAGTTGAGTTTTAATCATTCTATATCTTAATGATTCTCCTAGAGATTCTAGTTGAATGAATTATCATATCTTAGAATTAGATTCTAAGGATAGTTGTACTTGGAAATTTTTTATGAATTTTTTGCCAGAGTTTGTGGATAATTTTAGACTGTAATTATTATTATTTTTCTTTAACTTTAATCTCCTAAGTTAGGGAATATTTCACTCAGTGGTTCATGTAAGTGTTTTACATGAAGGTGATGTTACTAACTTGTGATGAGGGTAACCCGGTTGAGAAAATATATCTCTTAGTGTACTTTTCCAAACCAGAGTTTGTACTCCAGAACAAAGATTAACATTTGAAAACAATTTTTCTCCAAGTACATGTTTGATATGCAAGTCAGACTAAGGATAATGATTTTCTCGGTTAATATTGAAAGTTAAAGGAACTATAATTGTTTCCTGTTTTGAGGAGCTTCTAAGAATAGAAGCAGTTTAAGGAGGGAAGAATGTTATGGCCATATTCGGTTAAGGACCTGGAATAGTCCTAATATGGTGGACCGGCCCTCCAGTATTCTAGATTGTTGGTCGCGTCGTGATTTAATTCCATGTCAAGAATGACAAGTCCATCCACTTCAAGAAACTTGAAAAGAACCAGCAGAAACAGATGGAAAAGTTGCAGTTGCAATGATGAGAAGATCAAAGCAATGGAAGATTTCCATGGACAAGCGAACAAGGAACCTGAGAAGTTTGCCAAGACTTTTCCTACCAGGGAAAATGTCCGGTGTTCCATTTATACAGGAAATCACATAGTGAATGAGTGTCCTCAATTGAAAAAACGAATGGAAATCAGTATATGCCATTTGTGCAATTCGCCTGATCATGAGACTGATTTTTGTAACTTCAATCCTCCGATTATTTAGCAATGGAATGCCCAGATGGGATATCGAAAACCACTTTATGGAGGAAATCCGACAGCTAGATCTCTTCAATCTGCTCTTGGATACCCGAACCGATTAGCCTTACCTGCCCCACCAACACAATCTGCTCCTCCTGCCAATTGGATGGAACCATAACCTCTCAAAAGTACCGAGCAATGGAACTACAGTCATGAAGGTGGATCTTCAGAACAATATGTTATTTGTGCTGCTGCGCAACAACAAGCATTTAGAAACTGGACCAGAGCACCACTTGGATGCTTTGCATGTGGAGAAAATCACAGAGCTGCAGAATTTCCAAACAAAGACAAAGTTGTACCATTCTGTCATGACTGTGGTTATGAGAATTGCTACAAGGAGTGCCCAGCAAGACCAAAGCCATTGCTGATCACAGCTCCTGTAAATTCGATAACAATCAAGCAAAGACCAGCAGCTCAGAATGAACCAAGTGTACCCTTGATGGTAGTTATGAGAGCACAGAAGCAGAAAGAACCTATAGCAGATCCAGTACCTGATGATTCTATACCATTAACAGATATACCAACAGCATCTGGAGTCTATCCAAATCTTCATGCAGAAAAGAGAGGATTAAATATTTGCAAGAGGAAGAGGAGCTTGAAGCTGCTAGAGAAGCAACCGAAGTTCGTTCTTCACCAGTGCAACCACCGAATGTACAGATATGAATGTTCAGTTGCATCATCATGAAGAACCCTTCAAGATGACTAAATCGGAAGCGCCGCAAACAGAACTTCTCATGAATATTTTGTCTAGTAAGATCAATATTTGTTGGGAGAGCTCCTGAAGTTCGTGCCAAAAGCAAAAGAAGTATTAGTGCAAAAGTTAACTCACGTTGAACCCAAAGTCCATGAAGAGCCACTTTTTGTACTGGATTTGAAGAATCTAATGAAGTACTCCATGTTGGAACAGCTTGGGAAAGTGAACAAAAAAATATCACCATGCCTATACAACACAAGCAATTTTCTAAAGATGTAGTTGTGATAGATGGCGGTTTGGGAGTTAACCTGATTTTTACAAAGCTATGCGCAAATTGGGGCTTTACAAAGATAAATTCTGCGACTTTTGCCATTAAGCTAGCTGATCAATTGTCTGCAAGGAATGGTTGAGGATATACTTGTCAGAGTTGTCGGAGTACAGTTTGTTATTACTTTCGTAGTAATGGACTTACCAGAAGCACCCAATGTCTACCGAGTCCTATTGGGATGCCCATGGTTACGAGTTGCACAAGTAATTCATAACTGAATTATATTGAAGGAAGACAGAACCACAGGTTCAATGACGAAGAAACAAGCCAAAAAACATTATAATACAATCCTAAAATGGAAAAATCCTCCTCAAAAGATTGATTCAAAGAATGTGCCACCCTTACTAGATAAAGGCAAAGGAAAAGTTGATGAAGATTCTTCAAGTGAGAGTTCTAACAACACATTACCGTCTAGAAAGTCTTCACCTCCGAAGAAGAGTATCTTCTCGGAAGTTAAGAAGGCTAAGCGAAGATCCAAGACAAATTCTTTTGACAAAGAACAAGCAGATGAAGTTCAGCATGAAATGCCCGAGCATTTTCAACGATATACACTGGATGATGTAGTTAGCATGTTTACCAAGCACATCATGAACCCGAAGAACAAGTGCCAGAATCAAAAGATGTTTATGATGGCCCACCAGCTAGGACACAGCCTATGAATCATGTTGAACCAAGAGAACCACAAAAGATTGTACAAGTTGGATCACAGCTTAATCCTAAACAATTTTAATCGCTACAAACGTTACTTATCAAGTATCATGATTGCTTTTGATGGACTTATAAGGATCTTAAGAATATTCCAGTATCAATTATTGAACATACTATACCTTTAATACTTGATGCAGTTCCAAAGGTTACAAAGTTCTATCGCCGTAATTCTAATATGGCGGATCTGATAAAGAAAGAGCTTCAGAGATTGCTTGATGTCAATTTCATTTATGAGATCGAACATTCCGAATGGGTTTCACCAATTGTCATTGTTCCTAAGAAAAATGGGAAATTGAGAATTTGTATGAATCTCAAGGCCTTGAACAAAGTGACGTGAAAGGATCACTTTCCATTACCTTTTACTGAAAGCATTTTGGATCACCTTGCTGGAGCGGAAGCTTGTAGTTTTTTCGATGGCTTTAGTGGATACAACCAATTTTATTGCAAGCGCCATTTGAAAAATGGGGCCTAGATTATATTGGCCCTATTCATCCTACTTCACGAGGATCTCAGGCCCAGTACATTATTGTAGCAACTGATTATATGACCAAGTGGGTTGAAGCCAAAGCTGTCAAAGTTGCTGATGAGAAAACTATGGCCAAGTTTCTCTATGAAAATATTATTATCAAATCATTTGTGCATAGATCCATACTACGTACCAATGTCGCGCAAAAATAAGTGGAAGAATTCGGGATTGGTGGACAAAATTACCATCCATGCGCCGAACTGGCCAATCATCCACCAGCCTTATAGCTAGGAGATATCAGTTGACTTCCATCAAGCCCTACAGGCATACCAGTGGGAGTATATTCACTCTCCCGATCCAATAGTGAGACAATCGGTACTGTTTGCAAAAGATCTAACTCTATTGGCATCTGTTCAACACGATGGGATGATTGCCTTCTCACTTTGGCATTCAATCCAAATAAGCCAGTGGCAGAATTAAGGATCAGCTACCGGTGGCCAGATTATATTTCTGTGCTGCAATGATGGGAGGCTCTTGGGAATCTCGATCCATAACTTGGACGACGTCAAAGCTGATTGCCGGAGCCCATCGTTGTTTTTTGTCGCACAACCTAGATCTCAACACTGCCTGAATCGAATTCATGGAGAAGGTGCAGTATCATTCTATAAAGATTCGACGTGATGCAAATAAAAGCCCACAATAGCTGCATCTCGCAAGTGTTGTGGGACCACCACCAGTTTTTGTGGAGGATATTGTTGGAGGGTTTGCGGATCCCAAGGCAACCATAACCCTACTTAATAAGTGAGAGGATTTGGCACCCTGCGTGTGTAAGTCAAATCCGATGATCACATAGTTATTTGATAATTAGAATGTTATCGCTCTCATGGAAACGAACCTCCGCGTGACAACTAGCTTCATCTCCTTATGCTAGATTGATTAGATCTTGGGTTGAGGATAGGCAAGGAAAGAAACCCACTACAGCACTATCAATCAATCACCATAAGCAATCTCCACAAGGAAGAGGTAGAACACACCATCACTATCATACACTGAATAATGAAGACTACAATAACCTCTGAATATGGAGAGAAAACTAGTAGCTCACTATAGACTAGCCTACAACTACTTACAGTTGGTAAGAGCTGTCAACAGTACATCATAAATAGTAATAAGTTTATGATTGGTTTCTAATACAGATCAGACGGTATTTGTGCAGAGACACACAAACACACATAGGTGTTTGAGGCTTGGTTTGTAACTGTAGTAGACCTCAAACAAAGTTTTAAATTCCATTGCCTTTGTGTTGAAATGATTTTGCACACAAGCTGTAGAAATTGCTTTCAACCCAAAATTTCTTGGGTAACTAGGAATTTGACATCATGGATCGTGTTGCTTTTAAAAGTGTGTTATTCTTTCTTTCAGCTACGCCATTCTATCATGGAGTATAGCTGATAGTGAACTGATGGTGCACGTCGCATGAAGATAAGTAGTCTGCCATTTCATCAGACGTGTACTCTCCCTCTGAATCAAACTAGAGGGTCTTGATCCTCTGACCAGTTTGAGTCTCAACAAACCATTTAAACTATTGAAATAGTTGAATGCCTCAGACTTGTTCTTGATGAACATGATTCTGGTGAATCTGGGGAGGTCATCAATAAAAGTGATGAAATATAAAGCTTGACCCAAAGAGGGCACGCTCATAGGACCACATAAATCACTATGGATTGATTCAGGAATAGACTTAGCTCTTTTGGCTTGTCCTTTTAGAAATCTTGTTCTAGGTTATTTTCCTAGTAAGTACATTTCACAAACACTCTAATTTCCTGTGGAGACAACATTAATTCTCATATCGTTGACCATACTATTATGATGCACGTACAAGATAGACCTCATGTTTAAGTGACCTAAACTTTGATGCCATACATAAACAGTAGAATTACTCATAGAAAGTGCATAATCGTGACTCAAGATGTATAAATTTCCTTCTCTATGTGCAGAGAGGACTTCATTTGAATTCTTATAAAAAATGGTACTACATCAACTAGTAGTAAACAAAGCTCTATAATCTTGATCTTTATAGACAATAAATTCTTTGTTAATTCGGGTACATAGAGTACACCGTCTAACTGTCTAGTGATACCATCTGGGAATTGTAGTCGAATGGAGCCTTGGCCTTTGACTTTGTGTGAGCTTGAGTCTCCAAAGAAAATGTACTTTGATTCAGTTGTTGTGAGATTCGAGAATATATTTCTTACATGGAGTCATGTGCTGAGAAGCACCTGAATCTAGATTTCACTCATAGGCATCTTTGCTTTGTTGATCTTGTACCATAAGTTTCTTTTTTTCTTCTTGGAAATTTTTGACAGAGTCAGAGTCTCCTTTTTGGTGTTGTTGCATCTTTTTTCTCACTTCATTGTGCTTGAGGATCTAACATTGGATCTCTTGTAGTATCTGCAAAAGAGTTTGGTCTTGACAGGTTGTTGTCAACTATGATGTTGTTGTTGTTGCATTGAATCTATCTACTCAACCTTTGTCTTCTTATCCTTGGAGTTCTTCTTCTTGGAATGCTTCTTATTGGAGTACAAGGCCGTTGTCTTGTTACTCGAGGTAGATAAGCTTTCTCTCTTTACTTCTTCCTGCAATAAACTTGTTGTCAGCTTCTGGAGCGATAGTGCAGGAGTATTGCTCAAACGCAATACTAGATTGTCAAAGGAGGGAGGAAGACTTGCAAGAAAGGACATAGTCGAGTTTTCTTTTGAAATAGGCAAACCTATAGTAGCTAATTGATTCAGCAACTATTTGAAAATTATCACTGACTGAGGTGCCTTCTATCATTTTGAGAGTAAGGACCTTCTTTCTCAGAAAGAGATGAGTCAATACATTTGAAGTTTCATAAATGCTTGTCAAAATGTCTCATACTTCTTTAATCGTGGAACAATTAGATAAATGAGATATCTGAGTATTTTTCAGGTTTAAGGATACAATGGAAAGGATTTGCCATCATTTGCTTCCCATATGGGTAGCAATTCTGGTTCTACTAGTCTGGCTATTGAAGCATTGGCGTATCCCCATAGCTCCTTTTTTATCAGTATTGAACTTGTTGATCAATCGGATTTCTGAGGATGATCCTTCTATGAAGATCAAGGAATATAAATTGTACACAAATCTAATAAACTAGCTCTAAAAATATGAAGCAATTTAGGCTCTAAAAATTCTTGTACATCCAAAACCATGCTTTGATACCAATTGATAAGACGATAAAAACCAACAAGACACATGGTGCCTAGGCCATAGCGGAAATGAAGGTCGTCATCCCAGCAAATGAAAACAATGAAAAAATAATGAGATATTGGATCACTTAGAAAACTTGAAATAGATAGAGCAGTTCTGATATGTGTTGTTAATGAGTATCAACGTAGGTGTTGTGGACAACCGTAAAGAATTGCTAATAGATTAGGTGTCTATGACAACCATGCAATTCTATGTTACTCATACTCATGATAGTAGAGGAGAAAGAGCGAGAGGCATTCAAGCATTTAACATGAGCACAACATAATAAGAAAAATAGCAGTTTTGTATAATGAGCATTGTAGTAACAACAATCAAATCACAAAATAATAGCACTAAGCACATGATTCTACTTATAGAATCAAATAAATGCTATCTTTCAAAGTACTCTTTACTCTCTCTATAATCTCTTATTTTGAGGAGTCAAATACTATAAACCAATTTTGGTCATTTGATCTCTGTTATAGAGTGATCAATTCTTATCTATTCTTGATTGATACTGATGTCTTGTCTCTACTCGCTCAGTTCCTTATATAGTTGTTGGATGATCTTATGTTATTCTAATTACAATTACAAGATCATTTATAGTTTTGTACTTAATTAACATAAAGCTTATCTAGCAGAGCGTGAAGGCGTAGACAACATGATCTCCTTCATATGTGAGCGGGAGCGTGATATTGCGGTGTCGTCGCAGCCGCATGTTGACCGCAAGCGTTGACTTGCAGTGTTCCTTTAGTCAGTTCTCTTTGTAAGCTGTAGTTCGTCCACTTCACACGTTGACTGCAAGTAATGACTTGCGGTTCTCGTCCACTTCGCATTGTGACCATAGGCTAGACTCTTGTGGTGGCTAGGCGGTGCCTTAGTAGTGTCTTGGAGGTTCCTTGCAGTGTGTGAGTGTTTCTCACAAACAAGAATTGCAAAATAACAAAGTAGATTTTGCCATATTTTCACAAGAGGTATGTGACAAGAGATTGGGACATCTTAACTACAAGTCACTGGAGGTGATGGAAAAGAGGCAAGTTGTTTTTGGTCTTTATTAAGCATTAACCATTTTTGTGAGCAATGTGCTTTATCAAGTCACATAGGTTACCTTACAAGAGATCTATGTCAAGACAAAGTAAGCCTTTTCAACTTGTGCATTCCGATATTCATGGTGTAACTTCAATTCACAATGGAGGTGCTAAGATGTAATTGACTTTTATTGATGATTTTAGTAGATTTTGTTGGGTGTATTTACTAAAGAGCAGAGATGAGGTGTTTGATGTCTTTGTCAAGTTCAAGATGTCAAGGGAGGTCCAATTTTCTACGAAGATCAAGTGCTTGAGGAGTGACAATGGTGGTGAATCTACTCACCAAGCCATTGAGCAAGTGTGTCTTCATCAAGCATAGATCTAACCTTGGAGTTATATCAAGATCAATGCTTAATCTTCAATAGATAACTTTTTTGGAGGAGTGTGAGAAATGCAAAAAGGTTATCTATGTTAGTTGTAGAAGTGTGTAAAAGCATCTTGGTGTAGGATGTTGATAGGGTCAAATTTGACATAGATTGTTGAATTTCACATGTGTGGATTGTCCACAACATGTACTTGTGATCTCCTAAGGTGTGTAGATGCACCAAGATTAAGATTAGATTGAGATTCGAGATCAATCTTAGATCCTATGGCAAAAACACACTACTACATGCATTCAAACACTTCCAACTCTCACTCACACGTGTGGGAAGTATTCAAAAAATAATCTAAGTAAAAACAAGCTGCTCTCCTCAGGTAGAGAGAGAAAAAGCATCACGAGCTCTCGGGTAGAGAGAGAAAGCTAGAAATCCAATAACTCACAAAATCCATAAAATCACCAAAATCAATTAGCTTCAAAATGAGGAGTACAATAATACTAGTAGATCCACGAGCTACCACTATGCCTAACTATGATTGGACCATACTTTATCACCTCTTGATCCTATTGGACCATTGATCCATGCACCTCTTAATTCTATTGGACTATATTCAAGCACACCTCAATTTCCTATTGGACCTCACAAGGTTCCACCTCTAAATCCTATTGGACCTCCTGAAATTCATCAAACAAAAGCATTACACTTGTCTACACTGTAATTGGAACGTGTTTAGCCTCTTACTCTATTTTGGCTCAATAGTGGCATAACAAGTGGAAATGCATAATTTGCCATCTATGCCAAATTTATTCCTATCAACATCCTACACCTAGATGCTTGATGTAAAAAATATAAGACCCCTATACCTAACATAGATAATCTTTTTCAATTCTTCACACTCCTCCTTAAAAATTATCTATGAAGATTTGAGCATTGATCTTGATATACCTCCAGGATTAGATCTATGCTTGATGAAAGCACTTTTGCTCAAAGGCTTGGTGAGTAGATCGGCAATAGAAGAGGACGAGTTGACATGCTCCAAATACCTTTCTCCTCCAATCAAATTTTCTCTCACAAAATGGTGTGCCACTTCTATGTGCTTGTTTCTTGCATGAAATATGAGATTATTGGCAAGAGATTGGGCCGAGATGTTATCACACTTGATCATTGGTAGATCATCCTCCTTGATGCACTTTAGCTCCATTAATAACCTCTTGATCCAAAGCACCTCTTTGGTAGTTGTAGTGAGTGCTTTGTACTCGGCCTCACATGAAGAGAGAGATATAATATCTTGCTTTTTGGAAAGCCAAGATATTAGATTGCCTCCAAGAAAGATAGTGTATGCACTAATAGACTTTCGATCCATCTTGTCACTTGCAAAGTCCGAATCCGAGTAGCCAACAATGGATAGATCTTCACTTTTATAGAGTAGACCATAATCACAAGATGAAGATACATATCTTAGAATCCTCTTGGCCATCTTCCAATGATGGATCTTAGGATCTTGCATAAATTGACTCAATTTGTGCACACAAAAACTTAGATCGGGCCTAGTAATGGTAAGCCAAATCAAGGAGCCTACAAGACTCCTAAAAAGTGTGATGTCCTCAAAGGATCTTTCATCACCTTTATTAGGATCTTTTACAATTTTCTCCATTGGAGTATCTATGCTCTTAGAATTTTCCATATGGAAATGAGCATATCTAGATTGGCATATAAAGACATGATTTTCATAAAAATATACCATAGGCCGTCCTTCTTGAAAGGAGTAGATGAGAGACTAGAGACCATAAGAGATCCCTCTCCATCACTTGCAATAGTGTCTTCCTTCTCATTGGTAATGTTGGCTTGCTTGAGTTGATTCTTCTTCTTGAAGCAATTGGTGGCATAATGACCTTTCTTGCCACAATAAAAGCACTTGATCTTCTTCTTCTTGAGGTTGGATGATGAAGCATTAGAGGAATCATCTTCCTCCTCATCTTTGTCTTTGGACTTGACTTTGTCCTTGCTTGAGGATTGTTGATGTTGGTTCTTGCTCCTCCCTTTGTGCTTATCCTTGGCAAAGAGAGCTTTGCCATCATTATGAGTGAGAGAAAGCTTGTCCATCCTCAAGAGCTTGTACTCTTGTCTTGATTCTTCCAAAATTAGCACACTTTGGAGAGCCTCCAAACTTGGTAGCTGCTCCTTAATGGCATAGGATTGGACAAGGTTATCAAATTCACTTCTCAAGCCATTGAGAATGACTTGAACTAGCTCATTTTGATTGATGGAATCACCAATACAAGCAAGTTCTCTATGAATATCTTTTACTCTCAAAACATAACTAGATGCACTCTCATCACTCTTTTGGCTACTTTGAAAGATTTGATTCCTAAGAGTGAGATGCCTAAAGGTATTCTTAGCCTCATAGATAGTCTTGAGACAATCCCAGGCTTCTTTGGCTGTTGTACAAGTACCTATCTCCCTCAATATCTCATTAGAGACATTCATCTTAATGTAGTAGAGAGCCATCCTAGTTCTCTTTTTGTATTTTTGAACCTCTTGAAGAACTTGTGGTTCTTCTTCAAGGCCAAGAACTATGTCCATCACGTCTTGAAGGATCAAGATGGACTCCATCCTCATTTTCCAAATTGAATAGTTTGAAGTGGACAATCTTTCACTTGGCTCCAACAAGGATGAACCCATTTAAGACATTTGAAATGAAGAAAACTCAAATGATGAACAATAAATGCTCCCACTCTCAATAGGATCCAATAATAGAGTACTATCTCCTCCTATGAAAGATCTTGCAACTATTTGTGAATTGATTCTCACTAGCTACACAAATCCCTCTAAAACAAGATCTATTTCACATCAAATGATGGAGTATAGGAAAAGTTAGGATCAAACACTCTTAGCACGTGTGAAGTACTCTAAGAAACCAAATTTGACTCAAATACAATGATATTGCATGAAACAAAATGGCTAAGATCTCAAAACAGTGCCTAGATCACATACAGATGAGATTGGCAAGCATACAACTGTGATTTTGGATCACCCAAGCAATCTCTTGACCAATCCAAATGTGTCCACCGAGGTCCAGGTGCCCTACCTAACCCTCTTCAAAATCTTATAACTTCTGAATGGCTCAACCAAATGGAATGAAACTGATTGCATCAAAAACTAGACAAAAATAGCTTTAAAACAAGCTATCAAGCAAGATAAATGGATCAAGCATGAGAGAGAACTTTCAAGCTGAATTGCGATGTTCCTCACATGTGTCTGAGCACCTGATTCCGTACAGTACCAGTTCAGACCCAATCAATGTCCTTTTGATCTCTTTTGATCCAAAATTGAACAAGATAGCTAGGAAAATGGGCCTTGACAATTTCTAGCTCAAGATTGATGAAAAGTTTTCACTTAGATGGATCAAAATGCATGGTAACCTTAGGTAGGCTCTGATACCATGTTAAATTTCACATGTGTGGATTGTCCACAACATGTACTTGTGATCTCCTAAGGTGTGTAGATGCACCAAGATTAAGATTAGATTGAGATTCAAGATCAATCTTAGATCCTATGGCAAAAACACACTACTACATGCATTCAAACACTTCCAACTCTCTCTCACACTTGTGGGAAGTATTCAAAAAATAATCTAAGCAAAAACAAGCTGCTCTCCTCGGGTAGAGAGAGAAAAAACATCATGAGCTCTCGGGTAGAGAGAGAAAGCTAGAAATCCAATAACTCACAAAATCCATAAAATCACCAAAATCAATTAGCTTCAAAATGAGGAGTACAATAATACTAGTAGATCCACGAGCTACCACTATGCTTAACTATGATTGGACCATACTTTGTCACCTCTTGATCCTATTGGACCATTGATCCATGCACCTCTTAATTCTATTGGACTATATTCAAGCACACCTCAATTTCCTATTGGACCTCACAAGGTTCCACCTCTAAATCCTATTGGACCTCTTGAAATTCATCAAACAAAAGCATTACACTTGTCTACACTGTAATTGGCACGTGTTTAGCCTCTTACTCTATTTTGGCTCAATAGTGGCATAACAAGTGGAAATGCATAATTTGCCATCTATGCCAAATTTATTCCTATCAACATCCTACACCTAGATGCTTGATGTAAAAAACATAAGACCCCTATATCTAACATAGATAATCTTTTTCAATTCTTCACATAGATGGCAAATTGTCCAATTCCACATGTAATATTATTATTGAGCCAAAGTAGTGTAGGAGACAAAACTCAAGCTAAATGGATAGTAGACAAGTGTAATGATTTTGTTTGATGAAGTTCAAGAGGTCCAATAGGATTTAGAGGTGGAACCATCAATGGTCCAATAGGATTTTAGATATGATTGAGAATGATCCAATAGAATGAAGCGGTGAATGGATCAACGCTCCAATAGAATTAAGAGGTAGAAAATGTGTGGTCCAATCATGTTTGAAAAATGTGTTAGCTCGTGGATCTATAGTATCATTGTACTTCTCATTTTGATCTAATTGATTTGCAGATTGTGAGGATTTTGGAGACTAAGTGTTTTCTAGCATTCTCTCTCTATCTGAGAGCTATTGGTAGTTTTCTCTCTCTACCCAAGGAGAGCACCTTATTTTTACTTAGTTTATTTTTTAAACACTTCCCACACATGTGTATGAGCTTTGGAAGTGACTTAATTCATGTAGGAGTGTGTTTTTGCCATTGAATTGAAGATAGATCTTGAATCTCAATCTAGTCTTGATCTTTGTGCATCCACACAAGTTAGGAGATCACAATCACATGTGGTGGACACTCCACACGTGTGAATTTCATAGAATTGAGATGGAGCCGAGTTTGACAAAGGTTTGAATGTTCAATTCAATAGTTGTTTGAATCAAACATTCAGGCTTCTGTCAATAGTCGATAATTGATAGTCGACACTTGATACTCCTTCGATAGTTTGACTATCGTGTAGATACTTGTTTGTATATCTGTAGGCTGTGCGACAATGTGAGTAAATATGCAGCAACATGAATGAAACCAGATGAACTATGGGATTTAAGGAGAGAATAAGTCCAACAAGTACTTCATAGGTTGATTGCGTCTATTGAATTTCATTTTCTTACTCTATTCTCTCATAAATTCTATTGTAATATTTTGATTTGCCGGTTTAGGCCAAAATCTCTACAAATATACAATCCTCATAACTTTAAACAACAAGCTTTCAAAAAAAGAAAGAAAACAATGTTTCAAATGACTTCAAGGTTGTCTCAAATTTATAGTATTAAATATTTTTGAGAATGTACATGGTTAAAAAAATCAATAAAAAAATATGTGGCTTTCAACACTAGCCATTTGGATTTTTCTTTTTTATATATTGCATATATCTTCTATGCATCATCATTTCTTTCTATAAATGATCCTTTTCTATCAACAAATTATTATTTCTATATACATCTAAATCAAGGTGATTGAATCAGTCTATGATGAGGAATCCCTCATCAGGTGTATATGTTGATGGAGCTGGGTAGATCTTGCGTACGATAAACACACATGAATTCATTCGATTGTGGAAGCGGTAAGCAAATAAGTGGAAAAGTGTTACAATTGACATATACCATTAGTCATAAGAACAATTCAATTTACAAATTATCTTATGTACAAACTACGGCTCAAACAAAACAGAGAACAATGCAAACAACACGTCGACATGACAAGACTCAATATACCAAAAGAAATTTGATTAAATCGAAAGAATGTACATGTTTAAACAATCTTTGAGAGCATGGTTTCATTGAATCAATTCATTTCTTATCGAACAATAATTTGAACCAAGCTTTGCATATTGTAATGTCTATTTTAAGGCCATTCATCATCACACTATATGTCGATGATGCATTGCTATACAACAATAATATCGAATTGATAAAGGATACCAAAATGATGTTTTCTCAAAAATTCAAAATCACAGACCTTGGAGAAGCTCATTATTGTCTCGGAATTCAAATCCACACAGTCATAAACAAGAAGCTACTCTATATCACTCAGTATAGGTATATCTTTAACATGCTTTTTAAATTCAATTTCATGAATTGGAAGCTTGTACATTCTCCTATGGATAGGTCTTAAACCATCCAAAGAGCAATGCCCTCAAACTAGAGAGAAGAACGAAGAAATGAAGAAATATCCATTTTAGTCAATTGTTGAATCTCTTATGTATGCAATGATCTCTAAAAGGCTTGATATTGCTTATGTTTTGTTTGAGCTACTATTGACCTCTGCATCTGCTAGGAGAGACTGATCCATCCAACATCCATATATGAGGGACCTGCAATGACCATACCTCTAAATCTGAATGATAATGATGAGGACATAGATCTTATCGTGCACGTAGGAGCCCACCTGAATCCAACCCAATTGCAGGATCTGAAAAAGTTGTTGCACAAATACAGAGACGTGTTTGCGTGGAATTAAAGAAACGAAGGGTGTTCCTCCTAACGTTGCAATACATACAATCCCTTTACAGGATGGTGCCATACCTGTGAGAGCAAAACCTTATCGAACAAAAATGTCCAAAATTTTGAAAGTTTTGTGTGACCTTGTATATGAATGTATGAAATGATTAATAGGTGGGAGTGTTTTATACAAATTCATAGAAATAATTTTTGAAATTCTTAAAATAGTCATAATTTTTTGGAGAATAGTTATGCCTACTTTTTATTTAACTATAAAATTGACAAAAATTGTATACTTCTAAAATCTTGTAACGAGCTTCAAAATTGAAAAATGTCCATATTTTGTAGCCATTTTTTGAAAGTCTATATACGTGCGCATATGATATTTGAAAATGACATTAAAAAATTGATTTTTAAAAAAAATAGTAACCAATAATCCAAATGCTTCTCCTAAGCTCGCAAACTTTCTCACTCAACTCACAACAGTGTATTCTGTGACAGGTTTGCTTGTAGGCTGGTCGATCATTAAAACTCAAAGAGTTCCAGATCGGAGACAATGTCCTCTTATACCAAGCCAAAACTTTTAAGGGAAAACTAAAATTTACTAGACAAGGACCTTATGTAATTCAAAAGATATTTGCCTCGGAATATGTACAACTCCAGTCCTACAAGGCGATACCTTTGGATATTGTGGTCAATGGAAGCAAACTCACAAAGTACAATGAACCATGATTTTATCTTGATATGTACTAAGTTTTCTTTTCTAATTTTGTTTATCTATTTATCGATAAAATTGATATTAATGACAAGTGTGTCAAGATCAGGAGGTGTTCGTCATCGTCCATGGGAGATAAGGTACAATCAGCCTAATTTTAAACACAATAATCAGCATTTCCACAATCAATCGTAGCCAAATTGTGGCTTTAGTTTATGATATCAGTAGATTCAACATAATGACCTTTCTCTTGGGTGGACTCAAACACGAAACTGGTAGTAGATAAATCATTGTCATGGAATCGTGCGAGTTTGAGTTTGCCAAGTGAATCAATTTGCAACGGAGCTCTCTCTATTACTCTCGGCCTTTGCTCCGGTCGTGAACGACGTTTGTATTGGTGAGCCATGGTTGACCAAGTAGTAACTCATAAGAATACGCGTTACTAGGAATATCGAGTACTACCAGATCTCTGGTGAATCTCATGCCTCCTAATTTGATCAGAATTTGGAGGAGGAAACTTGTAGGATGGGCCACACTTTGATCTGCCATCCTGAGCTGACAAGTGGGTTTGGTGAGTTTGTCTCTCAGGTTCCATTCCAACATGAGAGATGTGGAGATGACGTTGACACCTGATCCACCATCTAATACAACTAATACTTCTTAGGATTGGCAATGAGTAGCTAGAATTTTGATGTTGCCCCTTTCACTGAGCGGATTGCATTAGGGCTCTTTTTGGACTCAAAAAGAGCCTCTTCCTTGCCTAAACAAGTGTGGTAATCATAATTAGTTTAGTGCTAATCAATCCTAGGTGGCACCTTTACCTTGGGTTACCACATAGGGTGAGCAAGAGTTAAGGACTAAATGTAGGTCCCATCATCTATAGACTTTTGTAGGTTAGTCATTGCCTTGATTCCAATAGGACAACAACTAGGGCTCTAGGTGGGACATAGCTAGTTGCATGCCTCATTTAATGCCCAAGTACATTTCAAATTTGAAAATTGCTTATGAATTTTATTCAACCCATATTTGTGTGCCTCTTCAGATTCAAACTAAGACTACATCACTTTCATTAGCCTTTCACATACAAAATAATTTATCTTTTTCAGATGTATATCATGTAACTTAATTGATACCTCTGAATTGGTCCAAGGCAGTGTTCACGCTCCTTTTTTTGCAAATTGGTCTCTGTTGGGGGTCTTCCCGACGAAGTGTAAATAAATAAAATCATCCAATAAAATGTGTTGTGAGGGCATGGCATCCTGTGCGTATAAGCCCATGGCCCAATGAGAACGCAAGCTAAGTTGTGATTAAAATAAGAGGCTTGGGAGCTTTGTAAGTAAAATAAAACTTGAGGCCCAAAGTCATTTTTAAACTTAGAGATTACTTTTTAGAGTTGGGTCCAATTTGGGACTCACATGAATCTTGTGAATTTCAATGTACTTTTTGTGGACCCTTGGATGGGTCCAAGATGAATGGATAGGATCAACGTAAATATTAGCCAATAGAATTTTGGGGAAAGGGCCTTCCCCACTTTATAAAAGGCACCATTTGTACTCTAGTTGCATGTTTAATAGAGAGGAGGAGACTCTATCATTTTGGGAGCTCAAGCATCCTCATTTGCTAATCACTCTTGCTTATGCTATTGTTGTGGTTTGCTTGTTATTTCCATTTCCCATGCTTTTTGTTTATGCTAGTTAAGGTTTTTCCATAAGCAATGAAATTGAGCATTTGAGCTTACCTCCATCTCATCTCTCTCTCTTTCTCTCTTCTCCTTCTTCTTCCTCTTCTATTCTATCCTTTCTCTTCACCAACAATCATGATGAAGTTAGTTTAGGGTGAGTAGAGGTAGTGTGAGTAGTGTTAGTGGAGGTAGGGTTAGATAAAAAGTAGAGAACTAACTAAAAGTAGCATCTATGCATAGTTAGGTGCCTATCCAGTGAACAAACCCTTGTTGACAGGCGGGAGGGCTATTAAAACGTCGGACCCAAGACCCTACAGTCTCCTATAGTTTCTTAAATCAATCGGTCTTTTCTTTCTCAACTTCCAAGTTCCTATGACTTTCAAAGTTGGCAGTTTTTGCATTCAATTCAAAGTGCACTTGCAAATTGTTTATTGAAATTTTTGTAGGAAATTAATTTTATGCAATTTGAAACTTGGTATAAAATTAAAATAGTCTACAACCCTCAATAACAAGCATAAATTTGAAGTACTTCAAGCTAAGTTTGCCAAAAGAAATCCAAAGAGTAATGTTATACTTTCTAAAAGTCAACAAAAATGTAATTGACTAAATGAAATATATCATGTATTCTAAAAAAAATCCTCTTACTTTTGAATCAAGGAGGTTATTAGACTTTTGGCTTCCTACTTGTTTCAAACTCAATCGGTAAATTTTAAAACCAGCCGATTGGTTGTAGGACTTTGCCGGTTCTCTGTGAGCACTGGTCCAAAGAAAGTAAATTTTCATTCTTTATGTGAAATCGCTAATTTAGGGCCATTTGACCTCCTTCAAAGACCATTTGAAAGTCATTCTTTTTCATCTCTGAAGTCACGGTAATGTATCGAAATCGGGCCTTCTCAAAGATGAAAATCACACCTAAAACAAATCCGTATTATGGAGGCCAAAATTTTTATTTTTTCTCGTTCAAAATCGTGATTTTTAGTCGTTTCACTTCATTAAAAGGCCCAAAAAAACGTTTAGGAGCCACAAACAAAAATGTATCTCGGAGACTAAATTCTCATTTTTTTTTGTCCGAAATCACGATTTTTGGCCGTTTCACTTTATCAGAAGGCCAGAAAAAGGTTTCCGGATAAATAAATAAAGAAATTGAGCAAAAAATTTGACTTCTAAACACATTTTTAGGTTCAAATGAGACCAAACAGACAAAATTCATTGTTTTTTCTGGAAAAATGAAGACGTATCAAGAGGCCAAATTTTCATTTTGTTCATAAATGTCTTTTTTTTTTTTCCTTTTTTCTTTTGGGGATCACACAAGAGCGCCTCCAGGGGGGATTTGACTAGGTAAATCAAGAATTAAGAATTGGATAATAATTGCTCCTCTTTGATTATCATACGATCAACAAGTAAATGTTGAACCAAAAAATTTACAAGTATGATTTACAACTCATTAGAGCTAAAAACAATTTGGAGAGGTTGTCAAGGAAGGTGATAGCTATGAAACTTCTGCAACCATGCCCTTCTTGCCAACTCTCTATGATGTGAATAATACTAAATGTTAACACTAAGTTGTGTAACACTTCGCTGAGAGCCAAATGTGTACATGTAACCTTTGTGTGGTTCAACAATATCCAAACTTTTATCTCCAACGCTTTGTTATGGAATTGTTCTATTGAGACAAACTTTTCTTTGGATCTTTGTAGATGCACATATGTCCAATAATCAATAATTAAGACATTTATATTTGAAATATTAATTGCATCGGAAAAATTTACCTTAAAGCTATAAAAAAAAGTCAATGTTTTTTAGTACAATTGATATATGCCCATCAATCCTTTGAGCAACCTTTGCAAATGTGGTGCAAAAGTTTTCCTCAATGATAGGCATATAATCTCTCTCTCTCTCTCTCTCTCTCTCTCTCTCTCTCTCTCTCTCTCTCTCTCTCTCTCTCATTCCTTTTACCATTTCTCTATCCCTCGTCACTCCCTCAAGATCTAACTCAAGCCTTCTATATTTTCCACTCCACTCCATATAGATCTCTCCTCCAACACCCTTTTCATTTTCCATTTTCATATGTTGAAGTTCACTTTTAACGACTTAGAACTTCAAATAAATTTGCAAATTCCACAACTTGTCTTCGCAATCTTTCTCAGTATTAAAAATGTCGTCGTTAATGATCGAGAAACGACAGTAACAGTCTGTTGTTTGTTGCTAGGTTCTAATCATCCCTACAAGCGTTGTGGGCCAATGACCATTGAGATCAAAAGCTATTCACAACAATAAATTAACTAATGAATGCATAGATCATAAAAACACACATCAAGTTACAAAACAATAAGCAACATTAGAGGGCACAACCACCCTTTCATCAATTTATTTTATACCATAATTCATAGAACATGTGAAACTTCTTCAAAAAAAATTTCAAAACACACTTCCTACATCAAAAAGCTTTTGTTACCACATACATGTAACTAAATAGCTCACTTTTCAAGCTTAGGCTGAAGTGCCATCTAACTGTCATGCTTCAAGTCATTAAAACAACCACAATAATCTAGATGCCCAAGGGCTCCATGCTTCTGGATGAGCATGGATGTTCTATGGTTGGATTAATGAAATGCATGTCTTAATATATTGATTTGCTAGATGATTCTCTCAAGTTAAATCCTTGATGGCTATAAAAGCATTGCACTTAACACTAAGCCTCAACCCAAATCAAATAAAGGTTTGCCCAATCAGGAAAGCCGGAAGAGTATAGGAATGAAATTGGGATCGTTTCTCAAAATCGAGCACTTTGAAAATGCTATCAACTTTCTTTAAATAGGGGTTTTATTAGCAATCAAAGAGCTAAGTCTTTGTGACTTTAAGCTTTAAAGAGTTATTCAGGGAGCTATAGTTAGGGCCTTATACCACATGAGTGGCCATGATTAAAGGGTATATAATATGGCATAAACATCATTCATCTAGCTAGTTCTTACATGGAAATCATCAACATTTTATGAGCAAATGCTACAATTGCTCTATACCTCCCTTTTTTCCTACCACCCTCTTTCATATACATGCATGCATCTAGGAAGAATATATCACTTTTATGACAAATAATAATAAATTCTATTGGAAAAGGATGATGCTTTTCTGAACATATCATTTGCCTGTATGGCAGTTTAATTCTGGCAATCGGATTAGAAAATTTCAATGTTGGTGACAGAAAGACAATTAACAAGTGTTCTTATTTAATTTCACAAGGAGTTTGAAGGCTCCAGGACAAACATTTTATTTACAAAGCATTGCTGGTTGACCACACACTCTGTAATTGGGAGCCATTGCCAATGCTTCCAGTGATACATTGAAGGCGAGAAATGTTGTGCAGTCATAAGTTGAAAAATAAACCACCTCTCCATGACCAACGCATTTGAATGAATGCAAGCCATCCCATTGCTGCAGCAGGCTTGCACACATGTCTGCAGGCATTGCTCCCAGCTCCTGCCATTCATTTCCTTTTTGGCTTAGCTCCCAGATTCTTATAGTCCGATCGTCTTCAATGTGTGCTGCATCCACTAGTGCTACCAATTGCAGAGTGCCCGAGCATCGGGTCAAGTGCAGATATGAAGCAAGCGGGGGAAATGATATTCGCCTCTTGATCCAAATTCCTTGCTTTATATCGAATGACAGGAATTCCTTCGTCAAAGAAGCTAAGGCATGAAGATAACTGCCACAGACAATGCCGTCAGTCAGATCACCACGAATCTGAGGCAAGCTGCCGCTAACCTGCCAAGTTCTGGTCAGTGAATCAAACACATATGTTGATTTACGGCTATAGCCATTGGATCCAGCAAAAACCAGGCTGTAGCTTTTGGTATCTTTACGCTCGAATATGCCTGCAACAAGAGGAGGACACACTGGTAAAAGGGTTGTATAAGCAGTATGTGGACACATCAACAAATCGATCATTCAGAAGAATCAATCCTGCTCCAGCTGCCACAAAGAAAACAGGTCGCCTGCTGCCACGGAAATTTAACCTTGATGATTGCCAGTTGTTTGAAGCGAGATTGAAAGCCGCAAGCGTGCATTTGGTCCTGACTGTTGTGAAACAAAGTAAGTGATCTTGGCGTCCGCAAGTCCGAGCGCAAAGCTCAATAAAGGGTTGAGAAAGGATGAGGGAGCTCCAAGCTTTGCAAACTGCTCGCATTTTAGGAAGCGTGGAGACAGGCAGTGTTGCTAAAACCTTCTCGATCAAGTCTTCAGGGAGGTTCTGCCACACAATCCCCTCCATCTTTCCTCAACTTAAGATCCTTTTCTTCAAGAAATCTTCAAACACCAATAATCCGAAAAGCCAACAAAATAATCCGGAACGCCCAGGGGAACGGAAAGGGAAAAGAAAGAGGCCCCAAAAACCGTCTACGATCCAACACGAAAGAAATTGGTTCAGAGTTTAGACTCTACTGGACCTTAAAGCACTGAGGATTTTGGAGAGAGAGTACCCTTTAGGTTGTGACGTTTCAAACCTAAAAGCAATGGCAATGGTCCATTAGAGAGAGTGTATATATTTAAGTTGTTGCTAAGTGCCATGGGGAGCCCCCACGCCATGCCATGTATGAGTTTTATGGATAACCGTATTAGGGCGAGTGCCATACTGCTCAATGTTTGAGGAAAATTATCATAACATATGCAAAAAGGTAGTCATACATAAGAACTTCTTAGCAAATAGGAGCAAATAGGATGAGCGACGAGGACACACACACAAAGGTCTTAAATTATCAAACTTCATAAGTTATTTGAGCTGAATGTAAGAAATTTAAAGTTGGCTAGTATAGTCTCAAAAGTACTGTTATGGCAAATCCATGTCATGCTAACCCAATAGACCATTAACACTCTTGCTCAAATCCATGCGTACCCAAGCCAAAATTAAACACTAATTAATAGACCAAAATATGCAAAAAATGAATCACTGGATGAGGTATCAGATAGGTCATCAAGCTTTGATCAAAGAGAGCTATGTAAATAATATGAAGTATATGTCTGCTACAACTAGTTAAGTGATTTTTGTTTGCCTTTCCTTGATAAAGGAACTTCACTAAGCACCCAGATTATGTGGAACTTGAGTAAAATTATTTGTGGTCAAGCAGTATTAATCGGTTTCCCAGAGGAATTTCTTTTTTGAAGCCGATCTTGGTGGAACTAAAGAAGTGGTACAGTTCTCATGCATACACCCAGTCTAGGCATAAATGGATTTGAGAGGATGATAGTTCTATCACTCAGGTTGAAAATATTGGAAGGAAAAGTTATGTTTGTAATAGAGTGAATCCTTTTGTGGAAGGCACTTATTACTGACTTTTCATGGATTTGGATATTTTCATATGTCATCTTTCCAGTTAACTTTTATGGAAATTGATAATTTCCTTAAAAGGAGGGGTGAAGTGATGGGATAATATTTTACCAAGGGATCTATTGGTTGCATAGCTTTCGGAAGAGAACCAGTTGTGGTATAGAAATGAGATTTGGTCTAAGATACCTAATTGGAACCTTTTGAATAAGAGGAATTCTCTAGGGATTGTGTGGACAATCTGGAACTAGAACAGGTTTGATATTTGAATCATTATCTTTAAGTAGTAAACAGAAAGGTCGAAGGTTACTAATTCCATTTTGATTGGAATATAAGTAAGTTTGATCAGGATTTAAGTCTGAGAGTTCTGTATTGGATCAACCTAACCTTGGTTTTAGTACTAGGATCATAGAAGTGTTGATTGAGTAGTAGAAATTTTGCTATTCGAGAAAATTGGATTGGACTGCTGAGAATAAATTTTATTCGTCTCAGAGATTTTATGGATATGTTATTTACTCATGAGAAATAGAAAATCTTTTGTAGCTGAGTTACAAGATCTCAGTGAGATATGTGAATAACATATGTGGGTTCTAGAGGAATCTATCAGATGAGAATGTGTTTATATAGTATGTACTGGGTCATAGTGAGATTACTCACATATGTGCACGATTAATCTTGTATGAATCTACTGTGTATTCCTGGTTACTAGGGTTATTTGGTGCACTTAATCTAGTCAGTGAACATAAGCATATGATCAAGTATTGATTTGACATATACTTGTAGAGTTAACAGATCTTTCTATGGAAGATTATGAGTTAGCTAATAAATGATATAGATATGGATCTAAAGGTGGTGTTATGCTAGTATAATTAAGATCTGCACCTAGACATTAGAGATTCCTGAATCATTGTCAATTAACTTGAGTAGTTGATTACTCCAGGTGGAAGTTAATTGGTAAATGATGAGTGTGATAAGGATTCACCAGAGACTGATGTTTTTGATTTATATTGCTTGTAAGACGCATGATTAGTGAATCATCATGATTCATCAGTTAAAAATATGTGCATTGGATATACAGTATTATTTGGATAGAGTATTCCTTAGTTAAGGAATAGACTCAGCTCATTAGTGATTGTATCCCAGAGCGCTCAATTGGATAACGAATCATAATGAATCCAAGGATGATGACTGAATTGATATTCCAAAGAACTTTGGGTATCTAGATTTGATTCTAGATTGTAATCTAAAGTTTTTTTTGTAGTTGAAGATGATTGTCATTTTGGTATGTGATCAAGCTTTAATTACCAGTGGTTTATAGAGCTTGAAATCTTACACTTCAGTTATAGAATCCTGCTTTGAAAGTATTCCTAAATCTAGTATTTTCTTAATGGAAAGATTTGGGAATGATTCTTACTTTTCCTGAGTTATGTTGGACACATACTCCAATATCCTATAAATGATTAAGTGTGATTTTGGATTCCAGGGAATTATAATTGACGAATCATATGAATCTAAATATTTATGGTTGACGAATCATAAATAGATACTTAATTATTGTCAGAGGATTTAAAGGAATGGTGATGATTCTTAAGTGTGATGATTTTTCTTGATCTATTATTTGAGTAAGAATTCAGATCAGTGTTTTGAATCTCTCTACTCCAGTATCTTATTACTATTCTACTACAGTTTATGGTCTATAGATGCTTGAGTCCAATTCCTTATTTTATTGGATCTCCAGTTGTTATAGGAGACAAACAAGTCTAGATGAATGAATGCTATTTTCTTGCATTTGGTGGTAGAAATAGGAGCATTTAACTCAAAAGAGTATTTGGGATACTGAGAGTTGAGTTTTAATCATTCTATATCTTAATGATTCTCCGAGAGATTCTAGTTGAATGAATTATCATATCTTAGAATCAGATTCTAAGGATAGTTGTACTTGGAAATTTTTATGAATTTTTTGCCAGAGTTTGTGGATAATTTTAGACTGTAATTATTATTATTTTTCTTTAACTTTAATCTCCTAAGTTAGGGAATATGTCACTTAGTGGTTCATGTAAGTGTTTTACATGAAGGTGATGTTACTAACTTGTGTTGAGGGTAATCCGGTTGAGAAAATATATCTCTTAGTGTACCTTTCCAAACCAGAGTTTGTACTCCAGAACAAAGATTAACGTTTGAAAACAATTTTTCTCCAAGTACATGTTTGATATGAAAGTCAGACTAAAGATAATGATTTTCTCAGTTAATATTGAAAGTAAAAGGAACTTTAATTCTTTCCTATTTGAGGAGCTTCTAAGAATAGAAGCAGTTTAAGGAGGGAAGAATGTTATGGCCATATTCGGTTAAGGACCTGGAATAGTCCTAATATGGTAGACCGGCCCTCCAGTATTCGAGATTGTTGGTCACGTCGTGATTTAATTCCATGTCAAGAATGACAAGTCCATCCACTTCAAGAAACTTGGAAAGAACCAGCAGAAACAGATGAAAAAGTTGCAGTCGCAATTTGATGAGAAGATCAATACAATGGAAGATTTCCATGGACAAGCGAACAAGGAACCTGAGAAGTTTGCCAAGACTTTTCCTACCATGGAAAATGTCCGATGTTCCATTTATATGGGATATGACACAGTAAATGAGTGTCCTCAATTGAAAAAACGAATGGAAATTAGTATATCCCACTTGTGCAATTTGCCTGATCATGAGACTGATTTTTGCAACTTCAATCCTCCAATTATTCAGCAATGGTATGCCCATATGGGATATCGAGAACCACCTTATGGAGGAAATCCGACATCTAGATCTCTTCAATCTGCTCTTGGATACCCGAACCGATTAGCCTTACTTGCCCCACCAACACAATCTGCTCCTCCTACCAATTTGATGGAACCAGAACCTTACAAAAGTATCGAGAAATGGAACTACAGTAATAATCATGAAGGTGGATTTTCAAAACAATATGTTATTTATGCTGCTACGCAGCAGCAAGCATCTAGAAACTGGACTAGAGCACCACTTGGATGCTTTGCATGTGGAGAAAATCACAGAACTGTAGAATGTCCAAACAAAGACAAATTTGTACCATTTTGTCGTGACTGTGGTTATGGGAATTGCTACAAGGAGTGCCCAGCAAGACAAAAGTCGTCGCTGATCACAGCTCCTGTAAATTTCATAGCAATCAAGCAAAGACCAGCAACTCAGAATGAACCAAGTGTACCCTTGATGGTAGTTACCAGAGCACAGAAGTAGAAAGAACCTATAGCAGATCCAGTACCTGATGATTCTATACCATTAACTAATATACCAACAATATCTGGAGTCTATCCAAATATTCATGCAGAAAAGAGAGGATTAAATATTTGTAAGAGGGAGAGGAGCTTGAAGCTGCTAGAGAAGCAACCGAAGTTCGTTCTTCACCAGTGCAACCACCGAATGTACAGATATGAATGTTCAGTTGCATCATCATGAAGAACCCTTCAAGATCATAATAGTACAGAGAATCTTATTGGAAGATTCAGCTTGGCCATTCCCCTTGGGATAATATGGAGTACTAAATCTGTGTATAATAAAAAAATCTTCCAGTATACACTTTATCGTTTGATTAACAAAGTGTGTACCCCGGTCACTGACAATCTCGATCGGCCATCCAAATCTGATAATAATATTTTCATAGAGAAACTTGGCCATAGTTTTTGCATCATCAACTTTGACAGCTTTGGCTTCAACCCACTTGGTGATATAATCAGTTGCTACAATAATGTATTGGGCCTGAGATCCTCGCACAGTAGGATGAATAGGGCCAATATAATCTAGGCCCCATTTTTCAGATGGCACTTGCGATAAAACCAAATGTAAGGGTTCATAGTTCTGTCTAGTAGGCCGTCGTGCTCACTGGCAAACATCACATGTCTGAATATAATTTTTTGTGTCCTTATTGTGAAAGATTCAACTAGTAACCTCATCACATTTTGCAATATTTTCATATTTGGCATATTGAGTCCAAAACTTGTTTTAGACTTAGAGGTTGACTTTTCAAAGTTTATTAGTCTAAATTTCATTTGAATAAACACTTTTTGAAAGTGTGGGAAAGATAGAATGCAAGTTTGAGTAGATTCAATTCGAATAAGTTGGGTACATTGAATCTAGACCCAAAATTGGTAGAGTTAGTATTTTGGTGGGAAAGCCAAGTGGCCAAATAGGGTTTGGACCTGCTATAAAAGGATGTAACTTGTGGAGAGAGTCATCTTCTCTCTTCTCTATCTCATTTCATGCTTATACATGGTTCTCTTGGGTTCTACTATCCATTGGTGCACTATCTTGGTGATTGCTTGCAATTCTATGTGTAGAATGATCTATATTTTCTATTTTTGGATCCACACGTGTGAAATACAGTAGCTTGCTGGTTTTGTACGGACAGCAACAGTACATAATCATTTCATTCAAGTTTGATCAAGTTCTATTAGTGTTTGCATCTCAAATTGTGTGTAGATGCTGATTTTTCTACATTGGTGAAACTAGTAGTGTATTTCTCTTTCTAACCAAAGATCATTCAAGTAGATTGGATCTTAAGGATCTGAAATCTTTCACATGGTATCAGAACTTTTGTTTTAGGTTATGAAGGAGAAAATCAGATCTATCAATAATTTGGTGAAGATATCAAGTCTAGAGCATGCTAGAGAGGATTCTACACCAAAATCGAAATTTTTGCTTTTGTAGATTGGATCTTTTGTAGATCAAAACACTAAATAGGTCAATATACTTGTTCAATTCCATTTTCTGAATTCACATGCTGGATTTGGCTGATTTTTGGATCATTGGTTCAGCCTAAGTGGTGGCTTATAGATTGCATATCAAATTTTCAGCATTTGCATGTAGATTTGGAATAGTCAATTTTTTGTGATTTTGTCAAAACCCTAATTTTGATTGGATCTCTAGATAGTGAGGTTACTGGACTTCATTTGAGTGTGTTTCAATCTTAGGAAGTGGCAAAAGTCATTAGATTGAGGATAGATCATAGGTTGATCAAGATTCCATGATTCTATGTGTTGATTTGCTTGGATAAGTGCTAGAAGAGAATTTGTGAGATAATTTCAAATTTTGGTGATTTCTTTTGAAAGCATTTGTTGTTGTTCAAAGGAGTGCTTTGTGCATTGAAGCAGGTTGAAAGAGAAGATCAGGTCATTGCTACATGACAACCTCAATTGGAGTCATGTTGGAAGCCAATGATAGGCTTACCTCAAGTAACTATTCATTATGGAAAGTGAGGATGGAGTCACTTCTTGAGATGAATGATGTTTTGGATATTGTTGTAGGTTTGGAGGAGAGACCAGCAACACAACAAGATCAGTTGAGGTATGACAAGAGGGCCAAGAAGGCTCTACACATGATAAAGATGAATGTTACCAATGAACTTCTGAAGAAGTTGGTAAGTGCACATCATCTTTGGAAGCTTGGAATTCATTGAAGAAGCTTTATGAATCCAATTCTACTTCTAGAGTGTTGACTCTAAGAAGGCAAATCTTTTCTTGTTTGCAAAAGAATGAAGAAAGTCCAAGTACTTTTGTTTTGAGAATGAAATCATTGAATGATGAGTTAGCTTGAATAGATGAAAGCATTAAGAAAGGAGAGCTTATTCAAGTGATTCTTAATGGCTTGTTGGATGTTCATGCTAACATTGTTCAAAGTATTGCTATAGTTTTATTGCTAACCAAGTTGGATGTGTTGCAAGGGAGCAAACTTCTATTCAAGAGGTTTGGCACAAAAGGATGGGACACCTCAACTTCAAGTCATTGGAGGTAATGGCAAGGAAGAAGGTTGTGATTGGTCTTCCAAGGTCCTTAAGTAATGACAAGCATGTTTGTGAGTCTTGTGCTTTGTCTAAGTCACATAGACTACCTTATACTAGATCTATTTCTAGATCTACAAAGCCTTTTCAACTTGTACATTCGGATATCAATGGATTTACTACAATTAGCAATAGTGGAGCTAAGATGTATGTAACATTCATTGATGATTTTAGTAGATTTTGTTGGATCTATCTACTAAAGAGCAAGGATGAAGTGTATGATGTCTTTGTCAAGTTCAAGAATGCAAGGGAAAACCAATTTTCCACAAAGATCAAGTGCTTGAGAGGTGACAATGGTGGTGAGTACATATCTAACAAGTTCAAGGCCTTTTGTGATGAGCATGGGATCAAGAGGGAGTATACAACATCAAGGACCCCACAACAAAATGGAGTGGCTGAAAGAAAGAATAGAACTTTATGTGAAAGTGCTAAAGCTATGAGGTTAAGTGCTAATCTTGACAAACCATTTTGGAATCAAGTTTTGTTGTGTGCCAATTTCTTGTGCAATAGGTGGCCGAGTGCTATTTTGGATGGAAGGACACCTTTTGCTATTCAAGAGGAGGCCGAGTGTCAACTTTCTAAGAACCTTTGCATGCACATGCTATGTCAACATTACTCTTGATGATAGGACCAAGGAGGATCCATCTTCAAGAAGAGGTATTTTTGTTGGATATAGTGAGGTGAGTAAAGCCTACAAGGTTTACATTCCTTCTACTAACAAAGTGATTGTTGGTAGAGATGTCATTTTTTATGAGGGAAACATTCCAAAGGTGTCTTCAAGCATGATTGATGGTAAAGTAGATGGATCTAACATTCTTAATGTTGATGAGAAGGATCCTACTTTGGATGGTGGTGATGATGGACCTTCATCAAGTCAAAAGCCAAGGAGAACATCAAGAGAAAGACAAGTACCTTCAAGGCTCACATATCATCAAAAGGGTAAGCAAGTAGTTTCTGGAAATTATGTTGCTTTCCTAACCTCTTTGGATGAGCCTACAAGTGTAGATCAAGCAAGGACAGAAGAGGAGTGGATCCAAGCAATGGATCTCGAGTATCAAGCTCTTATGAAGAATGGAACATGGAGATTGGTGGAGTTGTCTGAGGACAAGAAAGCTATTGGATGGAAATGGATCTTCAAGGTGAAGACAAACCAAGATGGATCTATCAACAAGTACAAGGTAAGGTTAGTGGCAAAAGGATATGCTCAACAACAAGGAATTGACTATGATGAGACCTTTGCACCCGTGGCAAAGATGGTAAGCATTCGAGTCATCATTTCACTTGCTACACTTTCATGCATTCTTGAATGGTGATCTTGAGGAGGAAGTATACATGGAGCAACCCGAGAGCTACATTTCATCAACAAAGCCAAATCATGTGTGTCTTCTACAAAAGAGTTTGTATGGCCTTAAGCAAGCACCAAGGAGCTGGTATGCTAAGCTTAACACTTTTTTACTCTCTCAAGGCTTTGTTATGAGTGAGTATGATCATTCACTTTATTATAGGTTTGCTGGAAATGATATTACCATCTTGCTAATCTATGTGGATGATATCATCTTGAGTGGTGGAGACAATCAAGATGTGGAGGATATCAAGAATGCTCTTAAGGAGTTTGAGGTGCATGATCTTGGTAATTTGCATTACATTTTGGGAATAGAAGTCATTAGATCTTCTCAATCTACTTTCATTTGTCAAGAGAAGTATGCTAATTCTATTCTAGAAAGATTTCATATGGTAGATGCAAAAGCTATTGATACACCTATGGAGTCTCATGTAAAGCTTACTATAAGAGGTAATGAAAGATCCTTCAAGGACATTACTCTCTATAGAAAACTAGTTGGTTCACTCATCTATCTAACCATTACTAGACCTGATCTAAACTATTGTGTTGGAAGATTGAGTCAATTCATGCAAGATCCTAGTGAGGATCATTGGAAGCTAGGAAAGCGAGTTTTGAGGTACATCATTGGAACTCGAGATTTTGGCATATTGTATGAGAGATCATCACCTAATCTTTTTGTATTTTCAGATTCAGACTATATTGAAGATGTAATGGATAGGAAATCCATTAGTTCTTATTGTATTTTCATAGGTGATGGAGCTATATCATGGATGTCAAAAAAACAAGCCACTATCTCATTGTCATCTAGTGAGGCCGAGTACAAAGCTCTTACACATTGCACAAAGGAGATGGTATGGATCAAAAGGGTGATCAAGGATCTTCACTTGCTGGATTTTTCAGAGAGCCCAATCATCTTTTGTGACAATCAATCAGCCCAAAGAATGGCATCCAATCCTATCTTTCATGCTAGGAGCAAGCATATTGAGATACAATATCATTTTGTGAGGGAGGGAGTCATTGCAAAGGAGGTGGAGCTTCAACATGTGTCTTCAAGGGAATGTGTAGCTGATATCTTCACCAAAGCATTGGGAAAAGACTTGTTCATGAAGCATAGGACTTCACTTGGAGTATTATCAAAGTCTATGCTAAAACTAGTTGAAGAGGGAGTGTGAAAGATTCAACTAGTTTCATCACATTTTGCAATACTTCCATATTTGGCATATTGAGTCCAAAACTTGTTTTAGACTTAGAGGTTGACTTTTCAAAGTTCATTAGTCTAAATTTAATTTGCATAAACACTTTTTGAAAGTGTGGGAAAGATAGAATGTGAGTTTGAGTAGATTCAATTTGAATAAGTTGGGTACATCGAATCTAGACCCAAAATTGGTAGGGTTAGCATTTTGGTGGGAAAGCCAAGTGGCCAAATAGGGTTTGGACTTGTTATAAAAGGATGTAACTTGTGGAGAGAGTCATCTTCTCTCTTCTCTATCTCATTTCATGCTTATACATGGTTCTCTTGGGTTTTACTATCCATTGGTGCACTATCTTGGTGATTGCTTGCAATTCTATGTGTAGAATGATCTATATTTGCTATTTTTGGATCCACACGTGTGAAATACAGTAGCTTGCTGGTTGTGTATGGACAACAACAGTAAATAATCATTTCATTCAAGTTTGATCAAGTTCTATTAGTGTTTGCATCTCAAATTGTGTGTAGATGCTGATTTTTCTACATTGGTGAAATTGGTAGTGTATTTCTCTTTCTAACCAAAGATCATTCAAGTAGATTGGATCTTAAGGATCTGAAATCTTTCACACTTATTAAACGTAGGCCACCAACAAACTAATTGCAAAAGTTTACGAACAATAATATTTGTAGAGAAGTGTCCTCCGCCCATGCCATCATGTGAGCACATGATTAAATTTGATATTTCATGCGGTAAAACACATCTTCGAAGAATATTGTCTGATCCACGATGATACAATTGTCCTGCAATCAATTGATAAGGTTGAGTCTTATAAATCAATTGCCTCTTCTGTACTTTTGTCAAAGAGTCATTCGGTTGTCCTAGCATCAGGTATTCAACATTATCCGCTACCCACTCAGGCACTGCTTCTACATAGAATAATGCAACATCTGGTAATTCATCATCCAATTTAGTATCAACTAGTGGAAATTAAATTCGCAAAATGTAGTCGGCTAGATAATGTTGCTTTCCCTTACAAACCACAATTCGAAAGCCAAATTCAGTCAATAACAGTAACCATCTTGCAATATGCCCAGTATTGCATGTCTTGTTTAACAAGTAAAGTAACGGCTAGTGATCCGTATAAAATGCAAAGTGCGTTTCCATGAGGTAATGTCAAAATTTTTGTACAAAAAAAATCATGGCTAACGCTTCACGTTCTGTTGTGGAATAGTTATTCTCTAGGTTTGTAAGTTGTCTGCTTGCAAATCGTATTAGATAGTCCTTATATTATTCATCTGGCTGTGTCAAAACTGATCCAAAATGAAACTCAATCGTCCAATCTAGAGAACGCAGTATCGGTGCTGAAGCTAATGCTTTTTTTTAATTTTTCAATGGCTTCTAACGCCTCTACTGTCCAAATAGGAACAATAGTCAGTTTGTATATAGGTTTTGCTAAATCCACAAAGAAGATATAAAAATTTCGTAATAGTTCGCATGACCCATAAACACAAACTCCACGAATTGTTGTTGGCAGTGGCAATTCCACAATGAGCTAGATTATGGAATAATATGTGGCAATGCCATGTCTTGATATCACGTGTCCAAGAACAACTCTGTGGGAAACCATATCTGGCACTTTTCTGGATTTAAGAAAATTTGATACTTGCGACAATGTTCAAATACTTTCTCCAATCGATCCAGGTGGTGTGAGTCTGTGCTATTGACTCCAAGGTCATCCAAGTAAATTTCAAGAAATTTCTGTAGATAATATTTAAAAGCAAATTGCATTACTCTTTGAAATGAGCTTGGTGTACTACAGAGTCCCAACGGCATTACTTTGTAAGCATAGGTCTCCCATTCTATTGCAAAGGCAGTTTTGTGGCGATTTGTAGGTGCAATCTTGACTTGGTTGTATCCACTAAAGCCATCCAAAAAACTACAAGCTTCCGCTCCAGCAAGGTGGTCCAAAATGCCTCTAGTAAAAGGTAACGGAAAGTGATCCTTTTACGTCACTTTGTTCAAGGCCTTGAGATTCATACAAATTCTCAATTTCCCATTTTTCTTAGGAACAATGACAATTGGTGAAACCCATTCGGTATGTTCGATCTCATAAATGAAATTGACGTCAAGCAATCTCTGAAGCTCTTTCTTTATCAGATCCGCCATATTAGAATTACAGCGATAGAACTTTGTAACCTTTGGAACTACATCAAGTATTAAAGGTATAGTATGTTCAATAATTGATGTTGGAATATCTTTAAAATCCTTATAAGTCCATGAAATGCAATCTTGATACTTGATAAGTAACGTTCGTAGCGCTTAAAACTGTTCTTGTGATCCAACTTGTACAATCTTTTGTTGCTCTCCTGGTTCAACAAGATTCATAGGCTGTGTCCTAGATAGTGGGCTATCGTAAACATCTTTTGATTCTAGCACTTGTTCTTCGTGTTCATGATGTGCTTGGTAAACATGTAACTACATCATCCAGTGTATATCGTTGAAAATGCTCGGGCATTTCGTGCTGAACTTCATCTGCTTGTTCTTTGTCAAAAGGATTTGTCTTGGATCTTCGCTTAGCCTTCTTAGCAGGAATTAATCGTGGAGGTGATGACTTTTGAGAAGATACTCTTCTTCGAAGGTGAAGACTTTCTAGATGGTAATGTCTTGTTAGAACTCTCACTTGAAGAATCTTCGTCAACTTTTTCTTTGCCTTTATCTAGTAAGGGTGGCACATTCGTTGAATCAATCTTTTGAGGATGATTTTCCCATTTTAGGATCGTATTATAACGTTTCTTGGCTTGTTTCTTCGTCATTGAACCTGTGGTTCTGTCTTCCTTCAATATAACTGCTTTTGGCGGTTTTATTGTAGGTTCATCAGGAATATTACGCACTCCAAATCTGGTCGGATCCATATGATTTAGAATCTGCTCATAAGTAAGTTCTGCATTGTCATCATAAGTCAAGGCATGACTCACATGAATGAGTTCATCTTCAACCGGATGTGGTATAGGCTCCGTTGATATCCAAGCTACATTCAACACATTCAATGAAAAATTAATCAGTGTATCTAAAGTTCGATCCAATAATGAAATCTTGCTCAAATCTGATTGATTATCTTGTTGACACATATAACCTGTTGTACAGTCAATTGTTGCAAAAGCTTGATTCCAGTTGACAGTATCAGTTTGAGAGTCGTAATGAACTCCCCAATTTTTTACTGGCCGGTCACAAGTATGATCCGTTGTCGATCAATCATCATCCTCTTTTTGACCCACTGGTTTGATAGTCCAAGTTATAGTATCAACCTTGACTGCATGTTCACGATTTTCAAAAGTGATTTTCCCGGTAACCCAGTTATGAACTACTTGCGCAACTCGTAACCATGGGCATTCCAATAGGACTCGATAGACATTGGGTGCTTCTGGTAAGTCCATTACTACGAAAGTAATAAAAAACTGTACTCCGACAATTCTGATAAGTATATCTTCAACCATTCCTTGCAGACAATTGATTAGCTATCTTAATGGCAAAAGTCGCAGGCTTTATCTTTGTAAGGCCCCAATTTGCACATAGCTTTGTAAATATCATGTTCACTCCCAAACTACCATCTATCACAACTGCTTCTTAAGAAAATTGTCTGTGTTGTATAGGCATGGTAATATTTTTTTGTTCACTTTCCCAAGCTGTTCCAACATGGAGTACTTCATTAGATTCTTCAAATCCAGCACAAAAAGTGGCTCTTCATGGACTTCGGGTCCAGCGTGAGTTAACTTTTGCACTAATACTTCTTTTGCTTTTGGCATGAACTTGAGGAGCTCTCCCAACAAAATATTGATCTCAGTAGACAAAATATTCATGAGTAGTTCTGTTTGCGGCACTTCCGATTTAGTCATCTTGAAGGGTTCTTCATGATGATGCAACTGAACATTCATATCTGTACATTCGGTGGTTGCACTGGTGAAGAACGAACTTCGGTTGCTGCTCTAGCAGCTTCAAGCTCCTCTTCCTCTTGCAAATATTTAATCCTCTCTTTTCTGCATGAAGATTTGGATAGACTCTAGATGTTTTTGGTATATCTGTTAATGGTATAGAATCATCAGGTACTGGATCTGCTATAGGTTCTTTCTGCTTCTATGCTCTGGTAACTACCATCAAGGGTACACTTGGTTCATTCTGAGCTGCTGGTCTTTGCTTGATTGTTATCAAATTTACAGGAGCTGTGATTAGCGACGGCTTTGGTCTTGCTGGGCACTCCTTGTAGAAATTCCCATAACCACAGTCATGACAAAATGGTCCAAATTTGTCTATGTTTGGACATTCTACAGTTTTGTGATTTTTTCCACATGCGAAGCATCCAAGTGGTGCTCTGGTCCAGTTTCTAGATGCTTGTTGTTGCGCAGCAACATAAAAAACATATTGTTCTGAAGATCCACCTTCATAATTATTACTGTAGTTCCATTGTTTGGTACTTTTGTAAGGTTATGGTTCCATCAAATTCGCAGGAGGAGCAGATTGTGTTGGTGGGGCAGGTAAGGCTAATCAATTCGGGTATCCAAGAGCAGATTGACGAGATCTAGCTGTCGGATTTCCTCCATAAAGTGGTTCTCGATTTCCCATCTGGGCATTCCATTGCTAAATAATCGGAGGATTGAAGTTGCAAAAATCAGTCTCATGATCAGGCGAATTGCACAAATGGCATATACTGATTTCCATTCAATTTTTCAATTGAGGACACATATTCACTATGTGATTTCCCATATAAATGGAACATCGGACATTTTCCCTGGTAGGAAAAGTCTTGGCAAACTTCTCAGGTTCCTTGTTCGCTTGTCCATGGAAATCTTCCATTGCTTTGATCTTCTCATCAAATTGCGACTGCAACTTTTCCATCTGTTTCTGCTGGTTCTTTCCAAGTTTCTTGAAGTGGATGGACTTGTCATTCTTGACATGGAATTAAATCATGACGTGACCAACAATCTCGAATACTGGAGGGCTGGTCTACCATATTATGACTATTCCAGGTCCTTAACCGAATATGGCCATAACATTCTTCCCTCCTTAAATTGCTTCTATTCTTAGAAGCTCCTCAAAACAGAAAAGAATCATAGTTCCTTTAACTTTCAATATTAACCGAGAAAATCATTATCCTTAGTATGACTTTCATATCAAACATGTACTTGGAAAAAATTGTTTTTAAACGTTAAGTTTTGTTCTGGAGTACAAACTCTGGTTTGGAAAAGTACACTAAGAGATATATTTTGTGAACCGGGTTACCCTCAACACAAGTTAGTAACATCACCTTCATGTAAAACACTTACATGAACCACTAAGTGGAATATTCCCTTAATTAGGAGATTAAAGTTAAAGAAAAATAATAATAATTACAATCTAAAATTATCCACAAACTCTGGCAAAAAATTCATAAAAAACTTCCAAGTACAACTATCCTTAGAATCTAATTCTAAGATATGATAATTCATTCAACTAGAATCTCTAGGAGAATCATTAAGATATAGAATGATTAAAACTCAACTCTCAGTATCCCAAATACTCTTTTGAGTTAAATGCTCCTATTTCTACCACCAAATGCAAGAAAATAACATTCATTCATCTTAATAGACTTGTTTGTCTCCTATGACAACTGGAGATCCAATAAAATAAAGAACTGTACTCAAGCATCTATAGACCATAAACTGTAGTAGAATAGCAATAAGATACTAGAGTAGAGAGATTCAAAACACTGATCTGAATTCTTACTCAAATAATAGATCAAGAAAAATCATCACACTTAAGAATCATCACCATTCCTTTAAACCCTCTGACAATAATTAAGTATCTATTTATGATTCGTCAACCATAAATATTTAGATTCATATGATTCGTCAATCATAATTCCCTGGAATCCAAAATCACACTTAATCATTTATAGGATATTGGAGTATGTGTCCAACATAACTCAGGAAAAGTAAGAATCATTCCAAAATCTTTCCATTAAAAAAATACTAGATTTAGGAATACTTTCAATGTAGGATTCTATAACTGAAGTGTAAGATTTCAAGCTTTATAAACCACTGGTAATTAAAGCCTGATCACATACCAAAATGACAATCATCTTCAACTACAAAAAAAACTTTAGATTACAATCTAGAATCAAATCTAGATACCCAAAGTTCTTTTGAATATCAATTCAGTCATCATTCTTGGATTCATTATGATTCATTATCCAATTGAGCACTCTGGGATACAATCACTAATGAGCTGAGTCTATTCCTTAACTAAGAAATACTCTATCCAAATGATGTTGTATATCCAATGAACATATTTTTAACTGATGAATCATCACACTGGTGAATATCAGTCTCTGGTGAATCCTTATCACACTCATCGTTTACCAATTAACTTCCACCTGGAGTAATCAACTACTCAAGTTAATTGCCAATGATTCAGGAATCTCAAATGTCTAGGTGCAGATCTTAATTATACTAGCATAACACCACCTGTAGATCCATATCTAAATCATTTATTAGTTAACTCATAATCTTCCATAGAAAAATCTGTTAACTCTGCAAGTATATGTCAAATCAATACTTGATCATATGCTTATGTTCACTGACTAGATTAAGTGCACCAAATAACCCTAGTAACCAGGAATACATAGTAGATTCATACAAGATTAATCGTGCACATATGTGAGTAATCTCACTATGACCCAGTACATATTATATAAACACATTCTCATCTGGTAGATTCCTCCAGAACCCACATATGTTACTCACATATCTCACTGAGATCTTGTAACTCAGCTACAAAAGATTTTCTATTTCTCATGAGTAAATAACATATCCATAAAATCTCTGAGACGAATAAAATTCATTCTCTGCAGTCCAATCCAATTTTCTCGAATAGCAAAATTTCTACCACTCAATCAACACTTCTATGATCCTAGTACTAAAACCAAGATTAGGTTGATCCAATACAGAATTCTCAGACTTAAATCCTGATCAAACTTACTTCTATTCCAATCAAAATGGAATTAGTAACCTTTGACCTTTCAGTTTACTACTTATAGATAATGATTCAAATATCAAACCTGTTCTAGTTCCAGATTGTCCACACAATCCCTAGAGAATTCCTCTTATTCGAAAAGTTCCGATTAGGTATCTTACTCTGAATTTATTCGAAATTACTTTCAGACCCAATCTCATTTCTATACCACAACTGGTTCTCTTCCGAAAGCTATGCAACCAACAGATCCCTAGGTAAAATATTATCCCATCACTTCACCCCTCCTTTTAAGGAAATTATCAATTTCCATAAAAGTTAACTGGAAAGATGACATATGAAAATATCCAAATCCATGAAAAGTCAGTAATAAGTGCATTCCACAAAAGGATTCAGTCTATTACAAATAGAACTTTTCCTTCAAATATTTTCAACCTGAGTGATAGAACTATCATCCTCTTAAATCCATTTATGCCTAGACTGGATGTATGCATGAGAACTGTACCACTTCTTTAGTTCCACCAAGATCGGCTTCAAAAAATAAAATCCCTCTGGGAAACCGATTAATACTGCTTGACCACAATTAATTTTACTTAAGTCCCACAAAATTTGGGTGCTTAGTGAAGTTCCTTTATCAAGGAAAGGCAAACAAAAATCTCTTAACTAGTTGTAGCAGACATATACTTCATATTATTTACATAGCTCTCTTTGATCAAAGCTTGATGACCTATCTGATACCTCATCCAACGATTCATTTTTTGCATATTTTGGTCTATTAATTAGTGTTTAATTTTGGCTTGGGTACGCATGGATTTGAGCAAGAGTGTTAATGGTCTCTTGGGTTAGCATGACATGGATTTGCCCTAACAGTACTTTTGAGACTATGCTAGCCAACTATAAATTTCTTACATTCAGCTCAAATAACTTATGAAGTTTGATAATTTAAGACCTTTGTGTGTGTGTCCTTGTCGCTCATCCTATTTGCTCCTATTTGCTAAGAAGTTCTTATGTATGACTACCTTTTTGCATACGTTATGATAATTTTCCTCAAACATTGAGCAGTATGGCACTCACCCTAATACGGTTATTCTTAAAACTCATACACGGCACGGCGTGGGGGCTCCCCATGGCGCTTAGCAACAACTTAAATATATACACTCTCTCTAATGGACCATGTGGATGTCTGCCATGTGGCGACTTGCCATTTGGACTCTTGCCATTGCTTTTAGGTTTGAAACGTCACAAACTCTGGACTATGGAGCTTTAAATAGAAGGGTACTCTCTCTCCAAAATCCTCAGTGCTTTAAGCTCCAGTAGAGTCTGAACTCTGAACCAATTTCTTTCGTGTTGGATCGTAGACGGTTTTTGGGGCCTCTTTCTTTTCCCTTTCCGTTCCCCAGGGCGTTCCGGATTATTTTTTTAGCTTTTCGGATTATTGGTGTTTGCAGATTTCTTGAAGAAAAGGATCTTAAGTTAAGGAAAGATGGAGGGGATTGTGTGGCAGAACCTCCCTGAAGACTTGATCGAGAAGGTTTTAGCAACACTGCCTGTCTCCACGCTTCCTAAAATGCGAGCAGTTTGCAAAGCTTGGAGCTCGCTAATCCTTTCCCAACCCTTTATTGAGCTTTGCGCTCGGACTTGCGGACGCCAAGATCACTTACTTTGTTTCACAACAGTCAGGACCAAATGCACGCTTGCGGCTTTTAATCTCGCTTCAAACAACTGGCAATCATCAAGCTTAAATTTCCGTGGCAGCAAGCGACCTGTTGTCTTTGTGGCAGCTGGAGCAGGATTGATTCTTCTGAATGATCGATTTGTTGATGTGTCCACATACTGCTTATACAACCCTTTTACCAGAGTGTGGACGGAGCTGCCACCTATACCTCAAGCTAAAGGTCATTCTGGTCCTCCTCTTGTTGCAGGCATATTCGAGCGTAGAGATACCAAAAGCTACAGCCTGGTTGTTGCTGGATCCAATGGCTATTGCCGTAAATCAACACATGTGTTTGATTCACTGACCAGAACTTGGCAGGTTAGCGGCAGCTTGCCTCAGATTCGTGGTGATCTGACTGACGGCATTGTCTGTGGCAGTTATCTTCATGCCTTAGCTTCTTTGACGAAGGAATTACTGTCATTCGATATAAAGCAAGGAATTTGGATCAAGAGGCGAATATCATTTCCCCCGCTTGCTTCATATCTGCACTTGACCCGATGCTCGGGCACTCTGCAATTGGTAGCACTAGTGGATGCAGCACACATTGAAGACGATCAGACTATAAGAATCTGGGAGCTAAGCCAAAAAGGAAATGAATGGCAGGAGCTGGGAGCAATGCCTGCAGACATGTGTGCAAGCCTGCTGCAGCAATGTGATGGCTTGCATTCATTCAAATGCGTTGGTCATGGAGAGCTGGTTTATTTTTCAACTTATGACCACAGCATTTCTCGCCTTCAATGTATCACTGAAGCATTGGCAATGGCTCCCAATTACAGAGTGTGTGGTCAACCAGCAATGCTTTGTAAATAAAATGTTTGTCCTGGAGCCTTCAAACTCCTTGTGAAATTAAATAAGAACACTTGTTAATTGTCTTTCTGTCACCAACATTGAAATTTTCTAATCCGATTGCTAGAATTAAACTGCAATACAGGCGAATGATATGTTCAGAACAGCATCATCCTTTTCCAATAGAATTTATTATTATTTGTCATGAAAGTGATATATTCTTTCTAGATGCATGCATGTATATGAAAGAGGGTGGTAGGAAAAAAGCGAGGTATTGAGCAATTTTAGCATTTGCTCATAAAATGTTGATGATTTCCATGTAAGAACTAGCTAGATGAATGATGTTTTTGCCATATTATATACCCTTTAATCATGGCCACTCATGTGGTATAAGGCCCTAACTATAGCTCCCTAAAGAACTCTTTAAAGCTTAAAGTCACAAAGACTTAGCGCTTGGATTACTAATAAAAGCCCTATTTAAAAAAAATTGATAGCATTTTCAAAGTGCTCGATTTTGAGAAACGATCCCAATTTCATTCCTATACTCTTCCGGCTTTCATGATTGGGCAAACCTTTATTTGATTTGGGTTGAGGCTTAGTGTTAAGTGCAATGCTTTTATAGCCATCAAGGATCTAACTTGAGAGAATCATTAAATTAAGACATGCAATTCATTAATCCAACCATAGAACATCCATGCTCATCCTAAAGCATGGAGCCCTTGGGCATCTAGATTATTGTGATTGTTTTAATGACTTGAAGCATGACATTTAGATGGCACTTCAACCTAAGCTTGAAAAGTGAGCTATTTAGTTACATGTATGTGGTAACAAAAGCTTTTTGATGTAGGAAGTGTATTTTGAATTTTTTCTTGACAAAGTTTCACATGTTCTATGAATTATGGTATAAAATAAATTGATGAAAGGGTGGTTGTGCCCTCTAATGTTGCTTATTGTTTTGTAACTTGATGTGTGTTTTTATGATCTATGCATTCATTAGTTAATTTATTGTTGTGAATATCTTTTGATCTCAATGGTCATTGGCCCACAACGCTTGTAGGGATGATTAGAACCTAGCAACAAACAACAGACTGTTATTGTTGTTTCTCGATCATTAACGACGACATTTTTAATATTGAGAAAGATTGCGAAGACAAGTTGTGGAATTTGCAAATTTATTGGAAGTTCTAAGTAGTTAAAAAGCTCAAGAGTGAACTTCAACATTTGAAAATGGAAAATGAAAATGGTGTTGGAGGAGGGATATATATGGAGTGGAGTGGAAAATATAGAAGGCTTGAGTTAGATCTTGAGGGAGTGACGAGGGATAGATAAATGGTAAAAGGAATGAGAGAGAGAGAGAGAGAGAGAGAGAGAGAGAGAGAGAGAGAGAGAGAGAGAGAGAGAGAGAGAGATTATATGCCTATCATTGAGGAAAACTTTTGCACCACATTTGCAAAGGTTGCTCAAAGGATTGATGGGCATATATCAATTGTACTAAAAAACATTGACTTTTTTTTATAGCTGTAAGGTAAATTTTTCCGATGCAATTAATATTTCAAATATAAATGTCTTAATTATTGATTATTGGACATATGTGCATCTACAAAGATCCAAAGAAAAGTTTGTCTCAATAGAACAATTCCATAACAAAGCGTTGGAGATAAAAGTTTGGATATTGTTGAACCACACAAAGGTTACACGTAAACATTTGGCTCTCAGCGAAGTGTTACACAACTTAGTGTTAACATTTAGTATTATTCACATCATAGAGAGTTGGCAAGAAGGGCATGGTTGCAGAAGTTTCATAGCTATCACCTTCCTTGACAACCTCTCCAAATTGTTTTTAGCTCTAATGAGTTGTAAATCATACTTGTAAATTTTTTGGTTCAACATTTACTTGTTGATGGTATGATAATCAATGAGGCGCAATTATTATCCAATTCTTAATTCTTGATTTACCTAGTCAAATCCCCCCTGGACGCGCTCTTGCGTGATCCCCAAAAGAAAAAAGAAAAAAAAAAAAGACATTTATGAACAAAATGAAAATTTGGCCTCTTGATACGCTTCATTTTTCCATCAAAAACAATGAATTTTGTCTGTTTGATCTCATTAGAACCTAAAAATGTGTTTAGAAGTCAAATTTTTTGCTCAATTTCTTTATTTATTTATCCGGAAACCTTTTTCTGGCCTTCTGATAAAGTGAAACGGCCAAAAATCGTGATTTCGGACTTTCAAATGGTCTTTGAAGGAGGTCAAATGGCCCTAAATTAGTGATTTCACATAAAGAATGAAAATTTACTTTCTTTGGACCAGTGCTCACATAGAACCGGCAAAGTCCTACAACCAATCGGCTGGTTTTAAAATTTACCGATTGAGTTTGAAATAAGTAGGAAGCCAAAAGTCTAATAACCTCCTTGATTCAAAAGTAAGAGGATTTTTTTGAAATACATGATATATTTCATTTAGTCAATTACATTTTTGTTGACTTTTAGAAAGTATAACATTACTCGTTGGATTTCTTTTGGCAAACTTAGCTTGAAGTACTTCAAATTTATGCTTGTTATTGAGGGTTGTAGACTATTTTAATTTTATACCAAGTTTCAAATTGCATAAAATAAATTTCCTACAAAAATTTCAATAAACAATTTGCAAGTGCACTTTGAATTGAATGCAAAAACTGCCAACTTTGAAAGTCATAGGAACTTGGAGGTTGAGAAAGAAAAGACCGATTGATTTAAGAAACTGTAGGAGACTATAGGGTCTTGAGTCCTACGTTGTAATAGCCCTCCCGCCTATCAACAAGGGTTTGGTCACTGGATAGGCACCTAACTATGCATAGATGCTACTTTTAGTTAGTTCTCTACTTTTTATCTAACCGTACCTCCACTAACACTACTCACACTACCTCTACTCACCCTAAACTAACTTCATCATGATTGTTGGTGAAGAGAAAGGATAGAATAGAAGAGAAAGAAGAAGGAGAAGAGAGAAAGAGAGAGAGATGAGATGGAGGTAAGCTCAAATGCTCAATTTCATTGCTTACGGAAAAACCTTAACTAGCATAAACAAAAAGCATGAGAAATGGAAATAACAAGCAAACCACAACAATAGCATAAGCAAGAGTGATTAGCAAATGAGGATGCTTGAGCTCCCAAAATGATAGAGTCTCTTCCTCTCTATTAAGCATGCAACTAGAGTACAAATGGTGCCTTTTATAAAGTGGGAAAGGCCCTTGCCCCAAAATTCTATTGGCTAATATTTACGTTGATCGGACCCATCCAAGGGTCCACAAAAAGTACATTGAAATTCACAAGATTCATGTGAGTCCCAAATTGGACCCAACTCTAAAAAGTAATCTCTAAGTTTAAAAATGACTTTGGGCCTCAAGTTTTATTTTACTTACAAAGCTCCCAAGCCTCTTATTTTAATCACAACTTAGCTTGCGTTCTCATTGGGCCATGGGCTTATACGCACAGGATGCCATGCCCTCGCAACACATTTTATTGGATGATTTTATTTATTTACACTTCGTCGGGAAGACCCCCAACAGAGACCAATTTGCAAAAAAAGGAGCGTGAACACTGCCTTGGACCAATTCAGAGGTATCAATTAAGTTACATGATATACATCTGAAAAAGACAAATTATTTTGTATGTGAAAGGCTAATGAAAGTGATGTAGTCTTAGTTTGAATCTGAAGAGGCACACAAAAGTGGGTTGAATAAAATTCATAAGCAATTTTCAAATTTGAAATGTACTTGGGCATTAAATGAGGCGTGCAACTAGCTATGTCCCACCTAGAGCCCTAGTTGTTGTCCTATTGGAATCAAGGCAATGACTAACCTACAAAAGTCTATAGATGATGGGACCTACATTTAGCCCTTAACTCTTGCTCACCCTATGTGGTAACCCAAGGTAAAGGTGCCACCTAGGATTGATTAGCACTAAACTAATTATGATTAGCACACTTGTTTAGGCAAGGTAGAGGCCCTTTTTGAGTCCAAAATGAGCCCTAATGCAATCTGCTCAGTGAAAGGGGCAACATCAAAATTCTAGCTACTCATTGCCAATCCTAAGAAGTATTAGTTGTATTAGATGGTGGATCAGGTGTCAACATCATCTCCACATCTCTCATGTTGGAATGGAACCTGAGAGACAAACTCACCAAACCCACTTGTCAGCTCAAGATGGCTGATCAAAGTGAGGCCCAACCTACAAGTTTCCTCTTCCAAATTCTGATCAAATTAGGAGGCATGAGATTCACCAGAGATCTGGTAGTACTCGATATTCCTAGTAACATGTATTCTTATGAGTTACTACTTGGTTGACCATGGCTCACCAATACAAACGTCGTTCACGACTGGAGCGAGTTGAGTGAGAAAGTTTGTGTGCTTAGGAGAAACATTTGGATTATTGGTTACTATTTTTTTTTTAAATCTATTTTTAAATGTCATTTTTAAATATCATATGCGCACGTATAAAAACTTTCAAACAATGGCTACAAAATATGGACATTTTTCAATTTTGAAGCTCGTTACAAGATTTTAAAAGTATACAATTTTTGTCAATTTTATAGTTAAATAAAAAGTAGGCATAACTATTCTCCAAAAAATTATGACTATTTTAAGAATTTCAAAAATTATTTCTATGAATTTGTATAAAACACTCCCACCTATTAATCATTTCATACATTCATATACAAGGTCACACAAAACTTTCAAAATTTTGGACAATTTTCTTCGATAAGGTTTTGCTCTCACAGATATGGCACCATCCTGTAAAGGGATTGTATGTACTGCAACGTTAGGAGGAACACCCTTCGTTTCTTTAATTCCACGCAAACACGTCTCTGTATTTGTGCAACAACTTTTTCAGATCCTGCAATTGGGTTGGATTCAGGTGGGCTCCTACATGCACGATAAGATCTATGTCCTCATCATTATCATTCAGATTTAGAGGTATGGTCATTGCAGGTCCCTCATATATGGATGTCGGATGGATCAATCTCTCCTAGTAGATGCAGAGGTCAATAGTAGCTCAAACAAAACATAAGCAATATTAAGCCTTTTAGAGATCATTGCATACATAAGAGATTCAACAATTGACTAAAATGGATATTCCTTCATTTCTTCCTTCTTCTCTCTAGTTTGAGGGCATTGCTCTTTGGATGGTTTAAGACCTATCCATAGGAGAATGTACAAGCTTCCAATTCATGAAATTGAATTTAAAAAGCATGTTAAAGATATACCTATACTGAGTGATATAGAGTAGCTTGTTGTTTATGACTGTGTGGGTTGAATCCCGAGACAATAATGAGCTTCTCCAAGGTCTGTGATTTTGAATTTTTGAGAAAACATCATTTTGGTATCCTTTATCAATTCGATATTATTGTTGTATAGCATTGCATCATCGACATATAGTGTGATGATGAATGGCCTTAAAATAGACATTACAGTATGCAAGGCTTGGTTCAAATTATTGTTCGATAAGAAATGAATTGATTCAATGAAACCATGATCTCGAAGATTGTTTAAACATGTACACACTTTTGATTTAATCAAATTTCTTTTCGTATATTGAGTCTGTCATGTCGACGTGCTGTCTGCATTGTTCTCTATTTTGTTTGAGCCGTAGTTTGCACATAAGATAATTTGTAAATTGAATTGTTCTTATGACTAATGGTATATGTCGATTGTAACACTTTTCCACTTATTCGCTTACCGCTTCCACAATCGAATGAATTCATGTGTGTTTATCGTATGCAAGATCTACCCAGCTCCATCAACATATACACCTGATGAGAAATTCCTCATCATAGACTGATCCGATCACCTTGATGAAGATGTATATAGAAACAATAATTTGTTGATAGAAAAGGATCATTTATAGAAAGAAATGATGATGCATAGAAGATATATGCAATATATAAAAAAAAAAATCCAAATGGCTAGTATTGAAAGCCACATATTTTTTTATTGATTTTTTTAACCATGTACATTCTAAAAAATATTTAATACTATAAATTTGAGACAACCTTGAAGTCATTTGAAACATTGTTTTCTTTCTTTTTTTGAAAGCTTGTTGTTCAAAGTTATGAAGATTGTATATTTGGAGAGATTTTGGCCTAAACCTGCAAATCAAAATATTACAATAGAATTTATGAGAGAATAGAGTAAGAAAATGAAATTCAATAGATGCAATCAACCTATGAAGTACTTATTGGATTTATTCTCTCCTTAAATCCCATAGTTCATCTGGTTTCATTCATGTTGCTGCATATTTACTCACATTGTTCACAGCCTACAGATATACAAACAAGTATCTACACGATAGTCAAACTATCAAAGGAGTATCAAGTGTTGACTATCAACTATCGACTATTGACAGAAGCCTGAATGTTCGATTCAAACAACTATTGAATTGAACATTCAAACCTTTGTCAAACTCAGCTCCATCTCCGATCTGTGAAATTCACACGTGTGGAGTGTCCACCACATGTGATTGTGATCTCCTAAGTTGTGTGGATTCACAAAGATCAAGACTAGATTGAGATTCAAGATCTATCTTCAATTCAATGGCAAAAACACACTACTACATGAATTTAGTCACTTCCAAAGCTCATACACACGTGTGGGAAGTGTTCAAAAAATAAACTAAGTAAAAATAAGGTGCTCTCCTTGGGTAGAGAGAGAAAACTACCAATAGCTCTCGGATAGAGAGAGAATGCTAGAAAACACTTAGTCTCCAAAATCCTCACAATCTCCAAATCAATTAGATCAAAATGAGAAGTACAATGATACTATAGATCCACGATTAACACATTGTTGAAACATAATTGGACCACACTTTTTCCACCTCTTATTTCTATTGGAGCGTTGATCCATTCACTGCTCTATTCTATTGGATCATTCTCAATCATATCTAAAATCCTATTGGACCATTGATGGTTCCACCTCTAAATCCCATTGGACCTCTTGAACTTCATCAAACAAAATCATTACACTTGTCTACTATCCATTTAGCTCGAGTTTTGTCTCCTACACTACTTTGGCTCCATAATAACATTACATGTGGAATTGGACAATTTTTCATCTATGTGAAGAATTGAAAAAGATTATCTATGTTAGATATAGGGGTCTTATGTTTTTTACATCAAGCATCTAGGTGTAGGATGTTGATAGGAATAAATTTGGCATAGATGGCAAATTATTCATTTCCACTTGTTATGCCACTATTGAGCCAAAATAGAGTAGTGTGAAATCAACAGCAATTGCAACTAAAGTGTTCTTTACAAGAGAAACTACAAAACCATCAAATGTTATTTGAAATATTGATTAAACTTAAAAAATCAAATTTCTAAATCTGCTATATACTTTCACTCCGTGAATGTTCTATCAATTAGATGTGTACATTGGTTGGCTCTATATAATAAGTACGGTAAAAGCATTGGCTTGAGTTGCTCTAATCTAACCAAATCTATTGTATAGATTAATTGTCCTTTGATTTCATTACATATATCATACATTCTTAACAATATTATGACATGAGATTTTTTGTTTGAGAGCATGAATAGTCTCAAATTGGTTGAATATGGGTTATCTATGTTCTCTGGCCATTATATTTATGCTCTTGGACAATTAATGTGTGACTATTTTATTAATAATAATTGTGTTTCACATGTCTTTAATGGCATGAAATTTAACTCCAATATTTGTAATTTATAGAGTGGAATGGAGCCATTAATATTTTTTCTTCATTATTGAACTAAACTCATTTATTTGAACTTATTTCTTGCACTAAAATAGGGTTGTAAATTCTAAAACTATCTTTGGTTGATTGCGGCATTTATCCCACTTTGCTAAACATGATTTGTCATCGCCTTTGTCATCCGACAAAGGTTCCTATCTCATGGTCATGCAACTGGCCACTCCTCCATAGACAATTCATGCTCTTGTAGACACAGGTAGCGATCTGGTGTGGGCGTGATGCAAGCCATTTAATGGAACTGGAGGACCTTTGCTGAATCTCAAAACCTCTCCCTCCTACAAGCGCATTCCTTGTCTATCTTCACAATGCAAAACTTAATGCTCAATCTTAACAATCATTCAAGTAATGAGCATCCTGAAAACAGCCGGCTGCCGAATCCATGTTTTGGACCTTCGCATTTTTCGCACTCTTTGTTTTTGCCTTAAGACATTTTATGTACCTTTGCCTTTTTCGCCTTCTTTGCATTTTTCGCACCTTCAAAAAATAAAGCGACACAGTAACCAAAATGCCTTGAAACCCATTTTAGGCATAACTTCGAGATTTTTGCACCTTTGGGATTTACATGTCTTCTCTGTTCAAAGAAATACTTTCAGTTTTTTTACGTTTTTTCAATAGAGGTAGATCGACGTCACCAACTTATCAACAACCCAAAAAACAGTTGGACAGCAAAATATCCAAAGGGCGGTTACCTACTTTGTACATACATAGGACTTGTAAATATATACTACTAACTGAATCAAGCTATGTAAGTTTTTAACACTAACTTGAGTCCTTATGTAGCCAGTGTTATCATGCTCAAAAAGCTGAAGTTATTACTTCAAGCTATTGTACTCACTGTCGATATTAATCAGAGTGCAATTTTCTATCTCACTACTATATTGTTCATTTGCGCAATTTTATGAATGATTCATCTTGAATATTTCTGCTGCTATTGTTGCATTTCCGATCCTACATGCCTACGCTCAAAGCTCCGAGCTTCGCTGCCGGTCACCCACGTTTTACGACATGATATCAGATAAGGCATTTCAGTAATCTGCATTTTCTACTGCGGACTATCACTCTTGGTTCTATCAAGACATCTTTCTAGAAAACATGTAGCCAACAATATTTCAACAATCATTGTTTCTACCAATGATCTTGTTCAACTAGAATGGATCCATCATCTAGTTCATCTCTCATTGACAAACTCGATGGAGATAACTCTCATGTTTGGAAATTCAAAATGAGGGTGATACTACTAGCCAAAGAACTGTGGGACATCGTTGATGGCACAGAGCTCAAACCAGAAGGTGATGCAGCCAACATCACCAAGTGGAGACTGAGAGATGGCAAAGCATTTGTCATGATCACCCCTCAACATCGAGGATACTTAGATCAGCCACATACGTGCTGCTCAGACTGCTAAGGATGCATGAGACATCCTAGCAACCCTCTACGATATTAGGGATGTGACTTCCAAGTTACACTTGAGGAAGAAGTTCTTTACCCTGAGAATGTCTGATGCAGAGAGTGTTTCGTGTCACCTCAACATTTTCAAAAATCTTATCAAGCAAATGACTACAACTGGCTCAGTCATAGAAGATTCTGATGCTCTCATGACTCTATTAACGAGTCTACCTGAAGCCTACAAAATTTGGGTTATGGCAATTTTGACACCCAGGAGCACCTCACTCTATCAAGAGTAATTTTGTTGTTCTTACAAGAGGAGATCAGAAGATCTGCTTCCTCCTTAGGCTCAGGATCGGATCCTCAAGCTCTATATTCAAAAGATTAGAAGTTTATATCCAAGAGATCTACAAAGTCAGGTTATACTGACAAGAAGAGCAACATGCAGACTGGACCAAATTATGGTTCAAGATCAAATTTGACCTCTTCATTGTTCCAACCAATGTAGAAACTATTCTACAGATACTATAAGAGGACTGGCCATGAAATCAATGACTGCCAAACTTTGAAGTACAACAACAAAAAGAAGAAGCAGTTCTAGCAACAAGCACAAAATGCAACAACCAGTTACTCAATCCAGCCATAAGAAGAAGATGAAGCAGGGTTCATGACCAAAGTTGGAGAACATTAGGATATCAATTCCTGGTATCTAGATTTTGGAACAACTCAACATATGACTCACCATTGAGACTAGGAAAAAGACTACAAGTCGTTCACCCATGCTAGAGTTGTGCAACCTGGAGACAACTCATCACATTCAATCCAAGGTGAAGGAACAATCTGAGTCGAATTTCAAAGAGGTGAAGTGAAGTTGGTGTCCAACGTTTTCTACATTCCAAATCTGACCAAGAATATGCTCTCAGTTAGCAGAATCACTGACTTAGGTCGGAAGGTCGAATTCGATATAGAAGGCTGCACAATTTTTAACAAATCCAGGAAGATTCTAGCCTACAAAAGAAGAAGCATCTATCTTTACAAACTCAGCCACTACTACTCTTCTAATAGTCAAACTCTTCACACAGCCACTTCTGAATCAATTGATATGATGTGGCATTTCAAACTTGGCCATCTTAATTTTAATAGTATTCAACAAATGTCTGTTCAGAGTCTAGTACAAGATCTGGCTTATGTCAGCAAACCGACTTCTCCATGCAAAAGCTGTATTATCAGCAAGCATGCTAGAAGTCCCTTCATTTCAGATGTAGTTCATACTTCCAAAGGCTTGCTTGACATTTGTGGCCCGATGCAGACTTCTTCGACAGAGAGAGCTTTCTACTTCCTAACCTTCATCGATGACTTCTCTCGAAGGACTACTACTTACTTCATGAAGAACAAATCCGAAATTTTTAAATTCATCAAGAAGTACAAGGCATCTATAGAAAATCAGACCCAGATAAAGATCAAAGCTCTATGCACAAATGGAAGGGGAGAGTATATCTCCACATAATTTCAAGGAGTTCTGCAATGCCAACAAGATACATCAACAATTTACAACTAGTTACTCAGCTCAGTCCAATGGTGTAGCTGAACGGAAGAATCAAACACTCATCAAAAGTTCCAAGAGCATGCTAGCCCATGTCTCTCTTCCAAAGAAATTCTAGGTAGAAGCTGTTACTACAGCTGCCTATTTGCAAAATCGATCCATCACCAAAGCTCTGAATGGCAAAACACCTTATGAGATGTGGACAGGATCGAAATTATCACTAAAAAGTAATCGAGTGTTTGGATGCATCACTTTCACTTAGATCCCTGAAGATCTAAGATGAAAGTTGGATGACAAGAGCAGGAAAATGGCTATTCCCCAGACCACAAGGCATACAAGCTCTACAATCTAGATACTAAGAAGACATTCACCAGTAGAGATGTCATTTTTGTGGAAGACCAGTTCATCGACCACAAGGGAAAAACTGTTGATAAATCCGACCCAAGGATCAAACAACCAAATTCTGATCTAGGGATTCAACTGAAGAATAACGACTCTAACTTAGACAATGAATCAAAACGTCAATGAGTCAACCCACATCAGAGGACTGACCCAGAAGATCGAACAGGTCCAGACAACCTGCATCAAAATTTATGGATGATCCTACCTGCTACTTTGTGCAAGAACCAACCACTGTTTTCGAGGCTATGTCTACTCTTGATGCTGACCAGTGGAAAGCAGCGATGGACACTAGATTCAATTCTTTGATAGAGAATCAAGCATGGATAGTCACAGAGCTACCAAAGTGTTGAAATCCGATTCCATGCAAATGGATATCCAAAGCAAAGTATAATGCTGAAGGAAGGCTAAATCGCTACAAAGCCAAGCTAGTCACCAAAGGCTACTCCCAGATTCCAGATCTAGACTATTCTAAAACCTTCAGCCCAATTGTCAAACATGCTCCGCCTACTCCTCAGACTTCTTCGACAGAGGGAGCTTTCTACATCCTAACCTTCATCGATGACTTCTCTCGAAGGACTACTACTTACTTCATGAAGAACAAATCCGAAATTTTCAAATTCATCAAGAAGTACAAGGCATCTATAGAAAATCAGACCCAGATAAAGATCAAAGCTCTATGCACAAATGGAAGGGGAGAGTATATCTCCACAAAATTTCAAGGAGTTTTGCAATTCCAACAAGATACATCAGCAATTTACAATTAGTTACTCAGCTCAGTCCAATGGTGTAGCTGAACGGAAGAATCAAACACTCATCAAAAGTGCCAAGAGCATGCTAGCCCATGTCTCTCTTCCAAAGAAATTCTAGGTAGAAGCTGTTACTACAGCTGCCTATTTGCAAAATAGATCCATCGCCAAAGCTCTGAATGGCAAAACACTTTATGAGGTGTGGACAGGACCGAAACTATCACTAAAAAGTATTTGAGAGTTTGGATGCATCGCTTTCACTCAGATCCCTAAAGATCTAAGATGAAAGTTGGATGACAAGAGCAGGAAAATGATTTTTGTCGGCTATTCCCCAGACCACAAGGCAAACAAGCTCTACAATCTGGATACTAAAAAGGCATTCACCAGTAGAGATGTCATTTTTGTGGAAGACCAGTTCATCGACCACAAGGGAAAAACTGTTGATAAATCTGACCCAAGGATCGAACAACCAAATTCTGATCCAGGGATTCAACTGAGAATAGCAACTCTAACTTAGACAATGAATCAAAACCTCAATGAGTCAACCCACATCAAAGGACCGACCCAGAAGGTCGAACAAGTCCAGACAACCTGCATCAAAATTTATGGATGATCATGCCTGCTACTTTGTGCAAGAACCAACCACCGTTTCTGAGGCTATGTCTACTCCTGATGCTGACCAGTGGAAAGCAGCGATGGACACTGAATTCAATTCTTTGATAGAGAATCAAGCATGGACAGTTGAAATCCGATTCCATGCAAATGGATATTCAAAGCAAAGTATAATGCTGAAGGAAGGCTAAATCGCTACAAAGCCAGGCTAGTCACCAAAGGCTACTCCCAGATTCCAGATCTAGACTATTCTAAAACCTTCAACCCAGTTGTCAAACATGCTCCGCCTACTCCTCTCCTTTGCAGGTGCAGCAGACCTTGAAGTCCACCAGATGGATGTCCAGACAGCTTTTTCAATGGAATCATCGAAGAGGAAATCTATATGATGTAGCCAAAGGGATACAAACCTAACAGCAAGCAACAACACCTTGTATGCAAAATCCACAAGGCACTCTATGGGCTGAAACAGTCACCTAGAGCTTGGTTTCAGAAAATCAATGCATTTCTGATCGAGAATGATTTTATTCCAAACTCAGCAGACTCGAATATCTACTTCAAGTCTGTATCAGATTACTTCATCATCATCACTCTCTATGTAGATGATACACTCCTATTCAGTAATGATCTAAATCTAAATAAGGAAACGAAATGCATGTTGGCCGAGGAATATAAGATGACTCTGACATGGCTCCAGCCCACTACTACGAGATCGACCCAGCAGACCGATTTTCATCAGTCAGCAATGATATCTCAACAACTTGCTGGATAAGTATAGTATGGCCAACTCCAAACCAAGTCACTTTCTAGCCACCAAGGGCTCTGATACCAAGTTGAGAATATAGTTTAAAACCCAACCGAATCAATCACCATAGCACAATGTTAAGTGCAACAAGGCAAGACAACATAATTGCTCTCCTACAAACTATACCATTTGGACAATTTTTATTATGTTTCTTTGTTTAGACCATCAAGGTATCATCAGATCAGGACTACAATCAGTCTTTTTCTATGCAACTACCAGATTCATTCTTTTTATGAAGATTTGATGCACAATTATATTAGATATAATTTGCCTAGACCCATTTTCATTGTATATGATTCATTTATCACCTTCGTGATTTCTAGCACAGAATCATACCTTTCAAAAATAGAAAAAAATCAATTTTTTATCAAATCCTCATTGATAGAATTCATAGATAATTTGTCAACTGAGCCTCAAAATTAGTTACACGATTTCTCTGTCACATGCACGAATTTTGATCATGCCCATTTTTGTACTATCAAACAATATCACTCATTTTTGTATCAAAAAATCACTTACAAAAACTCGTAGGATCCTCTAAACATTGTCTCAAAATTCACGCATCTCATTGAGAAATCGTGGGCCCTGAGGGCAATTACTGGATGAATTTGCGATTTCCTGTCAGAAAAAGTCTATATATAGGCCTCACCCATCCTATCAACGAGTTTATTCTAGATTTTTGCAACAGAGTCTATTCTGACGAGTTCCATTCATTCCGGATCACGTCGAAGGATGGCAGCTATATCATCATCAATATCTCCCAAGAACGTCTACAATGCACTGTATTTCCTAACCTGGGTGAGACGATTCATGGCAAGGATACTAGCTATGATTCAAAATATTTCACTAAGTTCCTGCTGGAAGACAGAAGGACCATTGTGTAGACAAATGACAACATTGTCATCAAACACATCAAGGACCCTAAGCTTCAGGCAGTCGTAGAAATTCTCATGGCAATGGTTAGAGTTCACATTGTTAAAATGGATCACAATAACATATCGTGCAAATTACGACGTCCGCGTCCGACGTATGCTCAAAAATTTCATAATCCGTCACAATTCGACATGTCGAAGTCCAACATCCCAGTAAAAAATCCAAAAATCAGAGTCTGGCGATCGGGAAATATGGGACAGCAACCAATTTTTCAAAGGCACATCAGAGTCCGACATGTCGGATTCCGACTTGCAAACATGGATATGACTTGTCACATACTTTAAAAAAAGAAAATACATGTAATCCGATGTGCGACGAATTCCGACTTCCACGTCGACAAGCCAAAAAGCTTGTCCACGGCAGCTGGCACATTTGTCCGGGCCTGAATGGGCACATACGTCGGATTCCGACGTGTTTGGAGGCCATCCAATTCCGACGTCTGTTTCAATCTTCCAATTTGCGCAATCCAGCACTTTCTCTTTCACTTTGTCTTTTGCAAATTTGGGCGTCTTTGGAGCGATTGAGGGCGATCAATGCTTGAGGGCTTGAAGATCAATGCTTGAAGGTGCTTGAAGATCATTGTTTGAGGTTGGTGCTTGATTTTTGTTTGTTTTGCTTTTTGTTTGTTTGTTTGAGGTTGATGTTTGTTTGTTTGTTTTAAGAGGAGATAGAAAGTGTGAAAGATTAAAAGAGATGGAGAGAGAGAGAGTGTGTGTGTGTGTGTGTGTTTTTAAATTTTGCATTGATTTAAAATGGTTTTGAATGGTCTTGCAATAGATTATTAGTATTATTTAGGATAGTAGATTTAGGATTATTAGATTTGTAATTTGTGAGAGAGAAAGAGAGAGAAGAGGTGAAGTGTACATGTATGGTTGAAGATATTGAAAGATTTTGGAGTTTTTTTTTAAAAAATAAAGTTTTGAGAGAGAGAGAGAGAGAGAGAGAGAGAGAGAGAGAGAGAGAGAGAGAGAGAGAGAGAGAGAGAGAGAGAGAGAGAGAGTGAGAGTTTTCTACAATAGATTGTGATAGTGTTTATAATAGATTAATTTTTTATAGTATTTATAATATATTGTTAGAATTTTTTGAGATAATGTTTAACATTTTCTTGTTGTCAACTCTCTCAACACGGTAATGGTGTCCATATGCCCACATGGCAGTGTATGATGTATACTAAAACACAAAAAAAAAAAACAAATGTGTGTGATTATAAATACTATTCATATATTGAGTAGTACAAAAACAAAAATTTACATAAACAATATCACCCTAACCTTCCATCCACATCCGCGAACAAATTCCCATTCTAATTTGGTCACTTCTTCTCCGTTTTTGGATGCTTTTAGCATCGTATTGAAAACCCATTCACGAGAGCATTTTGAAGGTAAAGGCTCCAAAGGTTCGTCGTTCTCCAATGCCCTTCTTCTTCTTGGATACAATTGTGAGATTATTTCGGTGATGTAAAACAAAGATTCTTGTACAAGCCAACTTTCTGCAATGCTACCTTCTGGCCTTGTCTTTTGTCTCACAAAGCCCTTCAAAACTTTCATAAAGCGCATGCACAAGTCCTGCAATTGATACTTCTTCGACCAAATGCACTAGAAGATGAACTTGTATATCCAGAAAGGAAGTTGGAAAATCTCTTTCCAACAAACATACCATTTCAATCATTTGGATTTTCATGGAATCCAATTCACTATTTTTTATTTCTTTTGAGGAAATTCACCTGCAAGATTGATAGTACATTAGGTTGTTTAACAAATCAAAAAATTAAAATATCACATATTTATACAAGTGCTTAAAAAAATATACAAACCTAATCATCGATGACAAATTGTAAAGCGTATTTTGTACGTCATCATTGAAGAGACCTCGAATAGAAAGTAGAAGTATGAATTGCAACATGTTATGCCAATCATGTGATTCCAATCCACTTAATTTACCTTCTTTGGTAAATGACTTGCATAAAGAATGTGCATAGCCTGTTGGAGTTCTCATTTGTTTTATGACATATTTAACATATGAGAGTTGCTCTTTTGTAAGAATCCACGACACACTAGGTAGAATCTTATCGCCAATGACAAGTGTCCCGTTTTAATACTCAACCATGGAGGTATGCTATAATTAACGAGCACAACTGGCCATGTGGACCAAGTTGATGCTTGAACGCTAAAAGGATTTACGCCATCCATAGCAAGGCCCAATCTCAAATTACGAGTTTCATTTTTAAACTCGGGCCATTGGTCTTCAATATGTTTCCATGTAGGTGAATCACTTGGTACTCGCATCACATCATCCGTAGATCACTTTTTGACATGCCAATCCATTAGTTGTACCAAAGATTTACATCAAAATAAACGTTGCAATCGTGGGATAATTGAAAAATGTTGTAACACTTTTTGTGGCACTTTATCCCCTTGTACGTCATCTTGAAAACGTGAAGCGTTACACACTGGACATTGAAGCTTTTATGAATGCTCACCTCTATATAGAACATGGTCTTCTGGACATGCATGTATTGTGTCGTAATCCATTCCAAGCATAGTCATCATCTTTCGTGCTTCTTTTTATGTTTTAGGTATCACATTTTCTTTCGGAAGTATTCGATGCAACAACCTAAAAAAAGAGCAATGTGAGTTGTTAGAAAAGAAAAAAAATTAACTTAATGTAAATATGCTATAAAGTATAATAGTTACGTTATGCGTTAAGTACCCGAATAAAGATATCATGCTACAATCACTCCATTTGTATGTTGCTTGAAGATTTAGAATAAGAATTGACGTAGCTAGTCTCGAAATGGATGCTCTTGGATATAGAGGAGTGTCTGCCTCCTTGCGCAATAGAATCTCGTCTTCATCCATCTCAAACTGTTCGTGATCTTCGTTTTCATTAGAAGATGCATGCATACCATCATTCTCATTTGTTTCAAAGTAAGATTCAAACATGTTGTGCTTCATCATGTTGCACCTCATCATCATAATCATTAGAATCAAGTTGATTATTCTCTTTTCCAATTGTGTTTGCCTCTTCAATTTGTTTCATTCTTTGTTTTCTCATGTCTATCAAAACTTGACGTTGATTGTAACTAAACACGGATGGATCAACTCCGTGGAAATGCATTCGATGTATTGGCTACACACATGAAACAAATTTCATAAGTGACATATATAGATTGACGAAGATTATAATAAAAAACAATCATATAAAATTAACAAACCTCGACATCTTCCAAATTCGATGGTTGACCTTCTTCTTTTCGTCCATATTTCCACAAATGATTTTCAACAATGCGTCTTCCACGCATCTTTTTCCATCACAATTGAGGCATGTGCACCATATTTTATTTTGAAAATAATTTCTCTACGAGAAACAAAAATCAAGTACATGTCACTTTAGCACAATATTTTAACTTATAATAACAAAGTTTTTATGATATATTAGGTTTTATTGTAATGTATTGTATGTTTATGAATGTAGTAATCATGTCGGGGTCAGGCAGTGGTGAAAGCTTGAGAGACTTTATAAAAAATTTATATGAATCATTAACTCCCGAGCAAAAAACATAATTGCAAAATATGCTTAGCCAAAATGAGGGTGGTCCCTCACAAGAGGCCGCGGCTCCCGCTCCCACCGAAGAGTCATCCACAAATCCTTATCATGACGTGGATTTTCAAGGAATAAAAAAGGGAGGGTGGTTCTGGACCGACTCTATTCTTTATGCCAACGTCATTTTGGCAACAGATTATTTAGTAAATGGTCCGAACAACCTGCCGCCAATAAACGACAGGTTATTGGTACCCTTCGTGACGAATTCCAACAAGAAGAGAAATTTGAGGAGAAGGAAATTCATAAGCATATGAGCTTATGGATTAGGCATCATCGTGATATGGCACGATGAGCTTATAGGGACGGGCAATCCAAGCCTTCCTGGTGTTCAAGAAATGATTGGAACTGTGTAAAAGTAGATGAATGAACACCAGATAAATACAAGATTCAGAAAGATGCTGCCGTCGCTAGGATGCATGGGATAGGCAATCCTAGATTGGGCTCGAGTGGAAAGAAAGGATTGCAAGCAAGCATGATAAGTGAACTTACACTACTCTTATAGTTTATCTTTGATTTTATAAGCTTTTATTTTTTAATATGCATTATGACTAGCTGCTTCAACGTAGCCCTAATTAATTTCAGCTTCAATTGAATGCATGGATAGTTGGCAGACTATGGACATCTGCCAACTAAAGAGAAGTACACATTTGCCTTCAGGGAATCGTACGGGTCATCCTCCAAATGTAAGTACTAGTTTTTGTATTTATACTAATGTGGTTTGTATTTCGATGTCAATTTTATTTAATTTAATACAATCAAGCATTAAATATTAATGTGGTTTGTTTGCTTGTGTTCATGCAGACTGGACGTCACAAGAAAGAAGACAAACAGTAGTAGCAGCAGGCAGCTCTTTGGATGCAGGCGCTTCCGGCTGAGGTTTATTAGGAGTGATCATGCCAACCACATGAATTTCAGCTGCTCAAGTATCACTTCCTCCTACCATTACTAACACCTTCACCATTACACCATTATCTCCACCACCTATTGCCATAACCACACCTTCCATTACGCTTAACATGGGCTTTGATTCTATCATTAAAAAAAAGCCATATCCTGTACATACCTCCACTCTACTTGACTCCTCAGTAAACTTAGATGACTTTGCACTACAATTACTAATGCAAATCCAATCCACCACGGTACCCACTACCCCCATCCACTCTTCTCCTACAAAAACTCAATCACCTCCACGTTCACCTCCTATAAAACCTCAATCATCTCCACCTATACATCACCTCCACCTTCATTTTATTAAAATCCATCTTCTCCACCCACCCACACTATACCCGCCCACTTCGTGACATTGGAGCTTGGGAGCAATTTCCACTAGCAGCCCAAACGAGCTCCAGTACAACATCTAGAAGGTCAGCACACAATGAGGCAATTCGTCGATGGAGCCCTTGCGGATCTTCAGAAGGAGAAGGTAAGGTTGGAGTCAGATTTCAATGAATAGCAGCAACAAATCCTGGATTTGAGTCCAACAATAGTAGTAGTTGCTCAGCAACCTCCAAAACCAACTCCAGCTCAAGGATCAACAAATCTCCCGTCTCCACAATCTAACGACAAATCTAACTACGGAGAGGGACGACTCTTGGTAGCCGCAATAGTAGCACGTTACTCTATGAAGAAACAGCTAGTACAGGTCAACTTCACTGACTTTGCATCTACATCTATTCTTGAGGGAGCTCAAATTCTAGTGGGGGCATATCAACAATAAAGTTAAAGGCCACGACAGAGCAATATAGCAAAATGCAAAAATCATATACTACCTCCGTCGAGGCCCTAAACCAACATATTGCCACCCTGAAAGAAAGTTAAAGGCGGCCACACAATCCGCACCTTCCATCCATGTAGAACATGCCCAATTTCATGACTCTAGACATTATTACGATGGATCCATTAGTGGAGATGGGACAGGTTTGCAATCACGGCTCGGTATTCCAAGGACCACAACAAATATCAACAACTCTTCCACCAACTAAATCACAAGACACTGGTGGTACTTCCCAACACCATCTCTTCCACTCTTCCGCTTCTAACCCCATCGACACAACTAACTTTCCCTTCATTCAATGCCACTTTTCTCCAGGATCTCAACATATTGTTGAATCTAACCCCTCACCACCTCTCTCCCCTCAACCTGATCCACAAGAGGAACATGCCTTGGTAGCTGAAACACCCTCAATAAGGCACATGATCAAAAAACATGATCACGTTCTATGATGACATTAAGTTTGCTTAAAGTAGACACAGATGTGGAGTTTTCCATTTTTCTTAGGAACGATTGTGATTGCGAAAGCCCACTCAGTATGTTCAATTTCATACGTGAATCATGCATCTAACAAGCTTTGTAATTCTTCTTTGATTTTGGCCTTGTAGATCGGATTGCATCGGTAGGAAAACTAGCCATTGGTCTCACACCCGGTTTAAGAGGAATGTGATGCACATCTACTTGAGGTCAAACTCCCTTCATGTCTTTATAGGACCAAGCAAAGACATGTTGATATTTGCGCAAAAGTTCCTCAAGCCTTCTGTGTTGCTCACGATTGAGATGAGTCCCAATGTGAACAATGCATTCGTTATTCTCATTGGGCTCAGTGACGGTTCATGCAGGGCCTTTCATAAGGTGAATTATCATTCAGCTCACGTTGAGCTTGTGTATAGTCACATCCTTGATCGTATAATCTTTAAAGTATGCAGACACATCATGTGCGAGTGATTCGAGGAGAGCCTTGCCTTCAACTGTCTATATGGAAATTTGAGAGGTTTTGGGATTGGCGTATGAGCTAAAGCGATTTTAGGAACTTCCTGAGCAGTGGTAAGATCTCCAAGAGGTTAAATTAGGAGCGGTTTCTTCATCTTCTCCTTCATGGTATTGCCACGAGGTTGCGGCTTTGGAGGACGTGAGGTGTGCAGATGAGAAATTGGTGGCACATCATGGAGGATTTCATCGTCGATTTTAAAAATGGTTTCTTCCTCACATTGGTCCCACAAATAATTGGGTCATTTGACACAGTATAGTTTAGCATTAGGTTCTTCAACCATAACCTTGGCAATTGGTTCCACCTTGGGTGAATGTTGCGAGAAAGCTTTGAGTGGAAGTGCCTCGATGTAGTTGAAGATTTGAATGTCAGAAATGTCCAAATCTTCTAGGCAATTCTGAATTCATAAGACATTTTTGTCATCTATGAATAAATCGGCTGATTTATCAGTAGGTAGCCATGCAACATTTAACAATTCATCATTGTGTCGAAGAATATCAATAAAATTGATATTAATGATAGGTGTGTCAAGATCAGGAGGTTGTTTGTTATGTCCATGGGAGTAAAGGTACAATTAGCCTAATTTTGAGCACAATAATCAGCATTCACACAATCAATCATAGCCAAACTGTGGATCTAGTTTATGATGTTAGTAGATTCAACATAATGACCTTTCTCTTAGGTGGACTGGTATGGCTCAAACATGGAATTCGAAGTAGATGAATCATTGTCATGGAATCGTGTGGGTTTGAGTTTGCCAGATGGATTATTTTGCAATGGAGCTCTCTCTATTATTCTCGGCCTTTGCTCCAGTCGTGAACGACGTTTGCATTGGTGAGCCATGGTCGGCCAAGTAGTAACTCATAAGAATAGGCGTTACTAGGAATATTGAGTACTATCAGATCTATGGTGAATTTCAGGCCTCCTAATTTGATGAGAATATAGGGGAGGAAATATGCAGTCAGACCACACTTTGATCAACCATCCTGAGCTGACAAGTGGGTTTGGTGAGTTTGTCTCTCATGTTCCATTCCAACATGAGAGATGTGGAGATAATGTTGACCCCTGATCCACCATCTAAGACAAGTGTGAAAGATTCAAGCTCCTTAAGATCCAATCTACTTGAATGATCTTTGGTTAGAAAGAGAAATACACTACCAATTTCACCAATGTAGAAAAATCAGCATCTACACACAATTTGAGATGCAAACACTAATAGAAATTGATCAAACTTGAATGAAATGATTATGTACTGTTGCTGTCCATACAAAACCAGCAAGCTACTGTATTTCACATGTGTGGATCCAAAAATAGCAAATATAGATCATTCTACACATAGAATTACAAGCAATCACCAAGATAGTGCACCAATGGATAGTAGAACCCAAGAGAACCATGTATAAGCATGAAATGAGATAGAGAAGAGAGAATATGACTCTCTCCACGAGTTACATCCTTTTATAACAAGTCCAAAAAACCCTATTTGGCCACTTGGCTTTCCCACCAAAATGCTAACCCTACCAATTTTGGGTCTAGATTCAATGTACCCAACTTATTCAAATTGAATCTACTCAAACTCGCATTCTATCTTTCCCACAATTTCAAAAAGTGTTTATTCAAATGAAATTTAGACTAATGAACTTTGAAAAGTCAACCTCTAAGTCTAAAACAAGTTTTGGCCTCAATATGCCAAATATGAACATATTGCAAAATGTGATGAAACTAGTTGAATCTTTCACACTCCCTCTTCAACTAGTTTTAGCATAGACTTTGACAATAATCCAAGTGAAGTCCTATGCTTCATGAACAAGTCTTTTTCCAATGCTTTGGTGAAGATATCAGCTACACATTCCCTTGAAGACACATGTTGAAGCTCCACCTCCTTTGCAATGACTCGCTCCATCACAAAATGATATTGTATCTCAATATGCTTGCTCCTAGCATGGAAGATAGGATTGGATGCCATTCTTTGGGATGATTGATTGTCAGAAAAGATGACTGGGCTCTCTGAAAAATCCAGCAAGTTAAGATCCTTGATCATCCTTTTGATCCATACCATCTCCTTTGTGCAATGTGTAAGAGCTTTGTACTCGGCCTCACTAGATGACAATGAGATAGTGGCTTGTTTCTTTGACATACATGATATAGCTCCATCACCTATGAAAATACAATAAGAACTAATGGATTTCCTATCCATTACATCTCCAGCATAGTCCAAATCTGAAAATCCAAAAAGATTAGGTGATGATCCCTCATACAATATGCCAAAATCTCGAGTTCCAATGATGTACCTCAAAACTCGCTTTCCTAGCTTCCAATGCTCCTCACTAAGATCTTGCATGAATTGACTCAATCTTCCAACACAATAGCTTAGATCAGGTCTAGTAATGGTTAGATAGGTGAGTGAACCAACTAGCTTTCTATAGAGAGTAATGTCCTTGAAGGATCTTTCATAACCTCTTATAGTAAACTTTACATGAGACTCCATAGGTGTATCAATAGCTTTTGCATCTACCATATGAAATCTTTCTAGAATAGAATTAGCATACTTCTCTTGACAAATGAAAGTAGATTGAGAAGATCTAATGGCTTCTATTCCTAAAATGTAATGCAAATTATCAAGATCATGCACCTCAAACTCCTTCTTAAGAGCATTCTTGATATCCTCCACATCTTGATTGTCTGCACCACTCAAGATGATATCATCCACATAGATTAGCAAGATGGTAACATCATTTCCAGCAAACCTATAATAAAGTGAATGATCATACTCACTCATAACAAAGCCTTGAGAGAGTAAAAAAGTGTTAAGCTTAGCATACCAACTCCTTGATGCTTGCTTAAGGCCATACAAACTCTTTTGTAGAAGACACACATGATTTGGCTTTGTTGATGAAATGTAGCTCTCGGGTTGCTCCATGTATACTTCCTCCTCAAGATCACCATTCAAGAATGCATTTGAAATGTCCATTTGCCATAGATCTCATCCATAAAGTGTAGCAAGTGAAATGATGACTCAAATGCTTACCATCTTTGCCACGGGTGCAAAGGTCTCATCATAGTCAATTCCTTGTTGTTGAGCATATCCTTTTGCCACTAACCTTGCCTTGTACTTGTTGATAGATCCATCTTGGTTTGTCTTCACCTTGAAGATCCATTTGCATCCAATAGCTTTCTTGTCCTGGGGCAACTCCACCAATCTCCATGTTCCATTCTTCATAAGAGCTTGATACTCGAGATCCATTGCTTGGATCCACTCCTCTTCTTTCCTTGCTTGATCTACACTTGTAGGCTCATCCAAAAAGGTTAGGAAAGCTACATAATTTCCAGAAACTATTGCTTACCCTTTTGATCATATGTGAGCCTTGAAGGTACTTGTCTTTCTCTTGATGTTCTCCTTGGCTTTTGACTTGATGAAGGTCCATCATCACCTCCATCCAAAGTAGGATCCTTCTCATCAACATCAAGAATGTTAGATCCATCTATTTTACCATCAATCATGCTTGAAGACATCTTTGGAATGTTTCCCTCATCAAAAATGACATCTCTACCAGCAATCACTTTGTTAGTAGAAGGAATGTAAACCTTGTAGGCTTTACTCACCTCACTATATCCAACAAAAATACCTCTTCTTGAAGATGGATCCTCCTTGATCCTATCATCAAGAGTAATGTTGACATAGCATGTGCATCCAAAGGTTCTTAGAAAGTTGACACTCGGCCTCCTCTTGAATAGCATCTCAAAAGGTGTCCTTCCATCCAAAATAGCACTCGGCCACCTATTGCACAGAAAATTGGCACACAACAAAGCTTGATCCCAAAATGGTTTGTCAAGATTAGCACTTAACCTCATAGCTTTAGCACTTTCACATAAAGTTCTATTCTTCCTTTCAGCCACTCCATTTTGTTATGGGGTCCTTGATGTTGTATACTCCTTTCTGATCCTATGCTCATCACAAAAGGCCTTGAACTTGTTAGATATGTACTCACCACCATTGTCACCTCTCAAGCACTTGATCTTTGTGGAAAATTGGTTCTCCCTTGTATTCTTGAACTTGACAAAGACATCATACACTTCATCCTTGCTCTTTAGTAGATAAATCCAACAAAATCTACTAAAATCATCAATGAATGTTACATACATCTTAGCTCCACTATTGCTAATTGTAGTAAATCCATAAATATCCGAATGTACAAGTTGAATAGGCTTTGTAGATCTAGAAATAGATCTAGTATAAGGTAGTCTATGTGACTTAGACAAAGCACAAGACTCACAAACATGCTTGTCATTACTTAGGGAACTTGGAAGACCAATCACAACCTTCTTCCTTGCCATTACCTCCAATGACTTGAAGTTGAGGTGCCAACAAGGAAGTGAAGTACTCTTTGTGAGAGGTCATGTGTGAACTTGCTCCACTATCAATTCACCAAGGATCTAGATCTCCATCATTAGCAAGCATACATGAAGACATCACAAAAGCATCATCATTTGCATCTTGCACATCCAAACCATCCTCATCAAGAGTAAGATTACCTTGCTTGTCTCCTTGATCTCTCTTCTTCTTGTAGCACTCACTTGCAAAGTGTCCTTTGATGTTACAATAGAAGCACTTGAGCTTTGATCTATCCTTCTTTTTGCCACTTGAAGAAGCATCCACTTGATTTTGCCCTTTAGACCACTTGCTTTTGGTTTTGCCCTTGAATTTGCCCTGTGTGAACATAGCATCCTCTTGAAGTATCAAAGTAGATCCACCTCTTGCTTGAAGCCTATATTCCTCATTGATCAAGATCTCTTGAAGATCCCTCAAACTTGGCAAAGTCTTTTGAGTAGCAATACTTTAAAAAATGTTAGCATTAGTATCCAACAAGCCATTAAGAATCACTTGAATAAGCTCTCCTTCCTTAATGCTTTCATCTATGCAAGCTAACTCATCATTCAATGCTTTCATTCTCAAAACAAAATTTCTTGGACTTTCTTCATTCTTTTGCAAACAAGAAAAGATTTGCCTTCTTAGAGTCAACACTCTGAAAGTAGACTTGGATTCATAAAGCTTCTTCAATGAATTCCAAGCTTCCAAAGATGATGTGCACTTACCAACTTCCTTGAGAAGTTCATTGGTAACATTCATCTTTATCATGTGTAGAGCCTTCTTGACCCTCTTGTCATACCTCAATTGATCTTGTTGTGTTGCTGGTCTCTCATCCAAACCTACAACAATATCCAAAACATCATTCATCTCAAGAAGTGACTCCATCCTCACTTTCCATAATGAATAGTTACTTGAGGTAAGCCTATCATTGGCTTCCAACATGACTCCAATTGAGGTTGCCATGTAGCAATGACCTGATCTTCTCTTTCAACCTGCTTCAATGCACAAAGTACTCCTTTTAACAACAACAAATGCTTTTAAAATAAATCACCAAGATTTGAAACTATCTCACAAATTCTCTTCTAGCACTTATCCAAGCAAATCAACACATAGAATCATGGAATCTTGATCAACCTATGATCTATCCTCAATCTAATGACTTTTGCCAATTCTTAAGATTGAAACACACTCAAATGAAGTCCATCAACCTCACTATCTAGAGATCCAATCAAAATTAGGGTTTTGACAAAATCACAAAAAATTGACTATTCCAAATCTACATGCAAATGCTGAAAATTTGATATGCAATCTATAAGCCAGTACTTAGGCTGAACCAATGATCCAAAAATTGGCCAAATCCAGCATGTGAATTCAAAAAATGGAATTGAACAACTATATTGACCTATTTAGTGTTTTGATCTACAAAAGATCCAATCTACAAAAGCAAAAACTCCGATTTTGGTGTAGAATCCTCTCTAGCATGCTCTAGACTTGATATCTTCACCAAATCATTGATAGATTTGATTTCCTCCTTCATAACCTGAAACACAAGCTCTGATACCATGTGAAAGATTTTAGATCCTTAAGATCCAATCTACTTGAATGATCTTTGGTTAGAAAGAGAAATACACTACCAATTTCACCAATGTAGAAAAATCAGCATCTACACACAATTTGAGATGCAAACACTAATAGAACTTGATCAAACTTGAATGAAATGATTATGTACTGTTGCTGTCTATACAAAACCAGAAATCTACTGTATTTCACACGTGTGGATCCAAAAATAACAAGTATAGATCATTCTACACATAGAATTGTAAGCAATCACCAAGATAGTGCACCAATGGATAGTAGAACCCAAGAGAACCATGTATAAGCATGAAATGAGATAGAGAAGAGAGAATATGACTCTCTCCACGAGTTACATCCTTTTATAGCAGGTCCAAACCCTATTTGGCCACTTGGCTTTCCCACCAAAATGCTAACCCTACCAAGTTTGGGTCTAGATTCAATGCACCCAACTTATTCAAATTGAATCTACTCAAACTCGCATTCTATCTTTCCCACACTTTCAAAAAGTGTTTATTCAAATGAAATTTAGACTAATGAACTTTGAAAAGTCAACCTCTAAGTCTAAAACAAGTTTTGGCCTCAATATGCCAAATATGGAAATATTGCAGAATGTGATGAAACTAGTTGAATCTTTCACAACAACTAGTACTTCTCAGGATTGGCGATGAGTAGCTGAAATTTTGATGTTGCCCCTTTCACCAAGCGGATTGGTTAGTTGTAATGGCATTTCAGGTAGCTCATCAAGGGTGGTGGTTTTGGTGGATTGCAGTTGTTATTTCCACTTACCAGCATGTTTCCATAGAACGTGGAAAGGGAGAGTCATGCTAGATTGTAACAAATCTCCCTAGACTTCAGTGCCTTGAAGAGTTTTATTTTTGAAAGACGTTTGAGACGGTGGACCTTCATGTTCCAAGTACAAAGGAGATCGAACAAAGTACCAGGAGGACGTCCACCTCCACAGATGATGCTGAAGGCAATCTGAATGTCGTTAGAAACTGCTTAAGCAGCCATTCTTGTAATCTCTGATTAACTTAAAACTTTTTCTATCTATCCATATAAATAGGATGAATGCGAGAGAATTGGTTGAACATCAATTGGTTGAACATCAATGTGAGCTAGGCATAGAACTGCTAGCCAATGTCCAAGAGTTTGCTAGTAAGCAAAACTGTCTGATATATTTTGTGAAAGACATAGCATCTCTTGCGCCGATGCATTGGGTGGTGGGTTTTGTCAAACAATGCTCAAGAAGAAGATCATTGATAATATAGTAGCTGTAATGCACATGTTTTTTTAATCTCGAATGATCTTTAATATTTTGATGTCTAATCATTGTCTGCATATATTTGAATGTTTTATCTTTATTCTGCACATTGGCTCATTCTTGTAGAATGTTTAAATAAATTATAAGTAGGTCAATAGTGTTTGTCTACACTCTGAAAGAATGTAGATATGATCTAGCAGGCAGTAGTCGTTAGTCAGAATCAAACTCTATCTGGGTTTAGCAAACCCGAATTCTTTGTGCTAAGTTGCATGGTAGCAATCGAGGTTAGAGGTGAAAAGAGTGAGAACACGAACACCTTCATTTATGTTTTGTAGTTCCCTCAACGCCATTTTTTTCATCTCAATAGTGGTATCAGAGCACCAATTGGAAGTCTACAAGAGTTATCAGATCCAGGAGATCAAACATTCAGTATAAGAAGCCAAAAACAAGCTAAAACATAATTCACAACGATGGCATCTATGAGTAACATACAATTGAAGATCTGCATCATCCTCGACTCATCTGGGTCTAGCTTCCTAGCATGGAAGGTAAAGACCTCTCTTATCTAGAAAGTCTATGGCTCTGGGTGGATGGCACCAAAGAGATGCCTACCACCACCGACAAAGGGCTACGAGAATGAAGAGAAAGGAACGACAAGGTAGTAGCTGTCTTATCCTCCATCGAAGATAGCCTAACACTTGACTTCATGACACTCTCTAATGCAAGAAAAATGTGGGATGCATTACTTACAAGGTTCCAAACAAAGTTTCAAAGCCAGATAATGCTTCTCAAAGACTAGCTAACGAACCTGCGATGGGATGGCAAGGACCTCACATCCTTTATCAGAAAGATGAAGGATCTGTTTCTTTCATTGCACAATGCCAAAGCAGACAATGTACTCTCAGCAGAGAAGCAGCTCACCTACTTGCTACTAGCTTTACCAAGATCCTTCTAGACCACCCGAATATTGCTAGCCAAAGATCCAAAGATGACTCTCGAAAGGGTAGTGATTGAGATTAGAGAGGAACTCGAAGCCCGTGAGCACCTTGATCACAAGGACACCTTTGATCAAGTTTCCTATAGCAATACGGAGAAGTCAAACAAACCATTCAAGCCTAAGAGAGTGTCAGACCAAAGGCAAGATCGAGATCAGTAGACAGAGGGAGGCACCAAGAGCAAATGGAAGAAGAAAAACAAGCCAAGACGACAAGACGACAAAAAGAAAATACAAGTGAGATGTAAGCGACACAGTCGTGTTGGCTGAACCCGAAGATCGGATGCATTCATTGCCACAAGAAAGGTCACGCAGCTATGGACTACTACTAGAATCCGAAAAACAAGTAGCCTCAAGGCAAACGAGAGAACAACAATAGTTCATCCTACGTGGAAGAGCCCAAAGCTCCAAGATGGGCGAATAAAGGATGAACAATGGTAATAATGCAACAGTCTACCTATGTGCAGATATGTGTGCAATCTCAACATCTGACACACAAGACGTCATTTTTTGATTCTAGAGCAACCTCTCACTTCGTCACATCCAGACGAATCATGGTTGACTTTTGAAGTACAGATCCATCCAGGTACATAGTTTTTGGAGACGGATCAAGACAACAATCAAGTGAATGGCACTGGTTTGCTATGGCTCAGCATGAACGACAATGACCAAAGATTAGATGATGTTTTGTTCGTACCTACGTGCAACAAGACTTGCTCTTAGTTGTAAGAATAGCAGATGCTGGGATGTGTGTGACTTTTTCCAACGAAACGTGCAACATTGTTGACGCCAGCACCAACACACTCGTTATACAAGGTAGACGAAAAGGCAACTTATATCACCTAAAGGTACGCCTACCAACAAATCAAGCACACAAAGCCCATGAATCGACATATGTTCTATGGCACATAAGACTATGCCACATGAAACCAATGGTCTTGTATCAGATTATCATGGAGCGATCACATGAGTAAGCATTGGTAGTGCAACTAACTTGACATCCTCTGATGCATGCATAAAGGAGAAGATGTCTCGTACTCCCTTCACCAAGGACTCCTTCAGAACAACAAAGATTTTGGAGTTAGTACATTCGAACATTTGCGGACCCTTCTACGTGATCTCATTAGGAGGCTCAAAATATTATATCACCTTCATCGACGACTATAGTAAATTCGTAACATTCTACTTCATACATAACAAATTAGAAGCACTTGACAAGTTCATAGGATACGTGAACTAGGCAGAAACATGGACAAGAGACAAAGTTAAACAGATCAGAACTAATCGTGGCGAGAATATATCTTTAATCGCTTCACTGACTTCTACAATAGTCATGGAATTCTTCATAGAAGGACCACATCCTATACACGCAACACAATGATGTAGTGGAAAGGAAAAACATGACCCTCCTGGAAGCCGCAAGGTGTATGACGGACTATTCAAAAGCACCAAGAGTGCTATGAAGCCCAATCTAATGCACATTAGGATTTTTGAATGTGCAACTTATGCACACGTTCCAGACAAGCTTCGAAAGAAGCTCGATGAAAAGGTTGAGCAAGTCAAGTTTGATGAAAGTAGAAAAATAGCCAATGATGATTCTATTAGCTATGAAGTCTTAAAAAGTTTGATTTACTTACCACAACAAGACCAGATATACGTTATGTTGTTGGTATTGTAACTCAATTTATGGGAACCCCAATTGAAGCACATTGGAAGGCTGCCAATCGTATTCTACAATATGTCAAGGGCGCTTCCGACTATGGGCTAGTCTACAAGAGACAAGAGAGTTTACCTGAAATTTGTGGCTATGTCGATGTGGATTGGAGAGGTGAGTGTGACGATCGTAGATCAATCACATGGTATGTATTTTAGCTTTGTGACAATTGCTTTTTCTGGTCTATTAAGAAACAAAGTACAATTGTTTTATCCACAACAGAAGTAGAGTATAAGACAAAGTGTAGCATAGCACAAGAAGCCATTTGATTGAGACAAATCTTGGATGAGATGGACATGAAGCAAGAAAATCCCACCACTATACATAGCAACAGTCAGAGTGGCATTCAGTTGGCCAAGAATCCGATGTTTCATGTGAGAACCAAACACATAGAGATTCATTATCACTTTATACATGAGAGGCTATTGAGTAGAGAAATAAATGTTATTCATTGTAGTACCAATGAGCAATTAGTTGACATTTTCACTAAGCCACTCATTAGAAAAAAGTTTGAAAAGTTTAGGTCAAAACTTTTTGTACTTAAAGTTTGTTAACTTTGATGCTATGTATATGACTGAATGAAAAGTAGATTCTACTTTTAGGGAGCGATTTAGAATGAAAGTAGAACTATTGTGTTACTATACTGTGGTTACAATCAGTTGATTAGGACCAATTGGCCTCGCCATGAGGCAAGTTGATAGGACATGTGTCCCGTCAATGGCAACCTGGGCCATGCATGGGTTACCAAAAAGGAAGCTATATGTATGGTGTACTTTTTTTTTGAGAAATACAATTGCTATAGTGAGCTTGTTGTGGCAGAGTGCTTTCTAAGTGTGTTATTGTGTATGATTATCTGTGACCATATTTTAAGCAAATTTTAATTGTAGAGGTGTATACATCGATTAGTTCAAGATAGAGAGTGTAAGCTATCAAATGATTTTTGAAAAATCGAAGCTACCATAGATTTAAAGTTAGTTTCAAGTACGATGTTATCACTACAATGGCGTTGTGCTCATTATTTCATTTGACCTTGTACTTGCTACTTCCTCATACAATCTAATCATCTTATTCCATTCAAAATCATGTCAGTATGAATGTATGCTTCTTTGATCAATCACTATCGGATGTTGTCGCATTTGCTTAGTATAAATAGCTATTCATATTCCTACATTTTAGCTGCTAAAAAAGGATTGAAGTTTTGGTCAATAGATCAGCAAGTATTGAATAGCTAGCTCTCTCTCCCTCAAGTCTTCAAGCTTGAACACTCTTGAGCATTTTAGCTCACTTCTTAGAGTTGTTTATTGCACTTATTGCTTATTAGAATTGCGCTTAATTTAAACTTCCATTTTAGTCGTTCAGAGATAGCTTAGAGTACATGGCTTCGATCCGCAACTTGTTATATTCATTTACTTCTGTTTTGCTTTCATACCAAATCACCACTATCTTTTATTGTGTTCAGGTTCATCTCAGAATGTATGCATTTTTGTAGTTCTTCGCGACTAATTATTTGTTAGATAATTCAATGCATTAATGTTTGGTTATGTAATCATTGTAGTACTGATGATTTTAAGGTTAGTTACTACAAGATCGAATGTGATTTCTATCACTATTGTTTTGTTCGAAATTGATAGGCGTAGTCATGCATGAAGAAAGAGAAAGATAGTTTATTTCGCTACACATGATAAGTTTTTATTCTTGTCGTTCTGATTTTTTTTATTTGAATCTTATTCGTTCAAATTCTTTTTGAATCTTATTCAACCTATCTTTTACATACATCTTTTCAACATGGTATCAGGGCATTGATTCTTCAAGGGCTACTACTATATCAGAGTGCAAGCTCTTATACTTGATATCTTTTGCGATCAAATTATTCTTCAGTTCGAATCAATTTGTTTCAGTATCAGAGAATTAATTTGCAATTGCAGTGCATCACTGTATCTTTTTCTTAACAACAATCGAACTATCGACAGTTTAAAGTTCTAGATGGATTCTCAAAGAAAGTTGATTTTATCGCAGACAAGCTGAATGGATCCAATTATCATCTATGGAAATTTAAGATGAAAACCTTGCTAATCGCCAACGAGTTGTGGAATGTTGTTATTGGTATCGAATGAAGCCTGAAGATGACACAAATGACTCAAAATGGAAGTCGAAGGATGGTAAAGCTTTCGTGCTTATTATCCTCAATATATCAGATACTCAAATTGGCCACATAGTTGAAGCCAAAACTTCAAAAAAAGTTTGGGACATCAGGTTCTCACTATATGATGTGAGAGATGTAACTACCAAGTTACATCTTTGAAGGAAATTCTTCACACTCAAGATGTCGAACAATGATTCTCTTCATAATCATATTAACCAATTTAAGAATCTCTTGCAACAAATGGCCATTGTCAGATCAGTCATAGATGATCATATGACATTGCTTCCAAGTCTGCCCTCTACATATGAGAACTGGGTGATGATCATCACAACACACTCAAATTTAACTCTTACCAGAGTTATCACTATGTTGCTGCAAGAAGATAATCGAAGAAGTCAAGACACTTCATCTACCTCTTCGTCTCATGCCCTATATGTCCACAAGGGCTCGAAATTACAAAAGTAGAAAAGCTCTAAGCAGTCTACATCGAATTAGACTCAAAGTAAAGAACAATCATTGAATTCAATTTCGTCGAAGAAGAAGATGTTCTGCAGGTATTGCAAGTGCAATGACTATGAGATCCAGGATTGCCGAATTCTCAAAGCAAAGAATGTAGCCAAGCAATCGGATCAACAAGCAAATACAGTTACAACATCTCCTGAAGTCAAAATAGATGAAGGTGCTTTTATGGTCAAAGACAAATACGCAAATTTGGATAATGCGTGGTTTCTGGATTCTGGAGCTTCACAACATATGACCAATCATCGTGAAATTTTTCATTCCTATACGCCTTACACCACAAAAAAATATGTTCATCTTGCTGACGATAGTACTCACACCATCGAAGGTGAAGGTATTGTAAGAATACAGTTCCAGCATGATCAATTCAAACTATTGTTAAAAGTCTTGTATATCCCCTAAACTCTCTACAAATCTGTTATCAGTAAGTAGAATTACAGATTTAAGTAATAAGGTGGAATTTGAGTATGATCAATGCTGAATAATCGATAGGAGTAATAAGGTCCTTGCACTTGGCAAGAAGCATGGATACTTATATAGATTGACACATTGTTATTCTGATTCTAGTCAGGCCTTGAAAACCTTTGTTCTTGTCAATAAAGCATTACTATGGCATCATCACTTAGGACACTTGAATTATGCATCTATATCAAACATGTCCAGACAATCCCTTGCACTTGATCTCGACTATCCTTGTGAAAAAGTCGATCTCCCTATCTGCCATAGCTGCATTCTTGGAAAATAGACTAGGATTCCATTTAGATCGAGTCATAGGCATGCAGCAAAAGGTCTGTTAGATGTTGTTCATTCAGATATATGTGGACCTATGCAAACTCCATTGTTAGATGCAAAGTATTTCATTACTTTTATTGACGAATTCTCTCAAAGAACAGTTGTTTACTTCATCAAGCAGAAATCAGAAGCTTTTATCATGTTCGGAGAATTCAAAGAGCATGCTAAAAATCAGTCTGGTAAAAGAATCAAAGCATTGAGGTCCGAGAACGGGAGATGATACATCTTCACCGAATTCAAGGAGTACTGCCTCAAAAACGGCATTGAGCAACAATACATTACCTCCTTTTCGTCTTAGTCAAATGGTCTTGTTGAGAGAAAGAACAGAACCTTAGTCGAATCAGCAAAGTGCATGTTATCACATGCAACACTTCCGAAGTCCTTCTTGGATGAAGCTGTTTCAACAATAACCTATATTCAGAACAGATGTCCTACTAAAGGTCTCTTAGACAAGACACCATTCGAAGTTTAGACAGGTACCAAACCTTCTTTATCAAATTTAAAAGTTTTTGGATGTACTGCTTATGCATAGATTCTCATGATCTCAAGAAGAAGCTCGACTTCTAGAGTATCAACTGTATTTTCATCAGGTACACTATTTTAAATCAAGCCTACAAGTTGTTCGGTCCCATCGAGTCGATGATATTCACTAGCCGGGATGCATCTTCATTGAAGATCCATTTATCGGCCTCAAAGGAAAAGGCAAAGCCCATGTAGCCAACTTGTCTGACTTGTCCGACATATTGAACTTCGAGGTTCCTCAGTCGACTATTCCCATTGAAGCTCCAAGCTCATCTACTTTCGATGAGCAACATATTAACGACAAATCCAAAGAAGATGATGTCGCAATTCAGCAACTATAGTATGATGAAAATAATGAAATTCCTCTATTTTCTAGAAGATCATCAAGGACTAGCAGAACACCTATAAGGTATATCGATGAGTCTGCAGCCTATCTAGTTCAGAAGATGATGACTGTTGAAGAGACACTCAATCAGCCTGATTCCAATCTTTGGAAAGTTATGGATAAAGAGCATTCATCTTATCAAGAACCAAACATGGACAATTGTCGAATTGCCTGCTAGCAGAAACGTGGTTGATTGTAAATGGATTTTCAAAGTCAAGTACAAAGTAGACGGAAGCATCGACAGAAGAAAAGCCCGACTTGTCGCCAAAGGATTTTCTTAGGTATACAACGTCAATTACATTGAGACCTTCAGTCTAGTAGTCAGACATTCTTCTATTCACTTTTGTTATCGTTTGCTGCTACAGCAGATTTGGAAATATATCAAATGAATGTACAAACAACATATCTCAATGGAGTTATCGAAGAAGACATTTACATGGTGCAACCCGAAGGTTATATTATCGAAGGTAAACATAATCATGTGTATAAACTCCATATGGCACTTTATGGCTTGAAGCAATCTGCTTGAGCATGGTTTCAAAGGATCAATACTTTCTTTATTGATCACGGCTACACACCAAGCTCTTCAGATTCTAATGCTTACTTCAAGACAGTGCATCAGTCTTTTATCATAATCACTTTATATGTGGACGACACATTGTTCTTCGACAATAATATCGATCTGATAAAAGAAGAAAAGATAATGCTATCTTCCGAATTCGTCATGACCGATCTGGACGAAGCTCATTTTTGGCTAGGTATTCAAATCCATAGAGAGAGAAATCGAAAGTTAATTTACATTACTCAGCAGAGGTACATCTACAATATGTTAGTCAGATATAATATGTAATTGCAAGTTAGATCTCTCACCAATGGAACCAAGTCTCAAATTGTCGAAGGACTAGTGTCTCCTAACAATCAAAGAGAAGGAACAGATGTGAGAGTATCCTTATCATTCGATGATAGGATCTTTTATTTATGCAATGATCTGTACCAAGCCAGACATAACTTTTGCAATCAGTTTCCTAAGTAAGTTTATGACTAACCCTGGTATAACACATTGGAAGGCTCTTACCAGAGTCATGAGATATCTGCGAGCTACTATGAACTTTTGCATTTGTTATGGAGCAGTCAACAACGACAAACTCAATTTACTCAGTGGTTACACATATGCAAGTTGGGCAGGAGGTGTAGACACTCATAAATCTACTTCTTGTTTTACATTCTTCCTCAACAATGGTCCTGTTTCTTGGAACAGTCACAAGCAATCTTCGATAGCTTTATCTTCTACAGAGTCAGAGTATATTGCAGCCTCACAATCCACTAAGGAAGCAGTTTGGTTGAGAAACTTTCAGATATCAATATGAATCAATATGCTCCGACATCATCATTTTGTGATAATCAAAGTGCTATTGCCTTATCATCCAACCCTAGATTTCATTCTAGGAGTAAGCACATTGAATTCAAGTATCACTATGTCTGAACCAATGTTCTCGACAAAGAGGTCAGATTGCAGTACTGTTGAACGCAAGATATGACAGCAAATATTTTCACTAAAGCATTAAGCTTGGATGCACACAAAAAGTTTTGTGTAGAACTAAGTTTAAAGGTCAAGGCATTCATGGATTCAGATTAAGGAGGAGTGTTGGATTATTCTCCTACTAATCGACTAATCGACATTTTAATCTTCGTCCAACTCATTATCCAGACCTACAGTTTTCTTCATGTTTCTACACAGTCTGCAAAAATACTCAAGAATCGCTCACAAGTGGATTCGACTTATAAACGTTCGGGCATGGTCTAACAAATATCTTGTCGGGTGAAAGACACATTATTGTTCACCTAAATTGAAACTACAAAATTTCTGGGAAGATTCGACTAGACAGATGCCAGCTCACTTTGGATGGATGCCAGCTCACTATCCATTATGATTCATGACCTAATTAGCTATCCTACTATTGGACATTGCCACATTTGCTTAGTATAAATAGTTCTTCATATTTATAAATTTTAGCTGCAAAAAAAGATTGAAGTTTTGGTCAATAGATCAGCAAGTATCGAATAGTTAGCTCTCTCTCTCTCTCAAGCCTGCGAGCTTGAACACTCTTGAGCATTCTAGCTCACTTCTTAGAGTTGTTTTAGAGATTGCTATTGCGCTACTGCTCACTAGCATTGCGTATTAATTTAGATTTTCATATTAGTCGCTCAGAGGTAGTATAGAGTACACGGTTTTGATCCGTAACCTATTATACTGATTTACTTCTGTTTTGTTTCCATACTAAATCAATACTATCTTATATTGTGTTCAGGTTCATCTCAGAATGTATGCGTTTTTTAAGTTCTTCACGACTAATTATATGTCTGATGATTCAATGCATTAATGTTTGTGTCAAGGATCTTACTGACAGTATAGTTAGCTAATTTGCAAGCAATCTAACATCAATCAGATTTACAGTAAAGAGAGATCACACACAAACCCAAGAGAATACTTCTGAACTGTATTTACAAAAGAGACTGAAAAATATATATACACAGTCTAATTTTTGTGGGGTACCGCTGCGTGGCAGTTCGGTCCCCGTTACAGGACGCGTGTCTCAACTTACACTACGCGAACCGTCAAACTAGCACACATGCATACTATCACAAAGATAGTAAAAAACTCGAAATCATTGCTGAACACAGAAAGTCATGAACTGTGAGAGAAACCGGGCTTACTTATTCTAACACTCTCCCTTAAGCCCTAGTTTATCTTTCTTACAAAGAGCTTTTCTCTAAAAAACTCAAACTTATCAGTACTTAAAGGTTTAGTGAATATATCAGCCAAGTGATTCAAAACCTTGACCAGGGAGGGGCCACACAACAATCTAACCCCTCATCTCCTCCACCTTCTAACATTTCTCCCCCACACCTTCATCCATTTCAACCTCCTCTAAACCTCACCATTCATATCTCCAAACTCGATTCCCTCACCTTCCACCAAAACTTTTTCAACCGTTATCATCTCCAAACCCCCCACCACCCACAGTGGTACCACCTGAATGGCATCGAGTGGCACCCCGAAATCTAAGTCGGGACATACTAGAAACTACGGAGTTCAAGGCAAAATATCCTCATGACGAAGAGCGCGGCGGGTTTACATTGTCCGATATCAAGCAGTGCCGCACCCATAAAGCAAAAGTGCAAGTCTTAGAACCACAACCAACTTGGCGACGGGCAATGTTTTTTGCAAACAAGCCGACATTCTTACACTACCTCAGCGCGCCAACTTGTTTGCGAGTAAACCCAGAATATTGCCCCCTCAAAAGGCGTGAACCTTTCACACCAGAGTTCATGGCCAACAAGATCTATTGGCTCTATTGATAGAGTATGTACAAACAGAAGATCCGGCCCGCAATCTAATTTTTAATTGCAGCCAATTTTACAAGTGGTACCATAGGTGTCCAGATAGGGATGTGCGCTATTTCGCTGACAATTACAGCCTTATCACCTTCTTGGCGCCCTTGGCAACTCATTGGGATCATTCATTACCTCCCATTATGTTGGATATTAATAAGCCCTTGGTCACCGAGATGGATCATCTCAACGTGGCCCGACTTTATTACTGTGCAGCCATGAAAAGCGCCCTACATGTGGACATGATGGAAATCTGACAAACGCATGACTTCTTCCAGAACATGCTCCACTATTATGGCTCACGGCCCTTTTTGATCAAGCTATGGTGGCAAATGTTGGAGCACGTTGGCAAAGAGCTGCATGCCATCAGAGTCACTCTCAATAAGGATACCTACGACGACACATCCCGACAAAGAGCAACTGCCATTGGTGTGGGACCGCCCATCCAATAAAGAGGGGGATAATGTTGTCCCTTATGTTAGCCCAACATAGGAATTATAGTGGCATGTATTTTGTAAGCCCACAAGTAATTTGGATTAGGAAAACCTTATGCGTAGACCTTTTACTATGTTTAACTATTACAAATAATCATTTGTAATGGTTCAACTTAGAAAGTCTAAGTTTAAGATTTAATTCCTAAGTTAAGTTAATTCCTCAATTCAAGTTAAGTTTAATTCTAAGTTAGTGCAAGAGCACAAGTTAATTAGCTTAAGTTGGACTTAGTCCCATAAGCATGTTTAAGCTTAGGCTCACCACTCTTTCCATATATGAAAGTGGATTTGGGCCTCCAACAACACTTGTATTAGCTTGTGATAATAAAGACACTCTTGTGATATTTTATGCATGCTACTTGCGTTTGCATTGGAATTAGAATACCTTGTGGTAGGTGCTCAAACCCCACTAGGCTTTTTCCATTGGTTGATTGTTGTGAATGTTATTATGGGATTATCTTTCTCTCACATTATTTCCATCTTCTTGTGGAGTTAATTAGGTTGTCTAGTATTGTTAGTTGTTAGTTGGGAGACCACCATAGTGTGTTATTCACTAGTTGGGAGATTGCCATAGTTGTTCGTCCAATAGGGAGACCGCCTTGGAGAACCTAAAATAAGCAATAAAAACCATGTCTTGAGTGGATCTTACTCGTACTCACCCTACACAACGCACTTTAAGATCAATCTACTTCTATTAGTTGGGGGACAACCATAATAGAATATAGAAGACATCTAAAAGTACTACACTCACTCCATATATATATTTGTCCTCCAACACCATTTTCATTATCCATTTTCAAATATTGCAGTTCACTCTGGAACTTTTCAACTACTTAGAAATAAATTTGCAAATTGCACAAATTTTCTTTGCAATCTTTCTCAATATCAAAAATGTTGTCGTTAATGATCGAGAAACGACGGTAACAGTCGGTTGTTTGTTGCTAGGTTCTAATCATCCCTACAAGCGTTGTTGTGGGCCAATAACCATTGAGATCAAAAGATATTCACAACAATAAATCAACTAATGAATGCATAGATCATAAAAACACACATCAAGTTACAAAACAATAAGCAACATTAGAGGCCACAACCACTCTTTCATCAATTTATTTTATACCGTAATTCATAGAACATGTGCAACTTCTTCAAGGAAAAATACAAAATACACTTCTTACATCAAAAAGCTTTTGTTACCACATACATGTAACTAAATAGCTGACTTTTCAAGCTTAGGCTAAAGTGCCATCTAACTCTCATGCTTCAATTGAAATGTGAAAGTCATTAAAACAGCCACAATAATCTAGATGCCCAAGGGCTCCATACTTTAGGATGAGCATGGATGTTTTATGGTTGGATTAGTGAATTGCATCTGTTAATTTATTGATTTGCTAAATGATTCTCTCAAGTTAGATCCTTGATGGCTATAAAAGCATTGCACTTAACACTAAGCCTCAACCCAAATCAAATAAAGGTTTGCCCAATCGGAAAGATGGAAGAGTATAGGAATGAAATTGGGATCTTTTCTCAAAAACCAGCATTGTGAAAATGCTAACAATTTTTTTTAAATAGGGCTTTTATTAGTAATCGAAGCGCTAAGTCTTTGTGACTTCAAGCTTTAAAGAGTTCTTCAGGGAGCTATAGTTAGGGCCTTAGTACGACAGTGGCCATTTAAGAGTATATAATATGGAAGAAAACACCATTCATCTAGCTACAATTGCGCTTTTTTCCTACTGGGATCCTCTTTCATGTACATTCATGCATCTAGGAAGAATATCACTTTTATGAAAAAGGATGCTGTTCTGAACATATCATTCGCCTGTATGGCAGTTTAATTCTGACGATCTCATTTCTTGCAATCAGATTAGAAAATTTCAATGTTGGTGACAGAAAGACAATGAACAAGTGTTCTTATTTAAGTTCACAAGGAGTTTTGAGGCTCCAGGACAAACATTTCATCTACAAAGCATTGTTGGTTGACCACACACTCTGTAATTGGGAGCCATTGCCAATGCTTCAGTGATGCATTGAAGGCGAGAAATGTTGTGCAGTCATAAGTTGAAAAATAAACCACCTCTCCATGACCAACGCATTTGAATGAATCCAAGCCATAGCCTCATTTAGGACGGGCTGGGACCCAATTCTAGGTGGACCGGCACTCTTGCTCGGTCTTTACAAAAATTGACCACAAAATATTTTTGACGGTTTTTTCGAAAAGTCAAGTTCTTACTTTTGAACTGTGTCTAACCACTTTAGGGACGGGCTGGGACCCAGACCTAAGGCAAACTTGTGCCGATTTTTCTTTAATAACCGGGTTTTACATGCCAATTTTTTCAATTATTGCAAACTTAAACTTCAATATTAGCTCGATATTTTCCATGCGAAAATATCGGTTAACAAAGTGCAAAATTTTTTGATACACCTATGGAATCAAATGTGAAGCTCACTATAAGAGGTAATGAAAGATCCTTCAAGGATATTACTCTCTATAGGAAGCTAGTTGGTTCACTCATATATCTGACCATCACAAGACCTGATCTAAGCTATTGTGTTGATAGATTAAGTCAAGTTATACATGATCCTAGTGTGGAGCATTGGAAGCTAGGCAAGAGAGTTTTAAGATACATTTCAAGTTCTATGGCATTGTTTATAGAGGATCTTCTTCTAACTTTTTTGGATTTTCAAATTTGGACTTTGCAAGAGATTAGCAAATCCATAAGTGCACATGCCATTTTTATAGGTGATGGAGCTATCTCATGGTATCAAAGAAACAAGCAACAATCTCTCTATCATCAACCGAAGCCGAGTACAAAGCCTTGAGTTCATGCATCAATGAAATGCTATGGGGATCAAAAGGATGATAATGGATCTTAACTTGCTGGATTTTCAAAAGTGTCCAATCATCTTTTGTGATAACCTTTCAGCTCAAAGCTTGACAAATAATCCTATCTTTCATGCAAGTTTATCATTTTGTGAGAGAACAAGTGATGGAAAAGTAGGTGGACCTTCAACATGTCTCATCAAGGGAGTGTGTGGCTGATACATTGATCAAAGCATTAGAAAAGGGCTTGTTTGTGAAGCATAGAACTCAACTTGGAGTACTATTTAAACCTATGCTAAGACATGTTGAAGAGGGTGTGTGAAAAATTGTCAACTAGTTTAAGAATTTTCATGTTGATAAGGTTGCATATAGACCTATTGTAATCGGCTTAGTCATTTTAGATCTAGGGTTTGGAAGAGAGCTTGAGCAAGATCATCCAAACAAGACAAAGGGCTGTTATAAATAGGCTACAAGCATGAGAGCAGTTCATCTCTCTCATTATTCTCTCATTGAGATATCTCTTTGGAATTTTACAACCATTTTTGCATTTTGGAGATGATATAGTGGATTCTTGTGTATAGAATGCTATTTTTCTTATATGTATGAGTTACCATATGTGAGTATAGTTGTTGTACGGCTGTTGTATGGACTGGAATAGTAAATTAACTTACACAAGTGATTTTGACAAGTTCTTGTTGAGTTTACATCTTCTATGTGTAGTAGATGCAATATTTCTATATTGTTAATGAAGCTAGATGTGCTTTCCATTCTAGCCAAAGATCAAAGGGCATGTTTGTGCTCTGATTTTCTTCACATATGATACTTAAGGAATGGACTTCTACTTCTGATACATATAGCTATGTTTGATTCTTGATTATACTATAAAAAACATATTGTTTACCTTATTTTAGATTCAGATACAACACCTCAAGCCCACTTACTTACCTATGATATATGTTCTTCTTGTTTAACAATCACACTCCGACGGAAGCTAATAGTTGCTTTTGATCATAGCAAAGGTTTTTTTCTCATAAGTTTACACAGCTCATTAAGTCTTTGGAGGCTAGATCCTGGTACATCTTTCTTAAGGATCAACATTCAATATTGTTATGTGTTTTCTTGGTTTGTTTAAAGACTGAATACTTGTGGAAGAATAATAGCATCCTCACAAGAAGACACATCCAACTCCATTCAAGTATGAGCCTCATCTATGCTTAGTAAAGTTTCTTTATCAAGGAAAGGTAAACAAAATCTGTTAACTAGTTGTAGTAGGCATATACTTCACATTATTTACATAGCTCTCTTCGATCAAAGCTTGATGACCTATCTGATACCTCATCCAACGATTCATATTTTGCATATTTTGGTCTATTAATTAGTGTTTAATTTTGGCTTGGGTACGCATGGATTTGAGCAAGAGTGTTAATGGTCTCTTGGGTTAGCGTGACATGGATTTGCCCTAAAAATACTTTTGAGACTATACTAGCCAACTTTAGATTTCTTACATTCAGCTCAAATAACATTTCAGACCTTTGTGTGTGTGTCCTCGTCGCTCATCCTATTTGCTTCTATTTGCTAAGCAGTTTTTATGTATGACTACCTTTTTGCATACGTTATGATAATTTTCCTCAAACACTGAGCAGTATGGCACTCGCCCTAATACGGTTATCCCTAAAACTCATACATGGAGTGGGGGCTCCCCATGGAACTTAGCAACAATTTAAATATATACACACTCTCCAACGGACCATGTGGATGTCTGCCATGTGGCGACTTGCCATTTGGACTCTTGCCATTGCTTTTAGGTTTGAAACGTCACAAACTCTGGACTATGGAGCTTTAAATAGAAGGGTACTCTCTCTCCAAAATCCTCAGTGCTTTAAGCTCGAGTAGAGTCTGAACTCTGAACCAATTTCTTTCGTGTTGGATCGTAGACGGTTTTTGGGGCCTCTTTCTTTTCCCTTTCCGTTCCCCTGGGCGTTCCGGATTATTTTGTTAGCTTTTCGGATTATTGGTGTTTGCAGATTTCGTCAAGAAAAGGATCTTAAGTTGAGGAAAGATGGAGGGGATTGTGTGGCAGAACCTCCCTGAAGACTTGATCGAGAAGGTTTTAGCAACACTGCCTGTCTCCACGCTTCCTAAAATGCGAGCAGTTTGCAAAGCTTGGAGCTCGCTCATCCTTTCCCAACCCTTTATTGAGCTTTGCGCTCGGACTTGCGGACGCCAAGATCACTTACTTTGTTTCACAACAGTCGGGACCAAATGCACGCTTGCGGCTTTCAATCTCGCTTCAAACAACTGGCAATCATCAAGTTTAAATTTCCGTGGCAGCAAGCGACCTGTTTTCTTTGTGGCAGCTGGAGCAGGATTGATTCTTCTGAATGATCGATGTGTTGATGTGTCCACATACTGCTTATACAACCCTTTTACCAGAGTGTGGACGGAGCTGCCACCTATACCTCAAGCTAAAGGTCATTCTGGTCCTCCTCTTGTTGCAGGCATATTCGAGCGTAGAGATACCAAAAGCTACAGCCTGGTTGTTACTGGATCCAATGGCTATTGCCGTAAATCAACATATGTGTTTGATTCACTGACCAGAACTTGGCAGGTTAGCGGCAGCTTGCCTCAGATTCGTGGTGATCTGACTGACGGCATTGTCTGTGGCAGTTATCTTCATGCCTTAGCTTCTTTGACGAAGGAATTGCTGTCATTCGATATAAAGCAAGGAATCTGGATCAAGAGGCGAATATCATTTCCCCCGCATGCTTCATATCTGCACTTGACCCGATGCTCGGGCACTCTGCAATTGGTAGCACTAGTGGATGCAGCACACATTGAAGACGATCGGACTATAAGAATCTGGGAGCTAAGCCAGAAAGGAAATGAATGGCAGGAGCTGGGAGCAATGCCTGCAGACATGTGTGCAAGCCTGCTGCAGCAATGTGATGGCTTGCATTCATTCAAATGCGTTGGTCATGGAGAGGTGGTTTATTTTTCAACTTATGACTGCACAACATTTCTCGCCTTCAATGTATCACTGAAGCATTGGCAATGGCTCCCAATTACAGAGTGTGTAGTCAACCAGCAATGCTTTGTAACTAAAATGTTTGTCCTGGAGCCTTCAAACTCCTTGTGAAATTAAATAAGAACACTTGTATATTGTCTTTCTGTTTGCAATAAATGAGATCGTCAGAATTAAACTGCCATACAGGCGAATGATATGTTCAGAACAGCATCATCCTTTTCCAATAGAATTTATTATTATTTGTCATAAAAGTGATATATTCTTCCTAGATGCATGCATGTATATGAAAGAGGGTGGTAGGAAAAAAGCTAGGTATAGAGCAATTGTAGCATTTGCTCATAAAATGTTGATGATTTCCATGTAAGAAATAGCTAGATGAATGGTGTTTTTGCCATATTATATACCCTTTAATCATGGCCACTCATGTGGTACTAAGGCCCTAACTATAGCTCCCTGAAGAACTCTTTAAAGCTTAAAGTCACAAAGACTTAGCGCTTGGATTACTAATAAAAGCCCTATTTAAAGAAAATTGTTAGCATTTTCAGAGTGCTGGTTTTTGAGAAACGATCCCAATTTCATTCCTATACTCTTCCGGCTTTCTTGATTGGGCAAACCTTTATTTGATTTGGGTTGAGGCTTAGTGTTAAGTGCAATGCTTTTATAGCCATCAAGGATCTAACTTGAGAAAATCATCTAGCAAATCAATAAATTAAGACATGCAATTCATTAATCCAACCATAGAACATCCATGCTCATCCTAAAGCATGGAGCCCTTGGGCATCTAGATTATTGTGGCTGTTTTAATGACTTGAAGCATGACAATTAGATGACACTTCAGCCTAAGCTTGAAAAGTCAGCTATTTAGTTACATGTATGTGGTAACAAAAGCTTTTTGATGTAGGAGGTGCATTTTGAATTTTTTCTTGAAAAAGTTTCACATGTTCTATGAATTATGGTATAAAATAAATGATGAAAGGGTGGTTGTGCCCTCTAATGTTGCTTATTGTTTTGTAACTTGATGTGTGTTTTTATGATCTATGCATTCATTAGTTAATTTATTGTTGTGAATATCTTTTGATCTCAATGGTCATTGGCCCACAACGCTTGTAGGGATGATTAGAACCTAGCAACAAACAACAGACTGCCACTGTCGTTTCTCGATCATTAACGACGACATTTTTTATATTGAGAGTCAATTACATTTTTGTTGACTTTTCGAAAGTATAACATTACTCTTTGGATTTTTTTTGGCAAACTTAGCATGAAGTACTTCAAATTTATGCTTGTTATTGAGGGTTGTAGACTATTTTGATTTTATACCAAGTTTCAAATCGCACAAAACTAATTTTCTACAAAAATTTCAATACACAATTTGCAAGTGCACTTTGAATTGAATGCAAAAACGGCCAACTTTGAAAGTCATAGGAACTTGGAGGTTGAAAAAGAAAAGACCGATTGATTTAAGAAACTGTAGGAGACTATGGGGTCTTGGGTCCGACGTTGTAATAGTCCTCTCACCTGTCAACAAGGGTTTGTTCACTGGATAGGCACCTAACTATGCATAGATGCTACTTTTAGTTAGTTCTCTACTTTTTATCTAACTCTACCTCCACTAACATTACTCATACTACCTCTACTCACCCTAAACTAACTTCATCATGAATGTTGGTGAAGAGAAAGGATAGAATAGAAGAGGAAGAATAAGGAGAAGAGAGAAACAGAGAGAGATGAGATGGAGGTAAGCTCAAATGCTCAATTTCATTGCTTATGGAAAAACCTTAACTAGCATAAACAAAAAGCATGGGAAATGGAAATAACAAGCAAACCACAACAATAGCATAAGCAAGAGTGATTAGCAAATGAGGATGCTTGAGCTCCCAAAATGATAGAGTCTCCTCCTCTCTATTAAGCATGCAACTAGAGTACAAATGGTGCCTTTTTATAAAGTAAGGAAGGCCCTTGCCCTAAAATCCTATTGGCTAATATTTACATTGATCCTATCCATTCATCTTGGACCCAACTTGATCCAAGGGTCCACAAAAAGTACATTGAAATTCACAAGATTCATGTGAGTCCCAAATTGGACCCAACTCTAAAAAGTAATCTCTAAGTTTAAAAATGACTTTGGGCCTCAAGTTTTATATTACTTACAAAGGTCCCAAGCCTCTTATTTTACTTACAAGTTAGCTTGCGTGCTCATTGGGCCATGGGCTTATACGCACAGGATGCCATGCCCTCACAACACATTTTATTGGACGATTTTATTTATTTACACTTCGTCGGGAAGACCCCCAACAGAGACCAATTTGCAAAAAAAGGAACGTGAACACTACCTTGGACCAATTCAGAGGTATCAGTTAAGTTACATGATATACATCTGAAAAACATAAATTATTTGGTATGCGAAAGGCTAATGAAAGTGATGCAGTCTTAGTTTGAATGTGAAGAGGCACACAAAAGTGGGTTGAATAAAATTCATAGGCAATTTTCAAATTTGAAATGTACTTGGGAATTAAATGAGGTCTGCAACAAGTTGTTCCCATGGCTCACCAATACAAACATCGTTCAGGACTGGAGCAAAGGCCGAGAGTAATAGAGTGAGCTCCGTTGCAAATTGATTCACCTGGCAAACTCAAACTCACACGATTCCATGACAATGATTCATTTACTACCAGTTTCGTGTTTGAGTCCACCCAAGAGAAAGGTCATTATGTTGAATCTACTGATATCATAAACTGAAGCCATAATTTGGCTACGATTGATTGTGTGAATGTTGATTATTGTGCTCAAAATTAGGCTGATTGTACCTATACTCCCATGGACGATGACGAACAACCTCCTGATCTTGACACACCTGTCATTAATATCAATTTTATTGATAAATAAATAAACAAAATTAGAAAATAAAACAAACTTAGTACATATCAAGTTAAAATCATGGTTCATTGTACTTTCTGAGTCTGCTTCCATTGACCACAATATCCAAAGAAATCGCCTTGTAGGACTGGGGTTTTACATATTCTGAGGCAAATATCTTTGAATTACATAAGGTCCTTGTCCAGTAAATTTTAGTTTTCCCTTAAAAGTTTTGGCTTGGTATAAGAGGACATTGTCTCCAATCTGGAACACTTTGAGTTTTAATGATCGACCAGCCTACAAGCAAACCTGTCACAGAATACACTATTGTGAGTTGAGTGAGAAAGTTTGTGAGCTTAGGAGAAACATTTGGATTATTGGTTACTATGTTTTTGAAAAACTCTATTTTTTTATGTCATTTTCAAATATCATATGCGCACGTATAAAGACTTTCAAAAAATGGCTACAAAATATGGACATTTTTCAATTTTGAAGCACGTTACAAGAATTAAAAAGTATACAATTTTTGTCAATTTTTTAGTTAAATAAAAAGTAGGCATAACTATATTCCCAAAAATTATAACTATTTTAAGAATTTCAATAATTATTTCTATGCATTTGTATAAAACACTCCCACCTATTAATCATTTCATACATTCATATACAAGGTCACACAAAGCTTTCAAAATTTTGGATATTTTTGTTCGATAAGGTTTTGCTCTCACAGGTATGGCACCATCCTGTAAAGGGATTGTATGTACTGCAACGTTAGAAGGAACACCCTTCGTTTCTTTATAATTCCACGCAAACACATCTCTATATTTGTGCAACAACTTTTTCAGATCCTGCAATTGGGTTGGATTCAGGTGGGCTCCTACGTGCACGATAAGATCTATGTCCTCATCACTGTCATTCAGATTTAGAGGTATGGTCATTGCTGGTCCCTCATATATGGATGTCAGATGGATCAGTCTCTCCTAGCAGATGCAGAGGTCAATAGTAGCTCAAACAAAACATAAGCAAGATCAAGCCTATTAGAGATCATTGCATACATAACAGATTCAACAATTGACTAAAATGGATATTCCTTCATTTCTTCCTTCTCCTCTCTAGTTTGAGGGCATTGCTCTTTGGATGGTTTAAGTCCTATCCATAGGAGAATGTACAAGCTTGCAATTCATGAATTTGACATTAAAAAGCATGTTAAAGATATACCTCTACTGAGTGATATAGAGTAGCTTCTTGTTTCTGACTGTGTGAATTTGAATCCCAAGACAATAATGAGCTTCTCCAAGGTCTGTGATTTTGAATATTTGAGATAACATCATTTTGGTATCCTTTATCAATTCGATATTATTGTTGTATAACAATGCATCATCAACATATAGTGTGATGATGAATGGCCTTAAGATAGACATTACGGTATGCAAAGCTTGGTTCGAATTATTGTTCGATAAGAAATGAATTGATTCGATGAAATCATGCTCTCGAAGATTGTTTAGACATGTACAAACTTTCAATTTAATCAAATTTCTTTTTGTATATTGAGTCTTGTCATGTCAACGTGTTGTTTTCATTGTTCTCTGTTTTGTTTGAGCCGTAGTTTGCACATAAGATAATTTGTAAATTAGATTGTTCTTATGACTAATGGTATATGTCAATTGTAACACTTTTCCACTTATTCGCTTACCGCTTCCACAATCGAATGAATTCATGTGTGTTTATCGTACACAAGAGCTACCCAGCTCCATCAACATATACACCTGATGAGGGATTCCTCATCATAGACTGATCCGATCACCTTGATGAAGATGTATATAGAAATAATAATTTGTTGATAGGAAAGGATCATTTATAGAAAGAAATCATCACATGATGATGCATAGAAGATATATGCAATATAAGGAAAAAAAACCCAAATGGCTAGTATTGAAAGCCACATATTGTTTTATTGATTTTTTTTAACCATGTACATTCTCAAAAATATTTAATACTATAGATTTGAGACAACCTTGAAGTCATTTGAAACATTGTTTTCTTTCTTTTTTTGAAAGTATGTTGTTCAAAGTGATGAAGATTGTATATTTGTAGAGATTTTGGCCTAAACCTGCAAATCAAAATAGTACAATAGAATTTATGAGAGAATAGAGTAAGGAAATGAAATTCAATAGATGCAATCAACCTATGAAGTAATTGTTGGATTTATTCTCTCCTTAAATCCCATGGTTCATCTGGTTTCATTCATGTTGTTGCATATCAACTCACATTGTTGCACAACCTATAGATATACAAACAAGTATCTACACGATAGTCAAACTATCGAAGGAGTATCAAGTGTCGACTATCAACTATCGACTATTGACAGAAGCGTGAATGTTTGATTCAAACAACTATTGAATTGAACATTCAAACCTTTGTCAAACTCAGCTCCATCTCACATCTATGAAATTCACACGTGTGGAAGTGTCCACCACATGTGATTGTGATCTCCTAAGTTGTGTGGATGCACAAAGATCAAGACTAGATTGAGATTCAAGATCTATCTTCAATTCAATGGCAAAAACACACTACTACATGAATTTACTCACTTACAAAGCTCATACACATGTGTGGGAAGTGTTTAAAAAATAAACTAAGTAAAAATAAGGTGCTCTCCTTGGGCAGAGAGAGAAAACTACCAATAGCTCTCAGATAGAGAGGGAATGCTAGAAAACGCTTAGTCTCCAAAATCCTCACAATCTCCAAATCAATTAGATCAAAATGAGAAGTACAATGATACTATAGATCCACGAGCTAACACATTGTTCAAACATGATTGGACCACACTTTTTCCACCTCTTAGTCCTATTGGAGCATTGATCTATTCACCGCTTGATTCTATTGGATCATTCTCAATCATATCTAAAATCCTATTGGACCATTGATGGTTCCACCTCTAAATCCTATTGGACCTCTTGAACTTCATCAAACGAAATCATTACACTTGTCTACTATCCATTTAGCTCGAGTTTTGTCTCCTACACTACTTTGGCTCAATAATAACATTACATGTGGAATTGGACAATTTGCCATCTATTCCAAATTTGATCCTATCAACATCCTACACCAAGATGCTTTTACACACCCCTACAACTAGCATAGATAACCTTTTTGTATTTCTCACAAAAAGTTGTCTATTGAAGATTAAGCATTGATCTTGATATAACTCCAAGATTAGATCTATGCTTGATGAAGGCACTCTTGCTCAATGGCTTGGTGAGTAGATTCACCACATTGTCACTCCTCAAGCACTTGATCTTTGTAGAAAATTGGACCTCCCTTGACATCTTGAACTTGACAAAGACATCAAACACCTCATCTCTGCTCTTTAGTAGATACACCCAACAAAATCTACTAAAATCATCAATAAAAGTCAATTACATCTTAGCACCTCCATTGCCAATTGTAGTTACACCATGAATATCGGAATGCACAAGTTGAAAAAGGCTTACTTTATCTTGACGTAGATCTCTTGTAAGGTAACCTATGTGTGATAAAGCACATTGCTCACAAAAATGGTTAATGCTTAATAAAGACCAAAAACAACTTGCCTCTTTTCCATCACCTCCAGTGACTTGTAGTTAAGATGCCCCAATCTCTTGTCACATATCTCTTGTGAAAATATGGCAAAATCTAGATTTGTTATTTTGCAATTCTTGTTTGTGAGAAAAACTCACACATGTCGAGCATGTTTCCACATGTGGAAAATAGACAAAAATATCTTAGTTATGTTGAGTTAGGGGTAGTCAAGTTTTTAGTAGAGATCTAGCCAAGTGTGTGATGTTGATTAGGCCATTTTTGGCATTAGAGGCAAAATAGGCAAATACACATGGCAACAGTGTGATCTCCCCTCTACCTCGAGTAGATACATTTAGGAGCATCAGTCCATTTGTATGGTATCTTTTCATGGTGTAGACATATCAAGGAAGGAGAAAAGAGGTCGAGCTTCAACATGTCTCATCAAGGGAGTGTTGTTGGAGTTAATCTTACTCCTACTCATCCTAACTGCCCTCCGCTTCACTCAAGGAAATCACTCTCTCAAGCAGTCTACAGAAATGAGCTATTTTTCCACAATCTATAGTTTTACACGCAAACTTCAACATGAAAGGCACTGCCCAAGGCACTGCAAGGAACCGCCAAGACACTGCTAAGGCACTGCCTAGCCAACGCAAGAGTCTAGACTATGGTCACAATGCGAAGTGGACGAGAACCACAAGAGGACTGAAAGAATACCGCAAGTCATTACTTGTAGTCAACGTGTGAAGTGGACGAACTACAACTTACAAAGAGAACTGACTGAAGGAACGCTACAAGTCAACGCTTGCGGTCAACATGCGGCTGCGATGACACCGCAATATCAGGCTCCCGCTCATGTATGAAGGAGATCATGTTGTCTACGCCTTCACGCTCTGCTAGACAAGCTTTATGTTAATTAAGTACAAAACTATAAATGATCTTGTAATTGTAATTAGAATAACATAAGATCATCCAACAACTATATAAAGAATTGAGCGAGTAGAGAAAAGACATCAGTATCAATCAAGAATAGATAAGAATTAATCACTCTGACAGAGATCAAATGACCAAAATTGGTTTCCAATTTCTGACTCCTCAGAATAAGAGATTATAGAGTGAGTAAAGAGTACTTTGAAAGATAGCATTTATTTGATTCTATAAGTAGAATCATGCGCTCAGTGCTATTATTTTGTGATCTGATCGTTGTTACTACAACACTCATTATACAAAATCGATATTTTTCTTATTATGTTGTGCTCATGTTAAATGCTTGAATGCCTCTCGCTCTTTCTCCTCTACTATCGTGAGTATGAGTAACATAGAATTGCATGGTTGTCATAGACACCTAATCTATTAGCAACTCTTTATGGTTGTCCACAACACCTACGTTGATACTCATTAACAACACATATCCGAACTGCTCTATCTATTTCAAGTTTTCTAAGTGATCCAATATCTCATTATTGTTTCATTGTTTACATTTAATAGGATGACGACCTTCATTTCTTGTATGGCCTAGGCACCATGTGTCTTGTTGGTCTTTATCGTCTTATCAGATTGGTATCAAAGCATGGTTTTGGATGTACAAGAATTTTCAGAACCTAAATTGCTTCATATTCTAGTTTATTTGATTTGTGTACAGTTCATATTCTTTGATCTTCATAGAAGGATCAACCTCAGAAATCGGATTGATCAACAAGTTCAATACTGGTCAAAAAGGAGCTATGGGGACTGGCTCAATAGCCAGACCAGTAGAACCAGAATTGCTACCCATATGGGAAGCAAATGATGGCAAAGCTCTTGCCATTGTATCCTTAACCCTGAAAAATACTCAGATAGCTCATGTATCTAATTGTTCCACTTCTAAAGAAGTATGGGACATTTTGACAAGCATTTATGAAACTTCAAATGTATTGACTCATCTCTTTCTGAGAAAGAAGGTCCTTACTCTCAAAATGATAGAAGGCACCTCAGTTAGTGATTATTTTCAAATAGTTGTTGAATCAATTAGCTACTATAGGTTTGCCTATTTCAAAAGAAAACTTGACTATGTCCTTTCTTGCAAGTCTTCCTCCCTCCTTTGACAATCTAGTATTGCGTTTGAGCAATACTCCTGCACTATCACTCCAAAAGCTGACAACAAGTTTATTGCAAGAAGAAGTAAAGAGAAAAAGCTTATCTACCTCGAGTAACAAGACAACGGCCTTGTACTCCAATAAGAAGCATTCCAAGAAGAAGAACTCCAAGGATAAGAAGACAAAGGTTGAGTAGATAGATACAATGCAACAACAACAACACCATAGTCGACAACAACCTCTCAAGACCAACCTCTTTTGCAGATATTGCAAGAGATCCAATCATGACATCAAAGACTGTCAGATCCTCAAGGTCAATGAAGTGAGAAAAAAGATGCAACAACACCAAGAAGGAGACTCTGACTCTGTCAAAAATTTCCAAGAAGAAGAAAAGAAACTGATGGTACAAGATCAACCAAGCAGAGATGCCTATGAATGGAATCTAGATTCAGGTGCTTCTCAGTACATGACTCCATGTAAGGATATATTCTCGATTCTCACAACAACTGAATCAAAGTACATTTTCTTTAATGACTCAAGCTCACACAAAGTCGAAGGCCAAGGCTCCATTCGACTACAATTCCCAGATGGTATCACTAGACAATTAGACGATGTACTCTATGTACCCAAATTAACAAAGAATTTATTGTCTATAAGCAAGATCATTGATCAAGATTATAGAGCTTTGTTTACTGCTAGCTGATGTAGTACCATTTTTTATAAGAATTCAAATGAAGTCCTCTCCGCACACAGAGAAGGAAATTTATACATCTTGAGTCACGGTTATGCACTTTCTATGAGTAATTCTACTGTTTATATATGGCATCAAAGTTTAGGTCACTTAAAAATGAGGTCTATCTTGTACATGCATCATAATAGTATGGTCAAGGATATGACAATTTATGTTGTCTCCACAAGAAATTAGACTGTTTGTGAAATGTACTTACTAGGAAAATAACCTAGAACAAGATTTCCAAAAGGACAAGCCAAAAGAGCTAAGTCTATTCTTGAATTAATCCATAATGATTTATGTGGTCCTATGAGCGTGCCCTCTTTGGGTCAAGCTTTATGTTTCATCATTTTTATTGACGACCTCTCCAGATTCACCAGAATCATGTTCATCAAGAACAAGTCTGAGGCATTCAACTATTTCAATAGTTTAAACAGTTTGCTGAGACTCAAACTGGTCAGAGGATCAAGACCCTAGTTTGATTCAGAGGGAGAGTACACGTTTGATGAAATGGCGGCCTACCTATCTTCATGCGACGTGCACCATCAGTTCACTATCAGCTATACTCCATGATAGAAAGACGTAGCTGAAAGAAAGAATAAAACACTCTTGGAAGCAACACGATCCTCTTCCTTGTGGTGATTGATTGATAGTGCTGTAGTGGGTTTCTTTCCATGCCTATCCTCAACCCAAGATCTAATCAATCTAGCATCAAGGAGATGAAGTTAGTTGTCACGCGGAGGTTCGTTCCCATGAGAGCGATAACATTCTAATTATCGAATAACTATGTGATCATCGGGTTCGATTTACACATGCAAGGTGCCAAATCTCTTTCACTTATTAAGTAGGGTTAGGGTTGCCTTGGGATATGCAAACCCTCCAACAATATCCCCCACAAAAACTGGTGGTGGTCCCACAACACTTGCGAGATGCAGTTACTGTGGGATTTTATTTGCATCACGTCGAATCTTTATTGAATGATACTGCACCTTCTCCATGAATTCGAGCCAAGATCCAATAAAATGAAGAACTGTACTCAAGCATCAGTAGACCATAAACTGTAGTAGAATAGTAAGAAGATACTCGAGTAGAGAGATTCAAAACGCTGATCTAAATTCTTACTCAAATAATAGATCAAGAAAAATCATCACACTTAAGAATCATCACCATTCCCTTAAATCCTCTGACAATAATTAAGTATCTATTTATGATTCGTCAACCATAAATATTTAGATTCATATGATTCGTCAATCATAATTCCTTGGAATCCAAAATCACACTTAATCATTTATAGGATACTGGAGTATATGTCCAACATAACTCAGGAAAAGTAAGAATCATTCCAAAATCTTTCCATTAAGCAAATACAAGATTTAGGAATACTTTCAAAGCATGATTCTATAACTGAAGTGTAAGATTTCAAGTTCTCTAAACCACTGGTAATTAAAGCCTCATCACATACCAAAATGACAATCATTTTCAACTACAAAAAAAACTTTAGATTACAATCTAGAATCAAATCTAGATACCCAAAATTCTTTTGAATATCAATTTAGTCATCATTCTTGGATTCATTATGATTCGTTATCCAATTGAGCCCTCTGGGATACAATCACTAATGAGCCGAGTCTATTCCTTAACTAAGGAATACTCTATCCAAATAATATTGTATATCCAATGCACATATTTTTAACTGATGAATCATGATGATTTAATCGTGCACATATGTGAGTAATCTCACTATGACCCAGTACATATTATATAAACACATTCTCATCTGGTAGATTCCTCCAGAACCCACATATGTTACTCACATATCTCACTGAGATCTTGTAACTTAGCTACAAAAGATTTTCTATTTCTCATGAGTAAATAACATATCCAGAAAATCTCTGAGACGAATAAAATTCATTCTCAGCAGTCCAATCCAATTTTCTCTAATAGCAAAATTTCTTCCACTCAATCAACCCTTCTCTAATTCTAGTACTGAAACTAAGATTAGGTTGATCCAATACAGAACTCTCAGACTTAAATCCAGGTCAAACTTACTTCTATTCCAATCAAAATGGAATTAGTAACCTTTGACCTTTCAATGTACTACTTATAGATAGTGATTCAAATATCAAACCTGTTCTAGTTCCAGATTGTCCACACAATCCCTGGACATTTCCTCTGATTCGAAAAGTTCCAATTAGGTATCTTACTCTGAATTTATCCGAAATTACTTTCAGACCAAATCTCATTTCTATACCACAACTGGTTCTCTTCCGAAAGCTATGCAACCAAAGATCCCTAGGTAAAATATTATCCCATGACTTCACCCCTCCTTTTAAGAAAATTATCAATTTCCATAAAAGTTAACTAAAAAAGATGACGTATGAAAATATCCAAATCCATGAAAAGTCAATAATAAGTGCATTCCACAAAAGGATTCACTCTATTACAAACATGACTTTTCCTTCAAATATTTTCAACCTGAGTGACAGAACTATCATCCTATGAAATCCATTTACGCCTAGACTGGGTGTATGCATGAGAACTGTACCACTTCTTTAGTTCCATCAAGATCGGCTTCAAAAAAAAAAATCCCTCTGGGAAACCGATTAATACTGCTTGACCACAAATAATTTTACTCAAGTTCCATATAATTTGGGTGCTTAGTGAAGTTCCATTATCAAGGAAAGGCAAACAAAATCTCTTAACTAGTTGTAGCAGACATATACTTCATATTATTTACATAGCTCTCTTTGATCAAAGCTTGATGACCTATTTCATCCAACGATTCATTTTTTGCATATTTTGGTCTATTAATTAGTGTTTAATTTTGGCTTGGGTACGCATGGATTTGAACAAGAGTGTTAATGGTCTCTTGGGTTAGCATGACATGGATTTGCCCTAACAGTACTTTTGAGGCTATACTAGCCAACTTTAAATTTCTTACATTAAGCTCAAATAACTTACGAAGTTTGATAATTTAAAACATGTGTGTGTGTGTGTGTCGTCGTCGCTCATCCTATTTGCTAAGAAGTTCTTATGTATGACTACTTTTTTGCATACGTTATGATAATTTTTCTCAAACACTTATCAGTATGGCACTCGCCCTAATACGATTATCCCTAAAACTCATACATGGCACGACATGGGAGCTCCCCATGGCGCTTAGCAACAACTTAAATTTATACACTCTCTAATGGACCATGTGGATGTCTGCCATGTGGCGACTTGCCATTTGGACTCTTGCCATTGCTTTTAGGTTTGAAAGGTCACAAACTCTGGACTATGGAGCTTTAAATAGAAGGGTACTCTGTCTCCAAAATCCTCAGTGCTTTAAGCTCCAGTACAGTTCAGCTCCAGTAGAGTCTGAACTCTGAACCAATTTCTTTCGTGTTGGATCGTAGACGGTTTTTGGGGCCTCTTTCTTTTCCCTTTCCGTTCCCCTGGGCGTTCTGGATTATTTTGTTAGCTTTTCGGATTATTGGTGTTTGCAGATTTCTTGAAGAAAAGGATCTTAAGTTGAGGAAAGATGGAGGGGATTGTGTGGCAGAACCTCCCTGAAGACTTGATCGAGAAGGTTTTAGCAACACTGCCTGTCTCCACGCTTCCTAAAATGCGAGCAGTTTGCAAAGCTTGGAGCTCGCTCATCCTTTCCCAACCCTTTATTGAGCTTTGCGCTCGGACTTGCGGACGCCAAGATCACTATTATGATTGACGAATCATATGAATCTAAATATTTATGGTTGACGAATCATAAATAGATACTTAATTATTGTCAGAGGCTTTAAAGGAATGGTGATGATTCTTAAGTGTGATTATTTTTCTTGATCTATTATTTGAGTAAGAATTCAGATCAGTGTTTTGAATCTCTCTACTCCAGTATCTTATTGCTATTCTACTACAGTTTATGGTCTACATATGCTTGATTGGATCTCCAGTTGTCATAGGAGACAAACAAGTCTATTAAGATGAATGAATGCTATTTTCTTGCATTCGGTGGTAGAAACAGGAGCATTTAACTCAAAAGAGTATTTGGGATAGTGAGAGTTGAGTTTTAATCATTCTATATCTTAATGATTCTCCTAGAGATTCTAGTTGAATGAATTATCATATCTTAGAATTAGATTCTAAGGATAGTTGTACTTGGAAGTTTTTTTATGAATTTTTTGCCAAAAGTTTGTGGATAATTTTAGACTGTAATTATTATTATTTTTCTTTAACTTTAATCTCCTAAGTTAGGGAATATCTCACTCAGTGGTTCATGTAAGTGTTTTACATGAAGGTGATGTTACTAACTTGTGTTGAGGGTAACCCGGTTGAGAAAATATATCTCTTAGTGTACTTTTCCAAACCAAAGTTTGTACTCTAGAATAAAGATTAACGTTTGAAAACAATTTTTCTCCAAGTACATGTTTGATATGAAAGTCAGACTAAGGATAATGATTTTCTCGGTTAATATTGAAAGTTAAAGGAACTATAATTCTTTCCTATTTTGAGGAGCTTCTAAGAATAGAAGCAGTTTAAGGAGGGAAAAATGCTATGGCCATATTCGGTTAAGGACCTTGAATAGTCCTAATATGGTAGACTGGCCCTCTAGTATTCGAGATTGTTGGTCACGTCGTGATTTAATTCCATGTCAAGAATGACAAGTCCATCCACTTCAAGAAACTTGGAAAGAACCAGCAGAAACAGATGGAAAAGTTGCAGTCGCAATTTGATGAGAAGATCAAAGCAATGGAAGATTTCCATGGACAAGCGAACAAGGAACCAAAGAAATTTGCCAAGACTTTTCCTACCAGGGAAAATGTCCGGTGTTTCATTTATATGAGAAATCACACAGTGAATAAATGTCCTCAATTGAAAAAACGAATGGAAAATAGTATATGCCATTTGTGCAATTCGCCTGATCATGAGACTGATTTTTGCAACTTCAATCCTCCGATTATTCAGCAATGGTATGCCCAGATGGGATATCGAGAACCACTTTATGGAGGAAATCCGACAGCTAGATCTCATCAATCTGCTCTTAGATACCCGAATCGATGGTGGTCCAAAATGCTTTCAGTAAAAGGTAACGAAAAGTGATTCTTTCACGTCACTTTGTTGAAGGCCTTGAGATTCAGTTGTGATCCAACTTGTACAATCTTTTGTGGTTCTCCTGGATCAACCAGATTCATAGGCTGTGTCCTAGCTGGTGGGCCATCGTAAACATCTTTTGATTCTGGCACTTGTTCTTCGGGTTCATGATGTGCTTGGTAAACATGCTAACTACATCATCCAGTGTAAATCGTTGAAAATGCTCGGGCATTTCATGCTGAACTTCATTTGCTTGCTCTTTGTCAAAAGGATTTGTCTTGGATCTTCGCTTAGCCTTCTTAGCAGGAATTAATCGTGGAGGTGATGACTTCTGAGAAGATACTCTTCTTCCAAGGTGAAGACTTTCTAGACGGTAATGTCTTGTTAGAACTTTGACTTGAAGAATCGTTGTCAACTTTTCCTTTGTCTTTATCTAGTAAGGGTGGCACATTCTTTGAATCAATCTTTTGAGGAGGATTTTCCCCTTTCAGGACCGTATTATAACGTTTCTTGGCTTGTTTCTTCGTCATTGAACCTGTGGTTCTGTCTTCCTTCAATGTAACTGCTTTTGGCAGTTTTATTGTTAGTTCATCAGGAATATTACGCACTCCAAATCTGGTCGGATCCATATGATTTAGAATCTGCTCATCAATAAGTTCTGCATTGTCATCATAAGTCAAGGCATGACTCACATAAATGAGTTCATCTTCAATCGGATGTTGTATAGGCTTCGTTGATATCCAAGCTACATTCAACACATTCAATGAAAAACTAATCAGTGTATCTAAAATTCGATCCAATAATGAAATCTTGTTCAAATTTGATTGATTATCTTGTTGACACATATAACCTGTTGTACAATCAATTGTTGCAAAAGCTTGATTCCAGTTGACAGTATCAGTTTGAGAGTTCTAATGAACTCCCCAATTTTTTACTGGTCGGTCACAAGTATGATCCGTTGTTGATGAATCATCATCCTCTTTTTGACCCACTGGTTTGATAGTCCAAGTTATAGTATCAACCTTGACTGCATGTTCACGATTTTCAAAAGTGATTTTCCTGGTAAACCAGTTATGAATCACTTGCGCAACTCGTAACCATGGGCATCTTAATAGGACTCGGTAGACATTGGGTGCTTCTGGTAAGTCCATTACTACGAAAGTAATAAAAAACTGTACTCCAACAATTCTGACAAGTATATCTTCAACCATTCCTTGTAGACAATTGATCAGCTAGCTTAATGGCAAAAGTCCCAGACTTTATCTTTCTAAGGCCCCAATTTGCACATAGCTTTGTAAAAATCAGGTTAACTCCCAAACCGCCATCTATCACAACTGCTTCTTTAGAAAATTGTTTGTGTTGTATAGGCATGGTGATATTTTTTTGTTCACTTTCCCAAGCTGTTCCAACATGGAGTACTTCATTAGATTCTTCAAATCTAGTACAAAAAGTGGCTCTTCATGGACTTTGGGTTCAACGTGAGTTAACTTTTGCACTAATACTTCTTTTGCTTTTGGCACGAACTTCAGGAGCTCTCCCAACAAAATATTGATCTTACTAGACAAAATATTCATGAGCAGTTCTGTTTGCGGCACTTTCGATTTAGTCATCTTGAAGGGTTCTTCATGATGATGCAACTGAACATTCATATCTATACATTCAGTGGTTGCACTGGTGAAGAACGAATTTCGGTTGCTGCTCTAGCAGCTTCAAGGTCCTCTTCCTCTTGCAAATATTTAATCCTCTCTTTTCTGCATGAAGATTTGGATAGACTCCAGATGTTGTTGGTATATCAGTTAATGGTATAGAATCATCAAGTACTGGATCTGCTATAGGTTCTTTCTGCTTCTGTGCTCTGGTAACTACCATCAAGGCTACACTTGGTTCATTTTGAGCTGCTGGTCTTTGCTTGATTGTTATTAAATTTACAGGAGCTGTGATCAGCAACGGCTTTGGTCTTGCTGGGCACTCCTTGTAGAGATTCCCATAACCACAGTCACGACAGAATGGTACAAATTTGTCTTTGTTTGGACATTCTGCAGCTCTGTGATTTTCTCCACATGCAAAGCATCCAAGTGGTGCTCTGGTCCAGTTTCTAGATGCTTGTTGTTGCGCAGCAGCATAAATAACATATTGTTCTGAAGATCCACCTTCATGATTATTACTGTAGTTCCATTGCTCGGTACTTTTGTAAGGTTCTGGTTCCATCAAATTTGCAGGAGGAGCAGATTGTGTTGGTGGGGCAGGTAAGGCTAATCGGTTCGAGTATCCAAGAGCAGATTGACGAGATCTAGCTGTTGGATTTCCTCCATAAAGTGGTTCTTGATATCCCATCTGGGCATACCATTGCTGAATAATCGGAGGATTGAAGTTGCAAAAATCAGTCTCATGATCAGGCGAATTGCACAAATGGCATATACTAATTTCCATTCGTTTTTTCAATTGAGGGCACTCATTCACTGTGTGATTTCCCGTATAAATGGAACACCAGACATTTTCCCTGGTAGGAAAAGTCTTGGCAAACTTCTCAGGTTCCTTGTTCGCTTGTCCATGGAAATCTTCCATTGCTTTGATCTTCTCATCAAATTGCAACTGCAACTTTTCCATATGTTTCTGCTGGTTCTTTCCAAGTTTCTTGAAGTGGCTGGACTTGTCATTCTTGAGATGGAATTAAATCACGACGTTACCAACAATCTCGCATACTAGAGGGCCGGTCTACCATATTAGGACTATTCAAGGTCCTTAACCGAATATGGCCATAACATTCTTCCCTCCTTAATCTGCTTCTATTCTTAGAAGCTCCTCAAAATAGGAAAGAATTATAGTTCCTTTAACTTTCAATATTAACCGAGAAAATTATTATCCTTAGTCTGACTTTCATATCAAACATATACTTGGAGAAAAATTGTTTTCAAACGTTAATCTTTGTTCTGGAGTACAAACTCTGATTTGGAAAAGTACACTAAGAGATATATTTTCTCAACCGGGTTACCCTCAACACAAGTTAGTAACATCACCTTCATGTAAAACACTTACATGAACCACTGAGTGAAATATTCCCTAACTTAGGAGATTAAAGTTAAAGAAAAATAATAATAATTACAGTCTAAAATTATCCAGAAACTCTGGCAAGAAATTCATAAAAAACTTCCAAGTACAACTATCCTTAGAATCTAATTCTAAGATATGATAATTCATTCAACTAGAATCTCTAAGAGAATCATTAAGATATAGAATGATTAAACTCAACTCTCAGTATTCCAAATACTCTTTTGAGTTAAGTGCTCCTATTTCTACCACCAAATGCAAGAAAATAGCATTCATTCATCTTAATAGACTTGTTTGTCTCCTATGACAACTGGAGATCCAATAACATGAAGAACTGTACTCAAGCATCTGTAGACCATAAACTGTAGTAGAATAGCAATAAGGTACTGGAGTAGAGAGATTCAAAACACTGACCTGAATTCTTACTCAAATAATAGATCAAGAGAAATCATCACACTTAAGAATCATCACCATTCCCTTAAATCCTCTGACAATAATTAAGTATCTATTAATGATTCGTCAACCATAAATATTTAGATTCATATGATTCGTCAATCATAATTCCCTGGAATCCAAAATCACACTTAATCATTTATAGGATACTAGAGTATGTGTCCAACATAACTCAGGAAAAGTAAGAATCATTCCCAAATCTTTCCATTAAGAAAATACTAGATTTAGGACTACTTTCAAAGTAGGATTCTATAACTGAAGTGTAAGATTTCAAGTTCTATAAACCACTGGTAATTAAAGCCTGATCACATATCAAAATGACAATCATCTTCAATGACAAAAAAAACCTTAGATTACAATCTAGAATCAAATCTAGATACCCAAAGTTCTTTTGAATATCAATTCTGTCATCATTCTTGGATTCATTATGATTCGTTATCCAATTGAGCACTCTGGGATACAATCACTAATGAGCTGAGTCTATTCCTTAACTAAGGAATACTCTATCCAAAGAATACTGTATATCCAATGCACATATTTTTAACTGATGAATCATGATGATTCACTAATCATGCGTCTTACGAGCAATATAAATAAAAAACATCAGTCTCTGGTGAATCCTTATCACACTCATCGTTTATCAATTAACTTCCACCTGGAGTAATCAACTACTCAAGTTAATTGCCAATGATTCAGGAATCTCAAATGTCTAGGTGCAGATCTTAATTATACTAGCATAACACCACCTATAGATCCATATCTAGATAATTTATTAGTTAACTCATAATCTTCCATAGAAATATCTGTTAACTATGCAAGTATATGTCAAATCAATACTTGATCATATGCTTATGTTCATTGACTAGATTAAGTGCACCAAATAACCCTAGTAACCAGGAATACACACTAGATTCATACAAGATTAATCGTGCACATATGTGAGTAATCTCACTATGACCCATTACATATTATATAAACACATTCTCATCTGGTAGATTCCTCCAGAACCCACATATGTTACTCACGTATCTCATTGAGATCTTGTAACTCAACTACAAAAGATTTTCTATTTCTCATAAGTAAATAACATATCCAAAAAATCTCTGAGACGAGTAAAATTCATTCTCAGCAGTCCAATCCAATTTTCTCTAATAGCAAAATTTCTTCCACTCAATCAACCCTTCTCTAATTCTAGTACTGAAACTAAGATTAGGTTGATCCAATACAGAACTCTCAGACTTAAATCCAGGTCAAACTTACTTCCATTCCAATCAAAATGGAATTAGTAACCTTTGACCTTTCATTGTACTACTTATAGATAGTGACTCAAATATCAAACCTGTTCTAGTTCCAGATTGTCCACACAATCCCTAGAGAATTCCTCTGATTCGAAAAGTTCCAATTAGGTATCTTACTCTGAATTTATCCAAAATTACTTTCAGACCAAATCTCATTTCTATACCACAACTGGTTCTCTTCCGAAAGCTATGCAACCAAAGATCCCTAGGTAAAATATTATCCCATGACTTCACCCCTCCTTTTAAGAAAATTATCAATTTCCATAAAAGTTAACTAAAAAAGATGACGTATGAAAATATCCAAATCCATCAAAAGTCAGTAATAAGTGCATTCCACAAAAGGATTCACTCTATTACAAACATGACTTTTCCTTCAAATATTTTCAACCTAAGTGACAGAACTATCATCCTCTGAAATCCATTTACGCCTAGACTGGGTGTATGCATGAGAACTGTACCACTTCTTTAGTTCCATCAAGATCGGCTTCAAAAAAAAAAATCCCTCTGGGAAACCGATTAATACTGGTTGACCACAAATAATTATACTCAAGTTCCACATAATCTGGGTGCTTAGTGAAGTTCCTTTATCAAGGAAAGGCAAACAAAATCTCTTAACTAGTTGTAGCAGACATATACTTCATATTATTTACATAGCTCTCTTTGATCAAAGCTTGATGACCTATTTCATCCAACGATTCATTTTTTGCATATTTTGGTCTATTAATTAGTGTTTAATTTTGGCTTGGGTACGCATGGATTTGAGCAAGAGTGTTAATGGTCTCTTGGGTTAGCATGACATGGATTTGCACTAACAGTACTTTTGAGACTATACTAGACAACTTTAAATTTCTTACATTCAGCTCAAATAACTTATGAAGTTTGATAATTTAAAACCTTTTTGTGTGTGTCCTCGTCGCTCATCCTATTTGCTCCTATTTGTTAAGAAGTTCTTATGTCTGACTACCTTTTTTCATACATTATGATAATTTTTTCCTCAAACATTGAGCAGTATGGCACTCGCCCTAATACGGTTATCCCTCAAACTCATACATGGCACTGCCTGAGGGCTCCCCATGGCGCTTAGCAACAACTTAAATATATACACTCTCTCTAATGGACCATGTGGATGTCTGCCATGTGGCAACTTGCCATTGGTTTTAGGTTTGAAACGTCACAAACTCTGGACTATGTTGCTTTAAATAGAAGGGTACTCTCTCTCCAAAATCCTCACTGCTTTAAGCTCGAGTAGAGTCTGAACTCTGAACCGATTTCTTTCGTGTTGGATCGTAGACGGTTTTTGGGGCCTCTTTCTTTTCCCTTTCCGTTCCCCTGGGCGTTCCGGATTATTTTGTTAGCTTTTCGGATTATTGGTGTTTGCAGATTTCTTGAAGAAAAGGATCTTAAGTTGAGGAAAGATGGAGGGGATTGTGTGGCAGAACCTCCCTGAAGACTTGATCGAGAAGGTTTTAGCAACACTGCCTGTCTCCACGCTTCCTAAAATGCGAGCAGTTTGCAAAGCTTGGAGCTCGCTCATCCTTTCCCAACCCTTTATTGAGCTTTGCGCTCGGACTTGCGGACGCCAAGATCGCTTACTTTGTTTCACAACAGTCAGGACCAATGCACGATTGCGGCTTTCAATGTCGCTTCAAACAACTGACAATCATCAAGTTTAAATTTCCGTGGCAGCAAGCGACCTGTTTTCTTTGTGGCAGCTGGAGCAGGATTGATTCTTCTGAATGATCGATGTGTTGATGTGTCCACATACTGCTTATACAACCCTTTTACCAGAGTGTGGACGGAGCTGCCACCTATACCTCAAGCTAAAGGTCATTCTGGTCCTCCTCTTGTTGCAGGCATATTCGAGCGTAAAGATACCAAAAGCTACAGCCTGGTTGTTGCTGGATCCAATGGCTATTGCCGTAAATCAACATATGTGTTTGATTCACTGATCAGAACTTGGCAGGCTAGCGGCAGCTTGCCTCAGATTCGTGGTGATCTGACTGACGGCATTGTCTGTGGCAGTTATCTTCATGCCTTAGCTTCTTTGACGAAGGAATTTGGATCAAGAGGCGAATATCATTTCCCCCGCATGCTTCATATCTGCACTTGACCCGTTGCTCGGGCACTCTGCAATTGGTAGCACTAGTGGATGCAGCACACATTGAAGACGATCAGACTATAAGAATCTGGGAGCTAAGCCAAAAAGGAAATGAATGGCAGGAGCTGGGAGCAATGCCTGCAGACATGTGTGCAAGCCTGCTGCAGCAATGTGATGGCTTGCATTCATTCAAATGCGTTGGTCATGGAGAGGTGGTTTATTTTTCAACTTATGACTGCACAACATTTCTCGCCTTCAATGTATCACTGAAGCATTGGCAATGGCTCCCAATTACAGAGTGTGTGGTCAACCAGCAACGCTTTGTAAATAAAATGTTTGTCCTGGAGCCTTCAAACTCCTTGTGAAATTAAATAAGAACACTTGTTAATTGTCTTTCTGTCACCAACATTGAAATTTTCTAATCTGATTGCCAGAATTAAACTGCCATACAGGCGAATGATATGTTCAGAACAGCATCATCCTTTTCCAATAGAATTTATTATTATTTGTCATGAAAGTGATATATTCTTCCTAGATGCATGCATGTATATGAAAGAGGGTGGTAGGAAAAAAGCGGCGTATAGAGCAATTGTAGCATTTGCTCATAAAATGTTGATGATTTCCATGTAAGAACTAGCTAGATGAATGATGTTTTTGCCATATTATATAACCTTTAATCATGGCCACTCATGTGGTACAAGGCTATAGCTCCCTGAAGAACTAATAAAAGCCCTATTTAAAGAAAATTGATAGCATTTTCAAAGTGCTCGATTTTGACAAACGATCCCAATTTCATTCCTATACTCTTCCGGCTTTCTTGATTGGGCAAACCTTTATTTGATTTGGTTGAGGCTTAGTGTTAAGTGCAATGCTTTTATAGCCATCAAGGATCTAACTTGAGAGAATCATCTAGCAAATCAATAAATTAGGACATGCAATTCATTAATCCAACCATAGAACATGGAGCCCTTGCGCATCTAGATTATTGTGGCTGTTTTAATGACTTGAAGCATGACACTTAGAGGACACTTCAGCCTAAGCTTGAAAAGTCAGCTATTTAGTTACATGTATGTGGTAACAAAAGCTTTTTGATGTAGGAAGTGTATTTTGAATTTTTTCTTGAAGAAGTTTCACATGTTCTATGAATTATGATATAAAATAAATTGATGAAAGGGTGGTTGTGCCCTCTAATGTTGCTTATTGTTTTGTAACTTGATGTGTGTTTTTATGATCTATGCATTCATTAGTTAATTTATTGTTGTGAATATCTTTTGATCTCAATGGTCATTGGCTCACAACGCTTGTAGGGATGATTAGAACCTAGCAACAAACAACAGACTGTTACTGTCGTTTCTCGATCATTAACGACGACATTTTTTTATATTGAGAAAGATAAAAAAGACAAGTTGTGGAATTTGCAAATTTATTGGAAGTTCTAAGTGGTTAAAAAGCTCAAGAGTGAACTTGAACATTTGAAATGGAAAATGAAAATGGTGTTGGAGGAGAGATATATATGGAGTGGAGTGGAGTGGAAAATATAGAAGGTTTGAGTTAGATCTTGAGGGAGTGACGAGGGATAGAGAAATGGTAAAAGGAATGAGAGAGAGATTATATGCCTATCATTGAGAAAAACTTTTGCACCACATTTGCAAAGGTTTGCTCAAAGGATTGATGGGCATATATCAATTGTACTAAAAAAAAATTGATTTTTTTTTATAGCTTTAAGGTAAATTTTTTCGATGCAATTAATATTTCAGATATAAATGTCTTAATTATTGATTATTGGACATATGTGCATCTACAAAGATCCAAAGAAAAGTTTGTTTCAATAGAACAATTCCGTAACAAAGCGTTGGAGATAAAAGTTTGGATATTGTTGAACCACACAAAGGTTACATGTACACATTTGGCTCTCAGCGAAGTGTTACACAACTAGTGTTAACATCTAGTATTATTCACATCATAGAGAGTTGGCAAGAAGGGTATGGTTGCACAAGTTTCATAGCTATCACCTTCCTTGACAACCTCTCCAAATTGTTTTTAGCCCTAATGAGTTGTAAATCATACTTGTAAATTTTTTGGTTCAACATTTACTTGTTGATGGTATGATAATCAAAGAGGTGCAATTATTATCCAATTCTTAATGCTTGATTTACCTAGTCAAATCCCCCCCTGGACGCGCATTTGCGTGATATGAAGAAAATGAAAATTTGGCCTCTTGATACATTTTCATTTTTCCATCAAAAACAATGAATTTTGTCTGTTTGATCTCATTAGAACCTAAAAATGTGCTTAGAAGTCAAATTTGTTGCCCAATTTCTTTATTTATTTATCCGAAACACTTTTTATGGCCTTTTGATAAAGTGAAACGGCCAAAAATCGTGATTTCGGAGAAAAAAAAAAGAAAATATAGTCTCCGAGATACATTTTTGTTTCTGGCTCCTAAACGCTTTTTGGGCCTTTTAATGAAGTAAAACGGCTAAAAATCACGATTTCGAACTAAAAAAAATAAAAATTTTGGCCTACATAATACGGATTTGTTTTAGGTGTGATTTTCATCTTTGAGAAGGCCCGATTTCGATACATTACCGTGACTTCAGAGATGAAAAAGAACGACTTTCAAATGGTCTTTGAAGGAGGTCAAATGGCCCTAAATTAGCAATTTGACATAAAGAATGAAAATTTACTTCCTTTGGACCAGTGCTCACAGAGAACCGGCAAAGTCCTACTACCAATCGGCTGGTTTTGAACTTTACCGATTGAGTTTGAAACAAGTAGGAAGCCAAAAGTCTAATAACCTCCTTGATTCAAAAGTAAGAGGATTTTTTTTTGGAATACATGATATATTTCATTTAGTCAATTACATTTTTGTTGACTTTTAGAAAGTATAACATTACTCTTTGGATTTCTTTTGGCAAAACTTAGCTTGAAGTACTTCAAATTTATGCTTGTTATTGAGGGTTGTAGACTATTTTAATTTTATACCAAGTTTCAAATTGCATAAAATTAATTTCCTACAAAAATTTCAATAAACAATTTGCAAGTGCACATTGAATTATATACAAAAACTGCCAACTTTGAAAGTCATAGGAACTTGGAGGTTGAAAAAGAAAAGATTGATTGATTTAAAAAACTTTAGGATACTGTAGGGTCTTGGGTCCGACGTTGTAATAGCCCTCCCGCCTGTCGACAAGGGTTTGTTCACTAGATAGGCACCTAACTATGCATAGATGCTACTTTTAGTTAGTTCTCTACTTTTTATCTAACCCTACCTCCACTAACACTACTCACACTACCTCTACTCACCCTAAACTAACTTCATCATGATTGTTGGTGAAGAGAAAGGATAGAATAGAAGAGGAAGAAGAAGGAGAAGAGAGAAAGAGAGAGAGATGAGATGGAGGTAAGCTCAAATGCTCAATTTCATTGCTTATGGAAAAACCTTAACTAGCATAAACAAAAAGTATGGGAAATGAAAATAACAAGCAAACCACAACAACAGCATAAGCAAGAGTGATTAGCAAATGAGGATGCTTGAGCTCCCAAAATGATAGAGTCTCCTCTTCTCTATTAAGCATGCAACTAGAGTACAAATGGTGTCTTTTTATAAAGTGGAGAAGGCCCTTGCCCCAAAATCCTATTGGCTAATATTTACGTTGATCCTATCCATTCATCTTGGACCCATCCAAGTGTCCACAAAAAGTACAATTGAAATTCACAAGATTCATGTGAGTCCCGAATTGGACCCAACTCTAAAAAGTAATCTCTAAGTTTAAAAATGACTTTGGGCCTCAAGTTTTATTTTACTTACAAAGGTCCCCAAGACTCTTATTTTAATTACAACTTAGCTTGCGTGCTCATTGGGCCATGGGCTTATACGCATAGGATGCCATGCCCTCGCAACACATTTTATTGGACGATTTTATTTATTTACACTTAATCGGGAAGACCCCCAACAAAGACCAATTTGAAAAAAAGGAGCCTGTGAACACTACCTTGGACCAATTCAGAGGTATCAATTAAGTTACATTATATACATCTGAAAAAGATAAATTATTTGGTATGTGAAAGGCTAATGAAGGTGATGTAGTCTTAGTTTGAATGTGAAGAGGCACACAAAAGTGGGTTGAATAAAATTCATAAGCAATTTTCAAATTTGAAATGTACTTGGGCATTAAATGAGGCCTGCAAATAGCTATGTCCCACCTAGAGCCCTAGTTGATGTCCTATTGAAATCAAGACAATGACTAACCTACAAAAGTCTATAGATGATGGGACCTACATTTAGCCCTTAACTCTTGCTCACCCTATGTGGTAACCCAAGGTAAAGGTGCCACCTAGGATTGATTAGCACTAAACTAATTATGATTAACACACTTGTTTAGGCAAGGAAGAGGCCCTTTTTTATTCCAAAAAAGAGCCCTAATGCAATCCGCTCAGTGAAAGGGGCAACATCAAAATTCTAGCTACTCATTGCCAATCCTAAGAAGTATTAGTTGTATTAGATGGTAAATCCGGGTGTCAACAATCATCTCCACATCTCTCATGTCGGAATGGAACCTAAGAGACAAACTCACCAAACTCACTTGTCAGCTCAGGATGGCTGATCAAAGTGTGGACCAACCTACAAGTTTCCTCCTCCAAATTCTGATCAAATTAGGAGGCATGAAATTCACCATAGATCTAGTAGTACTCGATATTCCTAGTAACACGTATTCCTATGAGTTACTACTTGGTCGACCATGGCTCACCAATACAAACGTCGTTCACCACTGGAGCAAACGTCGAGAGTAATAGAGAGAGCTCCATTGCAAATTGATTCACCTGGCAAACTCAAACTCGCACGATTCCATGACAATAATTCATCTACTACCAGTTTCGTGTTTGAGTCCACCCAAGAGAAAGGTCATTATGTTGAATCTACTGATATCATAAACTAAAGCCACAATTTGGCTACGATTGATTGTGTGAATGGTGATTATTGTGCTCAAAATTAGGCTGATTGTACCTATACTCCCATGGACGATGACGAACAACCTCCTGATCTTGACACACCTGTCATTAATATCAATTTTATTGATAAATAAATAAACAAAATTAGAAAATAAAATAAACTTAGTACATATCAAGATAAAATCATGGTTCATTTTACTTTCTGAGTTTGCTTCCATTGACCCACAATATCCAATGGTATCGCCTTGTAGGACTGGAGTTGTACATATTCCGAGGCAAATATCTTTTATTACATAAGGTCCTTGTCCAGTAAATTTTAGTTTTCCCTTAAAAGTTTTGGCTTGGTATAAGAGGACATTGTCTCCGATCTGGAACTCTTTGAGTTTAATGATCGACCAGCCTACAAGCAACCTGTCACAGGATACACTGTTGCGAGTTGAGTGAGAAAGTTTTGCGAGCTTAGGAGAAACATTTGGATTATTGGTTACTAATTTTTTTTTAAATCTATTTTTTAATGTCATTTTCAAATATCATATGCGAACGTATAAAGACTTTCAAACAATGGCTACAAAATATGGACATTTTTCAATTTTGAAGCTCGTTACAAGATTTAAAAAGTATACAATTTTTGTCAATTTTCTAGTTAAATAAAAAGTAGGCATAATTATATTCCAAAAAATTATGACTATTTTAAGAATCTCAAAAATTATTTCTATGAATTTGTATAAAACACTCCCACCTATTAATCATTTCATACATTTATATACAAGGTCACACAAAACTTTCAAAATTTTGGATATTTTTGTTTGATAAGGTTTTGCTCTCACAGGTATGGCACCATCCTGTAAAGGGATTTTATGTACTGCAACGTTAGGAGGAACACCCTTTGTTTCTTTATGATTCCACGCAAACACATCTCTGTATTTGTGCAACAACTTTTTCAGATCCTGCAATTGGGTTGGATTCAGGTGGCTCCTACGTGCACGATAAGATCTATGTCCTCATCATTATCATTCAGATTTAGAGGTATGGTCATTGCAGGTCTCTCATATATGGATGTCGAATGGATCAGTCTCTTTTAGCTAATGCAGAGGTCAGTAGTAGCTCAAACAAAACATCAGCAAGGTCAAGCCTATTGGAGATCATTGCATACATAAGAGATTCAACAATTGACTAAAATGGATATTCCTTCGTTTCTTCCTTCTTCTCTCTAGTTTGAGGGCATTGTTCTTTGGATGGTTTAAGTCCTATCCATAGGAGAATGTACAAGCTTGCAATTCATGAAATTGAATTTAAAAGGCATGTTAAAGATATACCTCTACTGAGTGATATAGAGTAGCTTCTTGTTTATGACTGTGTGGATTTGAATCCCAAGACATAATGAGCTTCTCCAAGGTCTGTGATTTTGAATTTCTGAGATAACATCATTTTGGTATCCTTTATCAATTCGATATTATTGTTGTATAGCAATGCATCATCGACATATAGTGTGATGATGAATGCCCTTAAAATAGACATTACAGTATGCAAAGCTTGGTTCAAATTATTGTTCGATGAGAAATGAATTGATTCGATGAAACCATGCTCTTGAAGATTGTTTAGACATGTACACACTTTCGATTTAATCAAATTTCTTTTCGTATATTCAGTCTTGTCATGTCGACGTGCTGTTTGCATTGTTCCCTGTTTTGTTGAGCCATAGTTTGCACATAAGTTAATTTGTAAATTGAATTGTTCTTACGACTAATGGTATATGTCAATTGTAACACTTTCCAACTTATTTGCTTACCGCTTTCACAATCGAATGAAATCCTGTGTGTTTATTGTACGCAAGATCTACCCAGCTCCATCAACATATACACCTGATGAGGGATTCCTCATCATAGATTGATCCGATCACCTTGATGAAGATGTATATAGAAAGTATTTGCCTATTTTGTCTCTAATGCCAAAAATGGCCCTAATCAACATCACACACTTGGCTAGATCTCTACTAAAACTTGAGTACCCCTAACTCAACATAACTAAGATATTTTTGTTTATTTTTCACATGTGGGAACATGCTCGACATGTGTGAGTTTTTCTCACAAACAAGAATTGCAAAATAACAAAGCTAGATTTTGCCATATTTTCACAAGAGGTATGTGACAAGAGATTGGGGCATCTTAACTACAAGTCACTGGAGGTGATGGAAAAGAGGCAAGTTGTTTTTGGGTCTTGATTAAGCATTGACCATTTTTTGTGAGCAATGTGCTTTATCAAGTCACATAGGTTATCTTACAAGAGATCTATGTCAAGATAAAGTAAGCCTTTTCAACTTGTGCATTCCAATAATCCATGGTGTAACTACAATTAGCAATGGAGGTGCTAAGATGTAATTGACTTTTATTTGATGATTTTAGTAGATTTTGTTGGGTGTATCTACTAAAGAGCAGAGATGAGGTGTTTGATGTCTTTGTCAAATTCAAGATGTCAAGGGAGGTCCAATTTTCTACGAAGATCAAGTGATTGAGGAGTGACAATGGTGGTGAATCTACTCACCAAGCCATTGAGCAAGAGTGCCTTCATCAAGCATAGATCTAATCTTGGAGTTATATCATGATCAATGCTTAATCTTCAATAGATAACTTTTTTGGAGGAGTGTGAGAAATGCAAAAAGGTTATCTATGCTAGTTGTAGGGGTGTGTAAAAGCATCTTGGTGTAGGATGTTGATAGGGTCAAATTTGGCATAGATTGTTGAATTTTACACATGTGGATTGTCCACAACATGTACTTGTGATCTCCTAAGGTGTGTAGATGCACCAAGATTAAGATTAGATTGAGATTCGAGATCAATCTTAGATCCTATTGCAAAAACACACTACTACATGCATTCAAACACTTCCAACTCTCACTCACACGTGTGGGAAAGTATTCAAAAAATAATCTAAGCAAAAACAAGCTGCTCTCCTCGGGTAGAGAGAGAAAAAACATCATGAGCTCTCGGGTAAGAGAGAGAAAGCTAGAAATCCAATAACTCACAAAATCCATAAAATCACCAAAATCATTAGCTTCAAAATGAGGAGTACAATAATACTAGTAGATCCTCGAGGTACCACTATGCTTAACTATGATTGGACCATACTTTGTCACCTCTTGATCCTATTGGACCATTGATCCATGCACCTCTTAACTCTATTGGACGATATTCAAGCACACCTCAATTTCCTATTGGACCTCACAAGGTTCCACCTCTAAATCCTATTGGACCTCTTGAAATTCATCAAACAAAAGCATTACACTAGTCTACACTCTAATTGGCATGTGTTTAGCCTCTTACTATATTTTGGCTCAATAGTCTCATTACAAGTGGAAATGCATAATTTGCCATCTATGCAAAATTTATTCCTATCAACATCCTACACCTAGATGCTTGATGTAAAAAACATAAGACCCCTATATCTAGCATAGATAATCTTTTCAATTCTTCACACTCCTCCTAAAAAATTATCTATGAAGATTTGAGCATTGATCTTGATATAACTCCAAGATTAGATCTATGCTTGATGAAAGCACTTTTGCTCAAAGGCTTGGTGAGTAGATCGGCAATACAAGAGGACGAGTTGACAGGTTCCAAATAGATTTCTCCTCCAATAAGCTTTTCTCTCACAAAATGGTGTGCCACTTCTATGTGCTTGCTTCTTGCATGAAATATGGGATATTGGCAAGAGCTTGGGCCAAGATGTTATCACACTTGATCATGGTAGATCATCCTCCTTGATGCAATTTAGCTCCATTAATAACCTCTTGATCCAAAGCACCTCTTTGGTAGTTGTAGTGAGTGCTTTGTACTCGGCCTCTACATGAAGAGAGAGTTATAGTATCTTGCTTTTTGGAAATCCAAGATATTAGATTGACTCCAAGAAAGATAGTGTATGCACTAATAGACTTTCGATCCATCTTGTCACTTGCAAAGTCCGAATCCAAGTAGCCAACAATGGATAAATCTTCACTTTTATAGAGTAGACCATAATCACATGATGAAGATACATATCTTAGAATCCTCTTGGCCATCTTCCAATGATGGATCTTAGGATCTTGCATAAATTGACCAATTTGTGCACACAGAAACTTAGATCGGGCCTAGTAATGGGTAGAGCCAAATCAAGGAGCCTACAAGACTCCTAATAAGTGTGATGTCTCAAAGGATCTTTCATCACCTTTATTAGGATCTTTTACAATTCGCTCCATTGGAGTATCTATGCTCTAAGAATTTTCCATATGGAATTTTTTCAACATAGAGTGAGCATATCTAGATTGGAATATAAAGACATGATTTTCATAAAAATCAATTTCTAGCCTAGGATGTAATGTATCTCTCCTAGATCTTGCATTTTAAACCTCACATCCCAAGTGCTAGCTTGGTTTCATCAACTAGCTTGATACAACTTCCACAAAGAATTACTGTCATCAACATAAACTAGAAGAATGACAATATTGCTATCAACAAACTTTAGATACATGGAAGGATCATAGTCACTAAGAGTAAATCCTAGTGAGATAAGACAAAAATTAAGTCTTGAATACCATGATCTTGGTGCTTGCTTGAGTCCATAAAGACTTTTGAAGAGCATGCACACTTTGGACTTCATCCTTAATGAACCCTTGAGGTTGTTCCATATAGATCTCCTCCTCAAGATAACCATTTAGAAAAGCAATTGGATACATCTGATTGGAACACCTTTCCACCTTTGAAAAAATCAAGCAAGAAGAAATAAGAATTCTTATTGTCACCATCTTTGGAACGCAGTGCAAAGGTCTCCTCATAATCAAGACCATGGATTTGAGCGAATTCTTTGGCACATAATCTCTGCTCTATGCTTGTTGATGGTGCCATTATGATTGAACTTGATCCAAAATACCCACTTGCAACCAATCGAATGCTTGTTGGATGGAGGATCCACAAGCTCCCAAGTATTGTTGGTGATCATTGCATCATACTCTTGCTTCATGGCATCATACCACTCCTTGGTATTGAGTGCCTCTTGTACATTCTTTGGCTCTTCATGAGAGACATAAAAAACATGATTAGTGGAATCAAGATCCACTTGTTTGCCTTTGTCAACATATGAGAGCCTCTTAGGCTCGAATCTATCTCTCATGGATCTTCTTGGTGAAAAAATCCGAGGAGAGTCTTCTTCGAATCTTGACCCCATCACATCATGATTGTCTTCAAAATCAATAATTGATGATGCATCCATAGATATCTTGATCTCGGCCTCTTCAAAGGATGAGTGTTGATCTTCATGAAAAACAACATCTCCACTTTCAATAGCTTGAGAAGTAGAGAGTATAAAGGCCTTCATGGTGGATGAGTATCCAACCATGATCCCTTTGCATGCACTAGGATCTTCCTTCTTCCTTGTTTCCAAGGGAATATGGACAAAGCATAAGCATCCAGAAACTCTAAGGAGATCAACCTTAGGCTTCTTCAAAAATAGATTTCATATGTGACTTTCCTCCACAGAGCTATATGTGGGAGCCTATTGCAAAGATAATTTGCACAATTAATGGCTTCTCCCCAAAAATCTTTAGGCAAAGATGCCTCAATTCTCATAGATTTTGCACACTCACATAGAGATCTATTCTTTCTCTCGGCCACTCCATTTCTCACCTCTCTATCCTTTCTCTCTTCTCCTTCTTCTTCCTCTTCTATTCTATCCTTTCTCTTCACAACATCATGATGAAGTTAGTTTACGGTGAGTAGAGGTAGTGTGAGTAGTGTTAGTGGAGGTAGGTTAGATAAAAAGTAGAGAACTAACTAAAAGTAGCATCTATCTGATAGTTAGGTCGCCTATCCAGTGAACAAACCCTTGTTGACAGGCGGGAGGGGCTATTACAACGTCGGGACTCCCAAGACTCTACAGTCTCCTATAGTTTCTTAAACTCAATCGGTCTTTTCTTTTTCAACCTCCAAGTTCCCTATGACTTTCAAAGTTGGCAGAGTTTTTGCATTCATTTCAAAGTCGCACTTGCAAATTGTTTTTTCGAAATTTTTGTAGGAAATTAATTTTATGCAATTTGAAACTTGGTATAAAAGTTAAGATAGTTTACCAACCCTCAATAACAAGCTAAATTTGAAGTACTTCAAGCTTAAGTTTGCCAAAAGAAATCCAAAGAGTAATGTTATACTTTCTAAAAGTCAACAAAAATGTGATTGACTAAATGAAACTATATCATGTATTCCAAAAAAAATCCTCTTACTTTTGAATCAAGGAGGTTATTAGACTTTTGGCTTCCTACTTGTTTCCAAACTCAATTGGTAAATTTTAAAACCCTGCCGATTGGTGTATAGGACTTTGTCGGTTCTCCTGTGAGCACTGGTCCAAAGAAAGTAAATTTCATTCTTTATGTGAAATCGGTATATTTAGGGCCATTTGACCTCCTTCAAAGACCATTGAAAGCATTCTTTTTCATCTCTGAAGTCATCGGTAATGTCTCAAAATCGAGCCTTCTCAAAGATGAAAATCACACCTAACACCATATCCCTTATTATGGAGGCCCAAATTTTTAATTTTTTTTCGTTCAAATCGTGATTGTTAGGCGTTCTTCACTTCATTATGGCCCAAAAAAGCGTTTAGGAACCACAAACAAAAATGTATCTCGGAGACTAAATTCTCGTTTTTTTGGTCTGAAATCACGATTTTTGGCCGTTTCACTTTATCAGAAGGCCAAAAAAGGATTTCAGATAAATAAATAAAGAAATTGGGCAAAAATTTGACTTCTAAACACATTTTTAGGTTCTAATGAGATCAAACAGACAAAATTCATTGTTTTTGATGGAAAAATGAAAACGTATCAAGAGGCCAAATTTTCATTTTGTTCATAAATGTCTTTTTTTTTTTTTTTTTTTTTTTTTTGGGGGATCACGCAAGAGCATGTAAAGGGGGGATTTGACTAGGTAAATCAAGAATTAAGAATTGGATAATAATTGCGCCTCTTTGATTATCATACCATCAACAAGTAAATGTTGAACCAAAAAATTTACAAATATGATTTACAACTCGTAAGAGCTAAAAACAATTTGGAGAGGTTGTCAAGGAAGGTGATAGCTATGAAACTTGTGCAACCATACCCTTCTTGCCAGCTCTCTATGATGTGCATAATACTAAATGTTAACACTAAGTTGTGTAACACTTCGCTGAGAGTCAAATGTGTACATGTAAGCTTTGTGTGGTTCAGCAATATCCAAACTTTTATCTCCAACGCTTTGTTATGGAATTGTTCTATTGAGACAAACTTTTCTTTGGATCTTTGTAGATGCACATATGTCCAATAATCAATAATTAAGACATTTATATTTGAAATATTAATTGCATCGGAAAAATTTACCTTAAAGCTTTCAAAAAAAGTCAATGTTTTTTAGTACAATTGATATATGCCCATCAATCCTTTGAGCAACCTTTGCAAATGTGGTGCAAAAGTTTTCCTCAATGATAGGCATATAATCTCTCTCTCTCTCTCTCTCTCTCTCTCTCTCTCTCTCTCTCTCTCTCTCTCTCTCTCATTCCTTTTACCATTTCTCTATCCCTCGTCACTCCCTCAAGATCTAACTCAAGCCTTCTATATTTTCCACTACACTCCATATATATCTCTCCTCCAACACCATTTTCATTTTCCATTTTCAAATGTTGAAGTTCAGTTTAAACTACTTAGAACTTCCAATAAATTTGCAGATTCCACAACTTGTCTTCGCAATCTTTCTCAATATTAAAAATGTCGTCGTTAATGATCGAGAAACGACAGTAACAGTCTGTTGTTTGTTGCTAGGTTCTAATCGTCCCTACAAGCGTTGTGGGCCAATGACCATTGAGATCAAAAGATATTCACAACAATAAATTAACTAATGCTTCTTGGTTTCCAAGGGAAGGCTCGAACTTGAGACCAAAGAAACTTTGGATGTCAAGCTAACCAATTGAGCCAACTCCCTTTAAATTAACTAATGAATGTATAGATCATAAAAACACACATCAAGTTACAAAACAATAAGCAACATTAGAGGGCACAACCACCCTTTCATCAATTTATTTTATACCATAATTCATAGAACATGTGAAACTTCTTCAAGAAAAAATTCAAAATGCACCTCCTACATCAAAAAGCTTTTGTTACCACATACATGTAACTAAATAGCTCACTTTTCAAGCTTAGGCTGAAGTGCCATCTAACTGTCATGCTTCAAGTCATTAAAACAACCACAATAATCTAGATGCCCAAGGGCTCCATGATTTAGGATGAGCATGGATGTTCTATGGTTGGATTAATGAATTGCATGTCTTAATTTATTGATTCTCTCAAGTTAGATCCTTGATGGCTATAAAAGCATTGCACTTAACATTAAGCCTCACCCAAATCAAATAAAGGTTTGCCCAATCAGGAAGGCCGGAAGAGTATAGGAATGAAATTGGGATCGTTTCTCAAAATCGAGCAGTTTGAAAATGCTATCAATTATCTTTAAATAAGGCTTTTATTAGTAATCCAAGCGCTAAGTCTTTGTGACTTTAAGCATCAAAGAGTTCTCAAGGGAGCTATAGTTAGGGCCTTATACCACATGAGTGGCCATGATTAAAGGGTATATAATATGGCAAAAACATCATTCATCTAGCTAGTTCTTACATGGAAATCATCAACATTTTATGAGCAAATGCTACAATTGCTCTATACCTCGCTTCTTGCCTACCACCCTCTTTCACATACATGCATGCATCTAGGAAGAATATATCACTTTTATGACAAATAATAATAAATTCTATTGGAAAAGGATGATGCTGTTCTGAACATATCATTCGCCTGTATGGCAGTTTAATTCTGGCAATCGATGTTGGTGACAGAAAGACAATTAACAAGTGTTCTTATTTATTTTCACAAGGAGTTTGAAGGCTCCAGGACAAACATTTATTTACAAAGCATTGCTGGTTGACCACACACTCTGTAATTGGGAGCCATTGCCAATGCTTCAGTGATACATTGAAGGCGAGAAATGTTGTGCAGTCATAAGTTGAAAAATAAACCAGCTCTCCATGACCAACGCATTTGAATGAATGCAAGCCATCACATTGCTGCAGCAGGCTTGCACACATGTCTGCAGGCATTGCTCCCAGCTCCTGCCATTCATTTCCTTTTTGGCTTAGCTCCCAGATTCTTATAGTCCGATCGTCTTCAATGTGTGCTGCATCCACTAGTGCTACCAATTGCAGAGTGCCCGAGCAACGGGTCAAGTGCAGATATGAAGCATGCGGGGGAAATGATATTCGCCTCTTGATCCAAATTCCTTGCTTTATATCGAATGACAGCAATTCCTTCGTCAAAGAAGCTAAGGCATGAAGATAACTGACACAGACAATGCCGTCAGTCAGATCACCACGAATCTGAGGCAAGCTGCCGCTAACCTGCCAAGTTCTGGTCAGTGAATCAAACACATCTGTTGATTTACGGCAATAGCCATTGGATCCAGCAACAACCAGGCTGTAGCTTTTGGTATCTCTACGCTCGAATATGCCTGCAACAAGAGAGGACCAGAATGACCTTTAGCTTGAGGTATAGGTGGCAGCTCAGTCCACACTCTGGTAAAAGGGTTGTATAAGCAGTATGTAGAAGACTCTCCAAAGTAGAGAGATGAAATCCATTATTTCTCCACACAGTTATATCAACAAATCGATCATTCAGAAGAATCAATCCTGCTCCAGCTACCACAAAGAAAACAGGTCGCTTGCTGCCACGGAAATTTAAACTTGATGATTGCCAGTTGTTTGAAGCGAGATTGAAAGCCGCAAGCGTGCATTTGGTCCTGACTGTTGTGAAACAGAGTAAGTGATCTTGACGTCCGCAAGTCCGAGCGCAAAGCTCAATAAAGGGTTGGGAAAGGATGAGCGAGCTCCAAGCTTTGCAAACTGCTCGCATTTTAGGAAGCGTGGAGACAGGCAGGGTTGCTAAAACCTTCTCGATCAAGTCTTCAGGGAGGTTCTGCCACACAATCCCCTCCATCTTTCCTCAACTTAAGATCCTTTTCTTCAAGAAATCTGCAAACACCAATAATCCGAAAAGCTCACAAAATAATCCGGAACGCCCAGGGGAACGGAAAGGGAAAAGAAAGAGGCCCCAAAAACCGTGTACGATCCAACACTAAAAAAGTTTGTTCAGAGTTCAGACTCTACTCGAGCTTAAAGCACTGAGGATTTTGGATAGAGAGTACCCTTCTATTCAAAGCTCCATAGTCCAAAGTTTGTGACGTTTCAAACCTAAAAGCAGTGGCAAGTCGCCACATGGCTGACATCCACATGGTCCATTAGAGAGAGTGTATATATCCAAGTTGTTGCTAAGCGCCATCTCTTGGTGAAAAAATCCGAGGAGAGTCTTTTTCAAATCTGACCCCGTCACATCATGATTGTCTTCAAAATCAACAATTGATGATGCATCCATAGATTTCTTGATCTCGACGTTTTCAAAAGATGAGTGTTGATCTTCATGAAAACCAACATCTCTACTTTCAATAACTTGAGAAGTAGAGAGTATAAAAACTCTATAGGCCTTCTTGGTGGATGAGTATCCAACCATGATCCCTTTGCATGCACGAGGATCTTCCTTCTTCCTTGTTTCCAAGGGAATATGGACAAAGCATAAGCATCCAAAAAACTCTAAGGTGATCAACCTTAGGCTTCTTAAAAAATAAGATGTCATATGGTGACTTTCCTCCAAGAGCTATAAGTGGGAGCCTATTGCAAAGATAATTTGCACAAATAATGGCTTCTCCCCAAAAATCTTGGAGCTACAAATATGTGAGGAGGCTCCACTATCAATATACCATAGGCCGTCCTTCTTGAAAGGAGTACATTAGAAACTAGACCATAAGAGATCCCTCTCCATCACTTGCAATAGTGTCTTCCTTCTCATTGGTAATGTTGGCTGGCTTGAGTTGATTCTTCTTCTTGAAGCAATTGGTGGCATAATGACCTTTATGCCACAATAAAAGCACTTGATGTGAGAAGCCAAGAGGTATTCCTAGCCTCATAGATAGCCTTGAGACAATCCCAAGCTTCTTTGGCTGTTGTACAAGTACCTATCTCCCTCAATATCTCATTAGAGACATTCATCTTAATGTAGTGGAGAGCCCCTAGCTCTCTTTTTGTATTTTTGAACCTCTTGAAGAAC